>CM076854.1:131560156-132252974 GCA_039519185.1 Astragalus membranaceus
AGAAGATGATGATGTCTGAATTTGAAATGAGTGATTTGGGACACCTATCATACTTCTTAGGAATGGAATTTATGAAGACAAGCAAAGGTACACTTCTGCATCAGAATAAGTATGAAGCAGACATCCTAGACAGATTCAATGGCTGATTGCAAACCAGTTTCCACTCCAATCGACACAAGCAACAAGCTGTCGAAGGATGGGGAAGAGAGTGAAGTAGATGCCGCCCTCTACAAACAGATTGTTCGATCCCTTAGGTACCTCTGTAACACACGACCTGACATTATGTTTAGTGTTGGATTGATCAGCAGATTCATGGAGAAGCCAAGAACTTCTCATCTAATGGCTGCAAAAAGAGTGCTTAGGTACATAAAGGGAACACAAAATCATGGTATTCTGTTCCCTAGCAAGACTGAATCTTCTGCTACTGTCGAAGTGTTTGGCTACACAGATTCGGATTGGGGTGGAGATAAATGTGACAGGAAAGCACAAGTGGCTATGTCTTTATGTATGGAACAGCACCCATCTCATGGTGCTCCAAGAAGCAAAGCATAGTAGCCCTGTCCTCCTGTGAGGCAGAGTATGTGGCTGCTTCCTTTGCAGCCTACCAAGCATCATGGCTGAGCATGTTGCTCACTGAAACTGGACTACACAAGAACTCAGTAATGAAGTTGCTGATAGACAACAAATCTGCAATAGATTTGGCCAAAAATCCTATTGCCCATGGAAGGTCGAAACATATAGAAACTAGGTATCACTTCTTGCGTGATCAAGTCAACAAGGAGAAGCTGAACCTGCAATACTACTGCTCAGAACTTCAAGTAGCTGATGCAATGACCAAGCCATTGCAAAAGGGAAGATTTGAAGAATTAAGGACAATGTTTGGAATGATGTCACTTAGCATTGTGAATTAAGAGGGAATATTGAAATATGTTTGTAATTCAATTGCTTAGATTGTAACTAGCTATATAAGTTTTCGACACACTCAGTTCGGTACTAACTACATGAGCTTTCGACACCATCGACACTAGCTATATATAAGGTGTCGAACCGTTACTGAATAACAAGTTTTTCATTTTACAGTTTTCCATTTTGTTATTTTCGCTCTCTCTCTCTCTCTCTCTCTCTCTCTCTCTCTCTCTCTCTCTTCCTCTCCTCTCAAGGAGAATATCCCCAACAAGAACAACATTTAAATTATAACATGGTTGTCAAAATCGCGAGTCAACTCGTACGATTCTACGAGTTTACGAGTTTATGATGCCCCAACGAGTCAAATTTCGTGTAGAATCGAAATCTTCATAAACTCGCTCAGACTCGCTCAGACTCGGTCAGACTTGGTCAGACTCACGAGTTTATCACAGAATTGAATTTTTTTTTTAAAAAAGCCCAAAACGCTGTGTTTTAGGTTAACTTGTAGAGGAAGCTCATTATGTCTAAGATGTGTACAAGTGCTATTCCTTTCAATTGTATTAAAAATGTGGAGTTTGCAAAGATGTTTGACATGATTGGGAGGTATGGAATCGGTTACAAACCTCCTTCATATCATGAAATTAGATAAAAGCTTTTAAAGAAACTTGGAGTTTTATCTAATAGGAATTGTTATCTACATACTTTATTATTTTGCTTAGTTACGGTGTTTGAAGTTGGAATGTTGAAAATTTTGATAAAGTTTGCTGTTATTGATGAAATGTCTTCATTGTTATTGATACTGTTTGACACTACAGTAATATATTTTCATATTTTTTTAGTGTATTTTTTTCATAGACTCTTACGTGTCTACGAGTCGAGTCTACGGTCCTCTCACGAGTCTATACAGACTCTCGAGTCTGACAACCATGAATTATAATTAGTTCAAAATTACAATTAAAACAATTAGTAGGAGAATAATAATCATTTGTCTTGGAAATTTAAACAATCAATAGATTAGATATCAATCTTGCAAAAAAAAAGAATCAAAAGCCTAAGACAAATATTCTAATTTGAAAGAACTACCAAATGAATATTCTAATTGTAAATAGCACTCAATGAATTTTGTGTGCTATTTATTTTTTAAAAAAATGGGTTTTCTATAGACATTATTTAGGCCATGTTTGGCAAAAAGTGGCAGATAGCGGATAAGCTAGCTTATAGCGGATGAGTTGATGGTGGATAGCGGATAAGCTGGCAGATTGAATTTAAAGTGTTTGGTAAAATTAGTGGTTGAACTAGCTTATAAATATAAAATGACATAAATAGACTTTTGTAATTAATGTATAAATATTAGAGAGAATAATGGAGGGTAAATGAGGAATTTAATTAAAGTAGCAAGGGTAAAAATGAGAGAAAAATGAAACGCTATAAGCTATAAGCTCAAGCGCTACTAAGTAGCGTTTCAAATAAACGCTTTAAGCTATTAAAAAATGCTATTAGCTACCATTGCTAAACACTTACCAATGACTCATCCGCAGTAAGCTATCGGATTGGCATGAACAAACAGAGCCTTAAAGGGTCGGTATTAATTAGTCAAACATTGTGTTAGTGAATTTGTTTCAAATTAAAACAAATTATGGTCATCCCAAGTAGGTAGCTCAAGGAGGTCCAAGGTTCAAGGAAATTGACATTTTTTCTACCCCTCTAACAATTAACAACTAACATTGTACGTAAAAAAACGAATTAGCATAGGGGCTAAGAGCATCCCATTAAGCTACCCACAACATATACTCTTTCACACTTTTATTAAAAATTAAAAATAGGGTCATACTTCTTACCCACCCCCTCTTACTCACCACGCACCCCTTACCTTCAAATATTCCAAAATTACCCTTCCACAAAAGTCCTTTCTCCTAGACTCTCATTCCTTCTTCTTCACTTTAAACCCTCTTTCACTTTCTCACTCCCTCTCACCACCACCACTCACTACCACCACCCCCCACTTACCAACACGTACCGCCATTTCTTTCTTTCCCTCACCACTACCACCACCATCTTCTCCCTCTCACTACCACCACTACCACATCCTTTCCCCTATTTTCTTCTCCTTCACCACCACAACCACCATCTCCTCTTTCTCTCTTTTCTGTTACTCGTATTTTTTCTGCATTTACGGATGGTTAAGTACTATAATACCGAATTGTTTTAAAAAGATTAGAGAAAACATGTCTGACACTATAGTACCGAGTCAGTATGGTTCTATAGTACCGAACATTGTTTTTCAAATGGGGGGTGTTTGCCAATATATAAGTCACGACACTATGATGCCGAACCGGTACGCTATCATAGTGTCATACCCGTTGAAGACCAGAAAAAAGGACGTGTTTGAAACATTTTTATTCATTATGAATATGTTGGTCTTTTTATTGATAAACATTTTTATTAGCCTATTTACATTTCATTAACATACATATTTACCAAACTAAATTCTTATCCTGTTTTCTTTATTACGTACCAATTAATTTCTTATCCTGGCTTCCTCCCCTGAACAACTTTGTCAAGCTTAACACCGATGGTAGTAGCTTCGGTGACCCAGGAAGATCAGGTTTTGGTGGTGTACTTAGGAATTCTAATGGTAAATAGCTTTTGGGCTTTTCTTGCAACTGTGGAATTACCTCCAATATTAATGTTGAGCTTCTAACTATTGTCAAAGGTCTCCTTTTAACTTGGGAGAATGGCTACAGAAATGTTATTCGTGAATCTGATTGTCAGACACTTTTGTCCTTAATCAATGAGGGTGTCCCCATACTCATGCATATGCTCATCTTGTCTCCTTCATTCGTGAGCTCAAGAACTGCAATTGGTCTCTCTCCTTCGTTCACACTCCGCGAGAAGGAAATCATGTTGCTGACTGGTTGGCCAAGCACGGAGCTTCCAGCTTAACCAAGATCCTGCAATTGTGCGCAGAGGATACCCGGTTTATACAAAAAAAACTGTCAAAATATGTAGTGTTCTAGTAGCAAAACGCCGAGTTTTACAGTAGTAATTTGGAAGAATTCGAAATTTTAGATCACTAAAAACTTCAGCAATAATTTGAAAGAGAAGAAAATGTAAGCGAAATGCTTTATTTTAAATTTCATTAATTGATAATCACATTCTGGATCTTCAACTTTATGCAATTTTGTTGCTAATTGCAAGTCCCAAATCTAAGTCCTAGTATCTTATTATTTTGGATTGATGTGATCCTAGAACCCACTACTTATTTACAACAACAATATAACTCCTTTGACCCAAAGTTCGTACACCATCCACCATTAGGACGTCCCTTATAAAGAATGCATGCCTTATTACAAATTTGTACGCACACTTGTTCGATTTTTCCAGGCCACGAGAAACAATTTACATTGTGAAGCAATGATGTTGGAGTCTCCAAACTAGTAACCAATCCTGAAACAAGTAAAAGTTACAAATTTATGCAAGTGAATTTCATCATTTTCTTTAATAATTCAAACACAAATGTTATTTGTAATTATGCATTAACTACCTAATATGTTTAATATAAGAAACTTCATAAAATAGTTGTCAAGTCATATGATCTTGAGAGCTCAAGTTCTTTTGAAATCAAGATAGCAATATCAATTCTCTCTTACCTGAAATAAAGACCAGAGAAATACAAGAAACGCCAAGCAGATAAGATTGATAGATGTGAAAAGTCATTTTGTGAGATTTCACTTTATATTTTATTTCTTGTAAGAAGTAAAACCCACATCACTTTCATTATATAGCCTTGGAAAATATAATAATGTTATTAAATTTTTATCTGTATATTAATAATTTATACGAGAAAAATGCAGTTTCTGGTTCTTTAAACAATTGATTTATTTAACCTATATTGTACACCAAATACATCACTTGTTCAATGAATCTAAAGTTGTATTTTGCTTTTATAAATAGGACGAATGGTTTTTTTTTTACAACCAAATAGGACGAATGGTAGTACTATCACTTTGGAAGCATTAATTTTGTCAAAAAAAATTGAAAGCATTAATAATAGGTGTAAATGCATTAATGTTTTTTGTCCGTCATAACTTTTAATAGCACTTAGACAGCGTTATTGAAAGAGAAAGAAAATGCTATTAAAAGTCATGAGGGACTAAAACTATTGACGAAGAAAATGTAGGGACTTTTTTTTAAAACAAAAGGAAATGAGTCTCGTTAAAACCTTCTGATACAAAACCCTCCTTAGGGATAAAAACACCAAGAAGGAAAGAGTACTCCCCCTGTTTCATTAAAAATAAGAAACAAAAACACAAAAAGCAAGGGGGGACATAAACCAAAACCCCTGCAAACAGAAATTACAAAAATTACTGCCTGAAACGAAAATAAGGAAGACCAACCCTATTACGGTTAAAATCATCCTGAATAAAAGTGGGAATAGAATTCCACCATTGGAAGCCAGACAGGGTAGTTCCATGAGACGCAAGCTTATCAGCACAGTGATTTCCTTCCCGAAAAATATGAGTGCAACTGAAAGTCATGGATTTTAGAAGACCCATGCAATTAAGCCAACGGTTGCGGATACTCCAAGGCACTATGGAATGAGACGAAATGGCCATAACAGCAAGCTAAGAATCACTCTCGATCCATAAACGATGCCAGCCTTTATGGAAAGCCACTTCAATGGCTACCATGACTCCAACAAGCTCAGCATGAAGAGCATAATTTGTACCAAGATGAAGCATGAAACAACCAAGAGATTCAGCATTACTATTGCGAAAGATACCCCCACAAGCAGCCAAACCAGGATAACCCCTAGCAGCGCCATCTGTATTACACTTAACCCAAAAGCAAGGAGGGGACTTCCAAATAACCTCTATAGTTGTAGGCGCCTTACGAGGCTTGCAATCAACCGAAAAAGCCTTAAGAATCAGAAAATCCTGCATTGAGTTTGAAGTGGGCAATATCTTCTTGTTGTGAAAACGAATCTGATTCCGAGAATGCCAAATAGCCCAAAATACGTTAATAACAGCGGTGGTAACAACATCTTGCACTTGGTCCGACCAAGGACGTCGCTGACAAACCTCAAAAATCATCTCCGGGGAGGAAACATTAATATTAATTGAAAGCTTACCACTAAGCCAGTCCCAGAGATGCTTAGCGAAAGAACACTCACAGAAAAGGTGCAATGAGGTCTCATATTCAGCTTCACAGAGACTACACACGGAAACAGTGCCACAACCACGGTTTCTGAGCTGCTCATCTGTAGGCATACGGTTATGAAGGATACGCCAGACAAGAAGAGATTTGGAGGGAGGGATCACACTACTCCAAATATTTCTGAACCGCCTAATAGGCTGCCCCATAGGCCTATAATAAAGATAAGCAATCTTAAAAGTAAGCATACCATCTGTAGAGTTTTTCCAAATCAGCTGATCCTGTGAGTCAAATGAAGGCAGATCTTTCTCACGAAGGAGCGAAGCCAGCTGAGGAAAGAAATTAGAAAGAGATGTTGGAATACACCAGTGACCATTCTGAATGAAGTCACAAACACGGGCCTTTAGAGAGTGCTGACGATGCTCAGGGACATTGAGAAGATTTACCAGAGGGTCCGACATCCACGGATCAATCCAAAAGTTGATACAGTCACCTTTACCAATTTGCCATATGCAATTTTCATGGATATCGGATAAATGATCACGTAAATTACCCCATAAAGACGAACTGATATGATAAGAGATCGTAGTCTTATTTCTGAAAACCCGGGACCTTAATAGGACAGCCCAGCTATTCTGGGAAATGCTGAGCTCCCAGCTAAGCTTAAGACAGGCTGCCTTATTTGTGTCTTTAAGGAACCTAATCCTGAGACCCCCCTCAGAGGTTGGTTTACAAACCTTATTCCACGCCACTGTAACCACTTTACGCTGATTGACGTCCCCAGACCAGATGAAATTTCTGATCCAAGAATCCACTGTATTCAACAGAGGTAGGCCATTTGTATATCAGGAAGCTGTACACTAACATACGTTGAACAACTGACTTGACAAGCTGCGCTCTTCCGGCAATAGAGAGGAGCGAAGCTTTCCAAGCTGATAACTTGGCTTTAATCTTGTCAGCAATAGGCATTAAATAACCAGCTTTAGGCTTACCTTTGAAAATGGGGGATGCCCAGGTAGGTGAACGGCAACTGGCCAATAGAGAAGCCCAGCAGATCTGCAATGTGACACTGCTGTTGATTGGGAACAGCGCCCAAATGAACGGTAGATTTACTGGAGTTAACAATCTGACCAGAAGCCTCCCCATACTTGGTAAAGAAGTTGAGGAGACTATGAATATTTTTCAGCGAAGCTCTGCAAAAAATCATGATATCATCCGCATAAAGGGTATGAGATGGGACCTGAGTGCCACTAGGACCATTTATTAACTGAAGATCCCCATCATGCACCAACTTGGAAATGCCCTCTGCTCAAGACCTCCTCAGCCAAGCAGAAAAGAAGGGGGGAGAGGGGGTCCCCTTGACGCACACCCTGCTTGTAGATAAAGTACCCAGAAGGCTTGCCATTGACTGAGATCGAAAGTTTTGCAGAATGTAAGAGAGCATTAATCCAATCACAGAATTTGCTATTAAATCCAAAAGCCTTGAGGACTCTAAGAAGAAAATTCAAATCCAGAGTATCAAAAGCTTTCTTGACGTCAACCTTGAGAGCCATATTACCACCAAAAGCCCTATTATGCAGCATATTAATGGCTTCAGAAGTTAAGCAGATGCAGTCCGATATATTTCTACCAGGGATGAAGCCACGCTGTTGAGATGAAACAATACAGGGAGTAATTTTGGAAAGACGGTCAGCAAGTACCTTAGTAATAATCTTAAACTTGAAGTTCGCAAGGGCTATAGGCCGAAACTTCTCAATACTGTCAGCTCCGTTGACTTTAGGAATAAGGACTACCAAATTAGAGTTGAAATTCGGGAGCATCCAACCCTGCTTGAAGAACTGTTGAATAGCTCTCACCGTGTCCTCCGCAATGATGTCCCAGAACTGCTGAAAAAATAAAGCACCAAAGCCATCCGGCCCAGGGGGCACCGTTCGAATTCATAGCAAAGATGGCCTGCTTGATCTCTTCCCTATTAGGAACGTTGGTGAGCATATTGTTCTCCTCACCTGTAACAAGATTAGGGATAATCTCCACCATACAGTTATCTAGACACTGGGTATTAGAGGCGAAGATATTCTCAAAATAATTAACAACATGAGATTCAATTTCATTCGGAGAAGTAAGAAGAACATCGCCATGTTTTAGGGCAGTTATTTGCTTGGTAATATGTCTAATCCTGACCATCTGATGGAAAAATTTTGTGTTGCGATCACCATGTGAGTGCCAGTTGAGTCTCGATTTTTCGAGCCAAAAATCCTCTTGGGAAGCTAAAGCTTGCTGTAGCTCAAGCTGATAGACCTTTTCTTGCTCCTCTAGCAACTCTGAATAGCCATCATTATCAATCTGTGCTTGAACGTGATATAGGGATGCGGTCGCCACCTGCACCCGCATATTAACGTCACCAAAGACATCTTAATTCCAAGCCTTTAGCTTTAACTTAAGATTTTTTAATTTCTAATTGAGGACCACCATAGGGCATCCAACAACATGAGATTGCCAAGCCTCCTTAATCACATTCAGGCAGTCAGGGTGACTCGCCCAAGTGCGAAGGAATTTAAAGGAAGAGGGATGCGCACCAGCTATAGTCTGAAGATCAAGCAATAAAGGGAAATGATCTGATCTAGATTTAGTAAGTGTATAACAAGAGATACCTATGTAAAAAGTGAAGCAGGCGTCATTGCAAATTGCTCGATCAAGCCTTTTCTCCGTGAAAGCCCGACCGTTACGACCATTAGACCAAGTGTACTGAACACCCCTAGTCGGCAGATGAATCAAGCTATTCAAATTGGTCCAGTTCTGAAAGTCTTCACAAGCTGCTTTAGAGGGTGTTCCACTACCTCTATATTCATGGCTGCCCAGAACAGCGTTCCAATCCCCAATAAAGCACCAAGGGATTTTATAAGTTTGCTGTAGAAGAGAAAGATCCTGCCAAAGAGATCTCCTGCCCAGATAGTTACAAGAAGCATAGATTGCAGAAATACCTATTGTATCATTATTGACCTCTACTGTAAAAGAGACTTGCTGATCTGAGCAAGCGATAACAGTAGGGTTGAAATTGTCCGTACAGACACACCAAAGATTAGGAGTTAAATTATTCCTGTCATTAGTAGCAAAGACTTTCATACCAAGTCGAGACCAATACCTGCTCGGGAAATCATCAAGAGAACACCACGGCTTAGAGATAAAAACGAAATCAGGCTTGTTAGATGAACAAAGCTTTTTAAGAGCTAATCTTGTAGGGGGATTAGCCAGGCCCCTTGTATTCCAATATAAGCACTTCATTGAGCAAGACTTTGAGATCCTGCCCTCGAACGGGTTGTAATTGGGGGTAACAACTTTCTTTTGGCGTTGTTTTTGTTTTTTCTTTTGAGACTTGGTGCGAACTATTTCAAATTCAGATCCCTCATCATGCTGGGTATTATCTTTCTCCAAGTCATCATCCTCCTCAACTACATCAGCCCAAGACTGCTTAAGGATGTTTAAATCATCAATCACAACTTGAGCTGGTTCTTGGTCTGCAACCACTTGGACTCAGTTTCTATCGACCTCAAAGGCTGCTTCCATTTGCGAGTCACCTGCTAAAATTTGATCAGGGGTCGTTATAGATGGAGCTCTACCACTTGGGGATCCTGTTTCAAAATGATTAGAAATAAATCCAAGCAGGGGATTAATATCATCATGAGGGATATTATTAGGGCCTCCAAACTGATTAGGGATAGTGATCTCTGGGACGATTCGAGTGATTATCTTTTTCCACACTATCATTGGCTTCAATACCAGCTCCATTATCCTTTTGGATATCTTTGCCTGCACCATTATCAATAGTGTTATCAATAACAACATTATCACGAGTTGTAGCCTTACCTTTAACTGCGGCAGGCACATGCATGTCACGAACATTAATGTCCTCAGTTACGTTCTTTTTCCTAGGCTCCCAAACTTGCCTATTGGCTGGGGGCTGCACACGCGGCTCCTGCTTACTATGAGCCTGCTTACAATTGGAAAAATTGTGCCCAATAATATGACAATATGAGCAGAACTGTGGCAATCTTTCATAAACTACTTCCACGTAAAATGCGTAGCCTTCACGCTCAACCATAATCCGCTCAGGAAGATCTCCATTCAGATCAATATCAACAAGTACTCTTGCATAGGGACTAAAAGTGAGTGAAAGTTTTATAGGGATCAAAAACAAAATTTTCAAATTTTACAGGAACCAAAAACATATTTAACTCTTATTAGTAATATACAAATTTTTTGTAGTGCAGTAACTAGTTTGGATTTTCCGTCCATGCATTCACTGTCAACGTTTTCTTGGAGGTTTATGTTACATGATAGATGCATCGGGATGAAAGTTAACATGTAAATTTGATGTTAATTATTATGTTGTGCAGGACTTGACTCTTCAAGAAGCTGAGACTATTGCTTTATCCATTCTGAAGCAAGTTATGGAAGAGAAGGTAAAGTTCAAACTAATTACAAGTTTTTCCAATTGTTTCCCCCTCCCCCTGAAATGGAAAACACGACTTATTTCTTTTATATTTTTCATCATAGGTCACTCCCAACAATGTTGACATTGCCAAGGTGTCCCCAACATATCATCTTTATACCCCTTCTGAGGTGGAGGCTGTGATAAGTCGCCTATGAAGACATGGATGGAAACACAAGATACGTAAATTTTTGTTGGAACAGAAACCTATGTCTTTTAGCGTATCCACTACAAACTCCCAACTCAATTGTTATACGCTTTCTCAATATGACTATATCCACCTTAATTTCCACGATCCCTTCTTTTTGCTTCATGCCCCCCATAGTGTGAAAATCTCCATGTACAATTACCACACTATCTAGGTATAATAATTTTTAGTGAATTTATCCCCGTAACTTGTTAGTATTATAATTAAATTTCTCAATCACTTCTTATTTATTTGAAATCCCTAAATTATCACATCTTTTCAAATTTTCACGAATATAATTGGTTAAATTTACATAAATTTTTTCTATTTTTTTTACAAAGACAAAAGCTTACTTCATGTAACATCCCTAATTTAAGTTAATTTCGTTTTATGAAATTAACTAGCGAATTATTATTCGATGAAATAATAATCAAGTCATAGTTTTATGCGAGGAATGAGGTCATTACTTAATTGTGTGATTACTTGAGTTAATTGCATTATTGTTTGAAGTGATGGATTGTATGTGATTGTTTTGGGGTAGAAATGGGTTTAAGTGAGAATTAGAGAACAAGGGGTAAAATGGTCTTTTAACCACCCAAATCAAACACCCAGCTGAGTCAATGTTTGCAAAACACAACACTATGACTCCACTTTTAGAATATTTAGAAAAGAAGAGATAAACATAGGTTAAGTGAGTATTAGTGAGCCAAGGGTAATATTTTCGTTATTTCCTATACTCATTAAAACCCTCAGCCCACTAACACTCATCTGACCAAGTCTCAAACCCATTCCATCACTTTCAGCAAAAACAAAATTCCAGAATAGAGAGAGAGAGAGAGAGAGAGAGAGAGAGAGAGAGAGAAACTCGAAGGGAGAGAGGAAGAAGAGGGGAGATAGAGCTCCAACACCTCTCATTGCATGTAAGTAAAATTACCACCATTCTTCTCCATTTTCAATTCTCCTCACATTGATACTAATTTCAGAAGCTAATCCTCCCCCTTCCATCATCCTCCATTTTAAATGACCAAAAAAGGAATTTGTTGCCTTGCATGTTGTTTTAGGAACTTGAGGGTAGATCCTAGCCTAATTTCAGAAGGTACATTGTGGATTGAAGTAGTTTGGAAGAAGGTTCAGTAGCAAGGAACCTTGGGATTCGAAGTTGGAAAGAATTTCACAAGTGTGGGAGCGTAGGAAGTCGTTACGGCGATTGTTCGAGTGTTACCTTGTCGGTACCGTCGCGTGAAGTCTCGATAAATTGTGAATTCGTCACTTCAGGTGAGTTCTACTCACATTTAGGGTTTTATTTTCGTTTCTGAAATGAATGCTATGTGACTGATTTTGTGAATGTCCGTTGTTTCGAAAGATTTTGAGTCGAAAACCGTATTTTTATAAAAACCGGTATTTTGAACTATGGAACGAATCGATTGTTGATGCATTTTGATTGCTATGATGTTGTTTGGACTGGAATATTGTCTGGAATTGTTTGTGTTTATGTTGGATTTTGATCAGATTACGGATTGGACGCGAACGGAAAAGCGAAACGAGAGAAACGGAAGGAATTTGGTATACTGAACAAAGCACACGGACCGTGCGCCCCTGTGGCACGGACCGTGCGTGTGGTTTGGGTTCAAGGTGAAAGAGTTCTCGTTTCGTCGCTCCTTTCGATTCCAAACCTCTTCTAATCTTCTTTCCAACCATCCCTCATGTCATGAAACCATTGGTACTCTATTTTTGAACATGATTGCAAGGTTTAAAATGAATTGTTTTTGAAAGTCATAATTGTTTCAAAAACCGTAAAGTAGTATACGCGAGCGAACTAAATGTTCAAGTAACTGTTTAAGGTCTTGGAACTAAATGTTCAATCAATTGTTTAAGGTCATGGAACTAAATGTTCAATCAATTGTTTAAGGTCATGGAACTAAATGTTCTTTCAAGGGCAAGATATATAAATTATATCAAAGGATGGGTGACGACCCAGTAGATTAGTATACTAGGGGAGGGGAAGTCATGAGCCCCAGAACCTAGGCCTTAGAAGGCTTGAAGCTAGTGTAAACTAGTGGAGAGGTTCGACGGTAAAGGCGTGGTCATTACCGGAGATGTACTATGGCATGTCAGGAAAATCTATATGCACGTAGGACCTAAATGGACTATGATTAAACGAACAAGAATAAATGGACCGAGAGTCATTGTGAGGGGTTACGGTAGGACTCACTGAGATAATGTTTATCTCACCCTTTATATGTTGTCGTTTTTACAGAGAGACAGGGAAAGAAGAAAGCGAAGAGGAACGAGTAGGTGACGTGCTTGAGGAGAAGTTCGAAGACTTGGATCTTTTATCTTTGATATTGAGTTCCCTTGTTGTCTTTGTAACTCGATAATATGATTTGAATTTGTTTTAAGTTATGTAATCGTTTCCGCTTTTCTTGTGATGGTATTGAACACTAGGTCATGAGGATATTGAAAGACATGGAACCGATATGGTTTTCAAATAAGTTATGGAATGTTAAGACTATTTGATGTTACTCATCGAAAAAATTTAGTTGTGTTCAATATCTAAATCGGAAATATTACTCTAATGTATGTCATTTCGTGCATCTTAGCATTTCTACTTGACAAAGATATTAGGGTGTTACATATCATTTCATTAAATACCGGATGAGAAATACAAATACGTAGAACATCAAATGTGTCCCAATAAAAAAAATCCCGAATGTTCTTTTTAATCCTAATTTTGCAATATATAAAATTCTTCAATTTTATTAAATTTTTAACTTGTAAACTTTTAATATTATTGCATATATAATTTCATAAGTCCCCAAACATTTCAACAAGAAAAAAAATAAGAATATGTAAAATAATTGACAATAAGTCTATATTTATCTAGGTTGTAAAATAAAATGATTTTATTGGCTGGAAAATAAAAAACAACCTTCGGCAAATATGAGCTTCTGGGATTGTTGAAGTTATAGTAGCTCGATGAGCAAAAATGGAAAAGAAAAGTGGAGATGATGGAAATTGTTGGACATTTTAGTGTAATTGGTCTCCTTATTATATTAAAATAAGAGTGCACGCTTGTTTTAATGTAATAAAGTGATTTGCAGGCAGTTGGCGCGCGTAACGCGCTTGAAGCGCGAGTCCAGTGCGGTTTGGCAGTGCGTTTGCGGTGCTGGGTTGCCCAATTGCGCGTGGAGCGCGAACGGGGCGCCACTTAAGCGCAGGCTGCGCATGAAGCATGACCGGGGCGCCACTTAAGCGCAAGTTGGAAGTGCAGTTATGCACAGAGTTGCGCGTGAAGCGCAAACGGAGCGCCTGTGAGGCGCGATTGGCTGGAAAAGACAGTTTTAAACGCAAAACTGTCGTGAACTGCTATATGGGAAAAAAAAAACTTCTTCCATTTTGATCATTCTGGTTCTGGTTCAGAAAGTCTTAGAAAACTCCATACACAAGAACAAAACTCTTAAACATAATCTTCTGATTTTATCCGATTGAACGATTTTGGTTGAACCCCGAAATTTAATTCAATCTGAAAGTGTTTACACGACTTCAGATTTATCCAAGAATCATCTTGTTTATCTCGATTTTAAGAAAGTTCACCAACAAAAGATTGAATTAAATTTTCTCTTCGAGATGACGAACGAGAGTTCGAAGATGACTAGCAAGTTTGCGAAATTGGACAAGTTTGAATGGCAGGATTTCAGAAGATGGCAGAAGAAGATACACTTTCTCTTGACAACATTGAAAGTGGTGTATGTGCTGAGTACACCGATGCCGGTGTATATGGAAGACGAATCTCTGGATCAAACAAGGAAGCGTTTGAAATGGGAGAACGATGATTACATTTGTCGTGGTCACATTCTGAACGGTATGTCTGACTCTCTCTTTGATATTTATCAAAATGTTGAGTCTGCTAAGGAATTATGGGACTCTCTTGAATCCAAATATATGGCAGAAGATGCCTCAAGTAACAAATTCTTGGTTAGTAATTTCTTTAATTACAAAATGGTTGATTCAAGGCCTGTTATGGAACAATATAATGAACTGCTGCGCATTTTGGGTCAGTTTACTCAACATGATTTGAAAATGGATGAATCCATTGCTGTTTCATCAATAATTGATAAACTGCCTTCTTCTTGGAAAGACTTCAAGCATACCTTGAAGCATAAGAAGGATGAGTTGACTCTGGTTCAACTCGGTAGTCATTTCATGATTGAGGAGTCGCTGAGGGCTCAGGAAAATGACAAAGTCAATGATAAAAACGTAGCAGGTTCCTCTTCCGTCAATATGGTAGAGGAAAGTGGAACAGTTAAGCAAAATTACAATGGTAAAGGTAAGAAACGAAAGTTTCAAGGAAATAAGAACAAAGGTCCAAACAAACAGACAAAATTGTCATGTTGGAAGTGTGGGAAACCTGGTCATCTAAAAAGGGACTGCCGGGTGTTCAAAGAAAAGAACAAGGCTGGTCCAAGTGGGTCGAATGATCCTGAGAAGCAACAAGGTCAGATTGTTGTGAATAATTTTAATTCGAATACGAATTCAAATTATGTATCACTAATATCTGAGGCATTTTATGTGCAGGATGATGATGTTGCTTGGTGGTTTGACTCGGGAGCAACAAGCCATGTGTGCAAAGATCGTCGTTGGTTCAAGGAATTTAGACCAATCGATGATGGCTCTATTGTGAAGATGGGCAATGTTGTGACTGAACCAATCCTAGGATTAGGTTGTGTAAATTTAGTTTTTACTTCCGGAAAAAGTTTGTATTTGGATAATGTTTTATTTGTACCTGGTATCCGTAAGAACTTATTGTCTGGTATGGTTTTAAATAATTGTGGTTTCAAGCAAGTACTTGAAAGTGACAAGTATATCTTGTCAAGACATGGTTCTTTTGTTGGATTTGGTTATCGTTGTAATGGAATGTTTAAATTAAACATCGATGTTCCTTTTGCTCATGAATCAGTTTGTATGGCCTCGTGTAGTTCTATATCTAATATGACAAAATCAGAAATTTGGCATGCTAGATTAGGACATGTTCATTACAAAAGATTAAGAGATATGTCAAAAACAAGTATGATTCCTCCTTTTGATATGAACATTGAAAAATGCAAAACTTGCATGTTGACCAAGATCACTAGGAAACCTTTTAAGGATGTTAAAAGTGATACTAAAGTCTTAGACCTTATTCATAGTGATTTGTGCGATACATGCTACTCCATCATTAGGTCATAAAAAATATCTTGTTACTTTTATTGATGATGCATCTAGGTATTGTTATGTATATTTATTAACTACAAAAGATGAAGCTCTTGATAAATTTAAAATCTATAAGAATGAGGTAGAACTTCATCAAAATGGGCTAATCAAAACTCTTCGTACGGATAGGGGAGGTGAGTATTATGATCCAATTTATTTTCAATCTACTGGAATAATACATCAAACCGCAGCTCCCTATACACCACAACAAAATGGTGTAGCCGAAAGGAAAAATAGAACCTTGAAAGAAATGGTGAATTCTATGTTATCCTATTCGGGTCTAACTGAAGGATTTTGCGGTGAGGCTATGTTGACAGCCTGTTACTTGTTGAACCGAATTCCTAACAAAAGGAATAAGGTTACCCCATATAAACTTTGGCACAAAAAGACACCAAATTTGAGTTATCTCAAAATTTGGGGATGTAGGGCTGTAGTCAGGCTTACAGAACCTAAAAGGAAAACCTTAGGTGAAAGAGGTATAGACTGCATATTTATTGGATATGCTGAGCATTCTAAAGCATATAGATTCTATGTGCTAGAATCTAATGATTCTGTTGCTGTGAACTCGGTCATAGAGTCACGGGATGCTATCTTTGATGAACAAAGGTTTACTTCTATACCTAGGCCAAAGGACATGAATTCCATGTCAAAAGTCTCAGTTAATAATGAGGATATACCTTCAACTAGTACTGAAACTAGAAAGAGTACGAGAGTACGAAAGGCTAAGTCATTTGGTGATGACTTTCAACTCTATTTGGTTGAAGGGTCAAGGAATGATGTTGAATTTCAATATCAATATTGCCTCAATGTTGAGGAAGATCCAAAGACTTTTAGTGAAGCAATGGCTTCAAGGGATGTTGCATTCTGGAAAGAAGCAATCCAAAGTGAGATGGATTCCATCCTGCAAAATAATACCTGGAAACTGGTTGACTTACCTCCTGGATGTAAGCCATTAGGATGTAAGATGATCTTTAGAAGAAAGATGAAAGTGGATGGTACTGTTGACAAGTACAAAGCCAGATTGGTTATCCAAGGCTTTAGGCAAAAGGAGGGTATTGACTTTTTCGATACATATGCTCCTGTTGCTAGGATATCCACTATTAGACTGTTGTTAGCACTTGCTGCTATCCACAATCTGGTGATTCACCAAATGGATGTGAAAACTGCATTCTTAAATGGTGAATTGGATGAAGAAATATACATGAAACAACCTGAAGGGTTTGTTATGCCAGGAAATGAAAATAAGGTGTGTAAACTGATGAAATCTCTTTATGGCTTGAAACAAGCGCCTAAACAATGGCATCAAAAATTTGATGAGGTTGTGTTGTCTAGTGGTTTTGTTCTAAACCAAGCAGATAAATGTCTATACAGCAAGTTTGATACTCGTGGCAAAGGAGTTATCATTTGTTTGTATGTGGACGACATGTTGATCTTTGGTACCGATCATGATCAAGTTGATGAAACTAAGGCATTTTTGTCTTCTAAGTTTGATATGAAAGATATGGGGGAGGCGGATGTGATCTTAGGAATAAAGATCAAACGTGGAAACAATGACATCTCCATCTCTCAATCACATTACATTGAGAAGATATTGGAGAAATTTAATTTTAAAGATTGTTCTCCGGTGAGTACTCCCATTGATCCTAACGTGAAGCTATTACCTAATAAAGGTGTAGCGGTGTCTCAACTTGAATACTCAAGGGCGATAGGATCACTCATGTATGCAATGATTAGTACTAGGCCTGACATAGCTTATGCTGTTGCCAAACTTAGTAGGTTTACAAGTAATCCTAGTTCTCATCATTGGCAAGCTATGAACAGAGTATTCAAGTACTTATAAGGAACCATTGACTATGGTTTGACATATACTGGATTTCCTTCAATTGTTGAAGGTTACTCTGATGCAAGTTGGATAACCAATATGGAAGATCATTCATCCACAAGTGGTTGGGCATTCCTCCTTGGAGGAGGTGCTATATCTTGGGCATCCAAGAAACAGACTTGCATTACAAATTCAACAATGGAATCTGAATTTGTAGCTTTAGCAGCAGCTGGTAAAGAAGCTGAATGGCTAAGAAATCTGATATATGAGATTCCATTGTGGCCCAAACCTATACCTCCCATATCTATCAGGTGTGATAGTCAGGCTACTTTGGCTAAGGCATATAGTCAAGTATATAATGGGAAGTCTAGACACTTGGGAGTTAGACACAGCATGGTTCGGGAGTTAATCATGCATGGTGTGATATCAGTGGAGTTTGTGAGAACTCAGCATAATTTGGCCGATCATTTAACCAAAGGGTTAAGTAGAGATCTCGTGAAAAGGTCGGCTGTGGGATTAGGATTAAAATCCATCTGAAATCTCTTATGTTAAGATACCCAATTCCCATCTAATATGACATTAGGTGCTGAATTCAATGTGGAAAGCTTAACATGTAGAGATTGGAACACATCATCGAAAGTATCCCAAAAGGTATGTGTTCGGTTCTGTAAGTTAAGGAGGTTGAAGTATAACTTCTTAATGGTTCTTTTGAAAAATTGCATTTGCAGGTGCAAGAAAGAAAAGGACTACCTATATAAGCATGAAGTTTAGCCGCTTCAAGAAGCTGGGACTTGGCTTTGATATGCTTATGAAGGATAGGGACACAGGCTAGTAAACTAGTGTCGAGCAAGAGTAATGTTTTAAACTATTGTGCAGATTACCTTCATGTATTCATTATGAATAGAAAGGGTTCAATCCTTAGTGACACCCTGATATTCGAATATTTGAAACGTATAATTAGCTAAGATGAAATTCAATCGTCACGATATTTCATTTATGCAGTAGTTTGTCGTATGCTATGACTTTGGTGATTTGATCAGTAATTACGCTAAAATGGGGGAGGATTGTTGGACATTTTAGTGTAATTGGTCTCCTTATTATATTAAAATAAGAGTGCACGCTTGTTTTAATGTAATAAAGTGATTTGCAGGCAGTTGGCGCACGTAACGCGCTTGAAGCGCGAGTCCAGCGCGGTTTGGCAGTGCGTTTGCGGTGCTGGGTTGCCCAATTGCGCGTGGAGCGCGAACGGGGCGCCACTTAAGCGCAGGCTGCGCATGAAGCATGACCGGGGCGCCACTTAAGCGCAAGTTGGAAGTGCAGTTATGCACAGAGTTGCGCGTGAAGCGCAAACGGAGCGCCTGTGAGGCGCGATTGGCTGGAAAAGACAGTTTTAAACGCAAAACTGACGTGAACTGCTATATGGGAAAAAAAAACTTCTTCCATTTTGATCATTCTGGTTCAGGTTCAGAAAGTCTTAGAAAACTCCATACACAAGAACAAAACTCTTAAACATAATCTTCTGATTTTATCCGATTGAACGATTTTGGTTGAACCCCGAAATTTAATTCAATCTGAAAGTGTTTACACGACTTCAGATTTATCCAAGAATCATCTTGTTTATCTCGATTTTAAGAAAGTTCACCAACAAAAGATTGAATTAAAATGGTAATGAGAGTGTGGTGAAAGTGAAGCTCAGTGATTGTTTGAAGGAGCTTGTCAAGTTGACTCTCTATTCCTACCCTAACCTTCTCAATCTCTCAACTCACTTCTTTTCAACCCTACTCCAACATGATCAAACAGACCCATCCTTTTCACACCTATACCCACAAGGTTCTTCCCCATAATATTACTCAAATTCTTTTCTTTGCAACAACAAAAACAACAAATTATGCGCTTAATGGAAGGTTTTACTTCACTTAGGGGAAAATGGTATCTGAAAAAGCTGCAAAAGGGATGAAAAACCAAACATCAGGATTTTGGGTACACAAAAAAGAAGAATTATAAAACACGGATTTGGAGTATCACTACAAGAATAATGAGATTTTCCGGCCAGGACTTTCCGGCGAATTTGAGGACTTTCCGGCGGATTTTTATCCGCCAGAAACTTTCTGGCGGATTTTAGGACTTACCGGCGGGTTTTATCCGCCGCAAACTTTTCCGGCGGATTTTTTGGCATTTGCGGCAGTTTTTTAAATTTTTTTTTTTTTAAAAAATCCGCCGCAAATGCTAAAAATCCGCCGCAAAAGCCAAAAAGAAGATTTTAATTTTTTTTTTTAAAATAATCCGACACAAATGCCAAAAATCCGCCGCAAATGCCAAAAAAAATTTCAAAAAATCCGCCGGAAAATTCGGAGGGAAAAATTCCGCCTATAAATAAAAATTTCTCCTACACTCCTCTCATTCTCTCATTTCACTCTTTATTTCATTCTCATTCTCTTCTATATTTCTCTACATATCTCTCTTCTATATTTCTTATACTCTCATCTCCATAAATTTCTCTACATATCTCTCTTCTATATTTCTCCTTTCTTCTTCATTCTTTTTCATTCACTCATTAATTCTCATTTCTTCTTACTTCTTCATTCACATTCTCTCCTATATCATTCTCTTTCATTCTTTTTTTTTAGATAAGCAATTCTCTTTCATTCTTATTCCTTCCTACTTCAACATTCTCATTTATTTATTTATTTTCATTCTTTTCTATATCATTTTTTCTCATATTCTACTTTATTTTCATTTTTTCTTACTTTTTATTAAAATACAAATTAAACATTAAAATTCGAAAAAATTGAAAAAAAAATTCAAAAATTCAAATTTTTTACCGCCGGATTTTTTAAAAAATTTTTTTTGCCTTTTGCGGCGGATTTTTGGCATTTGCGGTGGATTTTTTTAAAAATCCGCCGCAAATGCCAAAAAATCCGCCGGAAAATGCTTTTCCGGCGGATTTTCCGCCGGAAAGCGTTTGTTGCGACCTGGCTACCGACGGCAAAAATCCGCCGCAAAGTCCAATTTTGCGGCGAAAATATGGCTTTTCCGGCGGATTTTGCCCGCCGCAAAATCCTGTTTTTCTTGTAGTGTATGAAGTGTTGATATCGGAAGAGTAGAAGACAGGGAAAACAAAATAGAGTGTTTGCTGACCTGGGTCGTCTTCAAGTTTCGAACTTGATCCAAAAACATAAAGAAAATTCATAGGGATCTTCGCCTTGTGTTTCAGTATTATGAATGAACTGTGCATCCACAGGAAGACCTACCATCACCAAACCCAACCATTAACCCAATCGCCTCCTCTCTCTTCTCTCTCTCTCTCTAGTAAAGAAACTTGGTGTCAATTTGGGGATTTAGGGTTCAATCTTTCAGGTTCCCACTGGTAAAGAACTCGTTGTGGTGGTGGTGGTAGATTGATGATGGGGGTACGGTGGTTTCCGGCGAAGGGTCGCCGGAGCTATGAGTGATGATGGGGATCTATTGAAAGTGGTGAATGGAGAAGATGAATTGAAAATGAGTTGGTATCTTAAAATTAATTAAAATACAAATTAATGACATGGATAGCCAAATCAGTTTTAAAAAAAAAATAAAAATGGAAAAAAATTACACATCAGATTTCTGTTAGTCAACTGTGTTTTTTTGTAACGTTTGATTAACAGAAAGATTTATTTAAAAAAAATTGATTTTACAAGGACTTTTTTAAAAAAAATTTGCAGGGACTAAAATCAAAACACACTATATTTGCAGGGACCTAAAACATATTTAAACCTTTTAAATTTTAAATTTTAAATTTTGTTTCTCCTTATTTTCCTGTGTTGGGTATCTTCAAGTAAGCCAATGTGTTCACAACAAGTGGAAAAAAAAATCAAAAATAATTCTTGAAGTTTAATTTGAATTATTATTTTTTGGTGTTTAGATCCCTATGGCAATGGCAATACAATATATATGCAATGCATAATTGTTTTATTTTGTAGATTCTTTTGAAGGAGTGCCACCATATCCCTTGTACAAGCGTCTTGCTTCAGCTCTATTGAGGTGTATGGATTCTGAAGCATTTTTTTTGCAGTACAAGCTGCAATTTAGCTATGACCCATCATGAATTTGAAAATTCTTCCATGCAGCAGAAACATAATGAATGGCACAAATTGATTGTGGATAAGGGGTCTGAAATAGTTAATGTATACCTGCTTTCTTTCCTTTGTTTTCTCTCCTCTTTATCTATATGATTATTAGGCTGGTTTGGTTCTAATGTAATATTTAACAGGTGTTTCCTTTGAACTCCATGTTCAAGAGCCCTTTTTTACACCACTAAAAGGTATTCAATTATTAATCGCTTCATAGTCCATATTAGAATGTAATCACGTTGGATTTAATCACAGCAAAAAAAATATACATAGTTGCATATTGCACCTAAAAGACAAAATGAAAAAATAATTGCATGCAAGTAACATCAGTGGCGGACCTACCTTGTAGTGAGGGGGTTCAGTTGAACCCCCTGAAAAAAAATTGCACGTACCACTCTATATAAATTGCCCAAATCCCTTGAAATTTTAATTTTGAACTCCCTGAAAATTTTAAATTGCACCAATAATTAGTAGACTAAGTTTTGCACCCATTTAACACTGGCCTTAAAAAATTTGACACCCCTGACCCCGGGGTCCTGGGTCCACCACTGAGTAACATTATAACTTCTTTGGGCATGACATTCTCATTCTAGCTAGAATTCAATTCTACCATGTCTTATCATGTTACTGCCTGCAGATGGCTTGAAAACAATTGAGGGGAGGTGTGCTAGCAGCAAATACAGGAGGTTGTAATTATATAAAATTTTGGCATTTGAGCCATTATATAAAATTTTGGCCACCCCCTTCCTTTACCATAGTGAACGATATGAAATTTTTTCCAAGATACTCAACTCCTATCAACTCCAACAATCTCCACCGAGGTTGTAATTGGCACATGAGACATCTTTCACTTTCGTTGTCTACTCTGACATAATATCACAAAACACCTTGCATCAATGTCAACCAATACCCATGTGCTATTTTGAATCCGGTAGCAGTAACTTATCATTTTCCATGGCAGTGTGGTAATGTCATGAGGATGTAAACTTCTTATTTTTTTCTAAAATCATCTTCTCCCATAATAGGGGAGACATTACAAGCATTCACCTTAGACTATTTTTGTTAATGCTTCACCTAGACAATTTTTCTTTACTTGCCCACACTTTTCACCATTCCAGCATTTCATGGTTCTTCTTTTCATAAGCCTTATCTTTAACTACCAACATTAAGTTTAATGAAGTGTTATCCCCACTTTTTAATTTTCTTTCTTCTTAAATAATTTTACTCGTAACATCTTCAAAACTCAAAATTTCCTTCCCATTTCTCCTTGTCCATGTTAGAAATGTCTCCTTTCAATGCCATGTTTAATACCGATTGTATCAACACGTCATTGATTTATATTTTTCTCAAGCTAAAATTGATTCTTCCATCAAATTTATCTATATCTCAAACTTCGCAGCACGCGAGAAATTTGACATTTCCGTTGTATGGAAACTGTAAATCATGTACCAAGTAGGTTTTCAAGAAAGAGAGGTGAGTCACAATGGAAACACAATACCAAATCTTTCATAGCCAGAACCTTTCACAACTTGGATGGTTTCCATGGAGGTATAATCTTCTCTCTTTGAAGAAGATAAAACCTTGAGGTATAATCTTCTCTCTTTGGTGTTTGAAGTTCAGGTGATGCTTTGTTTCATTAATAATAATGGCTCTACAGTATGTCTTTGATCTTCTCTCATACTTTATCATTATGTAGGGATAAAATGGTATCCTTCATTCTTTCGCATGTTGGAGGCAGAAAGCCTTGGAAAAGTTCTTCCAGGAGTCGAAAGCATTCCAGAAGGTTCTAAAATCTAAACTACTCCCTATGATCCACTTTATAAAGATCAATGCAATTTTAGGTTCATTGAATAGACCAGATACATCAGTTATTCAATAGACTAGATACATCAGTTATTTAATGAAACCTAAAGCTACATCTAATCTAATATCTATTTATATATCTATCTATATCTATCTATCTATCTATCTATCTATATAAACAAAACCTCCGATGAAATTACCAATTTGGATCTCTTATTAACAAGACACATCTCTAATTTTTGGGTAAAAATGTCATTACCCTCGCTTTCTTTCTTTTTATTCTTACACTCTCTTCTTCATTTTTTTCTCTTTCTTCTTACACTCTCTTTCCTCCTTTTCACTTTTCTCTCACACCCTTTCTTCCTTTTTTTCTTTTTACTTTACTTTTATATTTCCCATAAACAATTATCCTCTTTCTCTTATCACTTCACTTTAGTTTTTTTAACTAAATTTCTAAATTTATACAAACACTACTCTACTAAAATTACCTATAAAAATGAAAATGAGTCACACTAAAAAACAACAACAAAAACTATCACCTTTTTGGAAAAAGTTATCACCTTAAAATTTTTATTTTTATCTCCAAAATCTGTTTACACTCTTATTGATAATCTTTTGTTTGGTCAATCACCCTTATTGATAATCTACTATCACCTCTTATTAATAATCTACTATCCATCTTTTACTATCTATTATAATCTACTAATCAACTAAAATAATCAATTGAAACTACGAGATAACTGCAATGATATCTATCTAATATCTATTTATCTAATCTAATCTAATCTAATCTAATCTAATCTAATCCATTTATTTATCTATTTATACAAACAAACCTCCAATGAAATTACCAATTTGGATCTCTTATTAACAAGACACGTCTAATTTAAGGGTAAAAGTGTCATTACCCTCTATTTCTTTCTTTTTCTTCTTACACTCTCTTTCCTCATTTTCACTTTTCTCTTACACTCTCTTTCTTCCTTTTTTCTTTTACTTTACTTTTACTTTTCCCATAAACAATTCTTCTCTTTCTCTTATCACTTCACTTTAGTTTTTTTAACTAAATTTCTAACTTTATACAAATACTACTCTACTAAAATTACCTATAAACATGAAAATGAGTCACACTAAAAAACAAAAACAAAAACTATCCCTTTTTTGAAAAAAAAATTATCACTTTAAAATTTTTATTTTTCTCTTCAAAATCTGTTTACACTCTTATTGATAATTTTTTATTATCAATCACCCTGATAATCTATTATCAATAAGGGTCGAGCTCATTTAGCAAAACACCTTTCAAAAGTGAGAATTCTGTGTAATAGATATCATCAAGGGTGGTTCGAGGAATTCTTGAGATCAATAAAATTAAATAAAGTTAGCTAAAGTTTGTTTTACTCGTTAACTAAGTTTTTTGGTCGTCTAAGGTGAGTTGCCAAAATATACAATCTATTATTTGCTGCTACTTGTTAAATAAAAACTTGTTACTTATTTTTTGGTGGTCAAAATATAAAATGAATAACTTGGAATATTAAGCTATGGTATGGAATCTCGGTCATTCCTAATATTTATATTATATATCCTATACAATCAATTTGACTGATACTTAATTGTTCCCCCACTCTAAAAGACACTATTTTTTTAGTTAATTTGAGTTATTTTTATGAATAGTTTATTTATTTTTTGCATCCATACATGTATCATTCATTGGAGACTAACAATTCTATTAGAGACACAATCTAGTACTAAATATGGTCAATTCTAATAACTCGAATTCTACAATTCGGACACAATTTTTTTAAAGGCAGATCCTTTTAGGCTCTGTTTGAGAAGACTGATCCGCTAGGTTATAGAATATAGCTTATAGCGGATTAGCTCGTTGTAACTGTTTGACACTATTAGCTTTTAGCATTTTTTGAAACGCTACTTGAAGTAGCGTTTGGGCTTATAGCTTATAGAGTTTCATTTTTCTCTGTCAATTTTACTCTCATTACTTTAACTAAATTCCTCATTTATCCTCCATTAAATGAATTTCTCTCACATTTTTAAGCATTAATTACAAATATCTATTTACGTAATTTTATATTTATAAGCTACTTCAACCACTAATTTTACCAAACACTACTTTAGATTTTATCCGCGCTTATCCGCTATAAGCTAGCTTTTTCACTGCTCACTAGTTTATCCGTTATCCGCTATTTTTGGCCAAACAAAGTTTTAGAAGACCCGTTCCTTTCATATTTGCATTCAAAGATAATACCAAATTATTTAGAAAAGTTGATATTATCTCCGAACTCGAATGTGAAGCAGCCTAATATGAAGTAAATAGAATAATTTGTTTAGGTACGCAAGCAGCAGTATTCACCAAATTTATTATAGAATGTGACAGGCAGACGGATGATTGATTCTATATATGTCCACCAAGTTGTTTTAAGAAGAAGAGGAAGGGTAAGAAAGGGGTTATGGCTTTGAAATTAGACATGTCAAAAGCCTATGATAGACTGGAGTGGACTTTCATAGAGAAAACTCTTGTTGTTATGGGGTTTCCTCAAAGGCTAATCACCCTCATCATGAAACAAAGCATCACCTGAACTTCAAACACCAAAGAGAGAAGATTATACCTCAAGGTTTTATCTTCTTCAAAGAGAGAAGATTATACCTCCATGGAAACCATCCAAGTTGTGAAAGGTTCTGGCTATGAAAGATTTGGTATTGTGTTTCCATTGTGACTCACCTCTCTTTCTTGAAAACCTACTTGGTACATGATTTACAGTTTCCATACAACGGAAATGTCAAATTTCTCGCGTGCTGCGAAGTTTGAGATATAGATAAATTTGATGGAAGAATCAATTTTAGCTTGAGAAAAATATAAATCAATGACGTGTTGATACAATCGGTATTAAACATGGCATTGAAAGGAGACATTTCTAACATGGACAAGGAGAAATGGGAAGGAAATTTTGAGTTTTGAAGATGTTACGAGTAAAATTATTTAAGAAGAAAGAAAATTAAAAAGTGGGGATAACACTTCATTAAACTTAATGTTGGTAGTTAAAGATAAGGCTTATGAAAAGAAGAACCATGAAATGCTGGAATGGTGAAAAGTGTGGGCAAGTAAAGAAAAATTGTCTAGGTGAAGCATTAACAAAAATAGTCTAAGGTGAATGCTTGTAATGTCTCCCCTATTATGGGAGAAGATGATTTTAGAAAAAAATAAGAAGTTTACATCCTCATGATAAACTTCTTGGTACATGATTTACAGTTTCCATACAGCGGAAATGTCAAATTTCTCGCGTGCTGCGAAGTTTGAGATATAGATAAATTTGATGGAAGAATCAATTTTAGCTTGAGAAAAATATAAATCAATGACGTGTTGATACAATCAGTATTAAACATGGCATTGAAAGGAGACATTTCTAACATGGACAAGGAGAAATGGGAAGGAAATTTTGAGTTTTGAAGATGTTACGAGTAAAATTATTTAAGAGGGGAGAATGTACAACGAATTTGGCTCTGATCTTATGCCAAATATCTCTCATTTACATCACCATAAATCATCTTATATTTCTCTAATGCATGAGTGAGATATAAGAAACATAATTTTGTAAACTATTATCAAGAGATAGGCTTGTTGTGATTGTGCAAATCACTTCAAGGTTTCTAAAGTATTCTGTAGGGGATTCGCAAGACACCCTATTGCATCCAATTGGTTAGAATTGGTGGGGGCGAATCAAACCTAATGGTTAGTGTGTTTACACACGCTTTAGAATCAACTGCGGTCGTCATCATCTTCATCATTGATCAAGTGTTGCAGCATCTTCCCCAACAAATTGTTCTCACAGCTCATTCCTAGCCGATGTGAGACTAACCGCTCCCACTTGAATTTCCAACAAAACCGAGGCAAAGCCCCAAAAAAGAACAGACTAACACGCAATACAACGGAGAATAGACATTCCCATACAAATAGAGAGAGCAAGAAAGATCCTACACTGGGAGGACATTGCTCAAAATACATCACATGCCCAATTTGACCACAACTAAAATTGGCTAACTTATCCGCACACCGATTAGCTTCACAAAAAATATGGAAAAGCTTCACATCTCAAGCCTCATTCAACAATTGACGAATCTGCTGAATAAGAATCCAACAAATAGCTAAGCTTTCGGCTCTATTGAGAATCACATGACGAGTCGCTTCTTTTTTTTTGACAATAACAAACTTTAGATCATTTCATTATATAAAATAGTGTCAATACATGATGGAATCAAATCAAAAACATTGGAGCTAGCGAATAATCTTGATGCCCGAACTAGAGTATTAGCGACAAGATTAGCTTGTCTCCTAATAAAGCTAAAATGAAAGCTTTGAAAATTAACCAAAAAATCTTTACAATATGAAATTAGCGTACCAAATTTGGTATTTGGTAAAGGGTCTGCCATCAAGCCATTTACAACTGGAAGACAATCCAGTTCTAGGGAAACTGAAGTCATCCCCAATCTCTGCAACCAAAGTAAGGTTTGCCAAAGTCCCATTGCCTCAGCTTCTTGTGATGTTGGAATACCCAGAAACCACATAGTCTTGCTCTTGTAAAAACTGCCCATAGACGTTCTAATGCACATACCAATACCAAATTTATTCTCATTAGCGAAGAGTGCAGCATCCACATTACACTTGTAAGTTCCTTCACATGGTTTTTGCCACCGAACCTCCTCCCGACGCTGCTGATCGCGAACACCATCTGCGCTAGAATTTTTCTTTTGCGCCCAGGACCATTCACGAAGAGAATCCATTGTTGCCGGGACAGTGTGAGTGCCGATTGTAATACACCCTCCCAAACTTTATCATTTCACCTTCGCTACAGGGACCCGAGGATCATCACAAATTTGTTTCCGTTAGTCTCAACCAAGGACTGCATCAACCTGAAAAAATAGTCACGAAAATCAGCAGCAATGCACATAATTGAATGAATATCCTGCGCTAAACCAGCAGCCTCCCACACGGCAGTTGCCTGAGGACAATCGAGGAAAACATGCCACTCCGATTCTGGCTCACATTCACACATGGGGCAGTGTGTATCACAATTTACATGTCTTCGTTGGAGGTTTACACGAGTTGGAAGACATCCACGAGCAAGCCTCCAAAGTAGCAGCTTAACCTTTGGGGGTATACGACACTTCCATATAGTCATCCAAGCGCCATCTACACATAAGTGCGAGTTGACAATTAGATCTACCATGAGCGCATAATAAGCCGACCGAACCGAATAGCAACCTGTCTTACTTCTCCACCAACACAACTTGTCTTCCTCAGTAGCATTAAACTGTGGCATAGACTTAATTAAGGTGGCCTCATGTGGATTAAAAATCTGATCCACAAGAGAAACATTCCAAGCACTGTTATTTGATTCCATAAGGCCACTAACACGTAAATACTCCAAGCCGGGCACTATAGGGGATTTAACAAAGCTCTCCTTTTGGCCTCTAAACCAGGGATCATGCCAAACCGAAATGCTTTCCCCATTTCCAGCTCTCCAATGTGCTCCCAAATTAACAACCACCCGAGAAGTGAAGATACTACGCCAAACATAGCTGGGATTGTGGCCCAAGCGAGCCCCCATAAAATCACAATTTGGAAAATATTTAGCTTTGAAAACTCTACTTATTATAGTATCTGCGCGAGATGCAATATTCCACGCTTGCTTCCCTAGCATTGCCAAGTTGAAACCATGAAGGTGACAGAATCCCATACCACTGAATTCTTTCCTTACCGTGAGCTTGTCCCAACTCAACCAGTTGATACCTCTTCTTGTGCCTCGGTTTGTACCCCGCCAAAAAGAGTTCATCATCCTCTCAAGCTCCTCGCCTAAGGTGGAGGGGATCATGAAAGTGCTCATACAATAAGTCTAGATAGTCTGAGCCACAGATTTCAATAAAACTTCTCTATCCGCCTTAGAAAGATGCTTTCCGGACCAATGGTGGATTCTCTTCCATAATCTATCACGAAGGTATCCAAAAAGTTGTTTTTTTCTTCTACCAATCATAGAGGGGAGGCCTAGATACTTGTCTGTCCCTAAACACTCTGAGACCCCCAAGATAGCTTTTACTTCTTCCTTACTTCCGTTGTTGTGTTCCTGCTAAGATAAATTTCAGACTTTTGTAAGTTAATAGCTGCTGGAGGCTCTCTCATAGGTGTTGAGAATAGCTTTGAGATTGCTACTCTCTCTACCATCAGTCGTGCAAAAAAGAAAACAATCGTCAGCAAAAAGAAGGTCTACACACTCTAACACCATGAATATCTCCTCTCGCTTCCGCTCTCTATAGTAAGGTAGTAAGTCCCTCGGTACACAATATAAAAAGGTAAGGTGATAGTGGGTCACCCTGCCTGAGTCCTCTCCCTGGTGTGATAGGTCCCATTTTCTCTCCATTTACCACAATTGAGTAGTTCACAGTTTCAAGACACATCTTCATCCATCGCACCCACTGCTCATCAAACCCCATCTTCAATAGGCTACTTTGAAGGTAGCCCCAATCAACACGATCATATTTGCTAATATCAATTTTAAGCGCCAGCTCTCCCACTTTACCCTTCGTCTTACATGTCAGATGATGAAGTGTTTCAATTGCTACTAACACATTATCCAAGATGGACCGATTTTCAACGAAAGCAGACTGCTCCATAGCTATACACTAGGGTAGGATAGGTTTCAGTCGATTGGCGAGAACCTTCCAGCAATAAAAAATAAGACCTTTTTGAATCCACATGTATCACTACTTTTTGAAACCCCTTCAAGCAATAAAAAATAAAACCTTTCTGAAACGTATAACTACTTTAATTAAGCTTGTGAGCAACTATGAAGAAGCATTAACACAAATACATTATACAAACACCAAACATTATTATTATACACTTTTTTTTAAAGGAAAACATAGATATATTATATTATATATATATTTGAATGAAGTTGAGCATAAGTGGTACTCGACCCAAATACAAGAGATGGTAGTCATATCCCTGTTAACACCCAAAAATAACCTAAGAGTTTGACACAGGGAAACAATCTCACAAAAGGAAAAACCACCAAAACAAAGAGCTACCTCCTAGAAATACAGTCCATATGATCAACATACCACTCATTAAATAAACAGGAGGGAGAATTACCCCTAGCCTGGAACCATCGCCAAGATAGGGACTAGGTCCTGTCAAAACACCTCTCAAAATCAGGTACACCTCTAGAAAAAATACATCTATTTCTGAGGTCCCAAATAACCCAGAGAAAATAATGCTAGATAAGCATCAACCCGCACCTGCACCTAGATGGACCCCCAATGTAGATAAACTGGAAAAACAAAGACGAAATATCCTGCTGCATGACAAAGTCGGAACCCATCAAGCTCACAATAGCATACCAAACCACAGAAGCAAACCCGCACCTACAAAAGAGATGTAGAGAGGACTCCTGAAAATCGCCGCACAAGATACAAACTGTAGCATACCCAAACATTATTATTATTATACGTATTAGTAACCACATGTATGTGTCGAATATGGCTTTGGCTTATGGTACTAAGCCAAATACTTAGTATTTTTTACTAAATCAGACTCAGTCGTTGGATCCCTATTGTTTTAATGAAATTGAATCTAGGGGCTATTGTTTAATAAGGGCATCCTTGTCATTTTACATCCTATAGCAATTGATCACGCATTCCATTCTCTTTATGTTACATACTCGTTGTTCATGCAATCATCAGAGAAACGATCACAAATTGATTCTGGCAACCATCATGCACGCTTTCCGGCAGCTAGCTGCACAACAGTTGTGATTGATTTTCACGGAATTGATCGCAATTGGCGGTATACGCATTACGCACGCTTGATCTGTAATGCCCATAGAAACATCGCAACCTTGATCTGTAATCACAGAATTGATATCGACAACCATCACGCACGCTTTCCGACAACGATTACGCATGCATTCTGGCAACGATCACGGAATCAATTTCTGTTACGCATTACAATCATCGGAGCAGACAATAATCAATTCCGGCAACGATCACGCAGTTACGCATTACGGCTTACGGCTTACGGCTTATTCTGCAATTTCTGTTACGCATTACGGCTTATTCTGCAATTTCGGCAACGATCACGCATTACGCATTACGGAATCACGCATTAAGAGAAGAAACAAGATTCTATACGGTTAGCAAAATTATTAGGTAATGAGTATGTTTTCTTACTTTCTTTCTTTCTTATTTGAATTTTCATTCATTCATTGCGTAAGTCGTTTTTTCTGCATCACAGAACCAATTCACGCAACCTGCACGCGTAAGTCGTTTTTCTGCAGATTTCAATATGCTCGGAGTTGATGAACATGTGAAGCAATCAGCTTTTCACGTTTACTTGCTCGTAAGTCGCTTGTTGCTTTGTAATCATTCTTTGTTACTGTGTCGGTCTCAGTTTTTGTAATGCATTGTTCTAACCATTTTGGTACTAATCTGTGGTTAGTGGCCACTAACCAGTATTTTGCAATTCTGTGGTTAGTGGCCACTAACCATTGTGGTACTAATTTGTGGTTATTGCCCCTTACTACATTGTGGTACTAGTTAGAAACGATCTTAATGTAAATAGTGTGTTGAACAAACAATGTTGTTTATGTCAGTTTATTGATGGATAGTTGCAGACTTGCAGCAATGTTTTTATTATTTCCTTGTGGCACTTGGAAAGCTCCTTGATAGTTTGTAACTTTTTTGAGATCTTATAATTTTTTCAGGAAAGTTTATAACTTCTCACTAAATACTTATAACTTATGCTGAAATCTTAGTAACTCTCTGAAGATTTGAAGTTTATATTGAAAAGTTATAAACATTGGTTTTTTATGATGTTGTTTGTTGGATATTGATTTTTTTTACTTGGTTTTGACAGGGGTTACTCATCATCCTTCAGATGTTGATTCCTGGAAATATCTTGTTTTTTGCACAGAGCCGGATGCATATGCTTTTTACAGCTCTTACGCCAAATCTTTGGGTTTCACCATTAAGAAGGAAAACGTGTATCACGATTGCAAGAATAAAAAGACTGAATATCCTTAACTATCTGAATATGATGTGTCACAAACAAGGTTTTAAGATGGTTCGCAAGGAGGTTCCAGGGTGTAACACCCCAGTATTTCTAACTTGTATAGGAATACCAAAATGCACAGCATGGCACGCATCAGAGTTAACTTGTATGCCTGGAATATTGAACACAACTAAAAACTTCGATAAATAATTATCATACGGTTCCATGAACCTCATTAAACTTAACATAAAGTACTTAAGTCTCGTGACTTAATACTTATACAACCTGGTGTTCAATATCCAAAACATAAGTAGCGGAAACGATTTACAACTGTTAGCTAGTAATAGTCATACAATCGGTAATACAAAGACAACAAAAAGGAAAAAGGCATAATCATAAAACTGATTCTTCAATAACTCCATGATTCGCACCGGCTAACCGTGCTTCTTCGCCTTTGCTTTTCCCTGTTTCTCTGTAAAAGCCACAATAATAAAGGGTGAGATAAACATTATCTCAGTGAGTCCAATCGAGACCCATTACTAACACTAGCGGTTCATTATGCATCATTTTCATCCGTAGCCCAAGTCTGGATAGCTACGTGTAACATATCATACTAACACAACATCGAGGACCCGCAGTTTCAGTTCCCCGATGAACCCAATCCACTAATCCTTTCATCAGTGGGCAAACATAGAAGGGGCCTAGGTTATGGGCTCATGACTTCCCTCCCCTAGTGTGCTATCATAGAGGTCGTCACCCCTTTATCATACCTTGATCCTTTCATCAAGTAGTTCTTTATCATACCTTGAATAAAATCAAGTAAATATTTCTCATATCATTATTTAACATACCTTGATACAATATCAAGTCATCTTAGTGGTTACCAAAACCTCAATGAACCTTTAGTCCACTGTATTAACATATACTTGTGTTTTCTCACTCGTAACCCTAACCGGTTATCGTACATTTAACATACTTGGACAATTTCCAATAACTCATTCATACCTACGCTTATTTATGCGATGTACGGTTTATTTGTCGATACATAGGGTTGGGGAAAGGATTAGAACGCAATTGGAACCGTTCGGATTGGCCTAAGACATGTTTTGAAGTTGGGTAACAGAAGCCTACGCACGGTCCGTGCTTAAGAGGCGCACGACCCGTGCGCGTTTTCACAAATTTTTGAATATGAGCACGAAGGTCACGCACGGTCCATGCCCTAGGGGCGCACGGTCCGTGTCATGTTTTTAAAAGTTTACAGGTAACCTGCGAACAGAACGCACAATCCGTGCCACTAGGGCGCACGATCCGTGCTTGTTCACCAGTAGCCCAGAATTGTGATTTTTCACGAAAATTTGGCCATTTCGATCGTTCCAATACCCGTTCCGATCAATTCCCGAATTTCATCATACATTAATTCAGTCCAAAACAGCAACATAACCAGTTCACACAATCATAATATCATCAAACAATCGATCAAACAATCATTCATACCGAAACTTAATTTTTGTAAAATAACGGTTTTTGACTCGAAACGCACAAACTGAAAACAGAGTCAGAACATGCAACCCATATTTCGAAATTAAAATCCCTAAGCGAGTATAGAACTCACCGATTGCGATGAAAATCGCACTAACAACGAATCCAGGGATTGAAATGACAATGAAATTTCACGAATGGTCTTCGTACTCGAACTTTCCTCTCAAAGTCAAACTGTGAGCTGCTCTCCTACCCAGAACATAATATGACCTTGACTCTATTCCTCCCAAAATTGCAATGTGGTTGGTTAAGGTGGGTTAGTTACTGAGTATCAAGCTTTAGTCACCACATGCAAGACTTCTAAAGCTCAAAGCTTCACTTTGGAGCTTCAAGGTTCAACAATGGTGGAAAGGAAAAAGGTGGATAAGTTGGACATGAAATTAGTATCAGTTTGTAGAGCAAGAAAAATGAAAGAGGATGGTGTGATTTTCACTTACATGCAACCTTGGAGCTGAATTTTCCTTCCCTCTTCTCCTCTCCTCTCTTCGCGTCCCTCTCCCCTTCTCTCTCATATGTTCTTTCAAATTTTCAGAAATGAGGAAAATGGGGAGTGTGAGAGTGAGGGTGTTGTTTTGGTCAGCTGGGGGGGTTTGTGTATTTACTGTTTTTCCCATTGTTCACTTCATCACAGTAGCTTAATTCTAATCATCCACTAATTCAATACTTTTCCTCTCTAAGATCCCGTTTATGGTTTCATGGAAGTAAAGTGGTGGCTTAATGACTCAGCTATGGTATTTTATGGAGGAAAAGATCAAAATACCCTTAGTTCCCATTTCTACTTAAAACCAATTAAATCATCAAAGCACACACATGTATAATTGGCAATCAAGTTACTATGACTTATAATCAATTAAGCCTAATTATTTTAAATTAGCTAATTAATTATCTTATAACTTTCTTGCTAATTTCAATAAATGAAATTAGCTAAATTGGGGATGTTACAATCACCCCAACTTTTTTTAAAATTTTGTCGTCAAAATTGAACATAACATACCTCAACTGAAAAGATGGGGATATTTCACCCGCATGTTTTCCTCTACTTCCCATGTCGTTTCGTCAGGTGAGGCACCGTCCCAAAGCACTTTGACAATAGGAATTGATCTTGTTCGGAGCGTTTTCTCGCCACATTCGATGATTTGAATTGGATTAGGCTGGTAAGACAAATCCGGTCGGATGTCAATCGTCTCATAATTCAACGGTTGACTCGGATCGGGAATGTACTTCCTCAATTGCGATACATGAAACACATCATGCAGTCTAGACAAAGCTGGAGGTAAGACAATGCGGTATGCTACTGACCCAACTCGCTCGATAATTTGGAAATGTCCAACATACTGAGGAGTGAGCTTCTTCGCTCGCAAGGCTATACCGGTACCGGTAGTTGAAGAAAGTCTCAGAAATACATGATCTCCTTCTTTAAATTCCAATGGCCTTCTTCTTTTGTCGGCATAACTCTTTTGCCGACTCTGAGCGGTCTTCACCCTTTCTCTAATCTGTCGGATCTTTTCAGTAGTCTCACGGACTAATTCAGTACCCAACAATCTTTGCTCACCGATATCCCACCAACACAATGGTGTTCTACATTTCCTCCCATATAATGCTTCATATGGAGCCATTCCGATACTAGAATGGTAACTGTTGTTGTAAGCAAACTCCACCAATGGAAGATGATCCTCCCATCGGCCTCCACTGTCAAGTACACAAGCTCTAAGTATATCCTCCAAAGTCTGAATTGTTCTTTCACTCTCTCCGTCCGCCTGCGGATGGTAAGCGATACTAGCACATACCGTTGTTCCCAACGCCATATTCAGTGCTCTCCAGAATCGTGATGTAAACTTGGGATCACGATCACAGATGATACTCGTGGGAATTCCATGCAACTTCACAATATTCTTGAGATATTCTTCCGCTAACTTAGCAACCTTGTGATTCGAACGTACCGGAATAAAATGAGCAGACTTGGTCAAGCGATCAACCACCACTCAAATAGAATCATTTCCGGCTTGGGACCGTGGTAACCCCATGACAAAGTCCATAGAAATGCTTTCCCATTTCCATTCTGGCATATTCAAGGGTTGTAACTGACCGGGAGGCTTCTGGTGCACTATCTTAACTCTTTGACAAGTCAAGCATCGAGACACGAATTCTGCAATCTCTACTTTCATTCCCGGCCACCAAAACAATTGCTTAAGGTCTTTATACATCTTGGTAGAACCAGGATGTATTGAGAACTGACTCTTGTGAGCCTCTTCTAAAACCTGCTTCTTGATATCCTCATCATTCGGCACACAGATTCTACCATCAAAGAAAATTACACCATCATTATCTTCGGTGTAATTTGGCAAACTCTTCTGTGTTTGCAGCTCTATATCAACCTCTTGGGCTGAGCGAATCAGATTTCTCAAGGGACTCGAAATCTGAATATGACTCAACACCAATCTGTTTCTTCTTGGCTTAACCTTCAAGTTAAGATCTCTAAATGATTCCAACAATGTCATCTCATGAATCATCAATTCTGCCGTGTGAATAGACTTCCTACTCAAAGCATCAGCTACAACATTAGCCTTCCCTGGATGGTACTTCAGTTCAAAATCATAATCTTTCAGAAACTCTACCCATCTTCTCTGTCTGTTGTTCAGCTCCTTCTGGTCAAACAAATACTTAAGGCTCTTGTGATCACTAAAGACTTCGAAACGAGACCCATACAGATAATGTCTCCAAATCTTTAGGGCAAACACAATCGCCGCCAATTCTAAGTCATGAGTCGGGTAATTCTCTTCATGCGTCTTCAACTGTCTGGAGGCATAAGCAACTACTTGTTGATTCTACATAAGGACACATCCTAAACCCTTACCAGAGGCGTCATAGTAAATCTGGAATCCCATAGACGGATCTGGAAGAATTAGGATGGGTGCAGAAGTTAAACGATTCTTCAATTCTGAAAAACATTCATCACAGTCAGAGTCCCGTACAAACGGTTGACCCTTGCGAGTTAACCGAGTGAGTGGAAGAACCAGTTGAGAAAATCCTTGAATGAATCTCCGATAATACTCGGCTAATCCCAAGAAACTTCTCACCTCAGTGACTGTAGATGGTTGTTCCCAGTCTACCACGGCTTCAATTTTACTGGGGTCCACAGCAACACCGAATTGAGATATCACGTGGCCTAGAAATTTTACTTCAGGCATCCAGAAATCACAAGTAGATGGCTTGGCATACAACTTCTTCTCTCGGAGCACATTCAGAACAATTGGGAGATGTTGCACATGCTCCTCAATAGTCTTAGAATACACCAAGATATCATCAATAAACACCACGACAAATCGGCCCAGATAAGGATTAAAAATTCGATTAATGTAATCCATGAATACAGCTCGAGCGTTGGTTAAATCAAAGGGCATCACTACAAATTCGTAATGTCCATGCCTAGTACGGAAAGCGGTCTTCGGGATATCCAAACTCTAACTTTTATTTGATGATAGCCCGACCTTAGATCAATCTTAGAAAATACCGAAGCTCCTCGCAGTTGGTCTAGAAAATCATCAATCCTTGGCAGGGGATACTTGTTCTTTATAGTTACCTTGTTCAACTGACGGTAATCAATACATAATCTCATGCTCCCATCCTTCTTCTTGACAAGCAATACAGGAGCACCCCATGGCGAAGCACTCGGTCAGATAAATTGTTTTGAAATCAACTCTTCAAGTTGGGTTTTCAACTCTTTAAGCTCTAAAGGAGACATCCTATATGGAGCGATAGAAATTGGCCCTGTGCCCGGAACTAACTCTATAGATAATTCTACCTCGCGATCCGGAGGTATCGAAGAAACTTCATCTGGAAATACATCTAGGAATTCATTAACGATTTGCACAGAAGATAGATCCAGACCTGTCTCATTCGATGTAGACAACATCATGACATAAGCTTCCGCGCCTTGGAGTAGACACTGACTCGCAGAAGTGAATGAGATAACTGTTTCGGAATTGGTCGGAGGTAGCTCCACTAATTCGGAGGCGAACCGATAGTCCGATGAAAGCAATCAAGAGTTACATGGTTGGCAGACATCCAACTCATACCTAGGACAATGTCCATACCCTTCATTGGCAAACAAATAAAGTCTACCACAAAATTTCTGTCACCAGTGGATAGAAGACAGTTTTCACATAAGGCTTGGGTTTGAATACTACCCTCAGCAGCAGTTTTAATGAAGATTGGTTGATGCAACGAAGTTAAAGCCAATCATAATCGATCGACACAAGCTTGAGATATAAAACAATGTGTTGCTACTGAATCATACAAAATACTAACGGAGTTATAGAAAAGAGATCCCATACCCCTTAGCAGATTGTATGAAGGTATGACATTCTGAGCGTCCAAAGTGTAGACTCTCCCATGAGTTGTAGTAGCATGATCCGACTCTTTCCTCTTCTTTTCTGGACACTCATGAATATAGTGGCCCTCCTTTCTGCAGTAGAAACACTGCTTGGAACCCAAACGACATTCACCCTGGTGGGGCTTCCCGTAGGTAGAACACTTGTTGAATCTTGAGGAATCAGACGACTGCACTTGCTTCCCTTTGTTTGAGTTGTGCCTGGGACCCATCTGAGAATTAGATGATCCAGCATTCTTTCTGTTCTGACTGAACGCCTTTCGGCTTGCATACAATCTCTTCAAGTCATTCTCAACAATATGAGCCTGTTGTACCATAGCTGCATAATTATTACAAGTAAAGGAACTTAGACTCTGAGCAATGTCTTCTCTCAGCCCAAATTTGTACCTGTCCGTTTTCCACCTGTCATTGGGGGCATACCCAGCCAAACCGAAGAATTGATACAGTTCTTCAAATTTGGCCGTGTATTGGCCCACAGTTAAACTTCCTTGGGTGAGAACCTAAAACTCATTCTCCTTATCGAACCTCATAGCAGTTGGGAAGAACTGCTCCAGAAATGTTTGTCTGAAATTCTCCCAAGTCTGGGGAGTTCCCATGGTCTCCATCATGGCCTTAGCATTAGTCCACCAGTTGTTGGCTTCTCGCTTCAGCATATGGGATGCCAATCTCAGCTTATCCTCATCAGCAACTTGCATTGTGAGGAAAGTCTTTTCAATGTCATCCAACCAATGCTGGGCTTCCATGACATCAGGTCCTCCTCTGAACTCGAAGGGTTTCATCTTCAAGAATTCAGAGTAGACCTGCCTGAGGTTAACTGGTGGCTCAGGAGCTTGCTGAGGCTGGGCATAAGCATTTTGTTGCATTTGCAGCATATCTTCCATCATTTTTTACTGCCTTTTCATCACATTCTGCATCCAAGCAGAATGCGGGTCGATTGGTGGATTGTTCCTTGATCCTCCTGCCATAATTTTGCAAACGATACACCAAGTATTAAGTTGATTAGTCTCAATGTCTCTTAGCATCATAAGAAGCAATATAGCAGAATTACTCAAGGGACAACCAACCCTAAAACTAATCTAAGCCCGACTAGGTCGAACTGCTCTGATACCATAATGTAACACCCCAGTATTTCTAACTTGTAGAAATACCGAAATGCACAGCATGGCATGCATCAAAGTTGGCTTGTATGCCTGTAATATTGAACACAACTAAAAACTCTCGATAAATAATTATCAAATGGTTCAATGAACCTCATTAAACTTAACAAAGTACTTAAGTCTCATGACTTAAAACTTATACAATCCTGGTGTTCAATACCAAAAACATAAGTAGCGGAAACGATTTACAACTGTTACTAACAATAGTTATACAATCGAAAATACAAAGACAGCAAACGGGAAAAAGGCATAAACATAAAACTGAGTCTTCAATAATAGCTCCATAAAGCACACTGTCTAGCCGTGCTTCTTCGCCTTTTCCTTTCCCTGTTTCTCTGTAAAAACCACAATAATAAAAGGTGAGATAAACATTATCTCAGTGAGTCCTATCGAGACCCCTTACTAACACTAGCGGTTCATTATGCATCATTTCCATCCGTAGCCCAAGTCTGGATAGCTACGTGTAAGATATCATACTAACACAACTTCGAGGACCCGCAGTTTCAGTTCCCCGATGAACCCAATCCACAAATCCTTTCATTAGTGGGTAAACATAGAAGGGGCCTAGGTTACGAGCTCATGACTTTCCTCCCCAAGTGTGCTATCATAGAGGTCGTCACCCCTTTACCAAACCCTCAATGGACCTTTAGCCCATTGTATTAACATATACTTGTGTTTTTCTCACTCGTAACCCTAATTGGTTATCGTACATTTAACATACTTGGACAATTTCCAATATCTCATTCATACCTACGCTTATTTATGCGAATTACGGTTTATTTGTCAGTACATAGGGTTGGGGAAGGAATTGGAACCGTTCGGATTGGCCTAAGACATGTTTTGAAGTTGGGTAAAAGAAGCCTACGCACGGTCCGTGCTTAAGAGGCGCACGGTTCGTGCCCTAGGGGCGCACGGTCCGTGTCATGTTTTTAAAAGTTTACAGGAAACCTGCGAACAGAACGCACGGTCCGTGCCACTGGGGCGCACGATCCGTGCGTGTTCATCAGTAGCCCAGAATTGTGATTTTTCGCGAAAACTTGTCCATTCCGATCGTTTCAATACCCATTCCGATCAATTCCCGAATCACATCATACATTAGTCCAGTCCAAAATAGCAATATAACCAGTCCATACAATCATATTATCATCGAACAATCCATCAATCAAGCATTCATATCGTCAATCACACCGAAATGAAATTTTCGCAAAATAACGGTTTTTGACTCGAAAACGTATGAACTGAAAATAGAACAGAACATGCAATCCATATTTCGAAATTAAAATCCCTAAGCGAGTATAGAACTCACCGATTGCGATGAAAATCGCACAAACAACGAATCCACGGAACGTAATGACCACGTAACCTCACGAACGATCCTCGTACACGAACTTTCCTCTCAACTCGAACTTAGAGCTGCTCCCCTACCCAGAACAGAATCCGACCTTGACTCTAATGCTCCCAAAATTGCAATGTGGTTGGTTAAGGTGGGCTAGTTACTGAGTATCATGCTTCAGTCACCACATGCAAGACTTCTAAAGCTCAAAGCTTCACTTTGGAGCTTCAAGGTTCAACAATGGTGGAAACGAAAAAGCTGGATAAGTTGGACATGAAATTAGTATCAGTTTGTAGAGCAAGAAAAATGAAAGAGGATGGTGTGATTTTCACTTACATGCAACCTTGGAGCTGAATTTTCCTTCCCTCTTCTCCTTTCCTCAGAAGATGCTATTTAAATTTTCGGCACCATTGGTTATTTATATTGAGATATGCCTTGTAATTCTATTGCTTGTAATTATAGTAGGTGTAGTTAGAAACCTAGTCGAAATGGGCCAGTCGAATGGGATAGTCGAAATCATGGGCTTGGGCCTGTTTTATTGTATATAAATATAGACGTTAGTAGCATGTAATTTTGTAATCTATCTTTATGAAATTCAGTGCACCTTTTACCTAATATTATATTGCCCTACTTATTCCTCTTGTCCTTTAGCGCCGCCACTTCCTTTTCTTCTCTCTTTCACGTCTTTATCTCCAACAAACTGGTATCAAGAGCTTGTTAGATCCTTACAAAATCTATCAAGATTCATGGCAGCGCGAGACAACTCTGGTGGAGGTATTCCGGGGAACCTCCCAATCTTCGACGGAAAGGTTTATGAACGTTGGTGTGCGCAGATGAAGGTGCTGTTTCGATATCAAGATGTTCTTGATGTCGTGAATGATGGTGTTCCACCCTTGGCAGCAAACGCCACTGAAGCGGTGAGGAACAACCACCATTCGCTGAGGAAGCAAGATGGAAAAGGGCTGTTTTTGATTCACCAATGCGTTGATTCCAACATCCTGAACCTGATCATCGACTGTGATTCAGCAAAGGCAGCTTGGGACATCCTAAAGAACTCGTATGGAGGAGCAGATAGGCTGAAGAAGATACGTCTACAGTCGCTCAGGAAGCAGTACGAGGGCTTGAAGATGACAGATGGAGAATCGATTGGAGATTTCATTACGAGGTTAGTAGCATTAACTAATCAAATGAAAGGTAATGGTGAAACTGTGACTGAAGTAAATAAAGTCGAAAAGGTGCTCAGATCCTTAACCCTGGAATTCGACTACGTTGTTACTGCTATCGAAGAATCCAAGGACCTAGATACATTGAAGTTAGATGAACTTCAGGGTTCCTTAGAGGCTCATGAATTGAGAATAAGGCAGAGAAGTTCAGAGAAAGAAACTGAACAAGCCTTGCTTTCATACTCCTCTAAGAGAAATTGGAAGGCAGGCAACAAGGAGAAGGGTAGAGAAAAGGGATCAAGCAGTAAGAAGAAAGAACAAGGATCTTTCGACAAGAAGAAGGGAGACCTGTCGAAAGTTCAGTGTTATAACTGTCAGCAATTTGGGCATTATAGGAACAAGTGTAAAAACAAGAAAGTTCCTAGGGATAAAGATGCAGAAGCCAAGTTTGCTAATGATAATAACTCAGACTCTGACTCAGAGGAGTTAATGCTGATGGCTGTCGAAGATGAGATTCGACTCGATGAAGGAATTGCTGAAAGTAGCGAGCAAAATAGTGGGAACACTTGTATAAGTGGATTCACTTGTGATGCTCAAAATACTTGTGCGATGTGTGTGTGGCAGGGTAGTGGAAACACTGGTAATGCCTCCAACATTGCCAGCAATGATAATGAAGAATTGTCATTTATGACAGCTACTGACCCAGAATTACTGTTGTTGAAGGCTGATACAAATTCGACTGAAGAGAAGTCTGTCGAATGGTATCTCGACACAGGATGCTCAAATCACATGTGTTGTCACAAGGAGTGGTTTGTCGAACTAGAGCAGATAAGCAAAAAGATAGGTTTGCAGATAACAGTAGAGTTACTGCTGAAGGAGTAGGTACCATAAAGTTCCTGTCGAAAGATGGTAAGTGGTGCTACATCCAAGGGGTATTTTATGTACCAGCTATGAAGAGCAATCTGCTAAGTATTGGGCAGATGATCGAGAAGAAATTCACCGTCGAAATGGGTGATAACAGTCCCAGTCTGTTTGATTCGACCAAGAAGTTGATTCTGAAGGTGTTAATGCAGAGTAACAGAACCTTCAAGATCAAATTGCAAGTAGTCGAAGAACATTGCCTCAAGAGTACTGTCGAAGAGGAGCACTGGAAGTGGCACAGAAGATTTGGCCACCTCAACTTCAAGAGCTTGAGTCAACTACATGAAAAGAAGATGGTTCATGGGTTGCCTGCAGTAAAAGTACCTGTCGAAGTTTGCGAGAGTTGTTGCAAGTCGAAGCAACCAAGAAACTCGTTTAAATCAGAAGTACCTAGCAGAGCACAGAAGAAGCTAGAGGTGATATTTTCTGATGTCTGTGGTCCTTTCGAAGTATGTTCCTTAGGAGGGAATAAGTACTTTGTCACCTTCATTGACGAATACACTAGAATGTCCTGGGTGTATTTGATCAAAAGGAAGAGTGAAGTACTAGAAATATTCAAGAAGTTTAAGAAAATGATTGAAAAGCAGAGTGAGTGTGAAATCAAAACCCTTAGAAGCGATGGAGGTGGTGAGTACAATTCTCATGGATTTGTCGAATTCTGTGAGAAAGAAGGAATTGTGCATGAAGTCACTGCACCTTACATGCCTCAGCATAATGGTACTGCTGAGAGGAAAAACAGGACCATCCTCAACATGGTAAGAAGTATGTTGAAGGAGAAGAAGCTACCTCATAGTTTATGGGGAGAACTTGTAGCCACAGCAGTGTACATTCTGAACAAATGTCCCACAAAGAGATTGACTGGAAAGACACCTGAAGAAGCTTGGCTAGGAAGAAAGCCAAGTGTCAAGCATCTCAGAATAATTGGCTCAGTATGCTATAGACATGTCCCTGAGCAACTAAGAAGCAAGCTGGATGATAGAGCACAACAGATGATCCTTGTTGGCTATCATTCGACAGGAGCATACAAACTGTATGATCCTGTGCAGAAGAAAATAGTGAAAAGCAGAGATGTCGTAGTAGATGAGTCGAAACATTGGAACTGGGAAGAAGGCTGTGAGAAAACTACAATAATGGACTTCGACGAAGTCTCTGATCGAGATAATCAGAATGAAGAGGTCGAAACTGAAGAGCCAGAAGAACCCATTGCTGTCGAACCTTTAAGAAGGTCGCAAAGGGAAAGGCAGAGATCAGTAAGACTAGAAGGATTCGACACTTACCCAGATTCTGCTATTACAGCAGAGGGAGACCTGACACACTTTGCACTAATGGCACAAGCAGAACCAGTGAGTCTGGAGCAAGCCCTTAGTCACAAGCAGTGGAAGGAAGCAATGGTTGACGAGTTGAAATCAATCGAGAAGAATGATACTTGGAAGCTAGTCGAACTTCCAAAAGAAAAGAAAGCCATAGGGGTGAAGTGGGTTGTAACATCCTCAAAATAATTAATGGAATTATTTGGGTGTTAACCCAAATAAACCAATTTAGTACTTAACTGATAAATTTATCGAGTGCTAAAATTATTTACTGGTTGTCATCGGATCGTTAACCGGATAATACGGACCAAGGAAGTTTCGGAATCGAAATAGGAGATTTAGATCGATGTGGTAATTTGACCACGTTACCAATTATATATTAAATAAATATATGTATATACGTGTAAGTGTGTGAATGTGAAAGGGGAGAATTAATTAAAATGAAAGAAAGAAGAAAGGGATACGAGACAGTGAAGAGAAAAGGGAGAAAGAAGAGAAAAAGAAGAAAAATGGCGTGAGGGAGAAGAGAAGAGGGAGGAGAAGACTTCACCGAAACGACTTCCGTCCAACACGAAAAATGTTCATCGCTACTTCCTCTTCGTTTTGGTACCAATTTCGTGACGATCAGCTCACTCTCTCTCACTTGGCCATTTTCGTTTTTTTGGAGCTTTTGTGGGAAATCCGATTTTGGGTTGGTTTTGAAGGTTTAGGTTCGGTTAGGAGCGAACCCAAGGATGATGGATCGTTGATTGAGGTTCGATTGAAAGATTGGAAGCGAGTTGGGTGATTTGGGGTTTTGGTGAATAGTGTCATGGAGGTTAGGGGAGGAAGATGATGAATAGTGTCCGTGGAGAATTTCGGGGAAATCGGTATTTCGGTCAAAAGCGGTTTCGTGATCGAGTGGGAAGCTTTGGAAGCGGATTGGGTGTCGCCGGAGCGGGGAATGTTCGTGTGGTTACTCGGTGGATTCGGCCGCTCGTGGTTCACGCTTCAATGGTGAGTTCTACTCACGTTTAGGATTTTATGTTTCGAATTAATTAATTATCTGTTTTACCGCTTTCGCTGGACTGGAATATTTCTGGATATTGTCTGTTTCGGATTAGGAATCGATCGGAGCGAGTCTCGAGTTGTGTCGCGTTGAAATGGAATTTTCGGTGATTTGATTTCGAAAGATCTTGACTTAAAAACCGTTAATTGGGAAACATGTCGCGTTTTGATAAAATCCGTTTTGCATGAGTTTTTGATTGACTTGAATGATTGTGTGACTTTGATTGGAACTGTTTTTATGGTTGTCAAATCTGTTTTTAATCGGAACGAGAATCGGGATTAAGCGGAATCGCGAGTTTCGTGCGAAACCGCCAAAATCTGCCCTTGACAGACCCCCTGCTGTCAACCCACGCGCCACTTGCGCGCGGCGCGCCACTCGCGCGCCATTGGGCAGACAATCTGTCTGTTCGCGCGCCACTTGCGCGCGGCGCGCCACTCGCGCGCCAGTTGACAGATTTTCAGCAACCAAACACTGTTTTTCGTTTCGCAATAACTTTTGATCCGGGAACCCGATTGAGGTGTTCTCAGGGGCGTCGGAAAGCTTATTCAAAGATCTATCTATTTATATAAACTAAATGGCATAATGGACTGTCTTTGAAGTTATAAACTATTTCGAAAAACCGAATAATAGTACTCGTGTGCGAACATATGTTTTATTAATAATAAAGCGGACTACGAGTCCTACGTAATACGGTATAACTGACGCGGGACGATATTAATTATTGTCTAAACCGGTCTACGATTCACGATATATATATTATATCGACTACGGGAAACGGCCCGATGCGGGTGTTATGTTTGATTATTGGTTTGATTGTAAATGAACTAAATGTTCATATGATTGTAGATATATATATTATATCGAGTTTGGGTGACGACCCATGTTGACATACTAGGCGGGGAAGTCATGAACCCTTACCCTAGGCTCTGGGCCATTAGGAAACATTATTGGTTATGGGGTTCGCCGGGATTAGCAAGTGGATTGCAGTCGGTGTTGTGTCAAAAGTTTGTGCTGCGTTCACCGGGATTAGCAAGTGGATTGCAGTCGGTGTCCTATTAGATCGAAGCCTTATTGTTTGGTTCACCGGGATTAGCAAGTGGATTGCAGTCGGTGCTGTGTCAAATCTAAAAAAAAAATGTTTTAAACGGACCGAGAGTGTTAGTAGGGGTCTCGGTAGAACTCACTGAGATTGTATCTCATTGTTCATATGTTGTTGTTTTACAGAGAAACAGGGAAAGTGGAGATCCAAGAGCACGAGCAGGTTGAGCTCAGGCGACTGCTGATGACTTAGCTATTATGCTTAAGTTTATATTTCCTTTTGTTGTCTTTGTACTACAACTCTATGTATTAATGTTATGTATTTATTTCCGCTTTCTTGTACGATATTGAACACTGTATTTCACTGATGGTTTATGGTCTTATTTATGTTTAAGACTGTTCTATTGTTATTCAGTGAAAACTTATTGTGGTGTTCAGTATTCAAACAGGAAATATATCTCTGATTATTTTATGATGGTACATTTGGGTATTTTTACTCGATAAAAATACTTGGGTGTTACATGGGTCTTCAAGACCAAAGTCAAGCCCAATGGAGAAGTGGCCAAGTACAAGGCCAGGCTAGTAGCCAAAGGGTTCTTGCAGAAACCTGGTTTGGATTTCAATGAGGTCTTTGCCCCAGTAGCCAGAATCGAAACCATAAGATTGGTAGTAGCATTGGCAAGTCATAGAGGCTGGCCCCTACATCAACTAGATGTAAAGTCAGCATTTCTGAATGGACCTCTGGAGGAGGAAGTCTATGTTTGTCAACCACCTGGTTTTGAGTCGAAGGGTAAAGAAGACAAAGTCTATGAGCTGGAGAAGGCCATGTATGGGCTCAAGCAAGCTCCAAGAGCGTGGAACAAGAGAATTGATGGATTTCTCCTGGCTCAGAAGTTCATTAGATGCACTAATGAACATGGAGTATATGTGAAGAAGAATGGAACTTCGACTCAGTTGTTGTTGTGCCTGTACGTAGATGATCTACTTGTAACTGGCAGCAATGAAGTCGAAGTCGAAGCCTTCAAGAAAGTGATGATGTCAGAATTTGAAATGAGTGATCTGGGACATCTATCATATTTCTTGGGGATGGAGTTTACCAAAACAAGTAAGGGTATACCGTTGCCATTACCTTTGGCAACGGTTTTGAAACCGTTGCCGAAAGCCGAAAAGTAAGGGTCGAAAACCGTTGCCGAAAGCCGAAAAACCGTTGCCATTACCTTTGGCAACGGTTTTGAAACCGTTGTTGTTTCGAGCGTTGCCTAAACTAAAGGCAACGGTTTTTGTGACCAAAGACAACGAAAACCTAAAACCGTTGCCATTGGTAACTTAAAGGCAACGGTTTTATTTTCACACAATGGCAACGGGCACAAACCGTTGCCAGTTATGGCAACACCTAAAAACCGTTGCCAGATATGACAACACTAAAAAACCGTTGTCATAGATTAAAACTGTTGTCGTAGATTAAAACCGTTGTCGTAGAAAAAACCGTTGCCATAGATTAAAACCGTTGTCGTGTATAGAATAAAACCGTTGTTATTCTCTAGTAAATACAACAGTTTAAAACCGTTGCCATAGATTGTAAAAAAAGAAAAAAAAAATTACAGAAAAAATATAGAGGTCCAATTCAATGAATTCATTCCTTCCCAACAAAAGAGTTGTGTGATATCACTCAAATTTAATGAATCAATTAATTATACAATCCAATAAAAACATGATCTATCTAAGGTTTTTCCTACACTAAATTCCTTCCAGATAGTAACTGTTGCTGAAGATGAGAGTAGGGTGTTTGTTGTTGTATACAATGATTTGGAATCTGGTTAGAAGCAACTGTCATGCTATTCATCATCGTATTTTGAGGCAACTCTTGGTGTTGGTTTTGCAGTTGTTGTGGCTAATGTGCATTCTGTTGAGGCGGTTGCGGCTGCGACTGTGGCAGGTTTTGCGATCCAGGCAGCTGCTGTTGTCTCTGCTGCTGTTGGGGCTGGTTTAAGGGTGATTGCAATCACTTGGTTTCATGACTACATTATTTTGAAAAGAGAAAGAAACACCAATACCAGGGATCTTGGTGTAGATGGTGTCACCGGGATTAATAACCTAGATTGCTTAAGGGCCAACTCTTCAAGATTTTGACTACTAACAGATGACTGCATAGAAAACATACCATCAGTACTGAAGACATTTTATGAACAAATTACAACAGAATTCAAAATCAAACTCACTTGTGGAGGTGATTGGGAGTTAGGTGATCGCTGAGCCAAAGTCTCGGCCATGTTGAGGGCCATTGTGCGTGGAGATATCGAAGTGTTTGTTGAATCATTAGCTGAAGTATCAGTTAGCAGACTGAGACGAAGTTGTTGAGCCAAAAGATAACACTCTTTCCAATTTAGAAGTGCTATGTTTATCTTCATCTCCAAGTGAGGGAAATTCCTCATCAAGCACACTTTTATGCATTATCCCAACAACACCAGTAACCCTGCCATTAGTCCTTCTATGGTTTGTTTGTAGATTGCTTACATCACCTGAAGTTCTGTGAAACAAAGCCTCCCTCCAGTGAAACAAAACAAAAATTAAAAATCAAGAGTCATGAGATGAGGAACTGAGATAACAAGAAAATAAATGAATCATCAACACTAAATCAGTGCTATCTGAGCAAATGCTTCACATAGAGGTACCCTAAATAGCACAACAAAATGGTAAGCTGCAAACAGTACAGTACCAAAACTAAATCGATAAAAGAGATGACAATGCCATAAACTTCAATTGTGTCACAATTATCAAATATGCTTATTATTGAATTGATAGCGAGAAAGAATCCAGGATACAGAACAACATTACATGACCCCATCCCTAAAAGAATAGAAATCAATATCTATTTGACCTAATTTAACAAATGAGCTAATGATGAATGACTCTGATAGTCCGAAAAGGAAATCCAATTGGATCAAATGAAGTGAAATCTAGATATGAATCGCACCCTTTTTTGATTACAAAATCAAGAGCAGCTCGTATTAAATTCTAATTGGCAAAAGAATCAAATAATAGAAAATGAGAATGAAAATTACCGAGACAGAATAAGCTGATTCCGAGACCAAGAAGAAGATCGAGAACAGTGGCACTCTTGGCTATCCCCTCGCACCATCCACTTTCGGCAAGTTTCGTCCCTCTTTAATGTGTTAGGTACTTTTCTCGACATTACTGCGTAGCTTGAGAGACCATGTTAGCAGATTGGAGGGTTTGAACGACTCATAGCTTGAGAAACAGTGTAGATGCATTGGAGCTCAATGAAATCCACGATTCTAAGAACTAGGGTTTAGGTAGTGACCAAGGGATTGAAGGAGTGTCCTTAGAGATTAGGCAATACTCACCGTTCCGTTTATATCTGAGTTAGAAGACAAACTACAAATGCTATTTTGTATATAGATGACATAAATATGCAAGCCTTTGAAGTATAAAATGTTGGCTTAGCAAAGGACACAATCTTCTATCTGGAGAGAGGGTCAAATGCTAAGGTATGCGGTGAGAATAAAATATGCTCAATTCAACATTAAAATTTAAAAAGAAGCTTATATTAATTTAAAAAAGTACCTGAAGTTGGCCATCTAAAGTTCCAATTACAGAAATTTCTTCATTGCTGCCTAGAGCCATGCAATTAACCTTACAATTCGTACCCACCTGTATGATGTCAACTCTACTGTGTTTCTTCTTATCCCAAATTTCTACAGCACCTCCCTTGCATCCCAAATAAATTAGTTCTGAACTAACTGCCATAGCCCGCACTTCTGATCCAGTTTGCAGTGATCCAACCATACTGTAATTGGAATTGTTCCATATCTTGACGTACATGTAAAGCAGTCAGTTAACTATGGTATGGCATTCATAAAATTAACATCAAATAGTTCAAAGATTTTCTTTGCTTCGGAATTCAATAATATATCATGAAACTGATGTTTATTGAAAGAAATAAGTATTTTTCACCTTAACACTTACTGGATCATCTACTAAATCATATTTTTTACCTTTATAGCAGAACCACCCATGGAAGAGCCAGCTGCATATATAAGTTCACCATGAATTTGTAGTGCATAAATAGGATTTGCTTTGGCAAGTAATCTTTTAAAGCCACTTTGAATAGTACTGACCGTTCCAGTGGCCAAATGGATCTCCTGCAATATCACAAGAATGTTGAGATATAATCACATACTCCCTCCGTTTTCGATTATAAGCAAAAATACCTATAAAATCAAGTTACTAAATATAAGCAAGTCAAAGCTTTTTTCACTTAATATACCAAATTTACCCTTATTTATTACACTACTTTTACTTTTACCAATGCAAAATAACTTTTTAGTATTCCAATTGAAAGGTCACTTTCGGAACTTTATCTCATTTTTTAGCTTTTCTTAAAAATCGTGCGAAGCCGTCTGTTAATATTCGATAACAGAGGGAGTACTGAAGTTGAGATAGCATCACGTTGGATTTAGACTGTCACACTTCTGACAACTTGATACCTGAACACTACTGTCGTGGCATCCACAGTATAATCTCCCATGAGCATGAGCAAAGCACTTTACATATTTATTAGAATTCAACAACTTCGATTCTCCATTCAATGACTGAACCTGATGAAAGAGAAAAGTAATTATGGCACACAATAGCATTACTTATTTTAATCAGTATATGTGAACTAATTGTCAAGCATTTCCAGTATTAGGGGGAAGTAGAGGAATTTGTTACCAAAATTAAGGGCTTGTCAATATCCCACCTGGGAATTTGATTTTTAGACATAGATAGGAACTAGGAAGGAAACGGTACAACATGCAGCTCAGAGAAATATATCAAGCATAATGTTTGTGCTTGTGTGAGAGAGTAGGCATTCATAATAAGGAGAGGGAGCTATTTCTATTTTACAATCTTGCATGAATAAAAGTACTCAGATCAACCTCTTCCCCAACCATTCAAAGTACACATGTTTATAGTTTCATTGGGTACCTTGACACCAGTTCCCTGCGGAATGAAGCAAACTATGCTATTGGTTACAACTAAGTTGTGAATCTGGTCCTTCATATCATGCACCTGCTCACAATGTATTGCTTCCTTTCCAATAGACCAGATCTGTTAATGAACAAAACAAAACCTTTGTCAGCAGGGTGCATGACATTGAGATTAGAGTAGCTGTAGAAACATTACCTTTGCAGTTCGGTCAAGTGAACCACTGTATAGCCGGTCACCAGACTCTGATATTGTCAAGTTCGTCACAGCCTTAGTATGTTCTTGGATTTCTTGCAACAGAAGTAATAAGTTATCCTTCAATTTCCAGACCTTCAGAAGTTACAAAATATTTTCCAGTCAGCTTATATTAGTTATTACATTATAGTTGTCATATGCAACCAAGATCCAAACGTTTTGCTAATGACCAGGTATGTCCTGGCATTATTCAAGCTACTCAATCTTTCAAGCAGATGGGAAACAATATGTCATAAAAATCCATTCCTTTTCGTGACACACCATCTAAATTTTAACATATTCACATCCTGCTCACGCCAGATTCCCCCTTATGGTAATTGCACAAATCTAATAGTTTGATAATATGATAATTCATTTCCGTAATTCTATGGAAACAAATATTTAAATGACTACACTAGATATAATCAAAAATCTGCTCTCGACCAAACTGCTATAAAATTAATGTTTTTTTTTTCAATAACTAAAACAATTATAGTTCAGAATTGAAAGGGCATCTAAAATCCTGATTCTTATTACCTTGATGCTGCCATCTGTATGCCCTGAAAAAATTTTATCCTTAAAGCAAATGAAAGACAACACTTATCCATTCTCGCTGCAATCTACTTGGATTAGCTCTTTGTGTGTCCAAATGTCCTGTTCCAATAAAGAATTTTAAATCATCCACCATGCCTATACTAGAAAATGGTTTTTTTGATCAAAATACTAAAAAATGGTTTAAGAGTACACAAAACTTACTGCTTTAGACTCATTCTCTCCAACCAGAACTTTCAGCATTTCAGATGCCAAGGGAGAGAATCTCTTTAGCTCTCTCAAACCTTTTAAGATATCCTTAGTGTAGGAAGCAGTTAGATCACCTAAGCCATCTGAAATTTACAAAAATCAAGTACAATCATTATTTTTCTGCTTCACATAAAGACATGCAGGAGTTTGAACACAAAAGTTTACAGAAAGGCACATAGATAATTGACTATTATAGAAGCCAAAATAATATTATCTGATATAAATCTGTTGAATTGTGCATTTGAGTATTTTACAATGCTTCCAGGCAGGAAATGCAAATCCGATGGGATTTTTCTTCTTAGACAAGGTTTTTGCTTGTCATTATCCAGCTGTTCCATATTTCTAAATGAAGATTGTTATACATGGCTGCGTTTGTGAAGCTTACCAGAGAAATGAAGAAAGCTCTTGAGAGCAAGCATAGAAAGGATTCTGTCATCTACGTCCTTGGCAGAATTCAATTTAGTTACGAACTGCTTTAGCACAGGATTTCAGCACATCAGCAATTCACACAGACTAAAATGCAAACAAATGTTTTACTATCTCCAGTCCACTTTATAAGAGACAATATGCTGAACCAACTGCATTGTCTCTTATAAAGTGGATCGGAGGTAGTATTATATTAATAAAACAAAGAAACGAAGATATACCATAGAATTCCCTAATGCTTGCTTTTCTTTCATGTGTAGACATGGTAGTTGTCCCATCCACATACACCTGGAGCATAAGGAAATTTTGTCACCCTTGACCAAATTTCTCAGGTCAAAATGAACATCCGAAAACCAAACCACCTAACTAACCTTGTAAATTAGGATTCTTAACAGTCCAAGGGATCCGGCAAGATTGCAGTCTGTCCATTGCACCAGAAAAAGAAACAGATGTGCGGCTGGACTGTATGACATTCTCATCTGAAGGCATGCACCGCCATATTCCCTTGGAAAATCTGACGCCCTACACGCCCAATTACATGATCGAGTTATAATTTTTATGCTGAATTACTGTTACTAAGAATGGCTGGAGAGGAGGAAAACAAGGCATCCTTCCAAATACTTGTCATTTGAAGGTTTCAATGTTCAGAAAGAACTTCAGTTTGTTATCACAAACACATCAAATAACTAGAAAACATTGAACCAAAAAAACACAACTAGCTGTGAAAGATAAAACATTGCACATCATAGATCATGAAGCAGCTAATTGGTATCAAAATCATCATGCAGTATTTGATAACCAGCCAAGTCACTATCCAATCTAACAGTTGACAAGGCCCCACATACCATAGAGGAGAAAAATTAGTCAACACACACAAATAAGATAATGAAATGATAAAAATAGTAACAGATTTTTTTCTCCACATAACCACATTAGTACAGCAGCAATGAGAGCCAAAGTTCTCTAATTTTTGTTCATAAGACACACGATGAATGTAACCGAGCAACACTGTATTTACAAATTCAAAACCAGAAGTTAGCTGTAAATATATACCTGACGAAATGGGGATCGCAACAGACCATATATCCACCGCCTTAAAAAACCCTAAAATACGATAATACCTGACGAAATGGGGATCGCAAGAGAGCATTCGTAAAATGGAAACTTTACGGAGAGTGGTGGGAGGGACACCTTCGTCGTCCTCGTGGAGGCGAGTCTTCTTGAGCGCAACGATCTCACCATTTAGAGTTCGCGCATGGTGAGTTCAGATTTGTGAGAATCTGATTTCTGATTTTCCGTTTCTGAGAATGGTGGAGCCGAGAATGGTGGAGCTGAGGGTGAGCTCCGATTTGCGTTTGAGAATGGTGGGTGGAGGGTGAGCTCGCGTGTCTGAGATTTGTGAGAGAAGTGATTTAGGGTTGCGTATGGTCTGTTGCCTGCATATTGTCTATTTTTTTTATTTTTTAATAAATTTCTCTATGGCAACGTTTATGAGCCGTTGTCTAAAGCTAACAAAAAACCGTTGTCGTAGACAATATGGCAACGTTTATGAGCCGTTGCCTAATGATTAAACAAAAAACCGTTGCTATAGACTATATGGCAACAGTTTTGAACCGTTGCCAATAAAATATTTTAAAAAAAAATAAATCAGCAACGGGGTCAAAAAACCGTTGCCATTGATGTCTAAGGCAACAGTTTTTTTGGCGTTGCAAAATTAGGCGTTGCCGTAGGGTCCAAATGTTGTAGTGACTCCTGCACCAGTCGAAGTATGCAGCTGATATCCTGAAAAGATTCGACATGAGCAACTGCAAGGAAGTTTCGACACCATCAGACACTAGCAGCAAGCTGTCGAAAGACGACGAAGGGATTGAAGTAGATGCCACCTTGTTCAAACAGATTGTGGGCTCCCTGAGGTACTTGTGCAACACTCGACCTGACATTATGTTTAGTGTCGGAATGATCAGCAGATTCATGGAGAAGCCGAAAAGCTCTCATATGGTAGCTGCAAAAAGAGTACTAAGGTATGTAAAGGGAACACAAAGTTATGGTATTCTGTTCCCTAGCAAGAGTGTGTCGAAGAATGGTAATGAAGTGTTTGGCTACACTGACTCCGACTGGAGTGGAGACAGGAGTGATCGAAAAAGCACAAGTGGGTATGTCTTTATGTATGGATCGACACCCATCTCTTGGTGCTCGAAGAAGCAAAGTATAGTTGCGTTGTCCTCCTGTGAAGCAGAGTATGTAGCTGCTTCCTTTGCAGCATGTCAAGCATCATGGCTGAGCATGCTACTGGTCGAAATTGGAGTGCACAGGGTCGAAGCAATGAAGTTGTTGATCGACAACAAGTCTGCGATAGATCTCGCCAAGAATCCTGTTGCACATGGTAGGTCGAAGCACATAGAGACCAGATATCACTTCCTGCGTGACCAAGTAAACAATGAGAAGCTGAATCTGGAATATTGCTGTTCGGAACTTCAAGTAGCTGATGCAATGACCAAGCCATTGCAAAAGGGAAGATTCGAAGAACTGAGAACAATGCTTGGGATGATGTCGCTCAGCAATGTGAATTAGGAGGGAATATTGAGATATGCCTTGTAATTCTATTGCTTGTAATTATAGTAGGTGTAGTTAGAAACCTAGTCGAAATGGGCCAGTCGAATGGGCTAGTCGAAATCATGGGCTTGGGCCTGTTTTATTGTATATAAATATAGACGTCAGTAGCATGTAATTTTGTAATCTATCTTTATGAAATTCAGTGCAGCTTTTACCTAATATTATATTGCCCTACTTATTCCTCTTGTCCTTTAGCGCCGCCACTTCCTTTTCTTCTCTCTTTCACGTCTTTATCTCCAACAATTTACACTTATTACTGCTTCAGCATTTTTCCTCCCTTAATTTATGCAGCCATCGTCAGGTCATGCGTGGACAATCATTGCCAATCACTGTTTCCTTTTTATTTTCGTCCTGGTTTTGAATGCTGGCTGAATAGGCGGACATGTATTTTCTGAATGATTACATGGAATAAAATCACAATATGCGTGGCATGTGACATGTGCCGTCTACATGGACAGTTAATGATTTAATATTATTTTTTTTATAAGCAAATGTTAGTGGGGTCGATCCAGAACCGATTTTTATAAGCCAACTGAGCTACCTTCTTGGGACATTCTACCGATTTTTGGTACTCTCGATGGCCATTATACTCTTTTTATATAAAAATATACTCTTTTTCTTAAAAAGAGAAACTCAATGCATTAGTTTTTCATGAGTTTCATTTTATAAAATTAAGTTTTACATGTATCAAATTTATATGTGCTAAAAATTTGGAAATTTTTAATCGAGACCGAATCAATGGTCATGCGGTTCAACTACAGGCCCCTCGGTCCGATCCTTCACTGAGCCAGTCACCAGTCTGGTTCTTTAAAATAGATGTCGAACTTGACAAACTACTTACTGCTGAACCAATGAATGAAACCTTGTTACTCCACACGAAAAATATATAAATGTTAATTTGGCCCCCTAAAGAACCATCCCAAGCTTCACCCCTATCCATTCATCGTTTGAAAATTAGTATAGCAAGCTTAAAGTTGTATTGAGATGTTATCTAAAATTTAAATAAAGTGGTTTAAGGTTTTGGTGATTCATTCGATAAAGTATAAAGTAGCTCCGCCCAATGTTTAAAATTTGAACATGGCCTCCATATTATTTGGGACGACATTGTCCGGGAGCACCGGATCGACCCCATTGTCCCATGGTAGGTTATACCACTAGGCCAATAGTGTTGGTTTTAGATTGATAGTGTTATTATAATCATTCTAGTTTTTGTTTAATTTTACCATACAACTATCGTATTTATATTTATTAGTAATATACAAATTTCTTGTAGTGCAATAATATTGAACCAATTGGTACCAACAAGGGCTGCCCCGAGCAGTAACTGGTCGGGAATCCACCCTAAAGTCCCAAGTTTGAGTCTTAGGTCGGGATTTCACCGTATAGATTAATCACTAGTAAAGTTGTTGGATGATGCTCACCAATAACGTGGTACTAAAGAATATTTAACCAGTTGTTTCAATAGAAGAACACTTCTTCACAGGTTACTGAATTAATTCAGATAGCTTAGACATGAAATTAATTTCTTCTACTAATTTCCCAATTCATTATACATAATGTTCTTTTTTGCGGTCACTTTAGTAGATCTATAATTAACTCCAAGGACTAAAACCGTAGACGAAAAATACTTGGGGACCAAAAGTAGGCGAACATTTTTTTAGGGACTAAACCCAAAGAACTCGAATTTTAAAGGGACTAAATGCATAGTTAACACTAATTAAAATAACTTATTTTTTAAATTAATACAACAAGAGTAGGGTTCAAGTTACTCGAAGTTAATTTTTATAAAGTTACTCTACATCCTAACATTTGAATTGGATATAATCCAATGGTTACAATATATCATTAATTCTTAACATGTAAAGATGTATTGTTACTATTAAATTAGATCAAAATCAAAGGTTAAAATGTGGATTAACTTTAACTCTACTCATAAAATAATATATTTTTTCCCCCAAAAGAAATTCCTACAAACTTTACCTGACAACTCAAATAGTTAATCATAGATTTTTGTATATTTATAAAACAATAGAAACGAAATGGTTTCCATTTTTTTTTAAAATACTTGACATTTGAGTACAACTTAATTTATTTAAAAATTAATGAAGTTTCTTATTGAATCCATTCCATCTAAAAGTTTTGTCAAAACATGTAATGTTCTATATATAGTAGCAAAATACTGATTTTTATAATAGTAACTTGTTTGAATTCAAAATTTTAGATCACTAAAAAAACTTTGGCAATAATTTGAAAGAGAAGAAAATATAAGCGAAATACTTTATTTTGAATTTTATTAACCCATAATCAAGTTCCGAGCTCCTCAACTTTATTTCTTACAAATTAATTCCAAGTACTTATTATTTTGTATTGACGAGATCCTAGAAATTAATCACTACCTACTACAACAACAATACACCCCCGACACGGGGTTCACACACCATCCACCTCTACGATGTCCCTTATTAATGCAGACAATACCACAAGAATCTTTGCACCCTTGTAGGGTATCTCCAGGCCACAACCAACACTCTTCATGGCTAGTCACTACTATTGGAGTCTCGAAACTAGTAGTGAATCCTGAAACAAACAAAAGTTACAAATTTTATGCAAGTGAGATTTTTTTCATTTTCTTTAATAATTCAAACACACTGTTATTTATAATTATGCATTAACCACCTAGTATGTTTCACCTAAGAAACTTCATAAAATAGTTGCTAAGTCATACTGATCTGAGAACTCAAGATAAAACAATCAATTCCCCCTTACCTGAAGTCAAGACTAGAAAAATACATGAAACACCAAGAAGATAAGATTGAGAGATGTGAAAAGTCATTTTATGGGATTTCACCTTATATTTTATTTCTTTTGAGAAGTAAAATCAACATCATTTTCATTATATATATAGCCTTGGAAAATATAATAATGTTATTAAATTTTTAAATTTGTATTTGTATATTAATAATAAATATACATGCAACAATTATGATCAAATCCAACAATAATTAGAGTGATTACAATAAATATACCTTTGGTCCTATTTATAGGAGAAAATATAAGTTTTTGTTTAATTCATTAAAAAAGTGATGTATTTGGTCTACATTGTAGACAAAATATATTACTTATTCAATGAATATAAAACTGTATTTTTTTTTTTATAAATAGGATGAATGGTAGTACTATCAATTTGGAAGCATTAATTTAGTCAAAAAGTTTGAAGTATTAATAGTAGGTGTAAATGCATTCAAAATGCTTTAAAAATAGGTATAAATACATTAATAATGCTTTTAAAAATAAGTATAAATGCATTATTAATGCATTTAAACCTTGATAGTATTTTTTTGGTTTGGACCACTGTCGGCGATCCACAGAGTGTTCTAACGTTTTCAATGAAAAACTAATCATCTTCTGTGCTTAGGAGCAAACTTTGCACCGGTGAACACCATTAATTTTGTCAAAAAATTTGAAGTATTAATAGTAGGTGTAAATGCATTCAAAATGCTTTAAAAATAGGTATAAATACATTTTGGTCAAAAAAAGGTATAAATACATTATTAATGCTTTTAAAAATAAGTATAAATGCATTATTAATGCATTTAAACCTTGATAGTATTTTTTTTGTTGGGACCACTGCTGCAACTCACAAAGTGTCCCAACGCTTTCAATAAAAGACTAATCTTCATCTGTGCTTAGATGCAAACTTTGCACTGGTGAACACCAAGGTTTCCCAATACGGGAATAGAACCATGGAACACCGGCTCGACCCCCCTCTCCCATGGTAGCTTATGCCACTTGGCCAACGGTGTTGGTTTTAGATTTATAGTATTATTATTCTGTTTTTTTGTTGATTTTGACCATATAATTATTGAATTTATATTTAGTAGTAATATTCAAATTTCTTGTAGTGTTATAAAATTGAACCAATTGGTACTAACAAGGGTTGGTCTGAGCGGTAAATGATTCGAATCCCACCCCAAAATCTCAAGTACAAGTGTTAGGTGTGGCAAAAACTCTATTGGGAGGGGAGAACCACACGGACCGGCAAAATCGAGTGTATGTGGCTTGTAGGGATGAAAAAATAGGTAGGCCCTCCCCGACTCGCCGTGAGCCCACCAAAAAATTGGCAAGGAGATGTCCTGCTAAAGAGGAGAGGGCCGAGAAGTTAAGCCCGCCCCCTCGACAAGTTGGCAGGTCGGTGGGCCAGACTGCCATTAAAGTAAATAGTTAAAAAGGTTGTTAAAAAATAACTTTAGTCTAAAAAGGGTTGGTTGGTCCGCCCAAGCCCGCAAAAACAATGTAAAGGCTAAATATATATTTTGGCCCTTTATCTTTGGGGTTGTGGTCACTTTAGCCCTTTATTTTTTTTTTCTCATTTTAGACCCTCATGTTTTTTGTGTGTGTCATTTTGGCCCCTGCCGTTATCATTTTGGTCCCTTATGTTTTTAATTGATTTCATTTTAGTCCCTTATGTTTTTAATTGATTTCATTTTGGGCCTTTATGTTTTTAATTGATTTCATTTTCATCCTTAAAAATTTGCCTAAAAAAACATAAACATAACGGCAGGGGCCAAAATGACACACACAAAAAACATGAGGGTCTAAAATGAGAAAAAAAAAGATAAAGGGCCAAAGTGACCACAACCCCAAAGATAAAGGGTCAAAATATATATTTAGCCCAATGTAAAAATGGCAAGTTTGCTAGTTCGCCTGCCAAACCCGCATGAAGAACATTAAAAAGAATAGGCTAAATATCACTTTTGGTCCTTTATCTTTGCTCTAGGTATCACTTTGGTACTTTATCTTTTTTTGTTCCGTTTTGGTCCTTTATCTTTCATTTTCATTTCATTTTGGTCACTGCCGTTAGTTATTTCTAACGGACGCCACGCTGGAAGTTAACTGCTGATGTGGTATCTTAAATTCATTAAATGACGTGGCAAAAATGTATTATTTAATTAGTTAACATTTTACACATATGCAAATTCGTTTTTGAATTTTTAAAAAAACAAAAGATTGTTGTTTCTCATTCATTGAATTTTTTTCATTTCTAGGTTTGACGAACAGTTCTTCAACAACAATCTTTCTCATTTCTTCAACAACAATTCTTTAGTAACACAATTATGGGTTTGACGAACAGTAAATCTTTCTCATTCATTGTCTTTTTTTCACCAAATCCCTAATTTCAAAAACGATGTTCATCTCCCTAATTTTTTCCACCAAATCCCTAATTTCTACCAAATCCTAATTTTTACCAAATCCCTAACAACGATCTGGGTTTCAGTGTTGTTTTTGTTGTTGAACTCGTTTTGAAGTTGAACGCAGAAAATCAAAATCGAAAACATTTTGAAGTTGAATGCATATTGAGATCCAGTGGGTTTGGGGAAGAAGATGAACAGATCCAGTGTTGTTTCAGATCTGGGTTTCAGTGTTGTTGATCCCAAATCGAAACCCATTTTTCAGATATTGAAAGAACGATTACGGTAGAACGATTTTGATACACAAGAGTCACACCTCTTCTGGGTAGAACGTCTACTGAAATTGTGAGAAAAAATTGGCAGTGTTAACTGCCATTATTTCATTATTTAAACCGCCACAATTACATTTCATTATTTTTTTTGACAAAGTTACATTTCATTATTTATTGCTTACATTTAAATGTGTTTTAATCCTCACAGAAGCCTGTTATTAGCTGCAACTACAATTACCACTCATCAAGACATAAATATAATAACTATAAATATCATATTTAATAAGAGAAAATTACTCATAATAAGTACAAACACGTGTTTAACATTTCAAAAGTTACATAATAAGTCAAAGTTTGATAGATATCCTAAATAAGCCATATAGTCGATGTAATAAGTACAAACACGTGTTTAATAATTCAAAAGTTACATCATATGTCAAAGTTTGATATACATCCAAAATATGTCGTGTCATTGGGAGGACGAGAATCACTCAAGAGATCCGCTAATTCCATTGCTTCCATCTGATGATCTTCTAACATTAGTTGGTGATGAACTCTCACTTCCATCATCAGTTGCCTACAAATCAGAATATTTTGTAACATCTATTCTTCACGACAATGCAAATAACATGATCATAATCGCATATATGGATACAACTATTCTTAATTAGTGTAGATTTTGTAGATTCAGTATGTACTACTATTTGATTTTGAGAGATGATATTCCCATCCCTGATCAAGGTTCCTGTTATTCCGCTAATTCCTCTTAAATGATCCAACAATGAGCCTAACATGATAAGATTGATAATAACACAAAAAAAATTGCTACAAGAATTTAGTGATATACCTGCTGTGACGAACTAGCAAACAAGCCAACTAAGTCATCAGGAATTTTTCCTCCAAACTGTGCAGTACAATATGCAGCCAGTGCTTTCATTTGAGATTTCACAATTGCTACATCCTTCAATTCAGATTTCATACTTTCCACCTGTTTTTGTAACTCTTCATAAGATGAAGCATTGCTTGATGATGCAAAGTCCATGCCACTAAGTCACGTGGTGGTATCCTTAAATATAAGGGTAGGTACTGCTCCTATGCCTAATACTCGAACACGACCAGCATGTTCTTTGCCAAATACCAAACCAACAGGATCAATTGGAGAAATCTCGTAAGAAGCTTCTAAATTTTGACGAAGATTATTATCAATTTTTTCCTGTACACAAGACCAAGAAAAATGAGTCTTCTTTAATTTCAAAACAATAAACACTAATTATTTAGGAATGATAAGGAGAAAGATCAATAATTTACCCCTATCTCCATTGCTTTGTCATTCACATAACTCCCATCCTTTCTCTTGTGAGTCAGATTCCACATTGGGCCTCGACCCAAATTCTTGCCAGTCTTGATTTTCTAAATTTTTTAGTCAAAAACATAATTCAGAATCAATAAAGTTATCATTATGTAAACAACTAATTTAACATGAGTAGTTTTAAACTACCATTTCATGCGTTCTTCTTGCTATAGTCTTGGCACCACAAGTATGAGGAAGAGTTTGTTTTCCCCTTATCTCTTGATTCCTCTTGCAAAGCTCCTATAACCAACGTGGCTTAGTTAGTTAACTCCTGATAGAATTGGTAACTGACTTTGAAATTAACAGAGAAGTATATTCTGATTTATTATTTGTGAATGGGAATAGTGTAGTACAGATATTTATAAGAGTTACTGAATTGTTAACAAAATGCTATTCTAACTAATGCTGATTTATTAACTAACTTTGATATTAACAGAGAAGTATATTCTGATTTATTAATTGACTTCCAGTAACAAACTAATGCTATTCTAACTAATTGTTAACAGAATGCTAAATACTTAATTGATTACAGAACAGAACCTGAAGGAAACTGATACCTATGTTATGCTATCTAACAGAACAGAACCTGAAGGAAAATGATACCTACTGCAACTGTACAGTCCTTTACATTTGAAGGAAACTGATACCTATGTTATGCTATCTAACAGAACAGAACCTGAAGGAAAATGATACCTACTGCAACTGTACAGAACCTGAATTCCAATATAAATCTATTTATCACTAATTGATTAACTTAATTTGTAAACATAACACAGTTTTTAAAATTAATAATGAATTATAAATGAATAATTCAACAATATGTATAAAGTATTTACCATTGTCTTTGGTTTTAAGCGATATGTAACAAATGACGCCCATTGGTCCATGCTCACACCTTCAGGAACATTCTGGATGATATCTTCTTTACTAAGAGTCGGGTCATAGAATGCATTCCAAAGCTTAAGCCTATTCTCCTTCCACTTTTTTTCCAATTGAACGCTCAACAGATCTTTTTGCAAGATCCATGTGAATGTCCTTGAAAAAAAAACCGAGACTTCAAATAAAAAGTGTCAGTTCCTTAAACTTTCACATGTGTAAACTCTAAAAACAAAAATAAACTGGAGTTACCATGTAGAGAGAATTCCACTCTTTATTAAAGAAAGCATCTGACATATCAGACCACTTTTCATAACTTATAGGAAATGAGGTAGTATCGTATGCAGATTGTCCACAAACTCCAGAGAGTAATCCAGCTGCTTCTTCAATAGGTTCAAAACAATCATCAAATTCCACCACAACACGTAGACCATCAGCCAAGTCATGTATACCCTTCACTGTCAACTTCTCTTTACGAGTAGTACCATGTTCATCTATCAAACCAGTAATGAGTGGAATGTCATCCATGTTCATTTATTAGGGAAAATAAAAATAACTTACCAAATTAGATTTATATATGTATTTTACCTATATCATCTACAAACCAGTAATGAGTGGAATGTCGTCCAGGTTGAGAAGCCTCATTACCAACAACAGGTGGACTGAAATCTGGATCATTGGGAATCAAACTAGGTTGTCCAGATGAGTCCAAGGAGGATGGTTCCTGATGTGAGGAGCTGCTGCCAGTTATTTTGCGGAAATTCTTAAATCGCCTTGGTTTTGTCATATCTGCGCATAAAGATCAAAGGATCAATTAATAATAAACTACGTTAATGGCTAAATGCTCATCTTAAAGAAGTTACATCAGCTGCCACAAGGATTAGTTTCAAGTTAAATGCAAAGGACAAGGAGTTACATCAGCTGACAGTGGAGTTTTCATCAAAATAACATACTAAATAACTGGAGATATGGTAATAATGTCATACAAAATCCAATGCAAATTGAATACACAAGGTCATACTAAATAATGTCACAACTGAACATATGGTAATAATGTCATACAAAATCCTATACAAAAGGCACCAAATTGTAACTCTATTCTGACATATGCTCATTTTCTTCGACTTCATCATTGGCATTATCCGAGCTTAATAATTCGTCATCTACGTCTTCTCCTATCAATGGAAAATCATCAGTGTCTACGAAAAATTGATTCAAGTTTTGCTCTGGGTATGGATCATTCTCACAAACATCATTATTTTCTTGGTCTCTCATATCATACAAGTCTCTTGGCTTCATATGGACAGCAACACTCCAGTCTTTATTCATTTCATCATCCACATAATAGACCATTTGAGCTTGTGAAGCTTCAATGTATGGTTCATGTTCTTCACGATCACCGATGTGAATCAATCGTGAAAAATTAATGGAAGTGAAACCCCATGCATCCTTTTTAAAACCCCGATCTCTAGTGGTGTCAGCCCATTTACATTTTAATAGAGTAACCTTAAATTGACCATAATAATTAAGCTCAAGGATATCTTCTAGTTTTCCATAGTATGACAAACCTGCTTCTCTAAGGTTTCCATCAACGCTACTAGCAACACAAGATGTTGAAGATGTTAGAAAAACTCCACTATTTTGGGTTTTCAACCCATGTTCTCGCCTTGCAGTGCGAAACTTGAACCCGTTAATATTAAATGCTGAAAATCTTCGAGCCTGTGATGTTGGACCTTTAGCTAGATACTTGAGATCGTCTAACACTGTACTAGAAATGTCTAGGTTCATAATCTAAAACAAAATCAGAGAATGTCTTAGTTACCTTAGACAAATTTATAAACTTTCATTAAAAAACAGCCCCAAGTTTTGTTGCATATTTTACTTACCTTTCGAGGAAACCAATCAATGAAATCTTTATTAACTATCTTTTCTATCTCTGAAGTTGTAGGCCTTCTCCCTTTAGACCGCCTCCGCAAATGGTCCTTAAATTCACTATATGAACATTATATATCAATGTAATGTCTTTGATGTTATTTAGAGTTTACCTAAGATTAATGTCATTTGGGAAATGGTACCCACTCAATGTATGGCTTGACTTGTGGACAATTTAATAACACATATCGTTGTGCTTGAGTTTTCTCCAAGGTTGATAGTGTAAACACCCCTTTTCTACCCAGAAAATTTTTGACATAAATCAGAGTTTTCAAAACGTTTTCAATACATCCACAAGGGATGCTACACTTACACCGTTAAACATCACACGCCAATCATAAAGTTTCACCATTAAAACAGTGCAACACCTAGCACGTTATAACATCACCAAGCAGCGGAATAAAAATCAAGGTTCGATTAAATAATTATAACATCACCATAAAACTTCGGAAATTAAATATTAAAGACATCAAATAAAACTAGCGTTCATCCCCCCGAGTGCTACGTATCAGAGCGACGACACCTGACTCAACTAGCGAAGGTGGACATGCCTTCACTCGCAATCACCTGCACGTTACCAACATAGGGGCAACATTCAAACAGGAGGGGTGAGATATCTAACATTATAATAGCATATATGATAGGCAATATGCTAGAGTTACGACAGCTATATCTACCACTTCACAACAACACCAATTTACAATCACCAAGTATCATCACCAATATCATGAGTAAATGAATGAAATGTAACCCACACCAACGGGTATATGCATGTAGTACCAATCATCACCAATAAATTTGCCAATACGGGCAACATCACCTATATGAGCATCACCATCATCACCTATAGCTCCAACGGCCGTAGCCTTTATCACCAAAATAATGCATATGCAATATATGCGACACCATGAACAATGCACCAGACAATTAACAACAATGGTCATCGATGTGACACACAACAACACCAATATTAATAAATGGTCATAGACCCATCACCTGTCACCTTAGCCCATAAAAATAGGCACATCACCTGTTATACCATCACCTGATATATCATCACCAATAATCACCAATCATCACCAATACACCTAAACCTATAGGACAGTCTAACAACTTGACCAACGACCACCGACACCAAGGACACCAATAGATTTACAACATCTATGACAACGAAAATTTTACAACACCGAGACATCGACAATTGACAACACCAGGAACAAATACCAATTTACAGCAACAACGACAATAGCTTTTAAAACAGCACTTAAAAACAATGACAGCAACCGTGATTTTTTTGGCAAAACAGCAACATGGAAACAGTGACAGCAACAGTGATTTTCCATAAAAACAGCAACATGACAACAGTGACAGCGACATCAATTCTCTTAGGGAAAACATAAACATTTGTTTAGAAAACAGCAACAATTGTGTTACGGTAACAGCAACATTTATTTAGAAAAACAGCAACATTTTACTCACTGTGACAGCAACATTTATTTAGAAAACAGCAACATGTTACTCACTGTGACAGCAACATTTATTTAGAAAACAGCAACATTTTACTCACTGTGACAGCAACATTATTTGGGGAAAAACAGCAACATTGTTTGTGGAAAACAGCAACATTTTACTCACTGTGACAACAACCTTATGTTCAGAAAAACAGCAACAATTGTTCATTGTGGCAGCAACACCAATTTTCAGAAAAACAGCAACAGCAGACTTGGCGCCCAGCAACAGGGCGCCAGAGGCAGCAACAACAACATCATGCTTGGCCCCCAGCAACAGGGCGCCTGGGACAGCAACAGCACTGGGCGCCTAGGGCGCCAGTTTCAGCAACATGAACAACGCTGAGACACTACTGGGCGCCTAGGGCGCCAACTCCAGCAACCAGGGCAGCATCACTGGGCGTCTAGGGCGCCACTTCCAGCAACATCAACAACCAAACAACATGACTGGGCGCTTAGGGCGCCAAAATCAGCAACACTGGCTTGGCGCCCAGCAGCAGGGTGCCTCCAGCAGGGAACAACAACAACACAGCCACGGCGCCCAGGGGCAGGGCGCCGTTTCCAGCAACCCAACAACAACACCAATTCGCATCAAACAACATCCAAACACCAAATTTCACCATGATCAATCATCAAGCACCAATTTCAAACATCATGAATATGTTCTAACATCATCAATCAACACCAAATAAGATCAAAGGAACAACATAGGTCCTATCTCCCACATAACCCCATCATATACCCCATTATAAGGATAGAACCCACCCTTACCTTTGCCTTGAAGAATCGAAACCCTAGCTTTCTCTTTCCTTCTCTCTTGGGCGCCACTTCTCTTCCTCTTTCTTTCTCTTGTTTCACGCTTTCCTCTCTTTCTTTCTCTTCTAGTGCAGCCGCGCCCTCAAGTTCTCTCAACACAAATCCTTATTTTGTTTCTCTTCTAAAAAAATGGGCAACTTAACTTAATAACTTTTGCTCTTCTAAAAAAAAAGTTTCTTGGGCTTTTTCTTAGCCTATGCGACTTAACATCATGGGCTTCCTTAACACTTCTCATTTTACTATCCCTAACCCCAACAATAGGCCCACATATAGTAACACATGTATAATTATTTTATTTTCCCATGACACAATCCCTAAATAATTAATTAAACAATTAATTAATTATTTTGGGGTGTTACAGATAGCTCAAAGGTTGAGAAAGCTCCAACAGCTTTACCAATAGATGGAAAAATACTAGACAATAGGGTAAAATCTCTATTATCAGGAACATCATCCACACGTGCAGGTCTATTGATTCTTGTCTCAATCCTTTCGAGATACTGAGAGCAAAAGGTAAGAACCTATTCAGCTAGGTATCCTTCAGCAATAGAACCTTCTGGTTGTGCCCTCTTTCGTACATAAGACTTCAAATGTCCCAAATACCTAAAATGATTGAGAATTAGTAAACTCTACTGATAACACTTGTTTTGTCCCAAATACCTAAAACGATTTGGTCCTTTATCTTTTTTTGTCCCAAATCAGTCCTTTATGTTTTAAATTTTTGACACATAAATCCTTTTCTGTCCCAAATCAGTCCTTTATATTTCAAATTTTTAACACATAAATCCTTTTTTTTGACACATAAATCAGCACTGTTAACGGAAAAGGATTTATGTGTCAAAAATTTGAAAGATAAAGGACTTATTTGGGACAAAAAAAACATAAAGGACTAATTCGTTACTTTAAATAAAGATAAGGGACACCGGGAGCACTTTAGCCGAGAACAAATAAAATGCTAAAACTCTTATGCAAATGCCACCATCAAGGATTAAACCTCTTTCCTAGAGGTAACAACTATAATAACATGTTTTCACATCTCTTATATTAGAATTAGAATTAAAATTACAATTATGTACAAACGGTTGACAATTTTCAAATTTTTTTTCAGTATTTTAAAAATAAAATCAAATTAATTTAAAATTATCTTTTTAATAACAACTTCAATTGAGTCTTTGTGTGAAATCAAAATTACTTTTTAGTCGTTTAATTTTGTTTATAAATAAATATTAATTTTTCTTTATCTATTTTAATTGTATTTTCCTCAAACACGACTCTTTCGAGACCTTCCATGTTCTCTCTCTTTGTTTTTTGCGTTTCTGCGTCTCTGTTCACACATTTTAGTTCTCATGTTTATTTTAGTAGAAGAGAGATGATGTTTTTAAAAATGTTTTTAAAAATAAAATTGTTGTGTTAAAAGCCTTTGGAAAATATTTTATTCATATGCATGCTTGCATGAGAAAGGCACATAAAAGGAAAATGTTTTTCAAGCTAAAAAATCGATTATATGCAAACACATTGGAGTATACAATCGATTCCTTACTTTCCTTATTTGAAAGAATCGATTATGAGCCTATGAGTATTCAGGCTCAAAATCGATTATGTGCCTGATTGTTTCAGAGCACATAATCGATTACTCACTCAATGTATTAACCAAAGAATCGATTCCTTACTTTCCTTACTTTCCTCTTTTGAAAACAATCGATTACATGCCTATGTGTTTAAGGCTCAGAATCGGTTATGTGCCTAATTGTTTCAGAGCACATAATCGATTTCACACTCTTTGTTTTAAGCAAAGAATCGATTCCTTACTTTCCTTACTTTCCTTTTTTGAAACAATCGATTACATGCCTTAGTTATTCAGGCAAGGAATCGATTATGTTCCTGAATGTTTCAGAGCACATAATCGATTTTACACTCCTTTCATTTAGCAAAGAATCGATTATGAAATGTTTCATTTTTTAAGAAAGGAATCGATTATACATTTCCTTGTTTTAAGCACATAATCGATTGTCACTTGTTTCCTTTTTATGAAATGAATCGATTATGTCATTGCTCACCACAGAGCACATAATCGATTATGGTGTTTGTGTTTTTAGTCCAACGGTCAATTTTTTACATTTTCTATAAATAGGGACGTTGGATCTCAAATGAAAAACACACCACTATTCTTCACTATCTCATACATTTTCAAATCACTAGAAAAGAGAAAAAGAGCTTTCATTGTCAAATCTTTTGTTAAAGTTCTTCATTTCAAAACCAATCATCTCTCTCTCTACTATATTGTTATTATGCTGGAGTGATTGGTTCATAGGTTCTCAATTGTATTGATCTGTATACGTGGTGGCTTTGAAATCCTGGGACGTGTTCTTGGGTCTCTCAAACTGGAGATTGAGTTGGTTTGAAATCTTGGGAGGTGATCTTAGGTCGTTCAATCGGGGAGATTGAAGCAGTTATTGTGAAATCCTGGGAAGCATTCTTGGGTCGTTCAATCAGGGAGATTGAAGCGGTTGTAAAATCCTTAGCGGGGAGCTCGGGTTCTCAATTTGGGGAAACTAGGATTTGCTATTTGAAGTTGCTTGTTTGTAAAACATTCTACATCATATAGTGGTTGTCAGCAAGTCCAAAGGTTGTAAAGCCGGAGGCCGAGGACGTAGGGCTTTTATCCCGAACCTTGTAAAAATCCTGGTGTATCTCTATCCCTCTCTCGTTACTTTCTTTATCGCTTATACTAGTTTATTATTTATATCATTGCGCTACTTATAAATATCTGGTTATTGTGAATATCGATAATAGAAGCATTAGAGTAATATTGCACTGTGCCTGATCTGCCTGCTTTTTTTTTTAATCAAGCAGGCCGTCATCCCGAATTTATTAATAAAATAAAGAGAGATATAAAAAGCACAAGGGGGGACTAGACCAAAACCCTTGGTAATAAGGACAATAATAGAATGCCCAACAAGGCCTCTAAAATAAACAACCATAGAACTCTAATGGAAGAAATTCTAAGGCGAACAGAAAACCCGAAAGGAGGCCGGGCAACACCTGAGAGTCCCCACACAACCTCCACCCACCACCTCCTGATCTGTCTGCTTAGTTAATACATATAGTTTAAATCTTAGTTTCCGCATCTGATTTAAACAAGCATTGTAAAAGTTTTGAAAACCGAAAAGAATTCAAGTTTTGCACATAACCTTATTCACCCCCCTCTAAGGTTATCATATAGTCCAACACAATATACATACGAGAATGAGTCAACGGTAGCCAAATTTTCTATTTGCTTCTTCCTTCTCGTGTTCATCCCAGTAAAAAGTATCTTGTTTGTGGAAATGATTAACGGCAATCATTGAGTTCAACACTCGGTCTTACCGTTTTAATATTACTTGCAACGATTCTGTACACTTGTCGAAACTCTAACAAGTTTTTGGTGTCGTTGCTAGGGATTGTCTAGTTTTTATCCGTTTAATATTTAATTACTAGATTAATTTTTATTTTTAGTTATTTTATTTTTAATTTTTTTTATCTCTTTATTACTATCATCACTCCCTTGATCCTATGAAAGTCAGGTGAATTCTTTGTATATCATGGAGTCCACACTACGGTCACTTTGTTGTAGGATATTATCACTGGTTAGCAGATATACAACTTCTTGAGCTAAGTGGCCAACCACAACCCCTGCATTGTGATTTCTGTGGGGGGGGGGGGGATCATCTGAATGGAAATTGTGAGCCTCTTTGTTTTACTTCAGATGTAGAACAAGGCTCAATAAAAGAAGAATCATGAGAGAATAAGAAAGACGAGGAAGTAAAAAGAATTGAACGGGAGCATCATCTTGTTTGGAGGGAAGCTCAAAATTTCCAATCTTGGGAAGGTATGAAAACCCAACAAGAAATCACCCAACAAATCAATTTCCCACTCATCTCTCGAGCAGCAAGGAAGATAGAAGTGAAGAGCTTGATCGATATTTAGACTCCTACTATGCCTTGTTCATCATCCTCCACCTTGAGAGGGCATGGAAGCATCTGCAATTATACTTCAAGTTGATGAAGTTCTTGCCCCATAAACGAAAGAAGAAGTATGATGTGTTCTTTGTGTCATATATTGATGAATCCATATCACATGCTTGTTTTTAATGTTAAAAACTGTGTTTTACATGAAGATTTTAATGAACAACAGTAAAGTTTGAGCAAAATTTGTGAATTTGTGAATCTAGTTTTTGTGTAGTGGTTATGCTGGTTTTCTTTGTGCTTATGTGCACAGGAACTAGATCGAGTTGTAGAACAAGTGTGTAGGCAAGTGGTGAAGTTTGGAGCGATTTAAGGCAGGTTACACTCTAGTAAAATTTTGGCCGCACCAGACGGTCTCATTTTGCACTAAACTTCCACTGATGGAAATTGCACTTAAAACAGCAGCCGTTGCGTTTTGCACTGGATTTCCACTAGTGGAAGTTGCCTTTTAAAAACTGTCTGTTTTTCTATCAGCGGATGGATTGGATGGACCAAAACCATCCATAAGATTAAATAGATCGATTGGATCCAATTCGTTTAGTTTTTTAAAATTATTATGGATGGATTGCATGAATTTATTAGTGGATGGATTGAATGGATAATGGATAAATGGATCATTTTGATGCCGTAATTTTGAGTAAGAATTTATGTCTTAAGAACAATTTGTTTTTGGAAGTAGATGTTTCATCCTTTATTTGTTGTGAACCTTTTGATCAATTTATTATTCGACTAGTCAATTTTATGGAAAATTACTAACATAATTAATAGGGACAATGGGTATAATTGACAAAATGCAACCTTAATAGAACAAAACAACAAATAAAAAGGAATGAAGTTTTTCTTAAAAATCGACATGTATATAGGATCAAAGCGAGTAATTTTATGGTGTTTACAAAAAAATTAACATTGTATACGGTGTATCTTAAAAAAAGTACATGAGCGGAGCACACCCAAGATTAAAGTTGTCAAACTGGGTCATCTTGCTCGGCCTAGTCCACTAAGGTAAAATGTAAAAGCGGGTTGGGCTCGGTTAGTGCAAATTTCTATTGGACTGTGTTTTTTGTAGCTTAGCCCAAAACATTGGGTCAGCACATCAGTCCATCCTAGCTAGTCTAATCTTTAACAAAGGAAACCACAAAAAGTCTTTAAAAATGGATGCCCAACTTAGCCCATGAGCCATTTGGACAGGGCCAAAATGACTTAATTCTTTTCGGCCCATACTTCTTGCAACCCCCCTACTCACCACCCATCCCCTACCCCTATGAAAATACATAACTACTCTTGAGACTCTTAAAAAATTCCCGTTATCCTTCCTCCTTCTTCTCCCCCCCCCCCATCCACTCCAAACCCTAACCTCCTCACCAATTTCATTCACATTAATTGTAGCCATCATCCCACATTGGCAACCCTATTAAGGTATGATCCCTTCCAACCCTTTTCTTTTTTTCACCCAGAAACTGTGTATGTGTTCGTTTTATTTTACTAGTTTCACGCTTGGTTCGGTACTATAATACCGAACCGTTTTGGCATCAAACCACTGTATCTGTTAAAATTCAAAATAAGGGATGTTTTGTGAGTCAGTAGCCACAGTATTAAATTACCGAACCGGTTCAGTATTATAATACCATACTTGTTCAACAACTTAATATTGTACCTTATCAGTTTACCAAATTGTGCAGAAACTGTTTTTTAACACGTGTTCTATTTTTGTATAGTTTTAGGAACATAAAATGACAGAAAATGGCACAACCTCAGGAGAAGATGACATCCCAAGCGACTCAATGGTTGTGGACCATACTAGTTCATTCAAAACTGAACAGGTATTTGCTACTCATGATCCCCTGTTGGCATGGTACGTTCTGCCAGACAGTCCCTTGGGATGGTGATTATGATATCTAGATCTGACAACGGACGGAGGTCAGGGAAAGAATATTGCGTCTTGGTGTGTGAAAAATCCGAACAGTACAAGTACGCTCACTTGGTTCCAACTGGGAGTAGAAAATGTTGTTGTCAGTTTAGGCTGAAAGGAAAAAATATTAAGAAGCTTCGAGAATGGATATTGAGTGTTATGTGTGGAACGCATAACCACATATTATTGTCTTACAGTGAAGGTCATCCGTTCAATGCTAGATTAACGGTGGAACAGAAGGTCGTAGTTGCTACAAGGCCTAAGAACTTGATTCCCCTTAATCGTATCGATCCTGGTTGAAATCAAAACTATGTACCCTAAAGATAATCACATTGTTCTTAAAAAAAATACACAATGCACGTTCAAGGTTACTGTTGAGTCTACGTCAGGGTAAGAATAAACTCCAATAATTGATGACTTATTTAGAGCGTGATCAATATGTGTATGGGCGCATCCAGACTTGACTGAGCTTATAAATACATTCCCCAATGTATTGTTGATAGATTCCACCCATATGACCAACCGATATAAGTATCCATTGGTTGAGATCATCGGTGTAACCTCAGCAAAGAAAACTTTCTCCATTGGATTTGCTTATGTCCAGGGGGAGAAATTGGAGAACTTTGCCTGGGTTTTGGAAAAACTGAGGGGTCTATTTAGGAGACAGGATGATTTGCCACAGGTTATAGTTACTGACAGGGACACTGCTATGATGAATGATGTGGCTATGGGTATTCCCAACATCTGCAAACTTATTGTGCCAGTTTCACATTAAAAAGAACGTGAGGGCCAAAGCTAAGATGTATGTGCATTCCATGCGGAGAGATGAGGATGTGGATCTGATGGACAGAGCTGACGACATGATGGATGCATTTCAAAAAGTTGTACATGCGGGCACACCAAATGAGTATGAGCAGGCGTTGCAAAACTATGAGAGTGTTTCGACACCATTTGACAACTTCATTAGTTATGTGAAGAACACTTGGCTCACCCCTCACAAAGAGAGGTTTGTCGATGCATGGATAAACTGTTATATGCACCTAGGCAACACTACTACCAATAGAGTAGAGTCTGCACACTCATGATATGAAGAAATGAAGTCCAATACTCTCTACCGATTATTACTGGATTAGACATAGGTTAGACATAACAAAGGATTGAGACAAACCATTTATAAGACACATGCAACAGTGGAAGTCGTTATTAATAGATGTAGCACCCCCTATCGTGTAGACTTAACTAAAGATTAACATTAATAGGATTAATGTTTAGTTGAATATTTTGTTAAACTTCTATTCGAATTTGTATTCAAACGAGACATTTTCCATGTAATTCATCTTATGTTCAACACTGGATCACATATTTATTATGTTAACTTATAACATAATATTGTTGGTTAAATTTATTTGTTATTGAAAATTTAGTTAATTTGTTGGCCTAAACTGCTTTATTTCTGCAGTATCAAATATGTTTGGTACTTTAATACCGAATTGGTTTCTGTACTTAAGTACTGTGCATGTGTTTGTGGACCAGACAGCCCTTCTAACAGACCCGATACTAAAGTCCCGAACCAGATCGGTATTATAGTACCGAATAAATGATTTGTTGACCCGATATTAAAGTACCGGATCTGTTCGGTAATAAAATACCGCATCAGATCAACGTTAGTAGGTTTGCATGCGTATTCTACGTGAAGGTATTTTTGAATTTTTCTAAAATTAGGGGTGTCCTGTAAGTAAAAGAGTTGTAAGAAGTATGAGTTTTTTTTCTGAATCTCTAACTCAGTCCAGAACATTAAGCCATAAGACCGACAGATTGGGCTGGGCAAATATTGACGCCTCAACCCTCTACACCGTACCTTATCCTAAGATTACACCAGTCGACGATTTGAGCGGAGAAACATTAATGGACAAATTAGCACCATTATCCTTTACTTGTCTTTTTATTTTTTATTATTTTTTTCCTGAGGTATCCCAATTCTGGCCACTGCAACAAGCAGGTAAAACTTGTAGAGATTGGAATTTGGCATGTTGGTGGCACGCTACACCCCAGATATTAACATACCCAATTTCAAAATCCCAGATTCAAGGTTTGGTTCAGAAGAAGCTCGTGTCTTTCTTCAAAAGTGCACCAATTTCAATCAACTCAAACAAATCCATGGAAGAATAATCCGTTTTGGTCTTACCCATGATCAGTTACTTATCAGAAAGCTATTTCAGCTTTCTTCTTCTTATGGTAAAATGTATTATGCCACTTTGGTATTTGATCAACTCAATGCCCCAGATACATTCACTTGGAATGTTATGATTAGAACTTATAATACAAGTGGTTCACCTGAAAAAGCTCTTCTTCTGTTTAAGGATATGTTATGTAATGGCTATTTACCTGATAAATTCACATACCCTTTTGTGATTAATGCTTGTATTGCTTCTTCTGCTTTTGATTTTGGAAAGGTAGCACATGCCCTTTCAATCAAAATGGGATTTTGGAGTGATGTTTATGTGCAGAACAATATGATGAATCTTTATTTCAAATGTGGGAATTTTGATAATGGGTGTAAGGTGTTTGATAAAATGCGTGTTCGTAATGTGGTTTCTTGGACTACTGTGATTGCTGGGCTTGTTGCTTGTGGGGAATTGGACATGGCAAGGGAGATATTTGAGAAAATGCCTTGTAAAAATGTTGTCTCTTGGACAGCAATGATTGATGGGTATGTGAAACATAAGCAACCAATTGATGCCTTTGATTTATTTGAAAGGATGCTGGTTGATAATGTGAGACCAAATGAGTTCACTTTGGTGAGCTTGATCAGAGCTTGTACTGAATTGGGTAGCGTGAAATTGGGTAGACGGATGCATCGTTTCACTCGCGATAATGGTTTTGAGCTTGGACCTTTCTTGGGTACTGCTCTTATAGACATGTACAGCAAATGTGGGAGTTTAGATGATGCTATTGTAGTGTTTCGTAGGATGCAAGTGAGAAACTTGGCTACTTGGAATACAATGATCACTAGCCTGGGTGTTCATGGTTTGAGGAATGAAGTCCTTGCACTTTTTGAAGAAATGATGAAGGCCAATGTAGCTCCAGATGCTATCACTTTTGTTGGGGTTTTGAGTGCTTGTGTTCAAATGAATGACCTTGAAGAAGGTCATAAGTATTTCGGTCTCATGACAGAACAATATGGTATAACACCTATCTTGGAGCATTATTCATGCATGGTTGAACTCTACACACGTGCTGCTGAGTTAGATAAGATTGACACATTAGGGAACACAATGTTAGAAAGAACGAAAGCAAATCATAATGTTGCAGAGTTGCTCCAAAAGAGTAAACTCACTGGTATTCGTGAGATAGAGAAACTCATACACAAACTCAATGGCTCGGATATCAGCCAAACAAGTAGATGAATTGTGATTTTTTTAACATTCTCTATCACACCATGCCTGAGCTCATGCAAATGTTTTCTCAGAAGCTATTGAGACAAGATCACATACTACATAGTCAACCGATTCTGCTAATTATGTGTATAATACATCACTAGAATCATAATATACTCTAATGATATTTAGAATTATATAGTGACATCAATTTTGTTTTTTGAATTACATACTGGTCTTCTGATCCAGAGATCATTTCATTTTGTTGTGAATGTATTATTCGGCCCAAAATAATAAATTTACACCTTTTGATTTAATCTAAGTATATATAAAGTAAATTAGTCTTTACTAATAGTTTTCGCGCTAAACGGGGGGCAATGAAGCAGCTTTGTCTAAAATGATTTTTAATTAATATTTTTTATCAGCATTAACTATAGTGGTGTGTGTATGTAGGTGATGCTACATATGCTTTCCATCGGTTCCCATAGCAGATGGGCGGGCATGCGAGTTGTTTGTAGAAGGCTCAAAATGACGGGTTTATGGAATCCGAACAAGGTGCTCCTTTCTCATGTTCTCCATCTATTAGTCTATCAATATTCTCAAAATGAAGATTGTAGGAAAAACAAAGATTTTTTATTATCCTCTTGCGGACATAAAATGCTGCAACCATAACCATAGCGCATACTGTTTGGTCAAGATTCCTCTTGTTGGAACTTCAGCACTGAGTTTTGTGCTTCTACAATCATCAGGAGGACCAGTTTAGACCATTTTTAATCTTTAGATCACTTTGACTCCCTCCTAACAATTCTGATAGAGGATTTTATTGATGAAAACATAAGAGCATATGTGATCAAAAATGTCTTTATTCATAAAACTAGACATGTCACCTTAAATTATTACTCCCCACTAGGGGTGTGCAAATATACTGGTATTCCTGAACCACGCTTAAAACCGTACTGGACCAATTAAAAAAGCCCATACCACTTCTTGTTCCATTCCTTTCAGTAAAACTAGTAGAATACCCGTGCATATGTACGGGTTCTTTTTATGAATCAACTTAGACAATATTTAAATAGTCTGAACATTACCACGTGAAAATAAAGACAAATTTAAAGTAGATAAAATAAGAGTTTCAAATAAAAAATAGATAAATATTAAAATCTAAAAATGTAAAAATATCATTTAAAAACAATCTGTGCATTTATTTCGTGTTTTTTTTATATATCAGTGCAGTGTTTTTTATATATCAGTGTTGTTATCCCGTGTTTTTTTATATATCAGTGTAGCTATCCCGTGTTATTATATATATCATTGCAATTATCCCCGTATTTTTTTATATATCAGTGCAGTTATCCCGTGTTTTTTTTATGTATCAGTGCAGTTATCTCATAGTTTCAATTGATTATTTGAGTTGATTAGTAGATTATAGTAAAAAGTAAAAGATAGATAGTTATCAATAAGAAATATTTATCCCCGTATTTTTTATATATCAGTGACGATTATTTGTCTTTTTTTAGGTATTAGTGACAAATATTTGTCACGTGTGTTTTAAATATTAAGTTTAAATAGTCATTAAGCCTTCTTATTTTTTTAGATAGTCATTAAGCCTTCTTGTCATTAGTCTCTTATTAATCAGTTTAAATAGCCATTAAGCCTTCAGTTTAAATATTTGTCCTTTTTTAAATATTTGTCACGTGTGTTTTAAATATTAATCAGTTTAAAATGAAGTGATAAGAGAATGAGAAAAATTGTTTATGGGAAAAGTAAAAAGAAAAAAGGAAGAAATAAAGTGTAAGAGAAAAGTGAAAAAGAGGAAAGAGAGTGTAAGGAGAAAGAGAAAAAAAGGAAGAAAAAGAGTGTAAGAAGAAAAAAAAAGAAATAGAGTGTAATGACATTTTTACCTTTAAATTATATAGGCTAAATTATAGTTTTGGTCCCCCTTTCATCGGATCTGATCTCCTCTGTGACGTCCACGGCCTCTCCCCCGAGGCGTTGCTGGTCGGATCTCCCTGTTGGTGGATCTGCGCGCTTTTGGAGGTACTATGGAGTGCTTCTGTTCGCGGTGGTTTGTGGCTCTGTTGGTGCAGGGGTTGTTTCGGATGCGGTGTTTTTGCGGTGTTTCGCGGTGGTTCACGGTGGTTTGTCTGATGTTCGCAATGGTGGCTGTCGTTTCGGACTTTGGACCGCAGTCACGCCTCCTCTCCGTTTGTCGTGGGCACTTCTTCCTGTCGCTCGCGGTTTTGCTTGATTGTGCCACGGTGTTGGCCGGGGGCGCAAGGCCGCGGTGGTGGTTGGTGGCTCGGCTACCTCGATCAAGCTAGGTGTTGTCGCGGTGTTGGCCGGTAGCACGACTTCGCGATGGTGGTTGGAGTCACGGCGCCGGATGTCTGGGGGTGTGCTGTCGGTGGGTGCTGATTCGATAGTTTGTACCTTGTCGGACGCCAGATTGTAGTTTGCAGATCGCCGGGTTCCTCCCCCTTTGCCTTCTACTTCTTTGCCCCCTCCCAATCGTCTCCGGGCCTCCACCTCTAACCTCGATACTTTGTGATGTGCTTAATGTGAGGATAGCGAGGTGATGCAGGCTGTTGTGGTTTGGAGTGTGAGTTCAGGAGGTGGTGGGTGGAGGTTGTGTGGGGTCTCTCAGGTGTTGCCCGGCCTCCTTTCGGATTTTCTGTTCGCCTTAGAATTTCTTCCATGAGAGTTCTATGGTTGTTGGGCATTCTATTATTGTCCTATTACCAAGGGTTTTGGTCTAGTCCCCCCTTGTGCTTTTTATATCTCTCTTTATTTTATTAATAAATTCGGGCTGACGGCCTGTTTGATTAAAAAAAAATATTTTAAAATCCAGACATTTAGTCCCCCTGTTTTAAAAAATTCAGAGTTTTAGTCCAAGAGAGGGTTTTACAGTTTTTTGTTGCTGATGTGGATGTCTGTTTAAAAAAAATGCTTATGTGGCACTCATTAAATGACGTGGCAACTGACACAGCTTGCACACATGGCTGCCATGTCATTTAATGAGACACTTGTACAGCCACGTCAGCAACTTATTATTAAATTGTTAAATTATTAAAACTTAAAAATAAATATAATACTAAAACCTAAAACTAAAATTAAAATCAAAACTGAAAGATTAAAACGTAAAACTCAAAGTGAACTCCGAAATCGTTCACTTCTTCTTCCATTCCACCACCACCATCATCGAACAAAATTGTCTCGTTGTGCATCTAATCATCATCCAACAAAACTAGTTCACAAACGCAGCAAAACACTCAGAGGAAGAATGAAAACACAAACCCTAAATCTCACAACCTCTCCTTCTTCTACCACTCTTGAGATCAAACCCAGCAACTCAATCGCTGTTCCCTTCCACTACAACACATACAAATATGCAGATATGGTGATGAAAACGGAGGAAGATCCATCTTGTTGTAGCTGTCTTCGTTTCGAGCATCCCAACGTTACTTTTCTCTCTGTCGTTGTCAGTGGTGTTGGGGTGAGGAGGAAGTGAATTGGTGTTCCACGCAGATCTTGGAGATAAGGACTCGTTGTTGTTGTGCTTTCAAGAAAACGCATCAGAAGGATCAAGTGTTTTTGCGTTTTCTGATTCATGATTCGTTTTCTTCTTTGCGTTCGGTTTCTTCTTCTGAATCATATTTCCATGATTCACTTTAGTGTGCTTCGATTTTGCTTCTGATTCGTCTCTTCTGCTTCGATTTTGCTTTTGATTCGTTTTTGCTTCTGATTCATTTTTGCTTTTGATTCATTTTCCTCTGTTGTTGAAAACGCGATCGTTCATGAATAAATGAAAACGAGATTGTTGTCCTTTTCTAGGTGAGTGAGAAGAAGAGAGGTTGAAGAAGGAGAGCTCGTGATTGTTTTTTTAGTTTGTTGTTGGCGGTGGGTGAGAAGAAGAGAGGTTGAAGAAGGAGAGAGAGCTCGTGAAAAAATTAGGGTTCAAGCCAATCTGATTGTGTTTTTTTTAATAATATAATTTATTTAATTATTTTAATTATTATAAATATTTTAATCTGACATTGACAGATTATGTGGCATCATTAAATGATGTGTGCAAGCTAAGTCAGCTGCCACGTCATTTAATGAAAGCCACATCAGGATTTTTTTATTGGCAGAAGGCCAACCAAGCAAAAAAAAAATGAAAAATCCCTCTTTGGACTAAATGTTCTGAATTTTTTAAAACAGGAGGACTAAATGTCTGAGTTTCAAAATAAGGGGACCAAATGTCTGAATTTTTAAAAATAGGGGGACCAAAACTATAATTTAGCCAATTATATATGTGTCTTGTTAATAAGAGATCCAAATTGGTAACTTCATATGAGGTTTGTTTGTATAAATAGATAAATAGATTAAAATTTTAAGGTGATAAATTTTTCCTAAAAGGTGATAGTTTTTTTTTAGTGTGACTCATTTACATTTTTATAGGTAATTTTAGTAGAATAGTGTTTGTATAAATTTAGAAATTTAGTTAAGAAAACTAAAGTGAAGTGATAAGAGAAAGAGATGAATTGTTTATGGGAAAAGTAAAAGAAAAAAGGAAGAAAGAGAGTGTAAGAAGAAAAAGAAAGAACGAAAGTGTAATGACATTTTTACCCTTAAATTAGATATGTGTCTTGTTAATAAGAGATCTAAATTGATAATTTCATAGGAGGTTTGTTTGTATAAATAGAAGATATTAGATTAGATTAGATAAGTGGGAAACCGAAAACTTTTTTCCAAAACGGTAATTACCATATCTGTCCCATTTCTCCATCGTATCTCAACCTCCGTTTGCACTATGCAGTATGCAGTCATGCTCACGTACTTCCAATTCCTAAGTTCCACTCCCAAATCACCAAATCTCTAGAACCCTAAAACCCCAAATTGTGATTTCTGAAATCGTGACTTATCCCAATTCCCATTCTCAATCTCAAGCCTTCAAGCACGAACCAGAAATCGTTTCTCCCTGAGTCTGGCGCTAGCTTCTTGCATGAACCCTAAATCTGGTTCTCTCTCACGCGATTTCCGTTTCAGAACGTGACCTTCTCACTACCATTCTTGCATGAACCTTAAAACCGATTCTCTTTCACGCGATTTCTATTTCAGAACGTGATCTTCTGCGAGGTATGAACCTGTTATTTTCGCTTCTGCAAAACGTTTGATGTTAAGCATTCAAGCTTTCGTATAACGCTTTCCATTTAATTTTTAATGATTTTTTTATTTATTTTAGTCCATCTGAACTGTAACTCAACCTTTTAGATTGTGTTAAATGCATTTGCCTTTGGAATTCATAATTGCATCCCATTGTAGAGTGAAGCCTTGTATTAATAATGACTTTGTTGCTTATTTTTGAAATATATATGTTATTAACTGTTTTGTAAGAAATAGGATATGGCGTCCAAGAGCCCTCAACAGTCAACAGTTCAATAATCCCTCAATAGCCGAGTAAGATTGAAGTAGTCTTGCTAAATAGGCATAATTCTTGCTGCTTATATATATATTTATTTGAAACACCCAAACCTACTTTATGGTCTTACTAGCGGAAGACGGACACTCCCGTACCTGTCTTCCGCTTTTAATTACTGCGCTACAGTAGATACTTATATGTAATAGTGGTTTATTGTGAGTTCTGGACTGGGTTAGCTCTTATCAAATGGGCTTCGCTCCAAAGGTCCAATAAGCAGATTGCTGCAGGTTGCTATGCACACCCTCTTGATTTAAAGGCCAAGATCGGCTAGGCAAGGTTGAAAGGTCAGATCACACCTCATGTCTTCATGCACGCTTCCAAGCGCCTTTCGACCTCGCCGTGCCGAGCTCGGCCTTTAGATCAAGAGGGTGTGCATAGCTACTTGCAGCAATGTGCTTATTGGACCTTTGGAGCGAAGCCCCTTTGGACCTTTGGAAATAGCTTTTTTCACATTCTTTCGGAAGCCATTTTTCACATAATTCCAGAAATTTTTCACGTAATTCCGAAAATTCTTCGAAAAATCAATTTCCAAGTAAATTTTGTTAAAAATGTGAGGGTATTTTGGGGATAAAATGGGTTATGGGGGTACAGGGTCAAAGAAGGGGGGTTACAAAAAAAAACCTAGATATAAATTGGTATGTTGTGTTATGTATAAATTTTTGCTAATATGTCTTGCCTATTCTGCTCTGTTCTAAGTAACGCTCAAGTCAGTTCAAAGGAATAAGTGTCAGGCATTAATAAATGAGTACCTGAGGCATTGATCAGACAACATATTTATAGGGAACTATGCGAATGACGTGGCCTGATTCTCACCAGGCCTGTGAGCCGAGGTTGAATCTCAACCGTACGATGAGATGTCAAATGATCTCCACCGTAGATCTTGTTGTTGGGGCGCGTGAGTCCCTTTGATTATGGATATGGGTCCCTGCCAAGTCCGAAACACTACATATATGGCTAGTTCTCACACGCTTAATGAAATTCCTCTTTGTACCGTGAACTAGGTTTTAAACGAACCAGCGTAATTTTAGCTCTCACACTTTTAATGAAATTCCTCTTTGATGGGTTGAACATTCTATGTTGAGTCTATATTAGTATACTTAGTTCACATATAAATTTCAAATATACATTGTAATTTGGCCATAGGTAAAAACACCCCTTGTTTTCATCAACATTATTCACCCATTGTGTGCTTTTATTAACTATGTAAATTTTGAATTTGTGCTTTTATTTTTCAAAATTGATCATAGTTTCGCAACAATTGTGTGCTCAAGAATGCTACATATTTTTTTTTTTGAATTGAAGAATGCTACATTATTGAAAAACGTTAAGAATGCTACATTAATGAATTGAAGAATGCAACAGTATCACTGTTTTGTTAGATGTACAGGGGGAAAACAATAGTTGAATGACTACCAACTTCAACTTCTCAGCCGTGCTATCGAAAATATGGATGGGCAAGAGCTTTTTCAGCTGAAATTCTACGCTCTGGGCACATGCAAAGCATTTCCTGTCCAGAATTAGAGACTTGTATAAATAACCTTATTTGATTAAAAAAAAACATTTCAATTAATATAAGGGTAATTAATACATAAGAGGCGGTTGTCATATTAACTTACCGAAAGAAGATCAACACCAGCAGGTTCAAGGTTACCAAACTCTTCCGCTAAGCTCTATAAAAATATCCAATAGTTACAATACAATGCTTAACAAAAATTGATCAAAGAAACAAACCACAGATAATTCGAATACCTTAGGCTTCATTGTAGGGTCGAGTGCCACAACGAAGTTGCACACTTTAGAAAGTCCAGGCCAAGTTTGTTGTGTTGGCGCACCAAGCAAGCTTTGAATATAAAATGTCCAATTGATTAATTTAGTGTGGAGAAATCATAAAAAAATGTTGCAATATTTTGATGAAAATTACCGAAATATCTGAGCCAGTATCCAGAATTGATCATCACCGTTGAAAAGAGGCTTGCGTATAACCATCTCAGCAAATATACAACCCAGAGACCAGATATCGCTTGCAGGTGAGTAGTTGGTGGAGCCCAACAAATGTTCAGGTGCTCTATAACAAGGGTTACCACCCATCTGAAAATAAAAAAAGAAAAAATAATATTGGAAAAGCATTTCAAATGTTTTGGTTTTAACATAGAAGATTCATATTCATACATCAGCAGAGTAGGATGATGAATGAGGCAGTTCAAATGTGGAGGCTGCACCAAAGCCAGTTAGCTTCACTTTTTCTGGGAATACACCCGCATACGGATGCGTTTGAATTAGAATGTTTTGAGGTCTTAGATCTCTGTGAAGAACTTTTTGATTATGACAATACGCAACTCCAGAAAGAATTTGTTGCAAAACAAACTGCAAGGAGATTAGCAAAATCACTATTGAATCTAACAATAGGCTTTAACAGCCTAACTAACTCACAATTTAACTCTAACCGACTACTAACAGTAATTATAAATCAGTTAGTTCACAAAACTTGACTTACTTTTAGCTCTTTTGGACGGCTGAAAAGAAGTCGATTGCAGAGATATCTATGAAGATTGGTTTCAAGTTGCTCAAAAGAAAGATACACGTCATCCTCAGTGCCAACCACATACATCAACCTGATAACAATGAATAAACATTGAACAGAAGAAGCAAGGCACCGTCTTTTAATTTCTATATATTAATTAAATAAATCATTAAATAAGCCAATAAAGCAACTAACTCTAACTGAATGTGTAACCGACGATTGAACTAAATCTTTATTTCAAGAAACGAAAGCTTTTAGGACCTGACAATGTTGGGATGATCTAACGCTTTGAGAATAGAGACTTGTCGTATAACACTAGAGGGAACACCGTCTTTTTTCTGCTTATCTGGAATAGTGATAATCTTGATGGCTACTTTCTCTTTTGTAAATCGGTGCTTGCACTTGATAATATCACCGTACATATCATCTTCAACGTATATCAGTTCTAAATCCTGGTACAACAGATATAGAATTTCCTCTTGACGACGTTCTAGTATAGGTCTGTGCATCATAGAGAGAGAGAGAGAGAGTTAAATCAACTTATTTTCTGAAATGATTAATTTCTAGTTGGATTTCTCACCGTATAGAAAGTTTTAGGAAAACAAACAACATTTTCGAATAAAGAAAAAGGAAATGAAAATCTATCAAGTTAGAATTTGATTAAAACAAAGTGAAAAACATAAATGGATTAAGACTCGTGAATACTTACACCGATGGATCTTCCAAGGGTGTTATGTTCAGGGCTTTCATGAGAGATCGATTCATCGCAAAGAGAATTTGAGAGAGAAAGAGAGGGTGATGAAAGTGTTTGTTTGCCAGAATCTGAATCTGGATGTTTTTGAATGGGATTTCCCTCCAAAAACTGAATCCGGATGTTTATGAATGGGATTTCACTAGGAGGGTTATAAATTAGGTAAATTTTAGGTTACTCTTGGACAAAAGTGGGTAGATTACCCGATATGATATCTACTGTTTTGATATAATCTAATCTAATCTAATAAATCTAATCTAATAAAATCACATGCCAGCATTTCCCTTATTTTTGACAAATGTCAAAATTTTAATATGTCAAAATTCTTCAATTCACCACCAAAAGACAAAAAGTCGCAGTAAAAAAAAAACGAACCATTAACAAATGTTTCAAAATTATTTTTTTTTCAAAAATTAAATTATTAAATTAATATTATACTCAATAATTAAATAATCTAAAATTTACTATTTACTATAATCTCTCTATTAAAATCATTGAATTTAACCACTAAAAATTGTAAAAAAATTTAACCCCTACCAAAAATTACAAAATAACTTTTTATAATTAAATGAATATGATTAAATTATATAAAAAAATAAGTCATAATACGTGGCAACGGGAGCGGCAACGAAATTAATTAAACAAATATGATTTAATTAATATTTAATCATATAGAAAAATATGAGTTAACATGTGGTAAGACAACGAGAGACTCACAATGAGATCGGCAACTAGAGCGGCAACGAGAGTGCCAACGGGAGTGGCAACGATAGAGGTAACTAGAGCGTCAACGGAAGTGCCAACGGGAGATGGGCCAACGGGAGTGCCAAAAGGAGGGCCAACGGGGATGCAAACGGGAGGGCCAACGGAGATGCATATTTTACCTAAAATGTAACACCCTGATATTTCTACATAGAGAAAATACCAATATATACTTTCATAGCATACATCAGAGTGCTATTCCTGTTTTATGGACATTGAACAATACTAAAACTTTGACTAAATATGTCAAAGCACCACTCGCATTTTAAAACTTCAAAAAGAAGTACATAGATATATTAAGTTTCATAGTTAGACGTCCTCGCCTCAAACCTAAAGTTCAATATCCAAATACAGAAATAAAGCGGAAACCGATATACAACTTAAAGTACGAGTACAAGTCATATAATCGAAGTTCTCAAAATAAGAAATAACATAAGCAGCTAGCTAGTCTTCAACATCATCATGTGGAACATCGTCTAGCCATGTTTCACTGCTTTCAACTTCCCCTGTTTCTCTGAAAAACAACAATCATTAAAGGGTGAGATAAACATTATCTCAGCGAGTCCTATCGAGACCCCTTACTAACACTAACAGTTCATTATGCATCATTTTAATCATAGTACGAGTCTAGATAACTACTTGTAATATTTTATTCGTAGCCCAAGTCTGGATAGCTACGTGTCACATTTCATACTAACACAACACCTCGAGCCACCTTATTCGGTTTCTTTATCGGCTTTTGGTGAACCCAATCCACTCTCATTGGTGGGCAAACAAAGAAGGGGCCTAGGTTATGGGAATCATGACTTCTCTCCCCTAGTGTGCTATCACAGAGGTCGTCACCTCAATTAATTTAATTATTCAGCGATTACCAAAACCGTATCGGAACACCAAGTCTGTTTCATTAAGTTCATATATAAGTGGTTACCAAAACCTTAGTGGAACTCCAAGTCCATTTCATTAACAGGTTATAAATTCTCACTTGCGAACCCTACTTGGTATCGTCATTTATCACAATTCAAAGAATTCATATAACATCATTCAAACCAACGCATTTTTCACGAATTACGGTTTATTCATCAATATATATAGTTTAGGGAAGGGATTAGAATAGGTTTGGAATCAATTAGGAAGGGTTTGGACACATTTTAAAATTTGGGACAGAAAGATCAGCACAGGTCGTGCTAAAATCAGCACTAGTCGTGCTGACTTATCGGCATTTAAAATCAGTGACAGAAAGATCAGCACGGGTCGTGCCAAAATTAGCACGGGTCGTGCTGACTTATCAGCATTTCTAAAAATCCTGCTTTCGTGTGAAATTTCCATTCCGATTGATTCCAAAACTTATTTCGATCGATACCCAACTTACCCTGCATTGTTTCAGTATCAAACAACAACACTTCCAGTCCAACACACATCATCAAACAACATTCATTTATCATTAATCAATCATCACATTCGAATATCAAAATGCATAAGTTTGTAAATACGGTTTTCGACTTGATTCTTTTTGAAACAAAACGCGAAGCACATTAATTCAGACACATGAAAACTCAGTATCGAAAAACATCCCTAAGCGAGTATAGAACTCACCGGTTGCGATGAAAATCACAAAATGCCGAGACTTCTATGAACCCGAACGAACCGTAACACACGAACTATCCCGGAGTCGCTCCAAATACCTCTAAAACCAAAACCAAGGTTCCCAATAACTTAGACTTCGAATTCAGCAACATAAATTCCTTCTATTCTACTCCAATCTTCAATGTGGGTGTTCAGTTACCCTAATATTGCTCTAGGTTCAACATGCAAGCTACATTCAGTTCCTAGGATACATTTTTGGCTATTTTGAGCTTGAGGCTCTACAATGGTGAAATGAGATGGATGAGAGTGTTAGTTCTGAAATTGGTATCACTAGGTAGAGGAGGCGAAATGTGTCTGAATGGTGGAATTAGATGAACCATGCATCAACACTTCATGGAGTTCTCTCCTCTCCAAGCTCTCTCTCAATCAACAATTCAAGTACTAATATAATTTAGCACACAAGCAAACATACTTCACTTAATCAATTTTGCTAATAAATTAACTAGATCTCTTGTTAATTTTATCAAATGAAATTAACTAGATTGGAGATGTTACATAAAATCTCATTTTCATTTTTCTTCATTTTTACTCCATTATTAACATTATAAGAAATGCCGATTTTTTTTAAACTTTTTCAAACACAACTATTTTAATAAGTTTAAAAATATAGCCTTTTATCAATTTTTCCCTTTTTTTATTATACTTTGCAACTTTCAACGTATTTATAATTTCATGCGAAATTATAACAGATACAGTATAACCCGTGCGTATGCACGGGTAAAATACTAGTGTCACTAATAAAATAAAATTTTTCTCTTTATCTACTTTAATATATCTACCCAAAGTGTTAGCACAATGACCATTTACCCATTTTGCGAAAAGCTGCTAACCACTGGCTTTTTAGAAGAAAAAAAACTGACGAAAAAAAGGCAACATCTGACACGCGAGACAGATGCTGACGACCACAGACAAAGACTGACGCGCGCCTGTCACACAGAAAACAGAATAGCAGATCAGCAGAAAAAGTTAAGGGAGTTATAGATGAAAAGCTGCCACGTGTCATCACAGAAAAAAGAAGTGACAAAAAGAGAAAAAAAAGAGAGAGCCCCCAAAGCTGGTCTGCACCGAAAAAAAGGGAGAGAGACAGGAGTAAAATAGGACGTGGGCCGTGGGCCCGGGACTAAAAAGTGAGAGAAAAGATTAACCACTAACCAAAATTCTAAAATAACTTTTTCTTAATAGTTTAATTAGAAGTATTAAAATAATATTAAATGATCTATAATTTACTATTTACAACTATACATACCAAGACTACTAAAATCAATCAATTTAACAACTACCAACTGTAAATATTAATATTAAAACTACTAAAAGCAATTAATTTAAGCATTAGACAAAAATAAATTTAACGACTATCAAATATTTCAAAATAAGTTTTTTTTAATAATTTCATAATTTAATTAAAATGACATTCTTCCTTAAATGATCTAAAATTTACTATTAATTACTATAATCTATCCATTAAAACTATTAAAATCATTCAATTTAACGGGAGCGCCAACGAGAGATTGGCAATATGATCGGCAATGGGAGCACCAATGGGACCGCCACGGAAACGACGACGCGCGCTGATAACTCTATTTTATATAGAGTTATTCATATGTTTAAACTTAGTAAATTTCTCTCTTTCAAGCAAAGATAAAGAGTTTATATAGTATTTTATGTAATATGTGATAACTTGAGTGTTTAACATGGAGTGTTTAACATGGTTATAGTTGTTAATAGGCCATTTTGGATATATTGTGGTATGTTTGATAAGTTTGTTCAGTGCGGTCTAGATGCTCCTGCATCAAATGCTCCTGCATTGATCCTGCACTTATAACTGTGCTGGTTTAGCACAATGCTACTGCACTGCAACTGCATTGCTTGAAGTTTGGAGCCATCCACTTGCACATCCACTTGCCATCCACTTGCACTTGATGACCTCATGCTTGGTCTCCTAAAGCAAGAACACCTCATATTTCGACGCCTACAATTCCCACATAGCTTTGAAGAGTCATCAACATAGGGACACATGTTCTTATCTCATTCGACCTCCCTATACACTTGATTGAAGACTTCACATGGGAATCAACTGCTGTAAAGTAACCATGAATACAGACACCAAAGTTACTTCAACATGAAGGAAGGAAGCACCCTCTTGAAGACTATAAAAGGACCTCACTCCTTCACTTGAAAATAGATCACAATCCATAAGTTAGATTAAAATTTCACTCCACATAGATAAGTTCTATTTTGTAAGAAGGAAAGGAAGGAAGTGACAAATCCTCCTTACCTCGATTTCATAGTTTTATCAAAGTGCTAAGGAGCTAATGCAACTACATTGCTAGGAGGATTCATGCTAAGAGCTACAACTTGTGTAAACTCTATCTTGTTGTTTCTCTTTTGTGATTTCAATTATATAAACATGTTCTATTCTGTTTATATTTGCCTTGAAATGTCTATGTTGAGCTAAACCTCTCTTAGTTGGAATGTTCTAACCATTTAATGAGCTTTTAAGTAAGTTTAATACAAGTATATGATGTGTGCACTTTAGTTCTTGCTTGATAATACTTTCAACACTTATTTTGAGATTGATCACTTAGAATAAGTAGATTTGTAAAAGCAGACATGGTTTACAACTAAGAACTCAAGAACTAATATGTGTGAGTGTTTTACATAAAGGAAACTTTGTGAAAACCATACTAAGTCCTAGACATAGGATAGTATAGTCCATAGGGTGATACTGTGGGTACTTTAAAAGACAAGAGTGGACTTATTTAGCAAGCCTAGACATAGGAAGCTTGTAATGAAACTCTGAAGAAAGTGACTGAAAGGCACACAACAAATGCAACAGCATTCAGTGTAACTGCATCATAACTGCATTAAACACTTATAAGTAAATAACTTGGGGAAGACATTCCAACTAGCCTTTCTCTATTGTATTACAACTACTTACACTTTGCTTTATTCTAACTTACTTGTTATACTCACCATCATCAACTATCTTGTTAAATTGGTTACTTTCCTCTAAATTACATAATATTGACTTTTGAAAGAGTTCATCAATCCCTGTGGGTTCGACCTGTTCTAAACACTATATTACTTGTTATGGACTGTGTATACTTGCACATGTTTTCCACACACCAAGTTTTTGGCGCTGTTGCCGGGGATTGTAGTTAAATTCTTTTAAAAATCTGATATACTGTAATTTAGTGTATATTATTCTGGTGTTTGCAAGTTTCTGTCATGCAGGAGCACATGGTGCTTTAGCATATGTACAGGACCAGAAACAGGACACCAGAATACAGTTTAGATCCAGAGATAGAAAGAAGATTTAGGAGATTGTTAAGACTCCAAAAGCAAAAGGAACAAGCCTGCAAGATGTCTCACAGTGAAGGACAAAGCTCAAGACCACACTCAGTAAGAGGAGGTCCTGGCTCTCATCAAGATACAGAAGAAGATCACAGAGAACGATTCATTCACATGGATCCCAGAGGTATGATTAATGATAGAGATAGACCTATGAGGGACTATGCTCAGTTTGATCATCAAAACATGCAAACAAGCATATCTAGACCTCATATTGATGCTGTGCATTTTGAATTTAAACCTATGATGTTTCAAATGCTTCAAACTATTGGTCAATTTGGAGGAACTCCTCTAGAGGACCCTCACTTGCATTTAAAACAGTTTATAGAGGTATGTAGTAACTTTATCTTACCTGGTGTTAGTGAAGATGCTTTCAGATTAAGGTTATTTCCTTATTCTTTGAAAGATAGAGCTAAGGCTTGGCTAAACTCTTTAGAGCCTAACTCTATCCATTCATGGAATGAAATGGCTAAAAAATTTTTAGGAAAATATTTCCCACCTATCAAAAATGACAGGATGAGAACTGATATTACATCTTTTAGACAAAAAGAGTTTGAATCATTATTTGAAGCATGGGAAAGGTGAAAAAGAACTTTTAAGAAAATGTCCTCATCATGGTTTACCTGTTATTATTCAAATGGAAACTTTTTATAATGGTTTAGAACTTCAAACCAGAATAATGCTTGATGCATCTTCTGGTGGAGTGTTATTAAATCTGTCATACAATGAAGCATGTGAGTTAATTGATAGAATAGCAGCAAATAGCTCTAGTTGTCCTACTGAGAGGGTGAGTGCCCAAAAGAAACCATCAGGGGTACATGAGGTTAGTGATGTAACAGCCTTATCTGCTCAAGTAGCCACTTTAGCCAACTTGATAAAAAACTTCACTTCAGTTAATGCAACTACATCTAATGCAGTTGCATCAACAGACAGCACTGCAGCAGAAGTAGAACAAGCACCTCCAGGTACCACCAGTTGTGTATATTGTGGAGGAGGTCACTTGTATGAGGAATGTCCTAGCAACCCTATTTCTGTAAATTATGTAGGTTATAATAGAAATAACAACCCCTATTCTAACACTTACAATCCTGGGTGGAAAAATCATCCCAACTTTAGATGGGGCAATAACAATGCACCCCCATTTTCCATTGGAACCTCTTATACTGGTAAAGCTTTATGTGATTTAGGGGCAAGTATTAACTTAATGCCTAAATCTATTTTTAAACAGTTGGGAATTGGAATTGTAAGACCAACTACTGTGACACTTCAATTAGCAGATAGGTCAATAGCCTATCCTGAAGGTATAATAGAAGACATCTTAGTTAAGGTAGACAAATTTGTGTTCCCTGCAGATTTTGTCATTCTTGACTTTGAAGCAGATAAGAATGTACCCATTATCCTAGGAAGACCATTTCTAGCAACTGGCAAAACCTTAATAGATGTGCAAAGAGGTGAACTTACATTGAGAGTGAATGATCAAGAGATAAAATTTAATGTGATGAGTGCTATGAAGTATCCCACAGAGGATACAGAAAAATGCTCATTCATTTTTTCTCTAGATAAATTGGTAGAGAAACAGTTTTACAAACAGTATGATCATTTGGCTAATGCAGATGCACTTGATGCACTTGCATTGCTAGATGAGGAATTACTAGAAAAGGAAAACCTGCCAATAGGAAACTCTTGTAAGGAAGTCTGGGCCAGAACATACGAACCTCTCAATCTTGAGGATCCAACCCTCAAAGAAAATTTACCCTCAATAGAAAAACCTCCTAAGCTAGAATTAAAGGAACTGCCTAAGTATCTGCAGTATGTCTTTCTAGGAGAAAATGAGACTTTACCAGTTATTATTGCTTCTGATTTAACCTCAGAACAAGAAAATGATCTCATCAATACTCTAAAAAACATACCAAAGCAATAGGTTGGCAAATGACAGATATCAAGGGAATTAGTCCTTCTGTGTGTATGCATAAAATCATCTTAGAAGAAAATTCTAAGAATAGTATAGAAAGCCAAAGAAGACTAAATCCTATCATGAAGGAGTTTGTGAAAAAGGAAATCATTAAATGGCTAGATGCTGGCATCATATACCCAATATTAGACAGTGCATGGGTAAGCCCTGTCCAATGTGTACCAAAGAAAGGGGGTGTGACAGTAATAGCCAATGAGAAGAATGAGTTGATACCTACTAAAACTGTAACAGGTTGGAGGATATGCATGGATTACAGAAAACTCAATAAGGCTACCAAAAAGGATCACTTTCCTTTACCATTCATAGACCAAATGCTAGATAGGTTAGCAGGGAAAGAGTTTTATTGTTTTCTAGATGGCTATTCAGGATACAATCAGATAACCATTGAGCCTAAAGATCAAAATAAAACCACTTTTACATGCCCTTATGGAACCTTTGCCTTTAGAAGGATGCCATTTGGATTATGTAATGCACCTGCAACTTTCCAAAGATGCATGATGTCAATATTCTCAGATTTTATTGAGCAATCAATGGAAGTGTTTATGGATGATTTCTCTGTCTTTGGAGAAACATTCCAAGATTGTTTATCAAACTTGGAACAAATTCTCAAAAGATGTGAGGATACAAATCTAGTGTTAAACTGGGAAAAGTGTCATTTCATGGTACAAGAGGGCATTGTGCTAGGACACAGAATCTCAAAGAAAGGTCTAGAGGTAGACAAAACAAAAATTGAGGTAATTGAGAAATTACCCCCACCAACAACAGTTAAAGGTATCAGGAGCTTTTTAGGCCATGCTGGTTTTTATAGAAGGTTTATCAAAGACTTTTCAAAAATTTCAAAGCCATTATGTATGCTTTTACAACATGATGTACCGTTTAACTTTGATGAATCTTGTATGGACACTTTTGAAAAGCTTAAAAAAGCTTTAGTAACAGCACCAGTGATAGTAACACCTGACTGGAGCAGGCCTTTTGAATTAATGTGTGATGCTAGTGATTTTGCAGTAGGAGCAGTCCTAGGGCAAAGGTATGACAAGGTTTTTCATTCTATTTATTATGCTAGCAAGACATTAATTGAAGCTCAAGTAAATTACACAGTCACAGAAAAGGAATTATTAGCTGTAGTATTTGCATTTGAAAAATTTAGATCATACTTAGTTGGCACTAAAGTAATTGTTTATACTGATCATTTTGCCATTAAGTATTTAATTTCAAAGAAGGATGCAAAGCCAAGGTTGATAAGATGGATTCTACTCCTACAAGAGTTTGATCTTGAAATTAAAGACAAGAAAGGAGTAGAAAACCAAGTAGCAGACCATTTGTCAAGACTTGAAGGTGAATCACTAGAGGGAGAAATCAAGGAGAGCTTTTCAGATGAGAAACTATTGGCAATCACAGTCAATGCACATAGTGCAACTCATGTGCTACAAGCAATGCAGGAGCATCAAATGCATTTGCACCATGCAAGTAGAGTGACACTAGTGAATATGACATATCAACAAAGGAGAAGATTCTTCCACATAATAAAAAAAAATACTATTGGGATGATCCATTCGTTTACAAAATGTGCCCTGATCAGTTAATAAGGAAATATGTTCCTAATGATGAACAACAAGCAGTGCTTCTGCATTGCCATGCTGCACCATATGGTGGCCACTTTGGAAGCACAAGAACAGCAGCTAAGGTATTACAGTCTGGTTATTTTTGGCCTACTTTATTTAAAGATGCATATTTTATGGTCAAGAAATGTGACAAATGTCAAAGGGCAGAAAATATTTTTGATAAACATGAAATGCCAAGAACCAATATTTTAGAAATTGAATTATTTGATGTATGGGGAATGGATTTTATGGGCCCTTTTCCACCTTCCTTTGGTAATTTGTACATTTTAGTAGTTGTTGATTATGTGTCCAAATGGGTAGGGGCAATAGCATTACCAAATAATGATGCAAAATCAGTAAGTAATTTCCTTCAAAGGAATATATTTACTAGATTTGGAACTCCTAGAGCTATAATTAATGATGAAGGTTCACACTTCTGTAATAAGATCATTGAAAACCTTCTAGCTAAGTATGGAGTTAAGCATAAAATTGCTACAGCTTACCACCCTCAAACAAGTGGGCAAGCAGAAATCTCAAATAGAGAAATCAAAAGAGTGCTAGAAAAAATGGTAAGTCCAAATAGGAAAGATTGGTCTTTACATTTGGTTGAAGCTTTATGGGCTTATAGAACAGCATTCAAAACACCCTTAGGAATGTCTCCTTATAGAATAGTCTATGGAAAAGCATGCCATCTACCTGTGGAGTTAGAAAATAAGTCTTATTGGGCTATCAAGAAGCTCAATTTTAATTTAGACAAAGCAGGTACACAAAGAATGCTAGAGCTTAATGAGTTAGAAGAGATTAGGCAATTCTCTTATGAGAATGCTGAAATCTACAAAGCCAAAACAAAGGCATGGCATGACAAGAGAATTCAAAAGAGAGACTTAAAAGAGGGAGGACTAGTTCTGCTATACAATTCTAGATTGAAGCTTTTCCCTGGAAAGCTTAGATCAAGGTGGTCAGGACCATTCAAATTGGTTAAAATTTATCCTCATGGAGCAGTTGACTCGTTAGATGAAGCCTCAAACACCATCTTCAAGGTAAATGGTCAAAGAATCAAAATGTACTATGGTGAACATGTGGTGAGGGAAAAGGTCACCACTCATTTAAAAAATCTCTAAAAGAAAGAGGTAGTCACGCTGAAAAGACTCTTAAAACAAGCGCTTAATGGGAGGCAACCCATCATTTTTGTTTAATTTTGTTCAATTTGATGTTTTAAGTGTTTTGTAGGGAAAACAGGAAACTGATGCAGCTGCATTGCAATGCTACTGCATTACATATGCATTGAAGAAAAAATGTTCCCTGTACCCAAGTTCAAAAGTTTGAAGAAATTGATCAAGTGTGAATGACAACTCATCAGAGGCAAAGTTAGAAGAGTAACCAAGGGAGACACGTGGCTGCATGCATGCCCACCACGACCTTACCTAACGGCTACTACTTCAATCAAATCAAAACTTCTCTTAACTCCTCACTTACAAAACCCTAAAACCATTTTCGTTACCCCTTCCACTCAATCTGAAACCTCCCACTCTAATCAAACAGTTACCCATAACAATTCTACCTCAAGCAAACACAATGGTGAAGAAACAAGCAGCATATAAATCACCAATAAAAAATGCATCATCTTCATCACAAAAAGGCAAGAAACGAGATTCCAATGCATCTGCATTGGCAACCCAGAAACCACATCTATGGAAGATGCACTTACTACCAGAAAGGGGGTATGAAATGAAGAAGGCAACTCCATCATTCATGACAACAGTGGCCAACCTTCACTGGGATCATTTTGTGTTGCCACGAGGAGGATACATTGAAGAGTTAGTGAGAGAATTCTATGCTGGACTTTCTGAAAGAGAAGGACCAGAGAAAAGCTACACTTCTAATGTTAGAGGTAAGGTAGTTCATTTTCATCCTAAAAAAATAAATGAGCATTATATGTTGAAATACAATTGACTAGAGTTTGAAAAGAAAGTAGGGAAGGCTTATAAGAAAGAAATGGAAGAGATTAAGGGTAGAATTGCTACACCAGATTCTGTTTGGGAAAGATTCACACCAAATGAGGTTAAGCTTAGAAATACTTATTTGATAGATGCTCTAGGCAATTGGCATTTGTTCATTACAACATCAATCTTACCTACTTCACACACATATGCCATGACCAAAGAGAGATTGATCTTACTAGATACAATTCTCTCTGACGGAAATGTTGACATAGATAGATAGATTGCTAGGGAAATCTATACATGCACAACTAAAACAAAGGGATTTCTGTTTTTTCCTTGTCTCATAACTGAATTGTGCATGAAGGAAGATGTTCCTATTGCTGCTAATGAACAAAGAAAATTTCCCCCTAATAATTTGAATGCTGAGATGAAGGAGAGAATGAGAAAAGTAAAAGGACCACTGCCTATGCCTGCAATGCAAGCGCATTTCATGCAGAAGCAAGCTGCAATATGGAAATTTCAGAATGAACAACATGATTGGCTGCAGCTTGTTTTCCAATATTTGTCTAATGAATTAGGCAATATTGAGTCACCTGTGTTCCCAAGCTGGGTGTTAAGAACTGAAAGACAAGAAGATAAGGAGAAAGAAAAAGCTGATGAAAAAGAAGAAGAGAAAGAAGAGGAACAGAAAGAGAAACCAAAGAAAAAGGTGACTAGAAAACAAACAAAGGGAAAGAAAAAGGTAGTAGTGGAGCCAGAAGAAACTTATAATTCAGAAACTGAGGATGAGGAATTAGAAAAAGAAATGGACAAGGAGAGTGAAGATGAAGAAGAAAGTGATACTGAAGTTGACAGTGAGGAAGAAGAACATGCTAGAGGTGTCATTTTGGAAGAAATAGCTAGACAGAAATATGCCAAGAAAACACCACCACAAGCCCAACAAGAAACAACCCACACTTCACCAATCACATCACCTATCCAATCACCAATCCACTCACCCACCAAAGAAGCATCTCCCCAACCAAAATCACCACTACCCTCCCTTACTGATCCACCAATACAGTCACCACCACAAACAACCCGTCCTCCACCCTCTCCACCAATTGAAACAGAACAACCAACTCACACTGTGCAACAAAGTCCAATCCCAACCTCACATATCCATGAGCCACAAACAGAACAAACCACCCCTACTAGCCCCACTAACATTATAACTAATGTTGTTTCTGCTCTTGAACAAGAAAATGTGCAGGATCCTGAAGAAGATCCAACTGAAAAAGCAGAACCAAAGGCAGTAGAAGAAACTGAAGCTGTCAAACAAGCAATTGATATGCAGAGTGATGCACCTGCATCAGATGCTTCTGCATCCCAACAGAAAGCAGCACTGAAACCAGCACATGATGAACAAACAATGCAACTTGTTCTCCAACAAATAGCTCAGAGAAAGAGAGAAGAACTGGGAAATACAGAAACATTCTTCAAACAACCAGCAGTCAAGGCACCAAAGAGAAAGATCTCTGGGGCAATGCCAACCGATGCTACTGTATCAAGTCCTGCATCAACACCAGAGGAATCAGGTGCATCTGCACCAGTAGAAGTAACTCCAATCTCAAAGCCAAAGGAAAAGAAGCAGAAGGTGAAGAACACTCCTCCTACCAGGCAGAGTGCAAGGACAAGGAGTGGAGCAAAGAAATGAGTATCTGTTACATGCTTTCTGCAATTTAACTACTATATTTTGGATGTTATCTTACTACTAACTCTTCCCTGGTTGTGTTTTTAATCCCTCTCCCCATATTTTGAACAAATATTTGCAAGTATTTTTGTGAACTTCTAGCAGTGAGGACACTGCTACCCCTTAAGTTTGGGGGGAGAACTTATCATATTAAGTATGTATGTTATATATATGTTATGTATGTGTGTTTTAGCAAATATATGTTTTTAGTAAATATTTTTGTATGAATGTATTAGATGTACTTAACAAAGTAGTATCCAAATACATGAAACTAATTTTCCAAAGATACATTTTCACTGGAAAATAGGAACAAGTATGAGGAATACTATAGATTGTTAAGAACATTTTTAGTAGGTGATCAGTTTGAAAATATTTTACAAAGATATGGTGCACCTATGGATGGATTTTTGAAAAGCAAGAAAAGAAAAAGAAGCCTTATTTCTCACAAAAAGAACCAGAATTATTTTTTTTTTCCAAATACCTCAAAACTGAGTTTGTGAAAAGAACCTTGCTATTTAAAGAGCAATCTGATGCAAGGGAAAATTTTGGTGAGCTAAGGTCAAAACAAATTTTGATTAAAAAGTTGGAATAGCTTAAAGAATTAAGTTTGGGGGTATTTTTATGAAAACCAAGGCTAAATTTGAAAAGTGAGAGCAAACAATGCAAAAGAATACAAAAAAAGAGTGGTGAAAAGATCAAAAGATCAAAAGCCATATTGACCTGAATCAGATTGAGCTATACCTGTGCCTAAGTGCATGATTGCATCTGGAGGTCAAAGACCTGTGCCATGCATGAATGAATGCATCTGGAGGATAGTTCAAAACTGTACCTGTGCCAAAGTGCATAAATGCATCTGGAGGTCAGTGAAAAGCTGCACCTGTGCCATGCAGGAATAAATGCATCTGGAGGACAGTGAGGAAGGCAATATAGGCTACAAAAACAGTGCAGAAGCAATGCAACTGCACTGCATAAAATAAATGCAGAAAAAAAAAACATCAATGCAAAAAGCACTTCAAGAAGTAATGCATCTGCATTAAAGAAACCACCAACACAAGAAAAATAGTGCATTAACTCAAAAAGCTTTGAAAAATTCAGTCAAGCCCTTGGTTGTGTTTAAAACTCCCCAATACTTGAGGATTTTGTGAGTCTAACATTTCTTTTGAAAAAATATTTTGGTGTGACCAAAGATAAACCAATCTTTTCAAAGGCTAGGAGGAAGTTTTCACTTAGTCTTGGAACCAATCTCAACTCAGTGGGTTCACACACAGACAAAGCGTATAAATAATTCTAGAAGCTTGAAAAGAAATAAAGGCACAAGAAAAATTGACGAGCAAAGAAGTTCATAGAGAGCACCTCATGAAAATCCAAATATCAAGCTGATTTATCTTCTAGAAACTATAGTATTAGTTTGTCTTTGTCATTACTTGAGGACAAGCAATGGTTTAAGTTTGGGGGTGTGATAACTCTATTTTATATAGAGTTATTCATATGTTTAAACTTAGTAAATTGCTCTCTTTCAAGCAAAGATAAAGAGTTTATATAGTATTTTATGTAATATGTGATAACTTGAGTGTTTAACATGGTTATAGTTGTTAATAGGCCATTTTGGATATATTGTGGTATGTTTGATAAGTTTGTTCAGTGCGGTCTAGATGCTCCTGCATTGATCCTGCACTTATAACTGCGCTGGTTTAGCACAATGCTACTGCACTGCAACTGCATTGCTTGAAGGTTGGAGCCATCCACTTGCACATCCACTTGCCATCCACTTGCACTTGATGACCTCATGCTTGGTCTCCTAAAGCAAGAACACCTCATATTTCGACGCCTACAATTCCCACATAGCTTTGAAGAGTCATCAACATAGGGACACATGTTCTTATCTCATTCGACCTCCCTATACACTTGATTGAAGACTTCACATGGGAATCAACTGCTGTAAAGTAACCATGAATACAGACACCAAAGTTACTTCAACATGAAGGAAGGAAGCACCCTCTTGAAGACTATAAAAGGACCTCACTCCTTCACTTGAAAATAGATCACAATCCATAAGTTAGATTAAAATTTCACTCCACATAGATAAGTTCTATTTTGTAAGAAGGAAAGGAAGGAAGTGACAAATCCTCCTTACCTCGATTTCATAGTTTTATCAAAGTGCTAAGGAGCTAATGCAACTACATTGCTAGGAGGATTCATGCTAAGAGCTACAACTTGTGTAAACTCTATCTTGTTGTTTCTCTTTTGTGATTTCAATTATATAAACATGTTCTATTCTGTTTATATTTGCCTTGAAATGTCTATGTTGAGCTAAACCTCTCTTAGTTGGAATGTTCTAACCATTTAATGAGCTTTTAAGTAAGTTTAATACAAGTATATGATGTGTGCACTTTAGTTCTTGCTTGATAATACTTTCAACACTTATTTTGAGATTGATCACTTAGAATAAGTAGATTTGTAAAAGCAGACATGGTTTACAACTAAGAACTCAAGAACTAATATGGGTGAGTGTTTTGCATAAAGGAAACTTTGTGAAAACCATACTAAGTCCTAGACATAGGATAGTATAGTCCATAGGGTGATACTGTGGGTACTTTAAAAGACAAGAGTGGACTTATTTAGCAAGCCTAGACATAGGAAGCTTGTAATGAAACTCTGAAGAAAGTGACTGAAAGGCACACAACTAATGCAACAGCATTCAGTGTAACTGCATCATAACTGCATTAAACACTTATAAGTAAATTACTTGGGGAAGACATTCCAACTAGCCTTTCTCTATTGTATTACAACTACTTACACTTTGCTTTATTCTAACTTACTTGTGATACTCACCATCATCAACTATCTTGTTAAATTGGTTACTTTCCTCTAAATTACATAATATTGATTTTTGAAAGAGTTCATCAATCCCTGTGGGTTCGACCTGTTCTAAACACTATATTACTTGTTATGGACTGTGTATACTTGCACATGTTTTCCACACACCAAGTTTTTGGCGCCGTTGCCGGGGATTGTAGTTAAATTCTTTTAAAAATCTGATATACTGTAATTTAGTGTATATTATTCTGGTATTTGCAAGTTTCTGTCATGCAGGAGCACATGGTGCTTTAGCATATTACAGGACCAGAAACAGGACACCATAATACAGTTTAGATCCAGAGATAGAAATAAGATTTAGGAGATTGTTAAGACTTCAAAAGCAAAAGGAACAAGCCTGCAAGATGTCTCACATAATTACAACCAATCACATAATTACAACTAATAATATTAAATTAAATTAAAATTGTCAATTTTCAAATTTAGAAAAAGAAAAAAAACATGCCCACAGGCAGTGACGGACCTACATACATTTGAGGTGGTTCAATTGAACCCCCTAAAAAAGTAAATTAAATTAGCACTGATACCTTGGGAAAAAATATTTTTGCACACCCGGAAAAATATCTTTTGCACCCAAGTCTTTAGGTTTGCACCAAAGTCCCTAGTTTTGCACCACTCTAATATGCACCACACTCACACAATCACTCACACTCTCACACACATACATACATATATATATATATATATGTGTGTGTGTGTGTGTGTGTGTGTGTGTGTGTGTGTGTAAAGGAAACCAATATATATATATATATATATGTGTGTGTGTGTGTGTGTGTGTGTGTGTGTGTGTGTGTAAAGGAAACCAAATGTAGCCACCACAATTTTTCAAATGAATTTTATTATAATATTTATTTAAAATTTACACATAAAGAAGACTTTAATTCTAATGAAAACACCTAATTGCCACTAACTTATTAAATGATTCTCTTAGTGGGATACTAATTAAAAGTTGATAATAACAAATAACAAAATAATATAATATAATATACTATAAAATAATATAATATAATATAATTTATCTATATCTATATATATATATATATATATATATATATATAATAGAAGTTTGATTCTTGAATTGTAAGTTTTTTCTCTTTTTAATTTTTATTTTAAAAATCTTTCTCTCTTATTGATTACTCTTAATTCATTACTTGATGTTTTGATTTTTCTTGGCTTTTAGTGTCTCTAAATTATTATTTTGATTAATGCTAATTATTATAATTGGTTTTTATTAGAGATTAGTTACAATCTTTTCATTGTCCTTCACTTTAAGTCTTCTTTCAGAAATACTATAAATACCTATGAAGAGAGGTCACCACTTATCTTTTCATTTTTTACATCACTTTTATTTGATTGTTACATAACTTATGTAATTCTTTTTGTTTTTACATCACTGATATTCAAGCTTGAAGAAAGTCATTGTTCAATTTTTTTTATTTTTTGTGTAAATTTGTCTTTTATTCGTTTGCTTTTTATTGATTGTTCATTAAGTATTAAATTTGTTTTATGCTCAAATTGCAGCCAATGGAGGAAAAATGGAGTTTACATGGACAAAGAAGAAATAGAAATGGAAAAATAAAGGATTTGAGCTTCATGTTCTTGACAATTCTAATGTAGTCAAAAAGACAAAAAGAAAAATCTGGATTAGTTAGAGAGTGCAATTGAGGAACAATTTTTTTGTCAACCTATAAACATGTATGGATTATGTTTAATTTTAATATTGTTTTTTAAAAAATGTTTAATTTTAATAACTTCCATGAAGTTGTATGATGTGCTATAGCTTCCATGATGTTCAGGCTTGAAGAAAGCCATTGTAGTAGTTGGAGTTCAATTTTTTTTTTGTGTAAATTTTTTTTTATTCGTTTGCTTTTATTGATTGTTGATTATTTTTTATTGAGTTTGTTATGTGTTTCAAATTGAAGCCAATGGAGGAAAAATAGAGTTTACGTGGATAGAGAAGAAATAGATAAGACAAAATAAAGGATTTTAGCTTCATGTTCTTGACAATTCTAATGTAGTCAAAAAGAAAAAAAGAAAAATTTGGATTAGTTAGTGAATGCAATTGAGGAACAATTTTTTTGTCAAGCTATAGAAATTATGTTTAATTTCAATATTGTTTTTTAAAAAATGTTTAATTTTAATAGCTTCCATGATGTGCTATATCTAAAAGTTTTTTAAATGTTCCTTGAACAGCCACAAACGCATGTTCAAGTATGTTTTATTTTTAATTTTTTAAATACTAAAAATATATAAATAATTTAAATATTAAAATATGGAATGATTACAAAAATTGAATTTAATATATGATGAATTAATTACAACTCTACATCTTCAACCCATACCGTACTAACTCATGAGTTTATTGGAAATTAAAGAAATAAATCCTATTGAGTTTTATTTTAAAAATCTTTCTCTCTTATTGGTTACTCTTAATTTACTACTTGATGTTTTGATTTTGGTTGCATTTTGGTGTCTCTAAATTATTATTTAGATTAGCACTAATTATTATAATTGGTTTTTAATAGATCAATTACAATCTTTTCAGTTTCCTTCGCTTTCCTCTTTCCCTGTTTCTCTGTAAAACAACAACATATAAAGGGTGAGATAAACATTATCTCAGTGAGTCCTACCGTAACCCCTCACAATGACTCTCGGTCCATTTATTCCTTTTCATTTAATCGTAGTCCATATAGGTCCTACGTGCATATAACCTTTCCTGTCATGTCATGGTACATCTCCGATAATGACCACGCATTTACCGTCGAACCTCTCCACTAGTTTACACTAGCTTCAAACCTTCTGAGGCCTAGGTTCTGGGGCTCATGACTTCCCCTCCCCTAGTATACTAATCTACTGGGTCGTCACCCATCCTTTGATATAATTTATATATCCTATCCTTGAAAGATCATTTAGTTCCATAACCTTAAACAATTGCTTGAACATTTAGTTCCATAACCTTTAAACAATTGAATGAACATTTAGTTCCATGACCTTAAACAATTGCTTGAACATTTAGTTCCATAACCTTTAAACAATTGATTGAACATTTAGTTCCATAACCTTTAAACAATTGATTGAACATTTAGTTCGCTCGCATATACTACTTTACGGTTTTTGAAACATTTTTGCCTTCCAAAAACAATTTACTTTAGACCTTGCAATAATGTTCAAAAACAGAGCATTATTGGTTTCATGACATGAGGGATGGTTGGAAAGAAGATTAGAAGAGGTTTAGAATCAAAAGGAATGACGAAACGAGAATTCTTTCACCTGAATCCGAACCACACGCACGGTCCGTGCCCTGGGGGCGCACGACTCGTGCGTGTTGCACCATTTTAATTAGCCAACAACGAAACTGGTGCACGGTCCGTGTGCTCTGTTCTGTATACCGAATTCCTTCCGTTTCTCTCGTTTCGCTTTTTCGTTCGCGTCCAATCCGTAATCTGATCAAAATCCAACACTAACACAAACAATTCCAGACAATATTCCAGTCCATACAACATCATAACAATCAAAATGCATCAACAATCGATTCGTTCCATAATTCAAAATACCGGTTTTTATAAAAATACGGTTTTCAACTCAAAATCTTTCGACACGAAATTACCTCACATGGCAGCATATCAAAACAACCAAAATCGAAATATAAAAACCTACACGTGAGTAGAACTCACCGATTTGACGAACTCGCGAGAAATCACGTCCTCACACGAAACGATCGAACGGTGACCACTCGATTATATAACTATCATGTATCATGTATCAGTTGTAAATCATTTCCGCTACTTTATGTTTTGAGTATTGAACACCAGGATTGTATAAGCCTTAAGTTATGGAACTTGAGCATTTTCAGGAAGTTAATGAGGTTCAGAGAACCATTTGATATGTATTATCGAAAATTTTAGTTGTGTTCAATATTTCAATAACAGGAAGTCACTCTGATGTATGCCATTTAGTGCATTTCGGTAATTTTACATGTTAGAATTTATCGGGGTGTTACAGTACGGTTCATCGGGATTAACAGTGTGTGCAGTCGATGTCGTACTGATTTAGAGTTCTATCATACGGTTCATCGGGATTAGCAGTGTGTGCAGTCGATGTCGTACTGAGACAGAATTCTATCACACGGTTCACCGGGATTAGCAGGGTGTGCAGTCGGTGTCGTGTTAAAATTAAAAGGATTCTTAATTGGACCGAGAGCGTAGATAGGGGTCTCGGTAGAACTCACTGAGATTGTATCTCATTGTTTATATGTTGTTATTTTACAGAGAAACGGTGAAAGTGGAGGTCCAAGAGGCACGAGTAGGTTGCACTCGGATGGTTGCTGAAGACTTAGCTTTTATGCTTAAGTTTATGTTTTCCCTTGTTGGCTATGTATCACGACATTATAACTTTGACTGTGGTAAAGGTTATGTATTTATTTCCGCGCTTTTTTGTATGATATTGAACGCTAAGGTTTGCTGATGGTTGATGGTCATGGAACCGTTATGGTCTTATTTATGATTAAGACTGTTTTGTTGTTTATTCAGCAAAAATTTATAGTGGTGTTCAGTATCTAAACAGGAAATAATATCTCTGATGTAGTTACGGTTGGTGCACTTAGGTATTCCTACTACTAGTTAGAAATACCGGGGTGTTACAATATTTTTAATATACATAATGGATATAAAAAACCTATATATTTATATGTAAACTTAAAAAATTTAATAAAAAATATTATAACAACCCGTGCAACGCACGGGTATTTCCCTAGTTTTATTTAAAAAGAATATTTCTCCCTCCTTGAATTAGTTCTTGTTCTTATTGTCCTAATCCTAATTTTGATTATGTTAATGCTATTTGATTGGTAATTTGTGTTAGTGCTATTTAATTAATTTGTATTTTGTGTTAGTGCTATATAGTTTATTTTGATTATGTTAGTATATTTAATTTGAATATATTCTTTATCTTAAAAATATGTTGATTCTTTTAGTGATATTTAATTTGTATTTAATTAGGAACTTGTTAGTGCTATTTAATTTGTGTTGGTCTAGTGTAACACAAGTTATGAACCTGTTAAAGTCTTATTTTTATTACATTTTTAGCCGTGTGTGTTTGAAAATTTTTGCACCCCCAACCCAGGGGTCCGCCACTAGTGCCAGGTGATTCCATTGTGTGAGAGGGCCGGTCTTCCTCTCACTCCCGGCTAATGGTTATAGATAGACAATGAGAAACTCTGCTAATAAGTCATCCTCGTCTCCTTTCTCTACAACACAAAGAAAATCACTCCTAAGTCCTAACGCATAACAAGTCTCTTAAATCAATATGCTTTAAAAATTAGTTAAATCTGTTGGAAATTCAAGTGTGAGTGGTTATAAGTCACACATCGGCTATGAATGAGTTATATGAAGGACATATAAGAGAGGGGACCCATATACCAAACACCTTAAGGTTTTGGGTGGAGATGTGGCGTCCAAGTCTCTTGGTGGCCCGGTTCATTGGCTAGCTCGTTGTTGCTCCCCAGTGCTCCTCCGGACTCCCCAACAAGTGGTATCAAAGCCATGGTTCGGCTTGGTGGGGGAGCGGGTAGTGGATCCTGGTTTGGATCAAGTATAGTGATGTGGGTGACCTACACCTGGGGGAAGATGTTGGAAATTCAAGTGTGAGTGGTTATAAGTCCCACATCGGCTATGAATGAGTTATATGAAGGACATATAAGAGAGGGGACCCATATACCTAACACCTTAAGGTTTTGGGTGGAGATGTGGCGTCCAAGTCTCTTGGTGGTCCAGTTCATTGGCTAGCTCGTTGATGCTCCCCGGTGCTCCCCCGGACTCCCCAACAAGTGATACCAATTGTTGGAGTTGATAGGAATTGAGCATCTTGAAGAAGTTATGTCGATGACTTTCGGCATGGATAAAATTCTTAGAGTGGTTTAGCTTCAAGTGAAGTATACTCTCTATGGTAGAGTATGATAGTTCTTTTGAACTATGATTGTCGGTGAAGACAATGAAAGCGGAAGATGTCTTGTTGATCAATTATAATCAATGTGAAGATTGTTGGAATTGATTGAAATTGACATCTTGAAAAAGTCCCACATCGCTTAGTTTTGTGAAGGAAGAGGGAGACCAATGCTATATAATGGGCTCAAGTGCCATGTGGGTGTTTTTAGAGAAGTCTGTGTGTTGAACAATTTTCACATAGTGGTATTCTCTGGTTGTCATTAGACAACGGTTCGTGGTTTTTCTCCGGTTTGGAGTTTTCCACGTTAAATTCTTGTGTTTCAATTGTGCTCATTTTATTTCTTTACGTTGTTTTTCCCGAACAAAATCTCGGTATCAATCTGTGTCATCAAAAAGTGAAATCGAATGGGAGCCAAACAAACAAATACAATGCAACAAATAAACACACACAGAGGAAGTAAACAGATTCACACTCTCCAATGTTAAATTTAAGATTCACACATTGCAGCAAACCCTATCGAACATTCGAACCTTCCAGAATAATCAAATCCAATAAACCACAACAAAAACCAGAAAGGATGTAATGGAAAATTGGAGAAGGGATGGAAGGTGCGTTGGACTGTAATGGAAAAATGGAGAACGGATGGAAGGTTTTGTGAGGCAAGTGAAATAAGGATTGAAAAAACGCAAAGACAGCCACGTAGACAGGAGATAGAGAGAGGGAGAGAGGCTATGACTTGTGTTACTAAGCCTTCTGCTTATGAATATTTACTAAATAAGTACTAGTCATTGGATTCATAAAATTTTAAAGAAATTCAATCTAATGGCTAGTATTGAATAAGGGTATTTGTGTCATAGTCTTTTTTTTTGTTTTAATTACATTAAATAATTTAATTTAATTAACCATTTAATGGGCCGTTTTTTTAGGAACAATTAAAAAAAATCAGTTTATTTTTCCATTAATTTCTCTTCCACGATTTTCTCTCAGATTTTCTCTTTCTTTTACGCTCATCCTTTATTTTTCACGTCTCCTTTATTTTTCACTTCTTCTTCTTCTTCTTCTTCTTCTTCTTCTTCTTCTTCTTCTTCTTTATATATTCCACACTCTTCTTCGCACGCCATTGCATCACCAAAAGTAAGTCTCAAAAACGCACTCACACAAAGAAATAGGACTCCCACAGTTGTTGCAAAAACGGACGACACAGTTGATCCACGCCATTGAAGGACGCACTTCCTTTACGGCATTGATGTCTCATTATGCAGTTGATGAACATGAGACTAAAACGCGTAAGTCCTTTATGAAAAATATAGGGCAAATCCATTGAAGCTGGTTTCTAACCACACTATATCAATTTAGTGGTTAGTGAGAGCTGACCATAGAGGTGCACATATGTGGTTAGTGTTAGCTAACCATAGTCATAATCTAAAAATAAGATGACACTGTTATCTAGCCATTATATATACAATCTTTGGTTAGTGTCAACTAACCACCGTACTACATGTTTTTGGTTTTACAACATCTAACCAATGGTCCGCAAACAAATGGTTAGTTGCAGCTAACAACCTTATAAATTCACTTTGAAATTTATGTACTATTCTTAAAATCAAACAAATGTGTATGTTAACATTCAAATGTATACTATTAATATTTCAATATCATTTTTTTGAGGTTCACATGTGTGGTCAATATATATATATATATATATATATATATATATATATATATATATATATATATATATATATATATACACACAATCCGTTGATGTTGGTTTCAAACCACACTATAGCAATATAGTGGTTAGTGACATCTAACCATAGACGTCCACAAATGTGGTTACTGTTAGCTAACAATAGTCATGGTCTAAAAATTAGATGACACTGGTATCTAGCCATTATGTAGACAATCTTTGGTTAGTGTTATCTAACCACTGTCCTACATGTTTTTGGTTTTGCAACATCTAACTAATGATCCGCAAACAAATGGTAAGTTGTATCTAACAATCTTATAAGTTCACTTTAACAATCAAATGTATACTATTAACCTTTCAATATCATTTTTTTGGAAGTTCACATTTGTGGTCTCTCTATATATATAAATGAACTACTTAATAACGTAATAACTGGCTGCTGAAACATCTAACCATATTTGTGCATTAATTATTGTGAATGGAAATATACACGCACATATGTTGTTTGTGGCATTTAACCGCATTTATGCACAAATATGGTTAGATGTTGCAGCAGCCTTTAAAATTCAGTAGTATGGTTATATTCACTTTAAAATTCACTTGCCGTAAAATGAATGGATAGAAAATACTTAATTTGTTATAACGAAACCACAAGTGTGCAATTTAGTAGTAACCGGCATATAACAAGTACACGACAGCAGTGACATTCAGAAATGCTAAAAAGGTAAGGTACGTGGAAGTAATTGTACACTTGTGGAAAGAAAGTAAACAATACATAACCATTTCTATGTGGGAGTAACTTTACTACTTTGCCTATTTTTTACGCCTTTTTCCAGCAACCTTTTCTCCGCACCCATTTAACAAAAGCTCATCTTGCAGTTGCTGGCAGAAAATGTTTGCCTCGTGCTTCCTTTTGGTCTCTTATTGCCATCATTGGTTTACATTTATGTCTGTATCTTGAAGGAGGTTTTGGTTCTTTAGCACATATAGCTTCCTTTTGGTCTCTTATTGCCATCATCCCTGAAAAAAAGGAATCAAATACATCTATTAAAAGAGAAGTTGTGAGCATGTGTTTTAAGATACAAGCATTAATTTTGTAAATTGGCTATCAGATTTAAGGAAGCAATAATAACCACAAATTTACAATACTTTGGTTAGTTGTTTTATAACCTAACTATCACACAACATTGGATATAACCTATTCTACTTCAACTTCTTGCAAATGGTTTTAATATGTCCTTCACAGTTAAAGAAGAATTTTAAGATGTCTTTCGAAATTGTCTCAAAATAAAACAAGGCGTCTTCCATTAGTTTTGTTTCTTCCACCATGCTCTACTTCAAACACATATAACATATTCAATCACCACATGAACACATTCTAATGGATATCAATGAACCAGCACAGAGAAGAGACGCTTCTTCCGGTAACCAAACTATTCAAAAGTTTGGCTACTAAAATAAACACCAGTGAAATACTGTACATTGGTTATTAGTGTACTAACCAAAATATTGTAAAGTTTGGGGAGTGCAACAATAACCAGAGAACTACTGTACTAGGGTTACATCTAGTGCGAGCAAAGAGAACTACAATAACCAGAGAACTACAATAACCACAGAACTACAATAACAAGAGAACTACAATAACAAGAGAACTACAATAACTAGAGAAGTACCTCTGTTCACTGAATGCGAGCAACAACTACTTATCTGTGTGATGGTGTCGGTGGCGGCAACGGCGACGGCGAAGTCAACGGAGATGACAACAGCGACAGACTATGTGTGACGCCAACGGTGACGGCGACGGCGATGGCCTCCTTGTGCGATTGAAGTGTTTCCGAATCCGAATGAGAGGGATGGAACCAGAGAGAGATTGAACAAAAGAGAGATTGGAATCGTTGAAATTTTTTGGTTTTGGTTTTGAACAAAAGAGAGATTGAACAAAAGAGAGATGGAACGAGAGACAGAAGAAGCCGTATAATGAAAAAAAATATCCACAATCCCATGATTTTTGGTTTTGTGTAACTGTTCCATGATTTTAGGCTTGTATCCCAAATATTTCGCCTATATTTATTAGCTTATTTTAATATTGATTAGCCTATTTTAATTTATTAAGCAAATTACCTATATAACCTTTTAGCAAAAAATACTAAAAATTTGCTTAGTAGTCTAAGTCATACTCAGGGAGAGAGATGACCCTCACAATAGAATCACGTTCTCATCTTTTCTTTCTAAAAGTAAAAATTGACAAACTTTAATTTAATCTTATTAGTTGTAATTATGTAATTGGTTGTTTCTAAGTAATTAATGTTAGGTGTGCACCATTATTTTCATGTAATGAACGTGTGAAAGAGATATATATAACGAAAGAGATATATAACGCTCTGCTAGGGTTTTGACACCTAGCTAGGGTTTTGTGGTTTCTGTTGGTTTGTACGACGCTAATGGTGGCCCACGCGGCACTCAACGGCGGCGATGAGGATTCTCGTGGCCGTCTTGCAAGGAAAGGAGGGACGACGGAGGAATGGTTTTCTCAACGTGAATGGTTTGAACGAGGAAGTATGTGTTTGTCTGTTTCGGCGGTGGAGGAAGATGTGAACGACAAGATTATTCTTCGTCATGGTATGGCTCCGGTGATTAAAGTTTATGATGAAGAAATAAAACAATAGAGTCAACCATGGGAGCGTACTCTCATAGTTTCGGTGATGGGGAAGACAGTGGGAGCAAGTGGCGGGGTTTTTTTAATTCTATTTTTAAATACGAATATAAATTATATAAAACGAAAAAATAAATTAAAATATTAGTATTTGTAAATTAAAATATGTAATATATTTATTTGTGAAAAAAGGTAAATGAAATTAATTCAAAAATAATCTATATATTAGATATATAACACATATTGAAATAACTGCATTTAAATAATTATAAAATACAAAAATCAGATTGAAAATGACACAATTAATTTCCCACTGATCTATATTGTCGTTAGGGCAATTGTTTCTCTTGTGCCCCTCATTTCTACAAAGACCACATCTCTTAGTGCGATTATTCCTTTCTGTTTGAGCCATCTCAGTACGAATATGGGTAGATTTTGGGCGAACCTTTTTATCTCTCCGCATTTTTGGATCATACTGCAATTCAATTCCATTGAAATCTGGCCAGGACAACTCTGTTGGCAATGCTGGGAACTCCACAAAGTATGTATTGAAAACATAATCCAGTTTGTATTGCGGAAGCACAAAGAGCATGTGGTCATAATGGATTTTTGAACAGGTTGCGATGACATGTGAACAATGATAGTGCAGTACCTGAAATTCCTCACAATCACACGTGCGTGCTCTGAAGTCCACCTTAAATGTCTGTGTAAGTCTACCGCTTTGTGGTCGGGCAAGTTCTTCAACTCTAAACACACTTTGGACTCGATCGTGAATTGAAACGTCATGTGTGTTAGACACCACTCTGTTTTTTTCAATTCGTTCCATTAATTTTTTTGAGTAAACTTGACCAGAATGCAACATTGCATGGGCAGCCATCCCCCTTTGGACAAAAGTCTCAGTCAACCTGTAATAGGTTGACTCTACCAACGAACGTATTGGGAGATTGTGCAGACCCTTTAAGACCTTGTTGATGCACTCGGCAAGGTTTGTTGTCATGTGGCCCCAACAGTGCCCTCCACCACACCATTGTAGCCACTGTTCTTTTCGTATCCATAGAATGGCCAAAGTCATCATGATGATCTTCGTTGTTGTCATGTGTGATGTTGCGAAAGTGTGGTGGAGGGTCATGGAAAGAGACGGCAGTATGTGGAATTGCTACAATAGGTTCCTCCTCGTCATGGCGCTCAAGAATATCTTCATCCTTGCTAAATTCCCCAACCTCTTCATTATGAACACCAACAAGAATACTAATAGGGGGTATCAGTTTGGCTGTTATAAACGGTCGTAATCGACGTGCACTACCAACTGGACGTGCGACACCAACTCGCCCAATCTTTGAAGAAAGCCAAGAGCTTGTGCCTCACCACCACTCTATCTCCTTCACACCAACCCATCAACATTAGGAGGCGGTCAACCAGTCAGTAGAATTTACGCCAGTCCAAGATCATCATCGGCATTCTACGGCTTTGTCCGACCCATATTTTTACCGTAATTTGTTTGGTACCGACTATGATACGTCGGATTCATATGCATATTATAGATCCATTTTGGAATCTGGCCAACTATCGAACACCAAACAGGGAGGTTCTAATTCATCAACATGGCACCAATACAAACAACCACCTGCCCCTGCCCCTATCCACACTGAAGAACAAATCCCAGCGCAGCGTCCACGTCGTAACCGTTGACCACCACCATGTGGGACTGGGCACCATCTAGGCCAATAAAACTTTGCTTTTCAATTTAATTTACAACTATTGTAATCATCTGTATTAATTTTAAACTAATAAATGTTTTATTTCTTCACGAATAAATATATTACAAATTTTAAATTAGAAATACTATTTTTTTTCATTTTATATCATTTAAAATCGTATTTAAAAATAAATTAAAAAAACTCAGTTCAGAAGTCTCCCTGGGAGAGGTGACTTCTGAACACAAAAATAAAAAAAATTAAAAAACACGTTGAGAAGTCATTTTCTGAAGGGCGGCGTCTCAACAACAACAAAATTGTATTACTTTAGTAAATAATGTAAAAAGTGTACTATTTTTGTAATTTTTTTTGTACTGGGACAGTTTTTTGCAGTCATATGCACACTCTCAAAAAAAAAAATTACACTCATCCCTATGTAAAAAAAAACTTGCACAAAAAAATATTTTTGCACCCAAACCCCAATTTCGCACCTGTCCTACCATATTGACCATCGTCACACCATCAGTAATACATTGACTCCCTCCCTCATGTGAGCCCCATGTTTCTCCCTCCCATTTCCATTTCGCGCAAAAGAATGAAGTTTCTACATCTTGTGTTTTCTTCTCCCCTGTGTTTCTCCCTATGTTTGCCGTTGTGACTGCCTCTAACATCTCCTCCCTCTATTCGCGAGCTTGAAGCAGCAAAAATTCCCTCAGTGACCAACTAAGACGCACGTGATAGCTCCCTCCGTCTGCGTCTTGGCGGGTTTCGACGCGAAGCTTCGTCCATGACTGGGAATCTGCCATTTGCTTGGGTGAGAAATTGGATTAGCCTAATTCTAATTTTCCCTAATTTCATCCACGAAAATTTCCACATTGCTTCTGCTTTCCTAATTGTTGAATTTTCCATTATTGAATTTGCCACAGAAGTAGTGAGTCACTGAGTTAGGCGAATCTGCCATAGAAACTCGCATTACTTCATGTTGTCCAGTACACTGTTTGGTGTACACTGGACAGCACAAGCAAAAAAATGTAAAATTTATTATAATTCTCTTTACGTGGTTTATAATGATTATATATATATATATATATATATATATATATATATATATATATATATATATATATTAATATAATTAGAAAAATATAGTGAAAATAATATGAGAGAGAGGATGGGGAGAGAGAGGGGGAGGGGGGAGGGAAAGAGAGGACATGATATGAGAAAACATATATGAGAGAGATGAGGAGGGAGGGAGAGAGAAATGAGAGAAGAATGAGATAGGAGAGAGAGACCGGGAGAGGGAGCAGAAGCGGGAGAGAGGGGTCATGATATGAAGAGAGATGGGAAGTAGAGAGCGAGAGAGAAAGAGAGAAAGGGGAGAGGAGAATGAGAGGAAGATAGAGAGGATAGAGGAGAGAGGGGGATAGAGGGGAGAGAGAGAGAGAGGAGGAGAGAGAAGAGATATAGGATAGAAACAATTCTTGAGCATAAAATAAAAATAGTATTTTTTGTAATGTTTGGGATAGACAGAAAGTTGTACTGTGGTTTTGTGAGGGTCAGTCTCTTGCCCTCACTGCTGTCCAGTACCATGAACCGTTTTTCAAATCAAACAGGGTACAACTGGAGTTGTCCAGTCCATTGTTTTTTAGCGAATCAAACATGCCCTTAATATCATATACTAACCGAATTTTTTTGAGTGACCAACTGACTATTAGCAATTGTTGAAATAATTGGGCTAAATTACAGTTTTGGTCCTTTATCTTTGGCTTAGGTGTCATTTTGGTCATTTATCTTTTTTTTCTTGTTTTGGTCCCTCATCTTTCATTTCTGTTTCGTTTTGGTCACGCCATGTTGGCAGTTAAAAGCTGACGTGGCGTCTTAAATGTCAGGGCTGACTTGGAACTCATTAAGTGATGTGGCATATAAGAGACCAAAATGAAACTTAAAAAAACATGAGGGACCAAATTGACAAAATTAACAAATCTAGAAAAACACCCAAATCCTCATCTTCATCTTTTCCGGCGAGCCACCACCACCTCCGGCGTGCCTCCACCACCACCACCACCACAAATAGTGGCATCGCCTCTCTCTCTCCCTCTCTCTCTCCCCTCCCCTCCACTCTATATTTTCATTTCGTTCTCAATTCTTTATCATTTTTGTTGAAATATTTTGCTGACAATCAGTTACTGCACCAATTTCGAGTCTATTGCAAGTGGTTTGGTGAATTTTGGTTGAGTTTTGAAGGTTTTCCCAATTTGCAAAACCCAAAATGCGTTTGCCTCTGAAAATCACGTTTTCAATTAAGTTCTTCCGCTTTTTTGTGCCAATTGGTGATGGACTCAAGTTCCTTGTGAAATTTCGCATGAAATGCACTGTTTTTTGCTTGATTTGGTGAAGAATTGAGAATTCTGGAAATTGTTGTTGTTCTTGGTGTTCTGGAGGAGAGAAACTTGAGGAGAGAGAGGGAGAGAGAGAGAGAGGGAGGAGAGAGGGAGAGGGAGGCGATGATACTGTTTGTGGTGGTGGTGCCGGAGAAGATGAAGATGAAGATTGGAGTGTTTTTCCAAATTTGTTAATTTTGTCAATTTGGTCCCTTATGTTTTAAGTTTCACTTTGGTCTCTTATAAGCCACATAATTTAAAAAATTCCATGTCAGCCCTGACATTTAAGACGCCGCGTCAGCAGTTAACTGCCAGCGTGACGTCTGTTAAGGTAATAGACGAAAAATTACAAAAAGAGACCAAAATGACACACACAAAAAAGATGAGGGACCAAAACAAGAAAAAAAAAAGATAAAACACCAAAATGACACCAAAACCAAAAATAAAGGACAAAAACTGCGATTTAGCCAAATAATTGTGACAGTCAAAACAAAAAGCAAAATCATCTTTTGGTTTATGAATATGATTATGATTATTTGCAATGATAAAGCACTTTTTATAAAAGTCAACCTCGTGTGCTCAACGCAGTCTTATATTCTTTAAATTGTTAAATCTTCTTGTGTGATTAGTTGCTTTGCAATTGCACTAAGCTCTAAATATTCACTTTTTTATTATACTTATTTTGCAATCGCCACCATCCTCTTTTTAAGTCTTTTCATATAAGCCCTTGCTAGGATTTTCCATCACAAAGCAAACTACCCATTTATTCATTTCTCCACCTAACCTAACTAATCACACTTACCTACGCATTCCACGTGCAGCTTTTGACCGTCTGATATATCATAAATAAATTGATAATAATTTTCGTTATTAGATCACATATTTTCGTTGAAATAAAAAGTAAAAAAAATCAAAAGAAAAAACCTAAGAAAAAAGAATCATTCTCTCCCTGTGAACTCAAAAATAATTGTGATCGAATCACAGCTCATTGTCTCTTTCTCACCCCACACCCCACCCCTCAGAACAAAACCCCACACACAAAAAACGTTTTTATTTGTTTTCGTGAATGAAAACGAAGGGACGTGACGATGAAAACGATTTATGAATCGAAAAACAACAAATTTAAGGGACACAAATAAATTTTGAATAATTTGTTCGAAAAAACTAGTAATAACTTCAATTTTTTCACAAAAAGCTTTAACATTTTTCTAAAACTTAAAAAATGATTATTACAAATTAACGCCAGACAGAAAAATTATCCATCAATTTTCTTTTACACAAATCTATCAATTTTATCTATATTATTACGCACAAAGACAGTTGCATTTAATAAATAATTTTAAATTTCCTTTTTACTTTCATTTTTTTACGTTTATTTAATAAATGTAGTAGTTTTCGATAAACAATGATTCATTTATGAGAGCATTACCATCAAAAGTTGTTAATACAAAGGATGATTTTATTCCACCAATAAAAATGAGAATAACTGGAACCTCTGCCCATCCCATAAATAAACTAACTCCAAAATAAACATTTTATGTGAGTCACAACCGAATCAATATTGGGATCTTACCCCTTAAACAAAAGACCATTTTGAGGCTTCCAGATGCATCGACACGTTGTCAACCATAACATGTATTTAACTTTCTTAGCCTTTTTGCGTGAACACACCTCACCAAAACCGATAAAATGTTGAGCAATATTCACCGAGTTTGGCGTCTGCACATCCAACCAGAGACCAGCCTTACCCCAAACACTTCTTGCGAGACTACAGGCCAGGAAAAGATGATGTAGCTCTTTGCGCACACCTCTGCAAAAAACGCAAACAACCCCTTTCTCTGAATTAATAACATGACACTTAAACAATAAATCATGAACATATGAATTTGACATGTTTGGATAAACAATTTAATTAAGTATTTGCATAAACACTTATCAAAGAAGAGATTTTACATAAATATTTCTATAATAAAAGATAAAAATAATGTTAAATTATTTTTTACAAGTTATGAACTACTTTTCGTAAACCATCCAAAAATGTTTATAGAAGTCTATTACCCTTTTTTAATGAGAAAAAGTCTACTATTATAGAAGTCTATTTATATAAATATTTATTTATATTTATAACATAAGGTCTTATCGTACTTTTCACAGTTATTAAAAAAGGTTGGTGATGTAATTAATATATTAAAATTTTGTATGATTATTACTAAATTATCCTAATATTCAATATTAACCTTTCATATACCAACACAATTTAGTATTATTAATAAAAACATGTCAGGATAAAGAGTAATAAATTGGCCTTATATTTTGAGACTATAAAAATGAAAAAGGGACATTATAATTTGGTACGGATGGAGTATAATTAAATTGTGGGACAAAGACTTGGAGTATGTATTTAATTTAGATTAGATTTAGACCAAATACATAGACTTTGTATTTGGTTTATGTATTTGGCATAAATTTAGACTAAATACATACTAGTATTTGTTTAATCAATATCTCAATTAATTATAGTTTGTTTTTATAACTAACTAACTGCATTAATACACATTTTCCAATTACATTGATTTGTGAAAATTATTTATTTCTTAATCTTCTTAATCTGTACCAAATAACTGACTGTATAGTCAAGATCAAGTTTTTCTGAAAGGTGTTGTCAAAAAAAAAATGTTTTTCTGAAAGGTCGAGTAAAATAAACATTTTTGGTTGTGGACACCGTGCCTGTGAGGCTTATCAGATCACTATCTTCGCCGATAAATCAAGTAAACCGATTAAAATATTATCGTTATTATTTAATTTATCTCCTTCTGCGTTTCTTCAGATTTCTCATACGTTTTTTTCTATATTTATAATAATTTTATAATAATTTATAACTATGGCAGAATGTTTCCAGCGTCCTATAACTCTCTGCATTCACGCGGGTGGTGTATCCCGTGACCCATTGTTACGAGCTGTACCGGATCCCAATCCCATCGTTTCTCTGAAGAACTCTGTTTCTTTGTTGAGGAAGAGGAATTCAATGGCTTCTTCGAATTCAAATCGGAGAACGGACAATTACCTGCGCCACATGGAATCAATGAAGATTCTTCCATCTGGTGCTGGACATATTTCTCATTTGAACGCTGTAATTCTTGGTGAATCTCTCGCTACTGAAGAAGACGATTTCGTTCTTCCAAATAAAGAATTCGCTAGCCAAGCAAATGTTCAGTCTCCAGAACAGGTTTTGAATCCTTCTTATCCTTCAGAAATTTGAAATCTCATTCCGTGTTTCTTTTGATTTTGATTTTTGACTTTTGACAGTTATAATTGAGCAGGAATTTTTTTTGTGTTTTTAGTTTTGTTTTTGAGTTTAATTGTTTATGATGATTTTAAAGGAACTTAATGTTTTGTGATATATTATCAGTATCTGGAGATGTATAAGAGATCGATTGAGGATCCTGATGGATTCTGGTCTGAAATTGCATCAGAGTTCTATTGGAAACAGAAATGGGGAGATAAAGTTTGTGATGAAAATCTTGATATTAGGAAAGGAGAAATTAAGATTGAGGTGATTTTTATTTATTTTATTTTTCAATTGTGTCATTCGGATCTGGCAATTCTGTTTTACTTCTGTAGTGTTTGATCAAGGGGTGAGTGGTTGAACATTGTGTCTTTGTTCATTTGTTGTATTGCTTCAGTGGTTCAAGGGTGGGATCACCAACATCTGTTATAATTGCTTAGATAGAAATGTTGAAGCTGGACTTGGTGACAAAATAGCCATTTATTGGGAAGGGAATGAAATTGGTGTTGATGGTACTTTAACATACACTCAGCTTCTTCATAAAGTTTGCCAGGTTAGTTCTAAGTTCTGACTTTCCCTCCTCTCTCTGTTTGTCTCTTTCTCATGCTACTAGGAGGATATTACTTAATTAACTAATACTGAAATTTGTTTAGTCCGAATTGGATGCTTGAATGTTTTGTGTTTTAGATGGGAAAACACTAAGAGTGTGTTTGGAATGAAGTATTTTTTGGAGTAATGAAATTTTTGGGGGCAATTGAAAGATTTTACCTAAAAGTTTTAAACTAAAATATTTCAATTTCCCCCAAAAATTACATTTCCCCAAAAATACTCCATCCAAACACACCCCAATGGAATTGGTAGAATGATTGGAGATGTATGTATTTTTTTCCAGGTGGCAAACTATCTCAAAGATAATGGTGTGAAAAAGGGAGATGCCGTGGTTATTTATTTGCCCATGCTTATGGAGCTTCCCATTGCAATGCTTGCCTGTGCTCGCATTGGTGCTGTTCATTCGGTATCGCACATTGTCCTTGTCTACTATTTTCTTGCATAGTCATGTTTCCAAATTTATCAGATTGCTTGATTTGTTTCACTTTCCATTTGAGTTAATGCTGGTAGCTTTTGATTTGTTTAGGTTGTATTTGCCGGTTTTTCTGCAGAATCTCTTACCCAGAGAATCATTGATTGTAAACCAAAAGTTGTAATTACTTGCAATGCTGTTAAAAGGGGCTCTAAGGTTATTCATCTGAAAGCCATAGTTGATACTGCCATCAATGACTCAGCCCAAAATGGGGTCTCTATAGGTGGGAATTTCATCGATTGCTCACAGTTTCGGCACTATAATCTCTTCAATTGACTGTACAGTTCTGTTTCATGTATTGAAATTCAAACACAAGTGCATGCATACACAAACACACTCAGAGAGAGATCAGTATAGCTATATCATGCACCTTTTCGTAGCTCTTGATCAGTAAGTAAATTTGAGCTTGCTAGTATGAAAGATAGGCCAACCCCTTTCTTTGAGTAAAATGATAACTGTTTTTTGACTTAAATTTGTCAGTTAACTTTGTAGTCTTCTGGGTGTTTTCATTCATGTTTCTTGCATTTTTCTTTTATTAGTGATATGTTAGCTATGTGATGTAGGAGCAGGAGTTTCATATCAGGTAGGTGTTAGGGAGACACATAACTATTATCTAAAGCAGAGGTTTCCCCTCTTAACTGTAAGGCTTTAAGAGTGGGCTTTCTTCTACATCAGTAACTTTGATTACTAGTTTAAGAAAACATCATATGATGAAACCCTAGCATTTAGAAAACAGTACATACAATATATAATATTTTTTACTACCATCTCTCCATACTGGCTTCTTAACTTGATATTGGCGAATAAAGAGAAGGCTGGTATATTTGTTCAACCTTCTGCCTTGTGCATATTTTTATGCAATAACCAGTTTCACTCGTAATATGCATATTACCTTTATTATCTTCTCTGGCCTTATCCTTTGCACTTTTTCGTGTCTAAGCAGATGTATGTCTAACTTATGAAAACCTATTCGCAATGAAGAGGGAAGATACCAAATGGAAGGAAGGACGAGATATATGGTGGCAGGTTAGTATATAAACATTTTATTTCCCTGCGAATGTATACTTTGACATGGTTATCTAATTCTACTAGTATTAAGATGAGTTCTGTCTTCTTCAAAAAGCCTAGATTCTCTGCCTAAGATGTAATCGCTGATCACATAATTGTTTGCAGTTGAATTTCTTCAGCTATTTCGAACAGACTTATTCGTTTCTGATGTCAAGTTTGCTGTGAATCTTAAATTCCTGTTTAGGAATGGCAAACATGTTTTGAATGTCCACCATTATTTGCTTCTATAATCATGAAAGAAGTTAACACTTTTTTCTCTTTTGGCTATTTTTTTTACTGGTTTGGCAGGATGTCATTCCTCAATATCCAACTAGTTGTCCAGTGGAGTGGGTTGATGCAGAGGATCCACTTTTTCTACTCTATACAAGTGGGAGTACAGGAAAACCTAAGGTAGTTGTGTTGTTTTCACTGTATTTTTGGGTTATGGTTGCTTTGTCTTCATTTCTTTACTCAAGGTTGTTGCTTCTAATATATGTTTCTGAAAGGGTGTCGTCCATACAACTGGTGGTTACATGGTGTACACTGCAACAACATTTAAGTATGCATTTGACTACAAGCCATCTGACATCTTCTGGTATCCTTTAAAAATTATCTTCTATCTTTTTTATCTTTGTGAAATGTTCTTGATGAAATCTGGATCAGTACTCTTATCGAACTCCTCTATTCCCTGATTACAGGTGTACAGCTGATTGTGGTTGGATTACAGGGCACAGCTATGTAACTTATGGACCCCTGCTCAATGGTGCAAGTGGTATTGTGTATGAAGGGGTAAGGAATTGCAACATGAAACCTAGTGTAATCAGTTATAAGCTGACAGAGCTAGAGAAAATGAACCAAACATGTTATTAGTGCAACCAAAATGAATAATTCAATCTTAAACTTGTATTTCTAGAGTTTAAGAGTTCCAACAGAATTTTTCGGCCATGCGATAAGAACTAAGAAGACAGATGGAACCCGAATTATTATTAACAAGAGTTGATCCAATAGAAATTAGCTTATTAGAGGTAGAGTAAGACCATAAAAAACTCGTAGGAAAACCAGTTAAAAGGATTTTAATCTAAATGGCCTCACAAGGTCTTGATTTTTTGTTGCACATGATGGCACTGTTTGATCCACATAGTTTATCTCCACCTTGGGTGAAAAGGGCTTTGGCCGTGTTGATTATGAATTCAAAAGAAAAACAGAATGTCTTACACCAAGTAATAGGATTATGAGAAATTAAATTTTTGCTTAATTGCATTTTTGGTCCCCCCAACTTTGCCAAGTCCACGAATTTGGTCCACCTCCTTTATTGATTAACCAAAGTCGTGGAAAATAAAGAGAAGCCAAAATATGATTTGGGAAAGTAGGGGGACCAAAAATGAAATTAAGCCTATTACTTTTTTGAGCTTACAAAATAGTTATTAAGTAGCAAAAAAGAACATGAGTAGTTACTACTTATTAGATATTCATCGCCCAGCTACTTGGCTTATATCAATTTGTAACTCGTAACTCGTAAGGGTTGGGTAGGATTTGGATCCTAAATACTCCCCCTGGTCCTTATTATAAGAAAAGTTTGCAGTTTTAGATTCATTGAATAACTGATGTATTTGGCATAGAATATAGGCTAGATACATCAATTATTCAATGAACCTAAAACTACAAATTTTTCTTATAATAAGGACCAGAGTAGTACGCACTTAAATTAATTCATATATCAAGGGACTGTGGCGTAGGGGATGTAAATAATTTCTAGGTTACAATTAACAACTTTACATAAACCATGTTATTTTGTTTCCTTCAAGCCAAGCTTTGTAGATAGTAGATACACAAAAATTGACTTGGCAGCATACTTTAGAAGGATTTCTATTTATAAGAATTTTGAATAATGAGGAGTGATTCCCCCCTACATCGTACGTTTATTTGGCATTTTGAGTTCATGGATAAAACATTATTAGAGTCAAGGAATCACAAATAATTTGCTTTAAATCTGATAACTTGAATGCAGGCCCCCAATTATCCTGATGCTGGGCGTTCTTGGGACATTGTTGACAAATATAAAGTGACAATATTCTACACTGCCCCCACATTGGTGCGGTCCCTCATGCGAGACGGTGATGAGGTAAGATACCTCTATGCTTACCTGTGTGCAGCATCCCTGTTTGAAATGTGATTTGAGTTGGTGAAAACGCATCTACACAGACTGATACACCCCCTAGTGCTTTTCAAATGCTTATTACAATTTAGTGTCAATTTGAAGGATGGGGAATTCAAAGAAGTGAACTGTTAATCGTATTTTAGCAGCATGAAGTTCTTCATTTACATTTAGACATGTGATCACCTTTTTAACCTTTTCAATAACCCATTTCCGTCTCATTTCCAAATATTATTCTTAGAATTTGGGTTGGGCTTAACTAAACCCTACAAAACCGGCTTGTAAGGTGAGGGAGACCCTTTCATTATATACAGACCTTATCTATAGTCAATTTGGGACTTGGGTTTTTCCCAATACACCCCTCAGGCCCATCACTATTGGGCTTGGTGCATGATAATAATGGTGGGTGGCTCGATGGATCTAGGATAGGTTTTGATACCATCTTAGAATTTGGATTGGGCCTAACTCAATCCTACAAAATCAGCTTGGAAGGTGATAGATCATAGATGTCCTTGCATTATATACTCTGTTTTTGCCACTAAAGCATCTAGTCAATGTGAGACTTGGGATCACAAAAGAGTATATAGCGAAAGATCACCCCTCACCTTACAAGTCGGTTTGTAGGGTTGAGTTAGGCCCGACCCAAATTCTAACAATTATAATAGCATTAGATATGAATTTTATTACTTGAATTTTGGACCATAAACTCAGTATCATAAAATTTAATATGTGCAGTATGTTACTCGCTACTCAAGGAAATCTTTACGAGTCCTGGGAAGTGTAGGCGAGCCCATAAATCCAAGTGCGTGGAGGTCGTTATCTGTATTTTTCCTTGGCAATTATAGCTTAAATTCCTGTATCAAAGAACATTCTGATGCATACTTTGATCTTTCAATTACAGGTGGTTTTACAATGTAGTTGGAGATTCAAGATGCCCTATCTCCGACACATGGTGGCAAACAGAAACTGGTGGCTTCATGGTATTTTAACTTCCAATAGTTATCTGTGTTCAATATGATTTCTAACACGCAAACAAACAAACAAACAAACAAACAAGTGAGCACACACATTTATGTGCATCTCTGTCATTGGTATGGGACTGAGATTCTTCATTGTCTCTTGCAGATAACGCCACTACCTGGTGCTTGGCCTCAGAAGCCTGGCTCTGCTACTTTCCCTTTCTTTGGAGCTCAGGTTTTTTACACAGACCTTATGTTTGTTATATAATATAGTGAATTTTTTACCTCTTTTTACTACGGTCACTGTGCCTTTATCACTCACAAATTTTATTGTTATTGTAGCCTGTAATTGTGGATGAGAACGGTGTTGAGATAGAAGGTGAGTGCAGCGGTTATTTGTGCATTAAGAAATCATGGCCCGGGGCATTCAGAACTTTGTATGGTGATCATGAAAGATACGAAACAACATACTTCAAGCCATTTGCTGGCTACTATTTCAGTGGTGATGGGTGCAGTAGGTTAGTTTTACTAACATTTTATGCTCATAATTTACTATCTAGGATTCTTGTGTTGGTACCTTTTGAATTTGAGTCTCAACTCAACTGTGTAAATTATATTTCTGCAGTCTTACTTCAAATACAGAAAACAGCAGAACTTGTAAAAATATGTAGGATAAATGTGTTCTATGCACTTAATGTTTCAGGGATAAAGATGGATACCATTGGCTTACTGGAAGAGTTGATGATGTCATCAATGTCAGGTATGCTTTAAATTTCAATTTACAAAAGCTTTTTCTAGTGATTGGTCAGTCCTGCAGTTTTCTTCTTTATAGGTACAAGCATGTAAATATGAATACTGAATACACAGGTTGTATCATCCATGCAATTCTATTTGATGTTTGGGCCTGATAGTCTTGTTATATGCAGTGGGCATCGTATTGGCACAGCTGAAGTGGAATCAGCTCTAGTTTCACACCCTCAATGTGCAGAGGCGGCTGTGGTTGGAGTGGAGCATGAGGTATGAGTTCAGAATGTTTCCCTCCCTATGTGGTCAACAGATTTGTTTGTATGAAAGAAATTAAGTATTTTCTGTTTAGCATCGCCATGTCATTGCTGTCTGCCTAAATCAACTACCATTACTACTGTAGGTCAAAGGACAAGGTATTTATGCATTTGTTTCACTTGTGGATGGTGTTCCATACAGTGAAGAACTGCGGAAAGAGCTCATACTCACTGTTCGAAAGCAGGTCTGTACTGAATCCACTGTATCTTTTCCTAACTAACACATTTTTCAAAATTATGTAAAATTAAATGGTATTCACACTTTGGTCAGTCAATGATAGCCTGGATGGCTAAACTCTCTGGAAATTCCCCTTAAATTATGCCTGGAATCATTACAAATTTACAGGAATTAAAGAACTGAAAAATGAAAAAAATTCTGAGGATCTTTCTGGGCAATCATACTTAAAAGCTGAGAACATGGCTCTATTGTACCGTGATAAATACTCAGGATGTCTACTTTGCTGAGCTATTATTATATGTTTCCCAGCCTGTAGACTTTCTTTCTCTCGAACATGAATCACATTTGACTGCATACGTACCTGAGTAATGGTTTCTGTGTAGTGGTTGCATCCTCATTGAAATGATTTTGGCCCTATTGAATTCCTAGTGCTTTTAGTTGTTTGAGACATTCATGGTAATTTGATCACTTTATGGAGAATAACTGAAAATATGTCGTGAAATTTTAATTTGTTAGAATATAAGAAAATACTTTATATCTTGATATCATGGTAGAGTATCATAGTAGGATTGATTTCTTATCTTAAAGTATGTTAGATTATCTCCTAACTTTCTATGAGGCACCGACAAGGACACGGAACACGACATTTACACGGACATGTAACACCAATAATAATTTAAAATACGGAAGTAATTGAAGGGTCAATTCCGGTGTCGACACAGTACATGTCCAACACTGGACACGTCTTCAACCTGAAGTGTCGATGCTACAAAGTTAGCATTAGTTTCCATATTACTTAATTATTGTAGTGATTTATTAAACCGGGTAAACACATAACCCAGAGCGTGGGGTTCAGCGGTTGGGGCTGATCCTCCCTTAACCAAGGGTCGGGGGTTCGATCCCCACCTTGGGTACGGAGCAGCGTTAAAAACTCTGGGCCAGCTCTCCTGCCCTCGAGGCACCTCCAATGAGCGAGGGATTAGTCACTGCTGTCCGTGCGGTGGATACCCGGGTTTACCCAAAAAAAACCGGGTAAACACATTCTGTATTTAGTCAGGTTGAGCTGGGATGACCTGATAGATCATGTGTTACAGATCAGTTTGTATGACTTCATTTATAACATATTTTCACATTCTTATGTTTAACATTTCAGATAGGAGCCTTTGCAGCACCTGAAAAAATCCATTGGGCACCTGGCCTCCCAAAAACAAGGAGCGGAAAGATAATGAGAAGAATTCTGAGAAAAATTGCTTCTAGGCAGCTAGATGAACTTGGAGATACAAGTACCCTAGCGGATCCAAATGTGGTCGATCAACTTATTGAACTCGCTGATTCATGAAGCCTCACTTTGTATTATTAGTTGAAGGTGTGTTACTAGAATGAGATGTGCTAATAATACACCTTCCAACACTCTTTTCAACACTCACTTTATAATTGGGAGAAATTCATGTGTCTCAATTATTTATTGGGATCCACATAAATTTTGGTCAACAATAGAGTGATTGTTGGAAAAGAGTGTGTTCCCAACACTCCTCAAAGAAATGCAGACCAATTACACGCTTTGTGGAGTTGGTGGGAAATGGGAGTTTGCCCATATGCATCCTTAGTCTGTTTTTTTAGGAATGCTCATTTATGTGATATATAAATAAATATTATAATTTCATATGGTTGAGAAACTGAGAGGAAATAAAGGAAACTGAATTGAAATATAGAGAGAATGTGAAAAGAAATTTGGAAGTTATATTTTTGAATTGATGATGATGATGATGAAATGATGATATGCAGAATTTGGACCTCTGTATTTATATAGATCTAGTTAGCATTCTAAAATTTAAAAAAAGGACATATTAGTCCCTGCATGTTTTAGGATAAAAATCCCTGGACGGAGGGACTAACATGTCTCCTTTTGAAAACGCAAGAGATTAATATGTCTCGAAGAAATTGTCTATATCTTAGGAGAAAATTGTTAGAGACCAATTTGAGTCTTTAGTGAAAAGGTTGTATTCATGACTGTAAGATGCAAGGTTTGCCGACAACTGGGGACTTGTTTGTTGTGTTATGTTGGCTTTTGGGTAGGGCTGGTGGGTTTGAAGAAAACGAATAACTTCCCAATTCTAAATGGCAAATTTTGTAGGAATTCTACACTTTTTCTTAGATTTTTTGGATTTTATACTCTGTTTATTATTATTATTATTATTATTATTATTATTATTATTATTATTTTGGTTATCATGTTTTTGTGCGGGGGAACCTGGCTGGCCACGAGTACGGCTTTGCCGGCATCTGTGGTTCTCCCCTCCCAACAGAGTTTTTGTCACACCCAACATTCGAATCCGAGACCTTGGGGTGGGATCCAAATCCAATTACCACTTTTACGAACCATGGTAGGTTGTTTATTATTATTTATTATGTCTGCTTTTTAATATTTGTTGAGAAATGTGGGAGAGTCTTCCCATGTTGTCTATGCGTAGACACAGAAAGTAGAAAACATGTGTATGGACATCCCCATTTGTTTTTTTTTTTTTGTGAAAATCCCCATTTGTTTCATTAACTAAAAGAGTCCCTATCTTTCAAAATTTCACTCACATACAGCCACGCAAAAAAACATACTCCAATTGCATATTGGAAAAAGAGCATAAGGAATTTACTCCAAATCACCACGGACCTATTTATATCCTATTTATAAGTAAAAAAAACACTTTTTTGATTCATTGAATAATTAATGTATTTGGTCTAAAATATAGACCAGATACATATTATTTAGGGATGTCAAAATGGGCTTGGCCCACCGGCCCGGCCCGTTGGCCGCCAAAAAAAGGCGGGCAGGGCTAAGATATTAGTGCCTGCTGACCCATTTTGCCCGGTCCGCTTAAAGGAACAGCCCGCTGGCTAAACACTGGCGGGGCGGGCCGCCCGCCAGCCCTTTTTTTTATTTATAAATCCAGTTTAAATTGACTGGCCAGCCCGCCAGCCCGTCTACCCATCACTTCGCGGGTAGGGATAGAATTTTGAGCCCGCGTTCCGTTAGCGGGCTAGCCCGCCCCGCCCTATTTTTAGCGGGCTAAAGCCAATGCGGGCTGGGCCGGGCCGCCCGTTTTGACATCTCTAATATTATTCAATGAACTTAAAAAGTGTTTTTTTGCTTATAAAACTGTCGAGGCTCAAGCTAAAGAATTTACGCCAATTATTTGGGTGGTTAAAATGGATTTAAAAAGCATTAACAGCATCACAGTGAACATCCAATGAACATCAAATATAGGCAAATGTGGACCTCCATTTAGCGTCCCCAACATTAGGCCTGGACAAAAATAGGCAAACCGGCCCGAAAACCCGGAGGAAATGGGCTGTAACGGGCGGGTCATGACGGTTAGACGGGTCCACAGGTTGAAAAATTGGGTACAAGTGAGTTGCATTGGGCGGGTTCGGTTGTTATTTGTAGGCCCAACAGTGCCCAGACTCGCCCGCATCAGAGTAAACTATTATTTTAAAATATTTTTGCTGGCCTAGGTAGCATTGTAGAGTCCAATCACATCTCTCTCACACGCATTTCAGTAGGATCTGATTCACACTTGAACCAAAAAGCAAATTCTGAAATTCAATTTCATTCACTCTCACAAGTCACAAAGTACAAACAACTCTCTAAAGATTTTGGAAAACGTGAGACCTGTTTTCAAAATCATTGTTTTCTATATTTTTTGATTTTCTAAATCATTATTTCTTTTTCCACTCAATCTTTTTTAATTTTTATATTATTTTTCTGCTCTATCAAGTACTATTCATCATCTCTTTCCCTGGTTCTTCATCGTTTACCCCTCTGGTATTTTTATCTCCCTCCCTTAACCTCCATTTTTTCTCTGTTCCCCTCAACCATAAACCCGTTTCTAACCACCCGGTACACCCACCCAAACCGAAATCCGCACAAACCGAAAGCTACGTTTGGGCGCTTTTGGGTCTAGTCTTTTCAACCGCGGTTTTGGTCGGTTACTTGATTTGGGCCCGAACCCGCCCACACCCGCCCGTTGTCCAGGCCTACCCAACATCACCACACTAGTACTCTAAAAATTAGCAATAGATCTTTGTACCTTTTGACCAATGGTATAACATCAACATCGGTTCCCTCAATAATATTTCATAATACAAGGCCAACACATGGACTACAACATCCTATATGCATCAATAACATTTCTAGTACACCATATTTCATAATACAAGGCCAACACATGGACTACAACATCCTCTTATGCATCAATAATATTTCTTTCCAACCACTCTCGAAATGGTACGTATCTGAAATCATGCGAATTAAATGGTGCACCTTAAGGGGAAGCAAATCAGGCTTGCTTTAACCAATGACACTTCATAAAGAGATGTGAAATTATCTCATTATGTAGCCACAAATAATGTACAAGTAGGGGGAATACCCGTGTATTGCACGGATTGTTGTATCATATTTTTTAAAAACTTTTGTGGAGTTTTTACATATATATATATATACATAAGTTGTTGATATAAATTATGTATTTTAAAAATATAGCATTACATAAATATATTGCTACATTTTTTATATTAAAAAATTAATTATTTTAACAAAAAATCTTATATAGTGTATGTGTTTTTAATATAAATAATTTATAATATTTTTTATGAGCCTAATTGTTGAAAACAAAATTTTACTAAACTTCGTTATATTTAGTAATAATAATAAGTAATATTTTAATAAAAATAGGATTCATTAAATATTATCGGGTTCATTGTTGAAATTATTTTAAAAAAATTATTAAACTTTTTATGGTTGAATAATTTGTAATACATTGTCATGTCAATAAGTTTAGTTTATCCGCATGAATTTTAATAACAGGGACATATGAATGTGTATGGTGGAACATTATAGAAAAAAAATCGTTATTATTTTATTTTTTTTACTTTCATCACAAATTAATATAATATAGATTGAAATGAAAAAAAAATTAAATAAAAAATTGAACTTAAGAAACTTTACTTAAATTAAATTTAGAATAAGTAAATAATCGAAGATATATTATAATTTATAATGTTTTTTCTTTACAGCAAATAATTAGAGCAAATATCTCAATACAATTAATGCTCAATATTTTATTTATTTTGAAACATAAAGGATGATTTAACATGTGATCGTTGAAGGAAGAAAGTCACAATAAAAATAATTTTTGATCTAGCATATAGTATGGATGAACATTAGGTTAATAATAAATATTGTTAAAGAAAGGATAATAAATAATATTATTGACCCTACAAAAAGGGAAATTAACATATCACTTGTATAATCATATTTAACCACATCCATTTTCTTGGATGTTTGCAAAATCAATATGACGAAGGGCAACGTGCAATTAGAAGTAGATAATCAATATTATAAACCGAGAAAAGATTACTCCTATTTTTGAGTAACATAATCAAAATATAGTTCTATTACATGTAAGAAAATGAAAAAAAAATTGATCTCAATCCAGCAAAAATTAAAAGTAACAGTATTAAATTACTTGAAAATAGTGATCAAGTTTATAAAAGTAGACACCGGAAAAATTAATATATCATTGTATAATCATCTTCTATTTCTTCGATGCTTGCAAGACAAATACAGTACCAGTTTATACACCATTTTATGACAGCCCAAACTAATCATAAAATGCAAGTAAAAGTGTGAAACCAGTAGGAAAAGGGAACCTAACAAAACATGTTGTTTTGTTCTCAAATGTCATTGCTACTGTAAATCATTGAAGTTGTGCCTCAAAGTCCAAATAATTGAACCTAACAAAACAATTGCACTGAAAAAATTTGGAAAAAAAAGAAGAATACGTAGAAAATGAGGGAGAAAATTTTAGCTACTACCTCAAATATACTGAAGATGAATCATAAGGTTTTCGTTCTACAAAGTAGTGTAATAGAATAGATATGCTTTTTATAACATCTAAAATACATCCCAAACCGAAGGAAATAAAGTTGAAGTATAAATATAACCTTTTCAAATCATAAAATCTCTCTATTAAAAGTAAGTTACATTATAAATTTTATATTAATAACAATACTCAAAAAGATACAATTTAAAGAACATAATAACCTCTTTGTCAAAAAAAAAAGAACATAATAACCTATTGCATCCGTTATAAGTATTTACTAGCGACGTGACCCGTGCGATGCACCACAACAAAAAAATTGGTTATTAGCGACGGAAATTTCCCTCGCAAAATGACCAAAATCCGTCGCTAATGACCGTTAGTGAGGGAATTAGCGAGGGACCTGTTGCGTCGCTAAATTGCTCCTCGCTAATGGGATTAGCGAGGGAATCTGAGTCTGTCGCTAATTAGCGACGAACCATTCCCTCGCTAATTCCCTCGCTAATGGTAGCCACGTGGGGAAATTTTGACAGCCACGCGTCCACTTTCCCTCGCTAATGCCTAGCCACGCGTCCAATTTCCATCGCTAATTCCCCCGCTAACGCCTAGCCACGCGTCCAATTTCCCTCGCTAATTCCCTCGCTAATGCCCATCTGAATGTATTTTTTTTGATTAATCTGCTTTTATACCTGTTTATTTTATTAATAAATAATAAAATCTAAATATACATAAAACAGTTTAAAATTAAAATTCTTCAATAAATAAAAATTATGAGAATAAAATTCTTCTATAACATAAAATTTGAGTCCACAACACTTAATCTGAAATGTTATAACAAAAACGTTAATCAACAAAACTAAAAGCTGCCACCATCAGACTCCTCAGCTTGCTCCTCATCTTGCTCATCATCTTCCTCCTCCTCATCTTCCTCCTCATCTTGCTGCTGATTTTGCTGCATATTCTTAAAATACTTTAACATCATCGCCTGCCTACGACTCACCTTCTCAAAGTTTTGCTGCATCTTTTTCATCGCCTCAGAAGAGGTCCTGACCTCCTGTCGAGTATCGTGCAGCTCCTGTCGAGTAGACTGCAGCTCCTGTCGAGTAGACTGCAGCTCCTGCTCCATCTGCCTCATATGCTCTGTATCTGCAGGAGTAGAAGCTGGTCGACTGCGTCTTCTGCTGCTCTCGGCCCCAGACTGGCCCATACATGGAGCCAAGGGCCCCGTACCATACAGGCGACCCTTAGACCAACCAACTGTCTTCTCCCAATGTTGATTTGCCAGATCTATCATCTCAGGAGTAAGTTGGCCAAGTGATTCAGGGTCCCAGCTCCCCTGAGTTAGCTGAGTCATGAACTCATTTACTTGCTCCTGTTTTGAATAACCACAAATTAGCGCTCCATTCTGACAAAGCAACATTATATAATACAAATCAATTTGTATATTTACCTGAGTCATATTGGAGCGCTCATCAACATACTCGCCAGTGTCTTTCACATGGGTGGCTCTATGCAGCTCAGGAGCAGTGATAGGGCGTCCTGCCTTTTTACTCTGTAAAATGAAACACATTTTCAAAAATTGCTAACTAATTAAATAATGTAAAAAAAAAACACAGATTTGTAAAATAATTTACCAATCTAGCAGCATGCTGAGCCTGGTTGATGGACCCGCCGCAGTGAAGCGAGTCACCCTTTTCTGAGTTTCTATTGTTTTTGGCGCTTGCAGCATTTTTCTTGAAAGTCTCGGTATCCCAATGGCTCTTGAAGGCATTCCAAATATCATCACCCATGAAGTCGGGCTTTTTGTCTTTACAACGGAGCTTATAAAGTAAATCTGAAATCTGAGCGCCCATCCTTTTGAAAAAAAGTCTCCGCACATTGTTATCTTCTTCTATGTCCCAAGTTACCTTGGTCTGTATTAAGTAAAATGAAAATATCTATTAGTAATTATATTAAACGTTATTAAACATAAAATTTAAACAAACAATATAAGTAATGACAAAATAATTGACACTTACCCTAAAGAAGTCAAGCAGATCCTTCCTGTCATCTTCTTCGACTTTGCTCCACTTTTTATGGAACTTTTGAAAATATTTTTTCCGGATGACATAGGTGATGCTTGATGAAGCTGCCTTTGCAGGAAGAAGCCTGCATAATGAAAGATATATCGAACAATCAAATATATATAAGTCGTTGCATAATTAACTTTAAAAAAACAAACAATATAATACTTACGTGTTACCACGGCTATAAATGACTTTGAGTCTAATACCATTAATTAATAACAACCACCTCCACCCTCTCGTCATCGGTGGATGAATCACCTTCAACATTACCACCACCAACATCATGCTGAATATCATCCTGGGGCTCTGGTGTAGGCATAGATAACCCAGCTGATGGGCCCATATGTACAGATGATGAGCCTATATGCCCAGCTGGTGTGTCATGCCCAGCTGGTGTGTCATACCCAGCTGATGGGTCCATATGTCCAGATGATGAGCCTATATGCCCAACTGGTGTGCCATACCCAGCTGATGTGCCATACCCAGCTGGTGGGCCATACCCAGCTGGTGGGCCATACCCTGCATACGCATCTGCTGGGCCCATATAATGCCCATGTGATGGTAAATGATACCATCCGGGGCCAGATGGAGGCGGAGGTTGTGGGGCGGTAGCTGGTGGCCCCACATACATATGACCCCTCATATTCCCAATATTAAGTTCCACCTCACGATTACGCCTCCTCCTAGGAGGTTCATCGGTCATAGTCTTCTTCCCTTATGAGGACGTCTCGGTGGGTCAGAACCTCCTCCTGGATCCATATCTATGAAAAAATAGAAACAAAATGTGATACTAACAACATTAATTATATATATTTATAAATAATTTAAATAAAGTAAATTAACAAGAACAATATTGATATATTAATGATTCTAATAAATTTAAAGACAACATAAGGAGTCAACATAAGTAGACAATATATATAAGATTAATCAAATACAACATAAGATTAATCAAATTATTCATCTTCATTCTCTTCTTCATCTTCACTCTGTTCTTCATCTTCATTCTCTTCTTCATCTTCATTGTGTCCTTCATCTTCATCAACTTCTTCAACTAGGAGTTGATCATCACATAATGAGTCAATCGGTTCAAATTCAATTACCTCATCTACTCCTGAAATTTCATCCACCTGAGAAAGAAGGGGTATGGAAGAAGAAGAGGAAAAAGGAGGTACCTAGGTTCATCAAAACGTCTTCCTTCCAACACGAAAAGTGATCGGCGTTCCTTCCTCTTCAATTTGGTACCAACATCATCACCATCAATTCACTCTCTCTCACTTTGCCATTTTCGAAATTTGGAGAAAAAGGGAGGTTTTGTGGTTCAAGCTCAAAGGAAAGCCTAGAATGGTGGTGAGGAGCGAGCTCAAGGTGGATTACGCGAATATTGAAGTCCGATTTGGGGTTTTTGAAGAATTAAAGGTTAGGGTTCAAATTTGGGGTTTATGTGTGAATAGTGATTGAGGTTGAAGATGATGAATAGTGTTTGATGATTCAAGGATGACTAGGAGCGAACCCGAAGCGTATTGAGTGCGGAACGAAGTTCAGTTTCGCGAATCGGAAGCTAGTTGGTGTTTAGGGTTCGAATGGCGGGATTTCGAGGAATTCGGTATTTCGGTCCCGGAGATGTCTCGTCATTGAGCGAAAAGATAGAAAGCGGATTTGGGCGTCGTCGGAGCGTGGAAGTTATGCGGGGATTGTTCGTGTGGTTATGACAGAAAAGCAACTTCGCGGAAAGTCTCGGCTATTTGTGATTTTCATCACAATCGGTGAGTTTTACTCACGTTTAGGTTTTTGAATTAATAAACATAAATTGTGAAATGTGTTTCGGTTTGATTCGTGTCGAAAAAGTATTTTGTACGAAAATCACGTTTTAGGTCCAATAGGTTTTTGGATTGCTTGATTGAAGATCATTGTTGTTTGAATATGTATTTGGACTGTTTTTATGTTGGGACTGGTCTGGAACAGGTATCGGAATTGACCGGAACGATGAAAAATGCGAAAACGGGATAAAAATTCAGTGCTGTCAAAATAGCACGATCCGTGCGTCCCAGGGGCACGGACCGTGCGCCCCTTTCGGTTTGTGTTTTGTAAAGGGGACTTACAGGGCGCACGACCCGTATGGGAGCACGGACCGTGCGCTGTGTTCTGTCCAAATTTTCCAAACTTGCCCGAAACGATCCCGATCGATTCCAATCCTCTTCCAATCCTTTCCTAACCCTTCTATAATGATATTAGGCTTATAATGCCATGATTTTTGGTATGTTTCAAAATGGTTTTATAAAATACTTTCGAAGTTGAAATTGTCTCGAAAAACCGAATAATAGCATACGTGTGCGGATATGTTTGATTGATAACTTTTGATCCGGGAACCCGATTGAGGTGTTCTAAGATGCGTTTGAAAGCTTATTCAGAGGCCTAACTGAATATTCTATTTTTAAGGCAAAATGATCTGTTTTTGGAGACGTAAAATGTGTTGAAAGGTGATGAATTAGTATGCGAGAGTGAATGTGGATTTAAATTGTAATGTGAATTAAATGTTCAATTGATTGTCTGAGGTAATGAACCCTGAGTTCACGTGTCTGTAGATATATTTATTATATCGAGTTGGGTGACGACCCATGTTAACATACTAAGGCGGGGTAGTCATGCACTCTTACCTTAGGCTCTGTGCCAATTGGGAAACACCATTGGTAAGGGGGTTCACCGGGGATATAACAAAGTTGCAGTCGGTGTCGTAATTTGTTTGTTGTGTGATACACCGGGGATATAGCAAAGTTGCAGTCGGTGCCGTACTTTGTTTGTTGTGTGATACACCGGGGATATAGCAAAGTTGCAGTCGTTGTTATGTTAAAAAGTTACTGTGCGATACCAGGGATATAGCAAAGTTGCAGTCGGTGTCATAATAGGTTCACCAGGGATATAGCAAAGTTGCAGTCGGTGACCTGTTAAATTAATCATAAGTTATAATTTGACCGAGAGTGTTAGTAGGGGTCTCGGTAGAACTCACTGAGATTGTATCTCATTGTTTATATGTTGTTGTTTTACAGATAAACAGGGAAAGTGGAGATCCAAGAGGCACGGGTAGGTGGTACTCGGATGGTTGCTGAAGACTTAGCTTTATGCTTAAGTGTATATCTTTCATTGTTATCTGTGTATTGATAAACTCTAATTTAGTGTATTTTTAGAGATATTTTTGGATTACTTTTTAGAGCAATTGTTACCAAATATATAAATTGTTGACTAAATTTGCTCTATATTTTGTAGGAAAGAAGAAAAGATAAAAATACAAATAATATATATATATATATATATATATATATATATGTTTGTGTGTGTGTTTGGGTTTGAAAGAACAAGAATGTGGCCCAAATTGTGGTGAAAGTGAAGCCCATGATGGAATTGAAGTGCCCAACAAGTTATAAACCTAAGGAACAAATATAAAAAGGGGTGGACACAAGAATTAAAAGGGAGGAGAGCCGTAAGAACAGTAGCCGCGGAATTGACGGGATAAGAAAGTGCCGAACAACAACAGAAGAAAACAGTAGCGCCGGCAAATAGAGGAGAGAGTTTTGGGTACCCGTTCTTGACACCGTGAGAGAGCTCTGGAGCACAAAAAGGAGACTAAATTTTCAGGATCAAAAATTTCTCTATTCCGGGTTATTTTTATCTCTGTAATTTATGACTCCTAATTTTATTTTATTGTTCTCGAACACTATGGATAGCTAAATCCTCTTCTAGGGTCTTAGGTGGATCTTGCATGTTTAGAGACCTTTTTACGTTCTAATTTCTAGTTTGAATTCCTATTTTTATTTTAATTAATATTGTCCTATTGTTTTTATCACATGATTAGGATTAGCTACCCTTTGCATGTTTATAATCAATTAGTTGATCAGCGACCGTACTGCAATTAGTTGGTGGACCTATAGGATAATTGAGGCTATAATTAGGGCATGACCAAACCATAATTTAGTCTTCCAATCATTCAACCTTTTTGTTCTTTATACTTTTCTTAAATTTAAATTCTTGCATGACCAAACAAGGGTTAATTTAGGAAAAATAATATTAATCGCGAATGACCAAACGGATTAATAGTTTTAGTAAAGGGAATGGTAATTAAATAAAATAAAGGAATTCGGGTAGAGTTAGACATGGGGGAATCAAAGCCTGCAAGTGAAACCGTGACCCTAGACCTCTCTCCATTTATTAAATCTAGTATTTTAATTATTGTTATTTATTTCTTTTTTATTTGTTCCATTACAATTCAAATATTCGTTCGTCTAAATAATAAATAATCTCGATTAGTTTGGTACTTGCTAATTAATCTCTGTGGACACGATAATCTTTCATACTACTTCTGCGGTAGAGTACAGTTGCTCTAAGTGTGTTTTTAATGCAACAGGGTTTTGGCGCCGTTGCCGGGGATTAATTTAGCAATATTAAACGAAAGAGATTTTTATTGCTTTAGACAATTTTTTGCTTTAATTTTAAATTTTGTTTTTTTCTTTATTTTATCAAAAAAAATATAAAAAAAAGTTACTAACACTTTCTCAAGAGACCACTGCAAGTTACCTTGTTTTGCAGAGAAAAGTCTAAATCATGGTTAAAAACTCTTGGAGACTACATTAGAGAGGCAGAGGCACAAAGAAATTTAGAGAAGTCATATTGGTATATGTCTCAATGCCAGATTCAAATTCCTCCTCCTCCTTATGAACCTTATTCAGACTATTGGGATGACTATGAACCACCTCCTTATTCCTCCCACTTGGATAATTATGAGTCACTACAAATGCAAGGGCAAGAGGAGGAAAAGTCAGATGTCGATGAGGTCTTGGCCAAATTTATGCAGCAGACAAATGAAAATTTTGAGAGCTTGGAGGGTCAAATTAGAGCCATGAACAACGAATTTGGAAGCCTGAAGGGTCAAATCTCAACTCTCATTGCTTTGTTATCTCAAGAGGCCCAAGAAACTCTTTCACAAACTAAGTCTACCCAAAATGAAGAAGCTGAGCAATACAAAGAAAGTATTCCTACGAGAGATGAAGGTGTCTCCATGGAATATAATCTGGAGGAAGAAGCTCTCAAGAAAGATGAGGAGACTCTTACTCAAGAGAGTGTCAAATCAAAATAGTAGCTCCTACTACAGGGAGTCATATTGAAACAAAAGATCCTATTAATGAGAGCGGTTGTGAGGAGAATGAGAAAGATCCATTGGTTCTTGAATTGAAGAAAGAGGAGAAAGCCCAAATTTTTGGGCACATTGTTTTAACCATTGGTGATGCTGCAATAGAGGTTCACAGGGGAAAGGTAACTTTAAGGAGTGGTAAAGAAGATGATGTTATTAAAGCATTAAATTCTAATGAAAATTTCTCTTCTTTAACTTCTCCTTATTTTGATGATGTGGTTGAAACTAACATTTTTTGTGAATTAAAGATGCAGGACCTTTTGGAAAAAAAATCTTATTTTGCAGGATCCTAGCATAGTGGTGGATGGAGATAAAATAAAAATTTCACCATCCTTTAAAGTTCATCCACCACGTGGAAAAATAAAGAATAATGTGAACCACATTGTTAGAAAGCTAAGAAGGTGTACTGTATTAGATGTTAAATTTGCTCTTGGAGAGCCACCTGATTAAGCACTAACTATCGTCAGGCTCACGACGTTAAACAAGCGCTTCGCAGGAGGCAACTTGTGTTTTATTTTCAGTTATTTTTACTTTTAATTTGTTTCATTTTGTTTTTAGGAATAAGCTCAGACTGCAAGCTCTCTCAGGGAAGTCACTCTTACTCTCTCTCATTTATTTATTTTTGCTCATATTTGAATATTTTGCATTGAGGACCATGCTTCATGCTAGTGTGAGGGAGGATATTGTATATTGTCACTTGATCTCTATTAATGCACATACCCACTACATGTGTTGATAGCATTTTTTCTGGCTTATTTTAGCGACTTATGCTTCAAGTTGAAAAAAAATAGAGATTTTGCCTTTAGGGGATCCCATAAAGAATTTATTTGACAGACTTGTGCTTAATTGTAACTGTGGGGTTGTCCTTAGGAAGCTGATAATTAGCAATTGTTCCTGTTGACTACTTTTTGTGAACTAGCTTCTAAATGTGAGATCTGAGCCTTCATAAGGGGATTGATACTAAATCATAAACTTTTACCCCTTTTCTTTCTATGAGTGTGTTTCCCAATTTGCTACATTCTAGAATTTGTCTTTTGACCATTTCAAGGCGAAAATTGATTTGCATCATGTAAAAATATTTGGGGAATTTAGGTATTTTTCTAGCCTCAGAGTTGTTTGTTGAATTTATCCATTAGTTGCCCCCTTTGAGCTTATTTGTTATATTTTTTCTTTGGTACCCAGATATATTTTTTTCTTTTTTTTATGGTAACCATTTGAAATTAAATTTGGAGCAACTATTGAAAGTTACAATTTTGTCTTGTATTTTAATTGTTGCAGAACCTTTTGAGACTGAAGGTGAAGGTAAGGTAGAAAATGAAAAAAATAAAAACAGAAAAGAAAAAAGTTTGCAAGATGCAGAAGCACCTCATGCACCTGCATCTCAAGAAGTTCAAATGCCAATGTTAGTTCTTGAATACCCTCCTCCTCCTTATCCTCAAAGATTAAAAAAGGCACATGAGGAGAAGCAATTCAGTAAATTTCTTGAAATTTTAAAACAATTACACATCAATGTTCCCTTAGTTGAAGCACTTCAACAAATGCCTAATTATGCTAAATTCATGAAAGATGTGCTTTCAAAAAGAAAAATATTAAGGGATTTTGAAATAGTTGCTATGTCTAAAGAATGTAGTTTAATTTTGCAAAACAAAATTCCAAGGAAATTGAAGGATCCTAGCAGTTTTACAATTCCACTCTCAATTGGAAAATCTTACACTGGTCGTGCATTATGTGATTTAGGTGCAAGTATCAACTTGATGCCTAAATCAATATTTACACAACGTGAAATTGGAAATGCCAGGCCTACAACTGTGACACTTCAACTTGCTGATAGATCAATAGCCTACCCAGAGGGAATTATTGAAGATATTTTAGTTAAGGTTGACAAATTTGTGTTTCCTGCAGATTTTGTTATTCTTGATTTTGATACAGATAAAGAAGTCCCTGTCATCCTTGGAAGACCATTCTTGGCAACTGGAAAGACACTCATTGATGTACAAAAAGGTGAACTAACCATGAGAGTAAATGATCAAGAGGTGAAATTCAATGTGATGAATGCTCTGAAATATCCTGCAAAGGAGAGTGAAGAATGTTCATCAATCATTTCTCTTGACCATTTAGTGCAGAAACAATTCCATAAGCAGTATGATCATCTCACCAGTGCACTTGCACCAGATGCAGCTGCACCACCTGAAGAAGAAATCTTGAAAAAATACATTCTGCCAAGAGAAGAACCAACACAAAAGGATCATCTGATCAATGCTCTTGCATCTGATGCTCCTGCACTGCTAGGTGAAGACATGGTGGAAAAGGAGAGCGTGGGAAGAAGAAATGAATCAGAAGAAGAAGGGAGTGTTAAAGAGATTGAGCCTGAACCAGACCCTAAAGAAGCACTCAACAAACAACCAACTCTCCCAACCCAGTGCCCATCTCACAAAAATCCAACTCCACAAAATTTGGTGAAAGTGTATCCTAATGGGGCAATGGAATTGTTTGATGAAGCCACCATTTCCACATTCCAAATCAATGGAAAAATGGTGAAGCAGTATTATGGAGCACATGTGGTGAGGGACAAATGCACCACTCATTTCCAAAATCTCTAAATCAATGAGATAGTCAGGCTGAAAGACTCTTAAATCAAGCGCTTATGGGAGGCAACCCATGATTTTGAATTATTAATTATGTTCTTTTTTCAGTTTTATGTTTTGAAGTATTTTGTAGGAAAACAGAGGTGGATGGTGCAACTGCATCTGATGCAGATGCACCAAAAGCTGAGGAGCCCAAGAAGAAGAGACAGAAGGTGAAGCATTCTGCAGTGAGGTCTAGCTCAAGGCTAAGGAGTGGGGCATCAAAACAGTAATTATATTTGAATGTTGTTAAATATTATGTTTAATTATGCTTTTGATAATTATATCATGCACTATGTTATTTTGTGAACTAATCCTCCTCCCATGGTTTTATTTTTAAAGATTATTATTATTTGACACATTAAAACTGAGTTTTGAAAAGAACCTTGCTATTTGAAAAACTATCTGATGCAAGAGGAATTTTCAGAAAGCCAAGGTCAAAAACAAATTTTTACTAAAAATATAGAAGAGCATAAAGAATTAAGTTTGGGGGAATTTCCATGAATACTAAGGGTGAGTATGAGAAGCTTAGAGTAGTCAATGCAAATAGGTTACCAAAATCACTACAAAAGAGCTCAAAGTGTTATAAACTAGCTATATTTACCCAAATCATTAAACTGAACCTGTTCCAAATAGTGCATTTGGTTTGAAAGAAAAGAAAAGCATCAAAATGCAAAAGAAAAGAAAGAAAAAGAAGAAAAGAAAAGCAAAACCAAAGAAAAAAGTATGCATAAGGAGGTCAGTGAGGAGGGAAATATATGCTACAAGTCTTGAAATGTAGTATCCAGTGCATCTGCACCGTCAAAAATTCAGTGCTTCTGCACTTCACAAAAAAATACCAGGTGCATCGGCACCAAAGAAAAGAACCACCAAAAATAAGAATAGTGCATTGACTCAACATTTTTGAAATACTCAATCAAAGCCCTTAGTTGTACTTAAAGCCCCCCAAGTCTTGAGGATGTTGTTAGTCTAGTCTAAATTGTTTTGACCAAACGTGATCTAAAATTTTCCAAAAGCGAAAGAGAAACTTTTTACTTAATTTTGGAACTGATTGGATCTCAGTGGGGCACACACACTCACATAAATGAGTTTTAATAAACTTTGGATGTTTGGGAATTCAAAGGCACAAGGACAAAATGTTCTGAAAAACGAAGTTCATCAAATGCAAAATCATTCTTTGAAAAGATATGAGCCGATCTGTTCTTCTTAAATGAAAAAGTCTTATTTGAAGTTTTCTTTTTGTCATTTCTTGAGGACAAGCAATGGTTTAAGTTTGGGGGTGTGATAACTCTAATTTATATAGAGTTATTTATACTTCTAAACGTAACAAATTGCTTGAAACCCAAGTATAAAGTGTGTTAAATATAAGGCTAAAGTGCTCCCGGGGTCCCTTATCTTTATTTAAAGTAACGATTTGGTCCTTTATCTTTTTTTTGTCCCAAATCAGTCCTTTATGTATCAAAATTTTGACACATAAATCCTTTTCTGTCCCAAATCAGTCCTTTATGTTTCAAATTTTTAACACATAAATCCTTTTTTTAACACATAAATCAACACTGTTAACGGGAAAGGATTTATGTGTCAAAAATTTGAAAGATAAAGGACTTATTTGGGACAAAAAAAACATAAAGGACTAATTCGTTACTTTAAATAAAGATAAGGGACCCCGGGAGCACTTTAGCCTAAATATAATAGTATAAGTAAGATAACAACATTCTAGGAATTATGTGATGAATAAAGCATCTTGTATATATATTGGTATGTTTGATGTGTTTGTTCAGTTTACCTACAGATGATGCTTCTGCACCACGATGCTTCTGCACCATGATGCTCCTGCACTTAGTGCTTCTGCACCATCCTGCGCTAAAGGTTTGTAACCCCACAATGGAAGCACCTCAATTCATACCACTACACCAAAACTTCTATGACATCATGCTTTATCACAAATCACATGGAGGCACATGCCCACATGCATAAGGAGGCGCCCACCATAAACATCATCATGAAAGGCTACTCATCTAAAGACACATGGCCTTCCACAATTGGACCTCTCCTTGAGGATGAGTGCTGGACTCAATCTCCAGAATTAAAGATCAGAAAAGTAACCATGGTTAAGCCTCCTTAGGTTAACTTGGTTTTCAAGCAAACCCTCACTTGAAGGAAACCTCCAAGGCTATAAAAAGGCTTCCACTTCTCACTTGAAGAGCATCGCATATCTCACTTGAAAATATGTAGATCATACACTTTACTTATATTTTAGTAGTTTCATTTCTTATAGTTTTTATAGTAGATAGTTGGCAAGAAGGTGAGGAAGGAATCGACAACTTCTTCCTTCACTTCTTCATCAACTTAGTTAGTTGCAACTGCACCAGGAAGTCAGTGCTTCTGCACTGCAGGGCATTTATATGCAAGAGTGCTTCAATCAGTGTAATCTCTACCTTATTGATATCTCTTGTACTTTCATCTATATTAATATGTTTCATTTCATCTATCTTTGCCTTGCAATTCTTATTATGAGCTAAACCTTTTTTGGTTGAGATGTTCTAACTTTATAATGAACTTTTGAGTAAGTTATTGTGCTTTTTAGTGTTGCAAGCATTTTGGGTATTGTGTTATACTACATCCATCTTATTTTAAGGTTGATCACTTAGAATAAGTAGAGTTATATTCACAGACATGGTTTATAATTAGAAATCAAGACTAATAAGGGTGAGTGTTTTAATGAAGGCTTTGTTAACTTGTGTAATAAAGAAAACTTTATTAAAACCATGTTAAGTCCTAGACATAGGATAACATAGTCCTTAGGGTGAAACAGTGGGTACTTCAAAGCCAGGAGTGAACTTATTTAGCAAGCCCAGACATGGGAAGCTTGTAACGAAACTCTGAAGAAAGTAGCTGAAAAGCACACACTCATGCAACTGCACTCAATGCAACTGCACCTTGGTGCTTCTGCATCACTAAAAGCATAGCAACTCTCAAAAGAACATTATTTAGTGAAAACATCTCTACCATCTTTCTCAACTGATTTCCTTCGTATTCTTTTACATATTTGCATTCTATTTTCACTTAACTTAAAAACCCCAAAATTTGTGAGTAGAATAGTAGTACTAATTTATATGCTTTCTAAACATACATAAAGTTAATCCAATCCCTGTGGGTTCGACCTTTCTTATCATTATATTACTTGTTTGTGACTGTGTAGACTTGCACATCTTTTCACACACCACCTCCACATGGCCATTTGCATGGTGGGGGATAGACCTCCTGGGGCCATTCTCGACAGCTTCAGGCCAGATTAAATACTTAATCGTCGTAGTCGATTACTTCAGCAAATGGTTAGAAGCAGAACCCCTGGCTACCATAACTGCAAGAAACTGCATCAAGTTTTTTAGGAAAAACATCATGAGCAGGTTCGACATCCTCGAGGTAGTGATAACGGACAATGGAACCCAATTTGCCGACAAGGGTTTCAGAAAGCTGATGTCCGACCTAAAAATCAAACACCGCTTCACGTCAGTTGAACACCCTCAAACCAACGGACAAGTAGAAGCCGCGAACAAAATATTACTAAACGGCCTAAGGCGACGTCTAGACGACGCAAAAGGGAACTGGGTGGAAGAGCTACCTTATGTCCTCTAGGGATATAGGACCACCCAACAAACCTCCACAGGAGAGACGCCGTTTCGATTCTCTTACGGCAGCGAGGCAGTCATTCCTGTCGAGATTGGCGAACTCAGCTGGAGAACGGAAAATCCCAAAACCTAGAACGAGAATAGCCAAGCCTTAAGAGAGGAGCTCGATCTGATCGATGAAATACAGGGCCGAGCCTCGCTCCGAGAAGCAATCATCAAACAAGGAGTAACAACCAGGTACAATGCCAAAGTCGTTCCCAGAGATTTCGAGCTAGGCGATCTGGTCCTTCGAAGGACAGATATTGGTCTTAAAAATGCTTCCCAAGGAAAGCTCGCACCAAATTGGGAAGGACCTTACCGTGTCATTTCTAAAACCGGTAAGGGCGCCTTTGAACTGGAGACCCTCCAAGGAAAAAAGATTCAAAGAACTTGGAATGCAACGAAACTGAAGAGTTATTACATTTAAAAATGGAAATTGCATCAATCTCTCCAATAAGGACACCACTCAGGACTGCTCATATCAATGTAAAGCGAGTTCCTCATTTAAATGATAAATCAATAAACTGTCCGACGTTCCACACTTTCTTGTTTTTGTCAAAACAATAACGCAAGGATCAAATTTACAGCTTCGGAAATGACTCGAACCTCGAGCCCCACAGGTCCGATCTTGGGGCCTCCCTAAGCGACCAACCATGGTCGCAACCCTTTGTTACCAGTTAAATCCGAGCCGAGTCTTGGTAAACTGTTTCAAAGGGACCAGGTCTTCTAGGATCGAAATATCCTCAGAACGACCATTGGCCACAGTTGCCAATACCCCTATAGGGCGAGTTAAGTCTGGGCCGAGTCCTAGTAAACTGCTCTATAGGCCAACGTTTATGAAATACCTCGGGACCCCCAGGTGCGAAACGATCTCCGAGTCCTGGTAAACTGCTCTATAGGCCAACGTTTATGAAACACCTCGGGCCCCCCAGGTGCGAAACAATCTCTAAAAAACGACATATATCACTTGCAGAATTAAAAAAGCATTCATAAAGCTCGAAATGAGATCCAAAGTCAAGTTCGTTTAAAAATATTTTCGATTACAAAGCACCACGGATGGGCTGAACCCTCAAAATTCCAAATTACATAAAGAAGTTCTAAGTCTATACAAAACTCGATCGAAAAAGCATACACCCAGAACTTCTGCAAAAAAAAAATGCTGGAAACCATTAAGCGTCTAAGGTCGGAAAGACGACGATCTTCTCCTCCGTCACTGGGTCGACCTTGACAATACGCCTCCCATCGACCTCGTGGTCAGCATCAATAACCGTCGGATCTAGCGGAAGAGAGGGATGAAGTAAAAGAACCTGCAGAAGGGCACCTTGAAAACCTTCTTTGTACATCTCAAGTGCCGCCTCAGCAGCCTCATTTGCGTCCCTCTTACTTTGTTGAAGGGAAGCCTGAAGATCGGCAATACGAGCTTCTGGGTCGGTACTAGATTCCGCCCTCACCTTCGAGCTTTTCTTCAAGCTATCCTCCAGCTCGATGATTCGTTCTTCCGAGACCCTTGCCTTTCTCTTTGCCTCGGCCTCAGACTCCTCTAGGACCTTGAGCTGATCTTCGAGCTGCTTCACACGAGCTTCGGCAGTCTCTGCACGATTCAGTGCAGTTACCTTCAACGCTGTAAGGATCTCTGCGCCTTCTTTCAAAGCGCGAAGCTCGGACTTGACTTGACCCAGCTCATTGGTCCTCGCAGACAATTCCTCCAAAAGTTTAAAACGTTTTGCCTTCTCGGTCTCCAGCAACTCTACAGACGTATCAAGGAACATATCAAAACAAAGAGGAAAATCATAAACAAATCAACAAAATCGGCAAAATCAAACAAAAAACCCACCTTCAGCTCGCTTTTCGTACTTCGTTTTTGCGATTTTATGAACCTCGGCAAGATTCAGGAAGATCTGGGCCGACGCTGCAATGGGATCCTCCCGCCACTGCTCAAAATTTTGTTCTAAAAACTTCTCGTCCAGGGGAAGAGCCTTGTATTTATGCTTGGACCTCTTCCCAGTCTTTGCTTTTTTGGCCGATCCAGACTCATCATTGACCCCAGCTCGCCCCCTTTTTACAGAGGACCCAACATCGATTCTTTTCCCCTTCTCAGCCTCGGTGCGTGCCAGATCTCTCTGGGTAACAGTTGTAACCGGTTCGGCAACGATGGCAACCTCTTCAGCCTCAACAGCAGGTCTAGGTTGAGAAGATATTTGCAACGGTACCCCTGCTTGCTCAACACCAGCCGATTGCATCGCCAGCTTCTTTAAAAATGCGAGCTTCTTAGGCGCCATCATGTCTAAAAAACAAGAAAAAGAAGAGTTATGTAACTTACAGAAAATTCAAATACACAAAAATTTACTACAGAAAGATGATCTACCTAAAACCCTTTGCACCCGCGCCCGCTTCCCAGCCTGGACTAAACGATCCGTAGGGATACCCCGGTATTTATGCTTTGAGAACGGAACCCTTTGGGAAATAAAAATCAGAATCGCCTTCGTGAGACGATCTTCAGCGCTCAAGCGATCCTCACCGACGGAGTAGGAATGTGAAGACCGATTAAAATGACCATGACTCCAACCAATAGGGAACTTGGTGGACACCAAGGTCCGACCATCAGCTCCGAACTTCCCTACACAGTCAATGGCCTCATCATTAACCGGTTCGACCCAATAAAAGAGCTACTTCCAACTTCCCCTCAGTTAGTCCGCATAAGCTTTGAAGATCTTCCAGCTCCGAGGGAAAACTGACATGCTCGCGACCGGACTTGTCCTCCCCACTATTTCGATTAAGCTCGAACAAATGGAAGAAAAGTGGGGACGCCGCCGGTCTCTCCAGGTGAATACACTTCAACTCAAAGGCTCGAAGGAAAGCCCATGCGTTTGGATGTAGCTGGGAGGGTGCTACGTCCAGCTCCGCTAGAACTGTCTGTTCAAGAGAAGTAAAAGGAGGCCGGATGTTCATATCATTTATTGTCACGTGGTACATTGTAAATTTAAGATCTCCTGCCCAGGAATCCACGTGCTCTCCATCCTTCATACCTTCGACCCTCCAAATATTCCTCTCAGAACGCCCAACAATTTTTCGACCTACCGACTCTAGGTTATGGCCCGAACGATACAACAATTAGATCTCCAAAACCTTGACGGAAACCCAATCATAAGGGCCAACCTCCCGCACCGGCACGTCATGAGCCCCAGGACCGGTACTGGAATAACCATCGACTGAAACATCAAAAGCACGACTCGTGCTTGGCTGGTCCATGCCTTCGGCATCGTCCTGATCAGAATCATCTTCAAGCACTGAGCTTGTTCCAAAGTCAGCATCAGAGCTCTCCGATTCAATAGTATCCGAGCTCCCCTGTCTTTCCCCGATCAAACCTCCTCATCAGAATCCGAAGAGAGAGCCACCACATCGATCCTCCGGACTTCCTCCATAGCTCCCACAACATCTGGAACGGACTCATTAACATCGTTTACCGGAGAAAAACTTTCAACATCGATATTTTCCTCCGCTTGCTCGCTGGTAGGAGCAGAGGGCGGATGATCTTGCCCGTCTGGAATACCAACCATTGACTGATTCTCTCGACTTTCAGGGACGCACCACCAGAGGCCATGATCTTTACAAACTCTTTTCGATATTCGGTTATGTCCCTACGAGTTTGTTTGGTCCTCGCCAGATCTAAAAAGCTGCAGAAATGGGGGACGAAGTGTCAGGACAAAAAAAATCGCAAATGGGTCCGCGAACAAGTCGGAACCCGACCTGACGACCCCCACTCCGAGCGAACAAATAAAAAACTAGGAGGGGTCCAAAACGCAAATACAAAAGGAAAACATTAAAACCTAACCTCGAAATAAAACAGATGAGTAGATCGGATATGCAAGAACTCTTCTTGTCGACCTGAAGATAAGCTACTATCACCCTGACCGCTTTGCTCGAAGAAAAGCTCGACACCTCAAGACTGGAAGTCAGAGCAGAAGGAGTTAATCAAGATCGGTAGTCAGAGCATAAGAAGTTGTGCAGCAACAAATCAAGAGCAAGTGACCTCCTATTTATAGTGGGCCGAATATCATGGATTGGGCCTGGAAGTCGAGTCAACGCGTCCAATCAAAACCCAAAGGTCAGGCACTAAAAACAAAACGTCACCATCATTAGCCGCCATCGTAATGCACTCCGTGTCAGAAACATTTAATGCCTGACACTGAATCCAAGGCACTGATCCCACTGCTCAAAAGAAAGCTCGGTACATCTCGAGATCGATTAAGTAAATCAAGCTCGACAAAAACCCATGACCAACATAAGCCACCCCTTTTTTGAGTCCCTCAAAAAAGATAGCTCGGTGCGTCCTATGATCGACAAAGGTAACATCATCTTATCAAGCCAAGTTCGCCCCTCAGGCGACCAGGCTCGGGGGGCCACTGTTATGGTAATAAGTAAAAGGCCTCAGCAATATTACACCCCCTGCAAGGCCCAATGATCAACCAGCCCACATCATGAAAATCTAGCCCAAATCAACCAACGGTTCAGATACCTCTGCAAGATCTAACGACCCAAGATCGTCATAACAAACATCACACAAACTCTATAAATACCACATTCAATGCTCATAAATGTAAGCAATTCCTAAGACTAAAACATTGATTCACTCAGACACTGACTTGAGCGCCGGAGTATTCTTGCAGATACAACACCACCATCTCAAGATCGAACACCGTCATCTCAAGATCGAACCAAGTTGATCAAGGACAACACCTACCAACTACTTCGGAAGTACGGTACAGAACAATATCCTTTACAAGTTTTTGTCCAACATGCATACACTGTGCATCATATCACATCCTTCCCGATTCATATCACAATATGAGTCAGCTCATTTTCCATTTCAAATAAATATTTTTTTGGTTTTACCCAGGGTATCCACCATCGACCGCAGTGACTAATCCACTCACTGAATTGTAGGTGCCTCGAGGGGCAGGACAGTTGGCCCAGAATTTTAACGCTGCTTCGTACCTAAGGTGGGGATCGAACTCCCGACCCTTGGTTTCCATTTCAAATAAATATGTCCCAGCACAAAAAAAGTAGATAAATTCGAATTCTTTTTAATAGATGAATTCTAAATTCTTAATTTAAACACAGTCAATCATGTTTATTTGTCAATTTAATTTTATTTAAATTTAACAAGTATTGCTTAGTCATAAAAACAAGTATTTTCTACAATAAAAAAACAAGTATGAAAATACATCTTAAGAATGTACATATTTCTCATTATCGAAAAAAAAAGAATATATTTCTTTTATTAAAAAAAGAATAATACATTTCTGCTATTAAAAAAAATCATTTTTGTTGCACTTGGAATGGAGAGTGCTCTGAAACCCTCGGAGACCTTTGTTTTCAACACTACATCTCCATCATTGAAGCCCCTGACGATGGTGGTGGAATTCCTATGCCATGAAGACCTTCCTTTTGTGACTTATTTACTGAAGGAAAGGTAAGACAACCATAGAAGGAGAGAGTAGACCTCATTGTCAAGAGATTAGTCAAGATATCCTTTGAAGAAGGGAATTGGTTGCTGCCAAAGGTTACGTTGAATGACTGTTATTTTTAAGACCCGTGCCAACCATGGAAAGATGCACTTGTCATCAAGCTCTTATGGATGTCACCAATGATTGGGAAACCAATCAGAATGCTATGGTTCATTAGCACCTTCTTGACGGTGCTCTCCCTTCCTCTCGTTTTGATGACAGGGTTCCAAGAGGTCTCTCTGCTCTCATAAAATATCCGGGGAGCTCATAATTTGAAGGCTAAAGGCCATCATCTTAGGGAGTTGATTAGTAAGTTTTTACATACTTTTCTTGTTATTATGCAGACATATCTTGATTTTGCAAGGAACGCTACTTTCTAGGCCAGAGTAGACTATAAGCATGTTGTTGTCGACGAGGCCCGTGATCAATCAGGGGGCATTTAGGTCCTCCAACAGATTGGTAGCAATATTTCAACTTCTGTGTTTGATACTTATGCTAATATTGTGATTCTTAACTTAATGATTGGTTATGATAGTTGATTTTTTAAGGCTCTTTATGCTAGCCAAGTATACACCAATAGAATCCATCTTTGGAACCATATAATATCTCTATGCTCACATTACAGAGCCTTAGCTGTTAATGGGAGATTTCAATTAGATTTTTTTTCCTTGTGAACAAAGAGGAGGGAACTTTTATCAAAGCAGAGCTGATGCCTTTCTTCAGGCGCTTGGTGAATGCTCCTTAACTGATATGCCTTTTATTAGAGGTAGCTTCACTTGGCATAGAAATTGTAGGGGTAATAGGAGAATTCACAATAAGCTAGATTGTGCCTTGCTTGGTGTTGGTTTTAAATTCACAATCTAGCTTCCTGAAAGAACAAATTTCTAAATAAAGCTGAAAGACTTACCTTAGCTAAGTCGGTTTTAAATTCGATCTCTATCTATATTCAAGTGGCATGGATTCCTTAGCCAATTTGTTCTAAAAAAGTGAATTAACTCATGATTTCATTTGGAAGGGGAATTAGGAGAGGAGTATCAATCTTGTTGGGCGGCAAACTGTTACTAAGTCTAAAGTGAATGGTGGGCTTGGTAACTGTATAGCTCGTGAGACACACTGCAATGGTGGGGAAATTGGTTTGGAGTTGTACAATTGTAATAACAAGTTGTGGATAAATGTGTTGGCTACTAAGTATCTGACAATTTCTGAGATTCTGGATGTTCAAAAGAAGAATCGATCTCCAACATGGAATTCCATTGACTAGCGAAAAAATTCCGTCGGAAATGTACCAAATCCGCCGGAAAAGTGACGTTTCCTGCGGAAAAATCCGCCGATAAAACGCTCGTAGGTAATGTTTTCGGGTGGATTTTTTTAAAAAAAAAATTGAAAAATTCGCCGAAAACACACATTACTGGTGGTTTTTTTTAAAAAAAATTAAAAAATGTTTTTTTTTTTAAAAATACTTGTTATTCAATGAAAATTTTATAGTGGTGTTCAGTATTTAAACAGGAAATAATATCTCTGATGTAGTTAGGGATGGTGCACTTAGGTATTCCTACTAGTTAGAAATACCGGGGTGTTACAGTAACCATATTATAACAGCTTTTAAATAGCTGTTATATTATTTCCAGGGTGTTTTAGGAATTTGCATTGAATTCCAGCATCCTCCCTTAATGCAAAACCCTAAAAAACTTAGTAATAGGAGAGATACCTAAGACAGGACAAGCCCCTGTTAATATAACTTTATAAAATAGATGATCCAGAACAAGCCTCTGGATAATGACTTTAGAAATTGCATTCTTAGGTTAGAATGCAACCAACCCTAACTCTCTCCTAAGTTTAGTAAATGACTCGCCCTTTAGTGCCTTAGTAAACACATCAGCAAGTTGTTCTTTGGTTGGACAGTAATCTACCACCAAGTTACCTTTAGTAACCTGATCTCTAAGGTAATGGTACCTTGTTTCAATATGTTTCGTCCTTCCATGCCCCATAGGATTCTTAGCAAGACATAAGGCAGATTTGTTGTCAATTAGGAGTGTAGGAGATTGAGTAAGTTCCACCTTAAGCTCCTTTAGCAAAGCTTCCAGCCATGCTGCCTGTGTGGCAGCACTACATGCAGAGACATACTCTGCTTCACAGGAATAAAGAGCAACTATTTGTTGCTTTTTAGAACTCCATGAAACAGATATGCCTTGAAACTTGAACAAAAAACCTGAAGTGCTCCTTCTATCTATGTGATCTCCACACCAATCACTGTCAGAGTACTCCCAGTAGCTTAAACTTCCCTTGATCAGTGCCTTTAGGAAAGAACAAGCCATAATTCAGAGTGCCCTTAATGTACCTAAGGACCCTCTTAGCAGCATTAAGGTGTATCTCCATTGGTTCATTCATGAACCTGCTAATCATCCCAGTAGCAAACAAGATATCAGGCCTGCTGTGGCACAGATATCTTAGTGAACCTACAATCTGCCTGAAAAATGTAGGGTCCACTTTAGAGCCTTTTTCACCCTCCTTCTTGCACAGAAACCCTTCTGCTGGATAGAGGGCAGAATTACATTCTGCCATTTCAAATCTGGTGAGTAATTCCTTAGCATATTTAGTTTGATGTAGGATTAGGCCTTCTGGTACCCTTAAGAACTCTAATCCTAGGAAGTAGGATAGTCTTCCCAAGTCTGTCATCTCAAATTCACTCCTCATAGAAGCTTTGAACCTGTTAATCTCCATAGGACAGCAACCTGTTACCAAAAGGTCATCAACATATAAGCAAATTAGTAACAAATCAGTATCCATAGTGCCTTTAACATAAACACCAAACTCATTGGTGCATTTTGTGAAACCACTTTCCACAAAAAATGTGTCTATTCTTTTGTTCCAGGCTCTTGGAGCCTGTTTCAGTCCATACAAAGCCTTGTGTAAATGGCATACAAGACTTTCCTTTCCTTTTATCTCAAAGCCAGGTGGCTGTGAGATAAACACAATCTCTTCCAATGGTCCATTCAAAAAGGCAGACTTAACATCTAAATGATGTAGGTCCCATTTCTTACTGCAGGCCAAGGCAGTGACCAACTGATGGTCTCATGCCTGGCCATAGGTGAGAACACTTCCTTATAGTCTATTCCTTGCTTTTGTTGGGACCCTCTGGCAACAAGTCTTGCTTTGTGCTTGACTATTTTGCCATTGGGATCCAACTTGAGCTTAAAGACCCATTTAATACTTATTGCCTTCTTCCCTTTAGGCAAAACTGTCACAGTTCAGGTCTTGTTTTTTTCAATAGAGGCCAGCTCCTCTATCATAGAATTTTTCCAGTTTTTGTCTTTAAGGCATCCTTAAAGTCCACTGGTTCAGTATCAGCCATCATAGCATAGTGGATGAGGTCACCATGCTCATTCACTTCACTATCTATGGCAATATCATAATCAGCAAGCCTGCTAGGAGGCTGTCTGAACCTTAGTGTTCTAGGCAGGGCCTGAACAGTAGGTCCAGGTTCTGTTTCAGCATTGTCTTGTTCCTCTTCTTGAGGATTCTGATCCTCAATAGGTAGAATAGGATCCTCTTCATCAGAACTATCACCAATAGGATTAGGTTCAGTGTCTAAGATATTAGAGTCCACTGAACTCACTAGTTCAGCTTTGTCCCAGTCCCATTGCTTGTCTTCAAGCACAACCACATCCCTAGATATTTCAATCTTATCAGTTTTAGGATCTAGCAGCCTATAAGCACCTGTAGGATGATATCCAACAAGGATTAAGGGCTTGCTCTTATCCTCTAACTTCTTTCTCTTACCATCAGGTATATGGCTATATGCAAGTGAGCCAAATACCCTTAGGTGAGAAACCTTAGGCTTGTCACCACACCAGACATGTTCTGGTACCTTGTCTTCCAAACCTTTAGTAGAGCACCTATTTAGGATATAGACAGCTGTATGGACAGCTTCTGCCCATAGCCTTTTAGGTAGCCCCTTTGACTTGATCATGCTCCTAGCCATATCAAGTATTGTCCTATTCCTCCTTTCAGCAATACCATTATGCTGAGGAGTATAGGGTGATGTAACTTCATGTATTATTCATTGAGTGGTGCAGTATTCCTCAGCCTCTATTGAGGTTACTCACCACCACCATCAGTCCTTAAGACCTTAAGTTTCTTACCACTTTGAGTTTCTGCCATTTCCTTAAACTTCTTAAAAACATCATAGGCTTCTCCTTTAGTCTTAAGTAGATATAACCATATTTTCCTTGAAAATTCATCTACAAAAGTCATAAAGTATTTATTTCCCCTAATAGAGGGTATATCAAGTGGTCCACATAGGTCAGAATATACAACATGCAAAATATCCTTAGAAAAATGTTTCATTTCCTTATTAAATTTCTTTCTAGGTTGCTTACCCACTAGGAAAGTAGTACATGTCTCTTTAGTAACTTCAATTTTAGGTAATCCCTCTACTAACCCTTTAGTACTTAGCTTACTTAGGCCTTTGAAGTTTAAATGCCCAAATCTTTTATGCCATAGCATACCTTCAAAACAAACCGTGACACTTAGACAATCTGTCTCTGTGATACTAATGCTGGTTTTGAAGGTTCTATTGGTGGCTAAAGGTGTTGTTAAAACTAGTTTGTCTTTAGCATCATACAACTTTAGTTTTAGATCCTTCATTACTACTGAAAAACCTTTTTCTATAAGCTGTCCTAGGCTTATAAGGTTACAGCTGATCCCAGGAACATAGAAAACATCTTTTATCAAAATTTCTTGTCCATTTTCTTTTGTAAATCTTATGTTTCCTATTCCTTCAGCTGTTATAGCCTTATTGCTAGCACATTTTTTAGTGGTTTTTCTACTAGAATCAAAGTCAACTAACCACTCTTTGTTACCAGTCATGTGATTAGAGTACCCTGAGTCTAGATACCAAATTTCAGTGATGGTTTTACCATCACTTGTAGTAACTGACAGGACTACACAGTCACTATTTTCCTTTAAGTCTAGGTTAGTTACAACAAAATCCTCCCTAGGTTCTGTTTCTCCTAACTCTTCAGTTATCATACTAAAGCCTACATGCTCAGATTCTGATTCAGAATCTTCTTTAGCCATATTGGCTTCAGTTTCAGTTTCCTTAGGCTTAGAATTATTTCTAATAGGACATTCAGTGGCATAATGCCCATATTTATCACATCTATAGCATTGTACCTTAGATTTGTCCTTCGTTTTACTAGAATCAGAATTCTTCTTAGTGGAGTCACCCTTACCACTAGACTTACCTGACTTATCCTTAGACCAATTTTCTTTGCTTGATTGGTTGTTGTTGTTGTTGTTGTTGTTGTTGTTGTTGTTGTTGTTGTTGTTGTTGTTGTTGTTGTTGTTGTTGTTGTTGTTGTTGTTGTTGCCCTCAGTCCATTTCTTTCCCTTTGGATTGGCAGCAAACATAGCTTGATCTTCTTCACCCTCACCATTCAAGAGATCCATCCTAATCTCTTTGGCTTCAAGCCTACTTTGGAGACCTTCAACTTTAAGATCTCCAGGGTTGATGGTGTCTTCAATGCTGTTCACAATAAAGCCAAATTTTCTTGTTAAGGACCTAAGAATTTTCTTACAAATCATTTGTTCAGTTAATGTTTCTCCAATGAGACTCATTGCATTAGTGATTTTCTTTAGTCTCCCAAAGAAATCAGCAATACTTTCACCATCCTGCATGTTTAGATTTTCATACTGCTTTCTTAATGATTGCAGTTTCTCCTCCTTGGCTGGTGCAGCACCATTATAGTATTTGTCAAGGAGATCCCAGGCAGTTTTAGAGACTTTGATGCCTCTAATTCTGTCAAAATTACTCTCATCACACCCCTGGTGTAAGAGATAGATTGCTTTCCAATCTTTCTTAGTGTTTTCCTTATGTTCAGTCATTTGTTCAGGGGTTGGATTCCGAGCTAGTGCTGGAACCCCTTCTTGAACAATATCTAGAACATCATGGAAGCCAAAGATTGCTTCCATTTGCAAACTCCACCTGTCCCAATTTTTCCCATTTAACTTGGGGATTTGGGTGGATAAACTTGCACTTGGTATGCTGTTTTGAGACCTTGATTAACACCTTCTAATACCTGTTTCAAAACACTTAAACTGTCAAAAACACACACACACACACACACACACACAGCCTGCTTGCTGTGTGCTAATTAAAACTGTAAAGAACTTTAAAGAATTGTGAAAGAAAGATAAAGAACTAGAGTTTAGAAATGTCCCTGGATTGTTACTATGCTCTGATACCATATTATATTTCTAACCATTTAATTTGTTTTTTTCTTTTAGGTTGCAAGCATGAAGCAGTAGGGTGCAAATAGCAATTTGCCAGCCCACTGGACTCAGCCCACAGTGACCAAAAAACGCAGCAACCCAATCTTGGCTGCCAAATGGGTCTATGCGGCACCCAGGCCCACTACAACTGTAGCGACACGCGGATCTTTGACCCATTCCACTACCCGTAGTATAAAAGGTACAACCCTAAAATTTCGCCAGAAATTCAAGAGTTCTTCTCTCTCTTTCTTTCTGCGCCTCTCTCTTCTTCTTCTCCACCGTAGCTAGGTTTTCAAAACTTCTTCACCAAACTCAGTGATTGAAGCTTTGTTTATGCTTCAATCACACTCTAATGGTGATTACAAGATGCTGTAACAAAAACCCTTTCTTTTCGTACACAGATTGTTACTGATTGTGGCGAACTTGTGTTCTTCACTTACGAACACAGAGATGGTCACTTGCGAAGGTTTCAAGGCTTGTCTCCTTCAATGAATCGCACCAGAAACTGCACAAAGGTATAGATCACTTCACTGATCTTTTATTTCCTTTGTTTTGGTTTTGATTCAGAAACCCTAGTATCTGAATCTTGATCTTTTTCAGGAACTGTGGCTTAGGGTTTTGATCGGACACCACCACGAAGGTAACCATATTGCTACTTTTCTGTTTTGCCTTTTATTGTTGATTTCTGATAAGCTCCAATTTAGTGCATTTTTAGAGACAATTTTGAGTCATTTTTAGAGCTATTATTATTATCTAAATAAATAAGTGACTCAACTTGCTATTTATTTTGTAGGAAAGCAGATAGATAAAGAAGTTGTTTCAATGAGTTGTTTGAAGCAAAATGGGGGTGTCATTAGCAAAAGAAGCATGTGGCCCAAGTGTGGAAAAATAAAGTCCAAGTCCAATTCCAAACAAACCTAAGCGTGAACACTAAGAAAAGAAAAGGAAAAAAGAGCTTTGAATTAGAAGAGGGTACAGTAGCCGCACAACACAAAAAGGAATTATTTTTTATAATAAAAGGAGGAATTGACGGCAACATCAGAGAAGAAAGTCACGCACGCACGCAGACGAGAAGCAAACAGTAGCGCCGGCAAATAGAGGAGAGAGTTTTGGGTACCCGTTCTTGACACCGTGAGAGAGCTCTGGAGCAGAAAAAGGAGACGAAATTTGCAGGATCAGAAATTTCTCTATTCCGGGTCATTTTTATCTCTGTAATTTATGACTCCTAATTTTATTTTATTGTTCTCGAACACCATGGATAGCTAAATCATCTTCTAGGGTCTAGGTGGATCTTGCTTGATTAGAGACCTTTTTATGTTTTAATTTATACTTTGAATTCCTTGTTTTTATTTCAATTGATATTATCGTATTGCTTTTATCACATAATTAGGATTGACAACCTTTGCATGTTCATAATCAATTAGTTGATCAGCGACCGTACTACAATTAGTTGGTGGACCTATAGGATAATTGAGACTATAATTAATGAATGACCAAACTTTAATTTAGTCTTCCAATCATTCAACCTTTTTGTACTTTATGCTTTTCTTGAATTTAAATTCTTGCATGACCAAACAAGGGTTAATTTAGGAAAAAGAATATTAATCGCGAATGACCAAACGGATTAATAGCTTTAGTAAAGGGATTGGTAATTGAATAAAATAAAGGAATTCAGGTAGAATTAGACATAGGGGAATCGAAGCTTGCAAGTGAAACCGTGACCCTAGGCTTCTCTCCATTGGTTTACTTAACATTTTACTTCTTGCTATTTATTTCTTTTTATTTTTGTTTCTATAACAACCACACATTCGTTCGTCTAAATAATAATTAATCTTAAGTAGTTTGGTACTTGTTAATTAATCCCTGTGGAGACGATATCTTTTATACTACTTCTGCGAGAGAGTACACTTGCTCTAAGTGTGTTTTTAACGCAACAAGTTTTTGGCGCCGTTGCCGGGGATTAAATTAATAATATTAAACGAAAAAGATTTTTTATTGCTTTAGACATTTATTTCATTTCTTGTTTTAATTAAATAAAAGGAAAAAAAATTATATTTAGTTTTATTTTATTAGTTAGTTTTATTTTTATTACTGTTACTCGTGCATGCTCACCCGCTCCCAGGAGCCTATTTTGGTTTTTGATCCAGAAATTGAAAGAACTTCTCGAAGGATAAGAAAAGAGACAAGAGTGATGGTTGCCAATCCGAGAAGAACTCTTCGGGACTACTTTACTCCCACAGCGAATATCACTACAAGCATAGTCAATTCACCTGTGCAAGCTACTAACTTTGAGCTCAAACCCAGCTTGATTCAAATGGTTCAGAATTCGACTATGTTCAGAGGTGCACCAATAGAAGACCCGCACACCCATCTTAGAAACTTCTTGAGGGTGGCAGACTCAGTAATTTGTAATGGTGTCACTCCTGATGCCATTAGAGTGGGATTGTTTCCATGGTCAGTGGCTGACAAGGCATCTGCTTGGCTAGACTCTCAACCTGCTGAGTCCATTACCACGTGGGACCAACTGAAACAAAAATTTTTGACCAAATATTTCCCTCCAGGTAAGACTACTAAGATCCGAGGTGCAATAATCAGCTTTGCTCAACTCGAGCAAGAATCTTTACATGAAGCTTGGGAAAGATTTCAAGACTTACTCTGAAGTTGTCCACATCATGGATTTGAGAAGTGGCAATTGCTTGAATATTTTTGCAACGGATTATCTTCTCAAAATAGGGGAATTGTTAATATGGCTTGTGGACGCTCTCTAATGAATGGAGAACCTGCGACAGTATATGACTTAATTGCAGAGATAGCAGCTGATAATGCCCAATGGGAGACAAGTGACAGACACATCAAGAAATCAGCTGGGATGTACAAGGTTGAAGATGACACTAGTGTTGATATAAAGCTGGATGCTCTCTCTAAAGAGGTGAAATCTATGATGAAGGTACAAGCTCAATCCACTCCAATAGTTACCTCCACTAGTGACATCACAAATAATCTCTGGGGAGGCCTAACTGAAGAAGTCAACTATCTTGGTCAGAAGAAAAGTGAGTTAAGGCCTGGTATGCAAGAGGCTTTAGTTAGATACATGGAAAAAGTTGGACACCCGTGCATGGGTGTTTTAGCCAATTACATGGACAGGACTGATGAGAGGTTGCAATCCATTGAAGAACTGATAAAAGCACAGGGCCGGCCAACAACCTCAACTGAAGAGGCCAATTATGTTCAGAATTCCAACCAAACCCAAAATGACCCTTATTCAAACACTTACAATCCGGGTTGGATAAATCACCCTAATTTCTCTTGGGGAGGACAACAAAAGGAGCAAAGCTCGAACTCCTATAAGCCTCCACATGTGCAAAGGCAAAAGGAGAAAAAGTTGGATACCAATGATGTGTTGACAAGGTTTATGCAGCAGACAAATGAAAAATTTGGAAGCTTGGAGGGAGCCATGAACAACAAATTTGGAAGCCTGGAGGGCCAAATTGGAGCCATGAACAACGAATTTGGAAGCCTGAAGGGTCAAATCTCAAATCTCATCACTGTGTTGTCTCAAAGGCCTTAAGGCTCACTGCCTACCCAAACTGAGCCTAATCCAAGAAATGAGCATTGCAAGGCTGTCACTCTTAGGAGTGGCAACGAGCTGGTTCAAGAAAACAATCAAGATGGACGGGCGCCCGAGAAAGAAATACAAGCTCCTATTGAGGGGAGCACTTCTGAGGAAAGCAAAAAGGAAAGGGAAAAATATGAGCAAGCAAAGGTAAATGTTCCTTATCCTCAAAGACTTAAAAATGAGCAGCATGATAAGCAATTTGCCAAATTTCTTGAAATATTTAGAAAATTGCATATCAACATTCCTTTTGCTGAAGCTATTGCTCAAATGCCTAAATATGCCAAATTTTTAAAAGAAATTATTTCTAACAAAAGGAAGTTAGAAGGCTTTGAAACAGTTAGGCTCAATGAGGAATGTTCTGCTATAGTTCTAAAAAAGTTACCACCTAAGCTTAAAGATCCAGGTAGTTTTACTATCCCTTGTACAATTGGTAACTCTCATTTTGAAAAGGCTTTATGTGATTTAGGAGCAAGTATAAATTTGATGCCTTTTTCTGTTTTTAGAAAGCTTGGTTTGCAGGAACCACATCCTACTAACATCACTTTGCAGCTAGCTGATAGATCCATTGCCACCCCCGTGGAGTGGTGGAAGATGTTTTAGTTAAGGTTGATAAGTTTATTTTCCCTGCTGATTTTGTTGTATTGGATATGGAAGAAAACGAGGAAGTCCCAATTATTTTGGGGCGTCCTTTCTTAGCTACAGGAAAAAGCTTAATTGATGTCCAGCAAGGAAAATTGACTTTGAGATTTAGAGATGAGGAAATTGTATTTCAAGTCTTGAACTCATTAAAAAATCATTCCTCATTTGCTTCTTGTAATTTTATTCAAGCTATGGATATTAACGATGTGGTTACCTCTGAAAGTTTTGATGATTTTAGAATTCAGGACCCTCTAGAAAAAGTACTTACTTTGCAGGGACTTGGCATATTGCAGGGTGGTGAGGAAGAAGAGTTCTTAATGTTTTTGCAGGCTCACCACCCTCAGAAAAATTGGAGTAACCATAGATTTGAGGAATTGGAATGGGGTAATACTCCAAATCCCAAACCTTCAATTGAAGAGGCTCCTGAGCTTGAATTAAAGCCTCTTCCTTCAAATGTAAAATATGCTTTCTTGCATCCCCCTTCCTCTTTGCCTGTGATTATTTCTGCAGATTTGACAGATACCATGGAGGATAAGCTTTTGAGGGTATTAAGGGCCAACAAAGAAGCCTTTGGATGGTCTATTCATGATATAAAAGGCATTAGTCCCTCAATTTGCACCCACAAGATCTACATGGAGGATGATTACCAACCCCGGGCACTACCTCAACGCCGCCTCAATCCTAACATGAAGGAGGTGGTCAAAAAGGAAGTGATTAAGCTTCTTGATGCAGGTATCATCTATCCTATCTCTGATAGTAAGTGGGTAAGTCATGTTCAATGTGCTCCTAAAAAGGGAGGTACTACTGTGATGGAGAATGATAAAAATGAATTAATTGCAGTTAGGAAAACTACCGGGTGGCGTATGTGCATTGATTATAGAAAATTAAATGATGCCACCCGAAAAGATCACTTCCCCCTTCCCTTTATTGATCAAATGCTTGAGAGAGTGGCGGGTCATGATTATTATTGTTGTTTGGATGGATATTCCGGTTATTTGCAAATACCAGTGGCTTCTGAAGATCAAGAAAAAACTACTTTTACTTGCCCATATGGAACATTTGCATATAAAAGGATGCCATTCGGTTTATGTAATTCCCCTGCCACTTTCCAAAGATGCATGATGGCTATCTTCTCTGACTTGGTTGAAAAATGCATTGAGATATTCATGGATGATTTTACCGTCTTTGGATCCTCTTATGAGGATTGTTTACATAACTTGAATCCAGTGTTGCAGAGATGCAGGGATACCAATTTAGTGCTCAATTGGGAGAAGTGCCAATTTATGGTACAAGATTGCATTATTCTATGACATAAGGTGTCCACTAGAGGCATTGAAGTTGATCCTGCAAAGGTTGAGGTAATTGCAAAGTTTCCCCCACCCAATTCTGTTAAGGGGGTCCGTAGTTTTCTAGGCCATGCTGGATTCTATAGGAGGTTTGTTAAAGACTTCTCAAAAATTGCAAAGCCTATGACTGACCTCTTGGTTAAGGAGGCCACTTTTGATTTTTCTGACACTTGTTTGAAGGCTTTTAATTGTTTAAAGGAAAAATTAATTAGTGCCCCTGTTGTTGTTGCCCCCGATTGGTCGCTTCCCTTTGAAATTATGTGTGATGCTAGCGATACTGCTGTGGGGGCTGTTTTGGGGCAAAGAAAGAATAAGGTATTTTATACCATTTACTATGCTAGTCGTACTCTTGATGATGCTCAAAGAAATTACACTACCACAGAGAAAGAGTTACTAGCTGTAGTATTTGCATTTTACAAGTTTCGTCATTACCTTGTTCTTTCTAAAGTTATTGTTTACACTGACCATGCTGCCATTAGATATTTGCTTGGAAAACAGGATGCTAAACCCAGGTTAATCAGGTGGATTTTGTTGCTACAAGAGTTTGACTTGGAGATTAGAGACAAGAAAGGCTCAGAGAACTTTGTAGCTGACCACCTCTCAAGGCTTGACCATAGTGTGATGCAGGCCTCAAACGATGGGGAGATCAAGGAGGTTTTCCCTGATGAGCGACTTTTAGCTATTTCTACTATTCCTTGGTTTGCAGACATTGTCAACTACTTGGTGGGTAAGGTTGTTCCCCCTGATTTTTCTTTTCAGCAAAAGAAGAAATTAATTTCTGATGCTAGACAGTACTTGTGGGATGACCCTTACCTATTTAAAGTATGTGGAGACAAGGTTATTAGGCGTTGTGTGCCTATGGATGAGGTAACTTCTATCCTTGAGCATTGTCACTCTAGAGAGGTAGGTGGCCACTTTGGCCCAAATAGAACTACATATAAAGTTTTACAATGTGGTTTTTATTGGCCTACTATATTTAAAGATGCTCATGAATTTGTGAAAGCTTGTGATAGTTGTCAAAGGAGTGGCAATATTTCTAGGCGTCAAGAGATGCCTTTAAACAACATTTTGGTTTGTGAGATATTTGATGTATGGGGTATTGACTTTATTGGGCCCTTCCCTAAATCTTTTTCAAATCAATATATTCTTGTTGCTGTAGATTATGTGTCTAAATGGGTAGAAGCTGTAGCCTTACCCACTAATGATGCTCGGGTGGTAGTGGGATTTTTAAAGAAAAATATTTTTACAAGATTTGGCACTCCCTGGGCAATTATTAGTGATGGTGGCACCCATTTTTGCAATAAACAATTTGAAAATATTTTGAGCAAATATGGTGTCACTCATAAGGTGACAACTCCTTACCATCCACAAACTAGTGGCCAGGTTGAAATTTCAAACAGAGAGCTGAAAAGGATTTTAGAGAAGACAATTAGTGGATCAAGAAAAGATTGGTCTTTGAAACTTGATGATGCACTATGGGCCTATAAAACTGCTTTTAAAACCCCCATTGGGATGTCTCCTTATCGTCTTGTTTTTGGAAAATCATGTCATTTGCCTGTTGAATTAGAGCATAAAGCACTTTGGGCTTTAAAATTTCTAACCTTTGATGCTCAGCTTACAGGTGAAAATAGGTTGCTGCAGCTCGATGAATTGGATGAGCTCCGTCTGGGAGCTTATGAGAATGCCAAGTTATATAAGGAGCGGACTAAAAAGTGGCATGATAAGCGCATCCAGCAGCGTGAATTCCATGTTGGTGAAAAAGTTTTAATTTATAACTCACGTTTGCGTCTTTTTCCAGGAAAGTTGCACTCAAGGTGGTATGGACCCTACACTGTTACTCAAGTTTTTCCTTATGGAGTGCTTGAGGTATCTCATGAAGATGGTACCACTTTTAAGGTCAATGGGCAGCGTGTGAAGCATTTTGAGGAAGGGCTGAGTCAAGTGAGCTATGTTACTACCCTCAAGGATTGCCTCTAGTACCGTCAGGCTCGTGACGTTAAACAAGTGCTTGCGGGAGGCAACCTGTGTTTTATTTTCATTCATTTTAGTTTTTTTTTCTTTTTTAGGAATAAACTCCAACTACAAGCTCTCTCAGGGAAGTCGCTCTTACTCTCTCATTTATTTATTTTTGTTTCAATTTGATCATTTTGCATTGAGGACCATGCTTCATGCTAGTGTGGGGGAGGAGAGTTTATTTTGTCACTTGATCTCTATTAATGCACATACCCACCATATATGTTGATAGCATTTTTTCTGGCTTGTTTTAAATGAATTATGCCTAAAGTTAAAAAAAAAATAGAGATTTTGCCTTTAGGGGATCCCATAATTAATTTACTTGACAGACTTGTGCTTAATTGTAACTGTGAGGTTGTCCTTAGGAAGCTGATAATTAGCATTGTGTCTGTTGAGTACTTTTTGTGAACTAGCTTCTAAATGTGAGATCTGAGCCTTCATAAGGGGATTGACACTAAATCATAAATTTTTACCCCTTTTCTTTCTATGAGCGTGTTTCCCAATTTGCTACATTCTAGAATTTGTCTTTTGACCATTTCAAGGCGAAAATTGATTTGCATCATGTAAAAAGATTTGGGAATTTAGGTATTTTTCTGGCCTAAGAGTTGTTTGTTGAATTTATCCATTAGTTGCCCCATTTGAGCCTATTTGTTATATTTTTTTTTCTTTGGTACCCAGATATAATTTTTTCTTTTTTTTGTGGTAATCATTTGAAATTAAATTTGGAGCAACTATTGAAAATTACAATTTCGTCCTATATTTTTAGTTGTCTATATTGTTAGGACTGAAACTTTGTCCTATTCTTTAGTTGTCTATCTTGTCAGGATAAAAAAAAAAAGAGAGTGAATCATGTACTTACATTTTCCTCCAAAAAAAAATGAAAAAAAAGAAATAGGAAGAAAATTTGAAAAAAAAAAGGAAAGCAACAAGGAAGAAAAGGCACATCAAAAGAATGAAAGAGCCAAAGGGCAAATCCAAAAAAAAATGAAATGGCCTACTCAAGAAAAAAGGCAAATCAAAAAGAGTCTACTCAATAGAAAAAGAGTGAAGAAGGAAATGGAATTAATTTGGAGTTTGGGCAAAAATTGTAAAATAGATAGGAGCTCCATATTTGGAGTTTGGCTTCAGTTTCAGTTTCCTTAGGCTTAGAATTATTTCTAATAGGACATTCAGTGGCATAATGCCCATATTTATCACATCTATAGCATTGTACCTTAGATTTGTCCTTCTTTTTACTAGAATCAGAATTCTTCTTAGTGGAGTCACCCTTACCACTAGACTTACTTGACTTATCCTTAGACCAATTTTCTTTGCTTGATTGGTTGTTGTTGTTGTTGTTGTTGTTGTTGTTGTTGTTGTTGCCCTCGGTCCATTTCTTTCCCTTTGGTTTGGCAGCAAACATAGCTTGATCTTCTTCACCCTCACCATTCAAGAGATTCATCCTAATCTCTTTGGCTTCAATCCTACTTTGGAGATCTTCAACTTTAAGATCTCCAGGCTTGATGGTGTCTTCAATGCTGTTCACAATAAAGCCAAATTTTCTTGTTAAGGACCTAAGAATTTTCTTACAAATCATTTGTTCAGTTAATGTTTCTCCATTGAGACTCATTGCATAAGTGATTTTCTTTAGTCTCCCAAAGAAATCAGTAATACTTTCACCATCCTGCATGTTTAGATTTTCATACTGCTTTCTTAATGATTGCAGTTTCTCCTCCTTGGCTGGTGCAGCACCATTATAGTATTTGTCAAGGAGATCCCAGGCAGTTTTAGAGACTTTGATGCCTCTAATTCTGTCAAAATTACTCTCATCACACCCCTGGTGTAAGAGATAGATTGCTTTCCAATCTTTCTTAGTGTTTTCCTTCTGTTCAGTCATTTGTTCAGGGGTTGGATTCCGAGCTAATGCTGGAACCCCTTCATGAACAATATCTAGAACATCATGGAAGCCAAAGATTGCTTCCATTTGCAAACTCCACTTGTCCCAATTTTTCCCATTTAGCTTGGGGATTTGGGTGGATAAACTTGCACTTGGCATGCTGTTTTGAGACCTTGATTAACACCTTCTAATACCTGTTTCAAAACACTTAAACTGTCAAAAATACACACACACACACACAGCCTGCTTGCTGTGTGCTAATTAAAACTGTAAAGAACTTTAAAGAATTGTGAAAGAAATATAAAGAACTAGAGTTTAGAAATGTCCCTGGATTGTTACTATGCTCTGATACCATATTATATTTCTAACCATTTAATTTGTTTTTTCTTACAGGTTGCAAGCATGAAGCAATAGGGTGCAAATAGCAATTTGCCAGCCCACTGGACTCAGCCCACAGTGACCAAAAAACGCAGCAACCCAATCTTGGCTGCCAAATGGGTCTATGCGGCACCCAGGCCCACTACAACTGTAGCGACACGCGGATCTTTGACCCGTTCCACTACCCGTAGTATAAAAGGTACTACCCTAAAATTTCACCAGAAATTCAAGAGTTCTTCTCTCTCTTTCTTTATGCGCCTCTCTCTTCTTCTTCTCCATCGTAGCTAGGTTTTCAAAACTTCTTCACCAAACTCAGTGATTGAAGCTTTGTTTATACTTCAATCACACTCTAATGGTGATTACAAGATGCTGTAACAAAAACCCTTTCTTTTCGTACACAGATTGTTACTGATTGTGGCGAACTTGTGTTCTTCACTTACGAACACAGAGATGGTCACTTGCGAAGGTTTCAAGGCTTGTCTCCTTCAATGAATCGCACCAGAAACTGCACAAAGGTATAGATCACTTCACTGATCTTTTATTTCCTTTGTTTTGGTTTTGATTCAGAAACCCTAGTATCTGAATCTTGATCTTTTTCAGGAACTGTGGCTTAGGGTTTTGATCGGACACCACCACGAAGGTAGCCACATTGCTACTTTTCTGTTTTGCCTTTTATTGTTGATTTCTGATAAGCTCCAATTTAGTGCATTTTTAGAGACACTTTTGAGTCATTTTTAGAGCTATTATTATTATCTAAATAGATAAGTGACTCAACTTGCTATTTATTTTGTAGGAAAGAAGATAGATAAAGAAGTTGTTTCAATGAGTTGTTTGAAGCAAAATGGGGGTGTCATTAGCAAAAGAAGCATGTGGCCCAAGTGTGGAAAAATAAAGTCCAAGTCCAATTCCAAACAAACCTAAGCGTGAACACTAAGAAAAGAAAAGGAAAAAAGAGCTTTGAATTAAAAGAGGGTACAGTAGCCGCACAACACAAAAAGGAATTATTTTTGATAATAAAAGGAAGAATTGACGGAAACATCAGAGAAGAAAGTCACGCACGCACGCACGCAGACGAGAAGCAAACAGTAGCACCGGCAAATAGAGGAGAGAGTTTTGGGTACCCGTTCATGACACCGTGAGAGAGCTCTGGAGCAGAAAAAGGAGACGAAATTTGCAGGATCAGAAATTTCTCTATTCCGGGTTATTTTTATCTCTGTAATTTATGACTCCTAATTTTATTTTATTGTTCTCGAACACCATGGATAGCTAAATCATCTTCTAGGGTCTAGGTGGATCTTGCTTGATTAGAGACATTTTTATGTTTTAATTTATACTTTGAATTCCTGGTTTTTATTTCAATTGATATTATCCTATTGCTTTTCTCACATCATTAGGATTGACAACCTTTGCATGTTCATAATCAATTAGTTGATCAGCGACCGTACTGCAATTAGTTGGTGGACCTATAGGATAATTGAGACTATAATTAATGAATGACCAAACTTTAATTTAGTCTTCCAATCATTCAACCTTTTTGTACTTTATGCTTTTCTTGAATTTAAATTCTTGCATGACCAAACAAGGGTTAATTTAGGAAAAAGAATATTAATCGCGAATGACCAAACGGATTAATAGCTTTAGTAAAGGGATTGGTAATTGAATAAAATAAAGGAATTCAGGTAGAATTAGACATAGGGGAATCGAAGCTTGCAAGTGAAACCGTGACCCTAGGCTTCTCTCCATTGGTTAAACTTCACATTTTAATTCTTGCTATTTATTTCTTTTTATTTTAGTTTCTATAACAACCACACATTCGTTCGTCTAAATAATAATTAATCTTAAGTAGTTTGGTACTTGTTAATTAATCCCTGTGGAGATGATATTTTTTATACTACTTCTGCGAGAGAGTACACTTGCTCTAAGTGTGTTTTTAACGCAACAATTTCTTTCACAAAACCCTAACTAGTTCTATGTTTGTTGCTGTATGTACTTCGTATGCACTTGGATGTGCAAGAACCTTCACCACTTGTGAAGATTACAACCACGTACACGAACTGGACAGGTAAATCCTTTCTGTCTTGTATTCCCTCTTATATTTCACTGTTTTCTGTTTTCAGATTGATGACAAACACTCACTGTTTGTTCTTTACTGCTTGCAAGGTACCCTTACCATGACACGGCCTCACCACACTCAAGCACAGAGACTCAGGAACTAGACTCAAAAAACAGAGAAGAAGATCTTGAAGAAAAAGAATAACTTGTAAACTTTTTATTTCAATGTAGAACTAATTCTGTACAAATTACAAAGTGTATGTGTATATTTATAGGTTTCACTGGATCTGTTTAGCTGTTAGAAGGATTTGTTTTAGATACAAACCTAGTTTGTTATATTAACAAACTAGTTAACAAACTGTTAACTACCAAAACAGATTTGTAACCATATTATAACAGCTTTTAAACAGCTGTTATATTATTTCTAGGGTGTTTTAGGAATTTGCATTAAATTCCAGCATTCCCAAGCTCAAACTCTAGATAAAGTTCATTGAAATCATCATCCTGAATCATGTGTCCCATCACCTTCTAATCCACCTTCGTCATCGGAAACCTCCTCAAGTGTCATGGGTTCAAAAAGTACATCAGCACCAAGCTAATGTCCGAGCTTAGCGCAGACAAGTTCTAGAAAATTGCTTTTTGATAGGGAAAGACAACTCCAAACTATTATCTAGTTGAATGAAAAATTTGGAATGTTTGGAAGCCATTTGTCCCTAGAGCAGACCTTTTATTTATACTATATAATCATAACACCCTCAATGTATATCACCAGCCCTGCTAAATCAAAAGGAAAGAAAAGGAGGAGAATCAAGTTGAAAATGCATGTTCTTTGCCCTTTCGGCAAGCTGCGACAAACAGTCTTGCTAACGACGCAAGCTTTGAACTCGGAGCGAGAGACACCCTCGATGATGTTAAAATTGTGTGGCCTAGTAGATGCTGACTAAACTATGAGTCATAACAATTATTTGCACATAAAGTAATGATCTTTCCGTGTACTAATATATTTTTATTCATCAAATACAATGCAAAATCATCTTTTACAGATGACTTGGGGATCGTCAGCAACAATGCACTTACTTTCAGTGTTTTAAAAAACGGCTCAGATCGCGAACCGGTGGGATGACCGGTTGGAGTCTAGACTTGGATAGGACATGCACCTAAAGGGGAACGGGCCATTTGACCCGATCGGTTTTCCAAATATGCCGACGAACCAACAGTTTATTGCGAATTGGATAGGACCAAGAACTGAAAGCACATATGCACATTTCACGTTGTTTCATGTTGACTTTACAGTCCCAATGACACGCATGTTGCATAGTCCACTGCCTACTGCATACTCCCACCTTCACGCCTGTTGCACAGTCCCTCACCTTTCTTTTTTCCATGCTGACTTTATTGCACACAGGGAAGAGGGTTTGCGTGACCAAGGTCTTGAACTTAGAGTTTAGAGCCATTTGTCATGGTGGTAACAGAGGGCAAGGAATCAAAGTAACACAATTGAGAGAAAAGGATTTGTTACCAGTCATACGGTCAGAAGCACCAGAGTCAAGTAGCCACGATCCAAGGGAGGAAGGGAGGACTGACAGACATAGGCTAAAGGACTACAAGACTGAACAACAGCAGCAGACAGTGTGGATTATTGAGCTCCTCTGAATTTGAGAAACTTGTTGTAATCAACAGTAGAGATAACAACATCTTCAGTAGTGTAGTTGGCTGGATCTAAGGAAGGCGGCAGAATAGCTGTCGGACTGTGAGTCGCCAGAAAATAGGCAAAAACCCGGATCAGTGCAGTGTTTTTTATTGCACACTGAATTTTATTGCACACTATATTTTACTAATACCCCGTTCTATCTAAAAGACACATCAAATTTTTTAGGGTAAAAATATCATTACACTCTATTTCTTCTTTTTTCTCTCTTTATTCTTACACTCTCTTTCTTACTTTTCACTTTTCTCTTACACTCTCTTTCTTCATTTTTTCTCTTTCTTTTTACACTCTCTTTCTTCCTTTTTTCTTTTTACTTTACTTTTCCCATAAATAATTATTCTCTTTCTCTTATCACTTCACTTTAATTCTTTTAACTAAATTTGTAAATTTATACGATCACTACTTTAATTAAAATTTTTGAAGCCTACTACTATAAACCTACTATCTAAAAAGCAAGAAGACTTAATGACTATTTAAATTAGTAATTAATATTTAAAGCAAATATTTCTTATTGATAATCTAATATCTAATTTTTATTATCTACTATAATCTACTAATCAACTAAAATAATCAATTGAAACTACGAGATAACTACACTGATAAATAAAAAAACATGGGATAACAGCAGTGATATATAAAAAAACATGGGATTAATATTTACCATTGATATTTATAATTTTTTTTTGACAATTTATAATTAATATTTACCATTGATAATTATAATTTTGGAAAACTACTATAAACCTACTATCTAAAAAAACACGGGATAACTGCAATAATCTACTATAATCTACTAATCAACTCAAATAATCAATTGAAACTATGAGATAACTACACTGATACATAAAAAAACACTGGACAACTGCACCGATATATAAAAAATACAGGGATAACTACAATGATATATATAAAAACACGGGATAGTTGCATTGATATATAAAAAAAACATGGGATAACAACACTGATATATAAAAAAACACTGCACTGATATATAAAAACACATGGGATAAATGCACATATTATTTTTAAATGATACTTTTACATTTTTAGTTTTAATATTTATCAATTTTTTATTTGAAATTCCTTTTTTATCAACTGTTCTGGACTGGACCAAGAGGTCCATTTAGCAATTCCAGGAGGTGCATTTAGCAATGGATATGGATTGGCCCAATCACTTTGGCCCATATCCACAACATAGAAGCCCAATCACGCTTAGACGGTTAAGATCAATTTCGCTGATCCGACGATCCACAAACGGGTACGATTTCCTATAAATACCGGCTCGCATAGCCATTTACGAGGTACACACTCTTCCCTTGCAAATTCACCAGCTTATTCTCATACTGACTTGAGCGTCGGAGTGGCTTTGCAGTACCCCCGGGCTCACTGACCTCCTGCCAGGGCAGCAAGAGACCTACCAACAGCAGCTGACGAAAATACTGCTAGGTACAGAACATTGGCGACCACAGTGGGAGATATCTATCTTTCACATCATCACTACTCGAACTTTTCTCTTGCTACTCCATGGCTCCCAGAGGCAGGCCCCGGATCCAAAGCATTACCGTACCGGCATCCCGACCAGAGGATACTCCGGAAGGCAACGTCGTAACCCTACCCGACGAGGGTACCAGTCAGCCTACTCAGCCTTCGAATGTGAGTCAGCTTTTGGATCTCCTGACCAATCGCACTCAAGCTATGCTGCATCAGGAGGACCAACAGAGTGCTAAGGACATGCCCAACTCGGCACCCAGGAGGGCGCATGGCCGGGCGCCAAGACAGCATTAGACAGCGCCCATGAGGGCGCCTGGCAGGGCGCCATGGCAACATCAGGCAGCGCCCATGAGTGCGCCAGGGCAGCATCAGACAGCGCCCATGAGGGCGCCATGGCAACATCAGGCAGCGCCCATGAGGGCGCCTGGCAGGGGAACCCTTCCTCCAACAACGATGACTTTGAGGCACCATCGTTCTCCCCCTCGGCGACGTAGGCATGGAGGATCAGGCTCACCTCCAAGGGACCCCTCCATCCCCTCCGGATGATACCTACCATCCTCACGACTCCCGCTCCAAGACCTCCAAGAGTAGGACAAGGTTGGCAGCTGATCTGACTTGTTATGGGCCTAGTACCAGCAAATGCAGCACCCCCAGGGATGACATTGAAAAAGGGAAGCTCGCCCAATACGTGAATGAAGAAGAGGATGAAACTCGCGACTCCGAATAAGGAGCAGAGCATTAGGACTCGAGCCTAAGGCTAGGCCTAATTATGAATTTTGTTGTTTGAGCACAAAAGCAGAATATCAAGAAAGACAAAAGGTCCAACTCCATAGTCAGGAGTGGAGCGAGACAAGTCTGAGACCCAACATACCATGTAGGGAGGGATTTCCTGGATCGTAGGGGGCAACCTCAACATTAACCTAAAGCCAAGATCATCTCTCCAAGTATGGGAGTCAAGGGTGTCATGGCGCGCTCATCTTCCTAAAGCAAAGAAGCCAAGATCACGGCACCCACCCGGCGGGGATCCAAGGTATGAGACTACGATGTCTTGGGTAGCAAGCGCTAAGAAAGGCGTGGAAGTCAAGCAAATGACGAGACCATGAGGTCACAGCCACCAGAGATACCCACCTACAAGGGTGATGTCTAGTCTGCAGGCCATAACTTCATCTGTGTTTATCCGATTGAGGCTTGTAAGCATGCGTTGGAAAGCTAAGAAGCAGAGCTACAATTCTAATGTTAAGCTCGAAATCCAATTCATACGTCTCCGCACCCAGGAAGGGAAACAAGCTGACGGCACCATGGCGAGCCAGCACCCAAGGCACCCAGGAGGGCGCCAAATCCTGTTACGGAAGCAGCCAGCGTGGCACGTAAGAAAATTAAAGGATGCATGAGCATGTGAGTGCATGAGCACGTAAGAAAATAAAAGAGCGCATGAGCACGTAAGAAAATTAAAGGATGCATGAGATGTGAGTGCATGAGCATGAAAGGAAATAAAAGAGTGCACGAGTACGTGAGCAAAAAAACATAGTGCACGAGCACGTGAGCTAAAAAAATAGTGCACGAACCCGTGAGCAAAAAAACATAGTACACGAGCACGTGAGCAAAAAACATAGTGCACGAGCACGTGAGAAAATAAAATAGAGAACGAGCACGTGAGCAAAAAATAAAATAGTGCACGAGCACGTGAGCAAATAACATAGTGCGCGAGCACGTGAGAAAATCAAATGATGCATGAGCGTGAGAGGAAATAAAGTAACGCGTGAAGTGATGGTGTCATTCTGCTAGCCCTCACACTCTGCTCCGCTCGCCCTCACACTCTCCTATGCTCGCCCCCTAGGTGCAATGTAATCGGTCAAGAGGAAAAGAAAATGTGGTGTTGCTCGCCCATACTCACCATCAATCACCTTGATCAAGCCAAGTCAGCAAAAAATATCAATAGACGAGCAGGATAATTGCTGTGATCCTCTGACAAAATTAGTAGACCCGACGACGGCACGAGCCGTAAGGGCAACCTAACCTATGAGGGAATCCTAAACGACAACGTCAAGTCAAGACCATCCTCCAGGATAATCTCGACTTGGGGGGCAACGGTGGAACCAGGTCAATATCCACCAGAGGCACCACCGGGGATCGTCATCGAGGAGATCCCCCGACCGACGCAGGTCAATATCGAACTTTGCCACGAGGCGCGAAGCGGCTTTAAACGTGTCGCAACCTCTAATGGGCAATTTAAATTCAGACCGAGTTCTGATAAACTGCCCTCGGTGTTAACTTTGCCACGAGGCACGAAGCGGCTTCGAAAATGGTCGCAACCTCTGATGGGCGAGTTAAATTCGGATCGATTATGATAAACTGCCCCCAGAGTATACATTGCCACAAGGCGCGAAGCGACTTTAAACGTGTCGCAACCTCTAATGGGCGAGTTAAATTCAGACCGGGTTCTGATAAACTGCCCCCGGAGTTAACTTTGCCACGGGGCACGAAGCGACATATCGCAACCTCTGATGGGCAAGTTAGATTCAGACCCCTCTGACAAACTGCCTCCAGAATAAACCTGCCACGAGGAGGTATGAGATTATACATACAGATGTGCAAGGCAATGACTTGCGCCTGAGTCCAGGAAGGCGCCTAAGAGGGCGCCAACATCAGGACTTTGCACCTTGACACAAGACGCCCAGGAGGGCGCCAACATCAGGAGGCATGACACAAGGCGCCCACGAGGGCGCCGACTTCAAAAACACAGCCCCTTGCCACGAAGCAATATGAAATTGTATATTTAGGTGCGCAAGGCAAGAACGTGTGCCCGAGGCCATCCAACACGTGCCAATTGTAAACATAAGAAACAAGCTAGGCAAAGAAGAAACATAGACATTTCAAAAGGTAACATAAATATCAGCGGACAATGACATCGAGGTCAACCCTGTTGGGGTGAAATGTAATGCAAAAATCGTCCCGGAGACAGCAAGGCTCCATTAAGGAAGACACATAACGAAATTCGACAAGTTAAAGAAAAATTACACAATCAAAGCAACTGGACTGAAAGAAATAATCAGGGGGCAACGACATCGAAGTCAACCCCGTTGGAGTGGTATTTGACGATCCTCCCGTCCCGAACGTCATGATCAAATTGAAAGACGCCCGAATCTAGAATGGCTTCCGGATACAAACACTGAATATGGCTAATCGCCTTATCATAGGCGGCATAGGAGAAGTCTACAGCCTGCCCGACCACCATCTGCACCTTTGTCTCAGCCTCATCCTTCAGTTTCTTCATACTATCGAATTCAGATTGGAGCTCCTCCACCCTCTTCTTGTACGCATCCCTCTCAGCATAGGCCTCCTCCCGGTTCTTCTGATAGTGGCGAGCAGTCTCTTTGGCCCGGTGGGCAGATTCCAGCGCTCCATGCAGATCCACCTGAAGCCGGTTTTTATCCGAGATAAGCTGATCCCTCTCCTCGGTCAGCCCTACATAAAGAGAAAAACAACACAACAGGGTTAAAGATTCCAACCTACAAGGTATCTCAAAGGCTTAAAATAAAGCAGAGTGCCAAGCACACGTCCACACAAGCCGGCACCCAAGAGGGTGCTTGGCAAGGAGGGCGCCCATGAGGGCGCCTGGCAGGGCGCCAAGGTTGGAAGCAAGAAGCGCCCATGAGGGCGCCTGGCAGGGCGCCAATGTTGAAGCACAAAGCGCCCATGAGGGCGCCTGGCAGGGCGCCAATGTTAAAGCACAAAGGGCCCATGAGGGCGCCAAGGCCAAAGTAGGCAATGCCCATGAGGGCGCCAATGTTGAAGCACAAAGCACCCATGAGGGCGCCCACGAGGCCAAGGCCCATGTGGTAACTCTAAAGCATTACCTGAATGAGATCTGCACCCCTTCTCAGTTCCCCACTTCGCATACAGACTCTCCTCAGCCTTGACCATGCGCATGGCAAGCTCGAAAGGGTGCTCCAGGAGGTGATCACGCTCATCAGTAGTGAAGCTAAATTCACCCTCGTCTGTGCTCTCAAGAGAGGGACGCCTAACAGAAGAAGGGCAGTCAGCAGGAGGAGAACGCTGGGCACTGCCCTTCCTGCGCTTGGACTTACTTTGAACCCCCGGGGTAGCAGAGTCAATTGGAACCATCTGCCCCCAGAGAAATCTTTAACAGCCCGACTTGGCGCTCCTAGGCTTAGGCGAGGTCCCATAGAGGGACGGGCAGGAGCCGATACTGCGGAAACGGAACTGTTTGCTTCACTAGGTTCGACACCTAAAGGCTTCTTTCTCCCGGCCAAAGAAGCCAATTCGTTGAAGGAAAGCGGAGCGGCCATCTTGTCTGCAAAACAACAATGAAACAAATCAGCAACATAAGCGAGGAGTTAAACGAAGGAGAAGATAAAGGCACGCTAAAACCAAACAAGCAACCTAAGAGATCAACAGCTTCAGGAATCGTTGAAGCCTTTGATAGCTCACTGCACAAAATCTTTTGTGGTGTAGTGGGCAAATGACTGACGATTCTCTTAAGCATACTTAAAGTCTTCAGCTCGGACTCTGATAACTCAGACAGGAGGACGCGATAAGACCAAGAAACACGATCAGCATCAACATTACACCACCCAATGTAAAACTTATCCCGAACCAAACACCCTTGTTCATCAAAGAAACCCAAGCTGTCCACAGCCTTCTGACTAGAGGGGACGAGGTAAAAATACTTAAACCTCCAATCATGCTGATTATCCGAATACACTTGAAACAGAGCACAGCTTGCCCGACATTTCAAGCATACAAACTCATAACGAGTGATGCCACCCGAAGAATCTCGACGACGCTGCACCTCGAAAATAGCCATGAAGACCCTCAAGTTGCATTTCCTCTGTAAAACTCTCATCACTAACTCGAAGCACTTCACAAAGCACCATGAATTTGGGTGGAGCTGAGAAGGAGCTATCTGAAGATGGTTCAAAACTTTCCAGCTGAAAGGGTGTAAAGAAAAGGGAAACCCGTACTTTGTAAATCACACTATGGAACATCATGAATTTCCTACCATCGGGAATTTTGCACACCCTATCATGGGGGTCAACCACCTCAACCCGCCAGTCGCCTCCCAGTGCGTCTTGCAGGTAGCGAGGGGGCTTGTAACACCCCGAAATTAATTAAATAGTTATTTAGTATTTAGTTAATTAAATTAAATAGGAGTTGGTGATAGAAATAATAATAATAATAATAATATTGGGTGGTTTTAGTTATTAATATATTATTTATCTGAAGGGGGTGGTGTTGGTACTTCGGAGGTGTTATGATTGGCCCAGTGCGCCAAGCCCAAGCCCGTAGACCTGAGCTGCTAGGCGCTAGGTTAGTGAGTGGCGCCTCATTTGTGAAAAAAGAAAAGAAAGCGTGAGTTGAGAGAAGAGAAAGGAGAGAGCGTGAGAAGAGAAAGAGAAAAGAGAAGAACGGCACTAAGGGAGAAGAAAGAAGAAGAGAGGGGCGCGACTTCCATAGGAGAGGAGAGGAGCTCAGTTGCTGTGGTTACTCGGTGTGCACGTGGAGGGGTCTCTGTCTTCGGTGAAACTAAGGTAAGGGTGGGTCTTGCCTTATAATAGGGAACATAATGGGATGTATGTAGGGGTTAGGATCTATGTCGTTTTTGTATTGATTTTGATATTGATGAGTTGTATGTATGTATTGATCACTATATGGCTTGTTGATGTTTTGCGAATTGTTCATATAAGTGATGAATTTAGAATTGCGTGCCAAGTGCTCGAATGAATGTATAATTGATGTTGTTCTTGTGCATAATATGTAAATTGACGTTTTTGGTGTGATTGGTGTGCGAGTTGATTGGATTGTGTTGCTCAAAAATTCAATTGTTGTGTATAGGCGCATAAGGCTCCATATGTTCATGTGGTTGTTGTCGAATTTGACGTTTCGGATGCTATAGGCGCATAAGGCGCCATTGTTGAGTTTTGATGTTGCTGGAATTTTGGGTGTGTCAAAAAGTATATTTTGATGTTTTGAAATTGGCAAAAATTAGTTTTTAGGTGTTTTTGATGTTGCTGGAAAACTGGCTGTGTTGCGCAGGATGTTGCCTCTGCGCCAGTTTTTGTGTGTTGTGTTGCGCAGAATGTTGCCTCTGCGCCAGTTTTTGTGTCTGGGTGTGTTGCACAGAATGTTGCCTCTGCGCCAGTTTTCCATGTGCTGTGTCTGTGTTGCAGAATTGTGTTGCTCGTGTCTAGGCACCATGGGAACCGGGGGTCCCGGAGGTTGGGTGTTCAGTTTGCTTTCAAATTTGGTATGGGGGTTCCTGGGCACAAAAAGAGTCAGTTTCTGGTGTTGGGTCAAAAATTTGGCCGTGTGCCTTGTGTCATGGGCGCCAAGGGCCCCAATTTTATGTTGTTCATTTTGCGAAAATTGATACTGGGTTTTCATGTCCAAGCTAAATGGCTCGTGTAAAACAATTTTTGGAGTCATAGGAGTTGTGGTTTGTCCTGGCCTTAGGCGCCTAGTCCATGGGCGCCAAAGAGGCGTGTCACATTTTGCCAAAATCTTTGTTGGGTTCACTTATTCTGAGCATTTGGCTCGTGCAAAATTAATTTCGAAGCTAAAGGAGTCTTATGGCGTGTTTTGGCAAGGCGCCTTGTGCATGGGCGCTGTGTTCCCTGCGCCAGTTTCCCTGCGCCTGTGTCTGGGCGCTAGGCGCCCTGCGCCAGTTTTTCCTGGGCGCCAGCGCCTAAGCGCGTGTTGCTGTTTCCTGGGCGCCAAGCGCCCATGCGCCAAGTGCTGTGTTGCCCCTGGGCGCCCAGCGCCTGGGCGCCAGTTTCCAGGATGTCTAAGTATTTTTCCGGTTTTGTTTTTAACGTAACTTTTGACTCGGGTGTCCGTTTTAGGTGGTTCAAAGTGCGTTACGAAGCTCATTTAATTGTCTATCTGGTTGTCCAGGCCAAAATCAAAAATTAATATTTTTCCCCGGTCGTTTTCTGAAAGTCCCAAGTGACTGTGTACTAGTTGTTGTTTGGATTGGAAATCGCTACTGTCCCTTTTTAAATAAAATGTTGGTGTTCATCATGAGACTAAGGTACTGTTCCTTGTAATTTTAAACGGTGTTGTCACGGTGAAAGTAATGTGCTGTGTATCAGTGTGGTATGCAAATATATATATATGGTGTATATTATTATTGGTGAATGGAGTATGTGATTCTCTTTTGGGTGTTGATGAATAAACAAACTGTTGGTGAATATGCTGTGGCATACTTTTATTTGGTGATTCTGGTGTGTGCTGCATTGTCATGGTGTCGCATAATCATATGCATTATCTTTGGTGAATAGGCTTCGGCCTCGGGCTTCGGCCTTATTACAAATTTTTGGTGAATGCCCTCAAGGCTCAGTTTTGGTGAATGGATCCACATGCATATGCCCAGTGGAGTTTTGGGTTGCATCTCATACATTAAACATACAGTTGGTGAATGTTTTGGTGATTATTTATTTGGTGATTACTTGGTGATTATTTATTTGGTGATTAATTTCGATTGACTGAACTGGTGATTAAAGTGAATATTGCTGTGATTGATGTAGTCTTGTATCTGTATATACTACTCCTTATGTACTTTATTATAGGGTTTGAGACTCACCCCTTTTGTTGATTTTTACCTTACAGGTAACCGTACTTGAAGGCTTTGACCTTCATTCCCTTGAGTTCGAGTCGCTCTGATACGTAGCACCTGGGGGGCGTCTTATTAGATAGTGATTTTGTCTTGTACGACTTGTTGGATTTTGTTTTAACGTTGTAACTGTATTTTTGAGTAATGGCCGCCCATGATGCCACGTAATGTTTTTAATTTAAGTTAAACAAATGACGTGTTTTTGAAGTAATTGTAGCATTCCGTTTCAAGAAAAATAATTTGTGCACTCTGATAATTGTTATAAATGAAAGGGGTAGAAACGGGTGTTACAGGGCTCTTTCCCTGGAAGGTAGAAACTCCTGGTGGAACGAACAGCACGAGAAACCCAGTCATAATTTAAACCACCGATCTCCACCACTTCATGCTCAAATGACAGATCATCATCAGAAGAGGTAACGATAAAGCCAGAGACACCCGCTTTCTCCGAAGGCACGATATCATCATCTACCGCAGACGGCCCTCCCTCTACAGAACAATCAGCCTGCCTCATGGTAGAGGTGGGACCAGGGTACACCCCATTCGTCCGGGCTGTCTCCTTCGTCCTCGCCATCTCTCAACCTGCAGGACAGGGGGCAGAACAAGCAGTTACGAGACAGGCAGGAAAACTTGTAGACAACACCCTCCCCTGAGGATGGAGACTTCAACAAAACAAAAAAGCGAGAAATATAAGCTGAAGGTTAGCCCAAATTACCTTAGAAAATTAGAAGCAGCAAAGCTCGTGGAAATGTCAAACTGATAATGATGAGAACAAAAGAAGAAATTCCCCTCGGCACCAAGCAAAGCCCTGAAAGGTCATCAAAAAGAAAAACAGGCTAAGAGACAGGATGAGCAACAAAAAAGCAGAGTGCCAAGCACACGTCCACACAAGCCGGCACCCAAGAGGGCGCCTGGCAGGGCGCCAAGCACCAAGGCAGCGCCCATGAGGGCGCCTGGCAGGGTGCCAACACAAAAGCAACCAGCGCCCATGAGGGCGCCAAGAACCAAGGCAGCGCCCAAGGGGGCGCCTAGCAGGGCGCCAACACAAAAGCAACCAACGCCCATGAGGGCGCCAAGCACCAAGGCAGCGCCCATGAGGGGGCCTGGCAGGGCGCCAAGCACCAAGGCAGCACCCATGAGGGCGCCTGGCAGGGCGCCAACACAAAAGCAAGCAGCGCCCATGAGGGCGCCTGGCAGGGCGCCAAGGCCAAAGCAAGCAGCGCCCATGAAGGCGCCACCAATAGAAGAAAAGAAACAACAAACACTTACCGAGGAGGAAAAACGTTGAAGCAAGTGATCCCTACGCCTCCTCTTCTTCAAGTAGGCGCCCCGAAGGTAGCTTGATCCCTACTCCTCCTCTTCTTCAAGTAGGCGCCCCGAAGGTAGCTTGATCCCTACTCCTCCGCAAAATTTCAAAGTGTGGACCACAAGACGAAGACTCACCCATTTAGTAATTAGGTAAGGATAAAACTTATTATTTTTGCTCTAGAGAGTAGAAACCTAAAAACACGGTCGTTACAAAGGCAGTGTCCCACGCGACTTCACAAATCCGACAAATCAACGAAAGTCCTTCAAGCCAAGACCATCGTCCGGAATAATCTCGGCTTGGGGGGCAACTGTTCTGGACTGGACCAAGAGGTCCATTTAGTAATTCCAGGAGGTGCATTTAGCAATGGATATGGATTGGCCTAATCACTTTGGCCCATATCCACATTATACAAGCCCAATCACGCTTGGACGGTTAAGATCAATTCCGCTGATCCGACGATCCACAAACGGGCACGATTTCCTATAAATACTGGCTCGCATAGCCATTTACGAGGTACACACTCTTCCCTTGCAAATTCATCAGCTTATTCTCATACTGACTTGAGCGTCGGAGTGGTTTGCAGGTACCCCCCGGGAGCTCACTGACCTCCTGCCAGGGCAACAAGAGACCTACCAACAGCAGCCGACCAAAATACTGCTAGGTACAGAACATCAACTTTAAATTTTTCTTTATTTTCACGGGGTAATGTTCAGATTATTTAAATACTGTCTAAATGCATTCATAAAAAGAACACGACAGCACCTCTCCGTATGCAAGTCACCCTCTATATTTTACAATTGATTTTAGATTAATGAGATTTCAAATTAACGTTTCTATTTGAGTAATCGTATCACGTAACGCGATCGGCCCGTGCGGATGCACGGGTATAGTACTAGTTTTTTTTATATGATGATGATTCAAGCAATACATGAGATACTTATTTTATATATATATATATATATATATATATATATATATATATATATATATATATATATAAAAGTATGATGTTTCAACTTGATAACATCTAAAGGATTTGGTCTGGTGGCAATGAGATACTTATATTATATATATAGTGTAAGTATAATCTATACATTAATTACATATGATATGATTACTATGAGTCATAACCTACTCATATTATAATAATTATAATAATAATATAAGTCAACAAATCTACAATGGAATATTAGTATTGAAACTAGCTCATAGATAAAAAACTAACTTATATCTGGGACTTCTTCCACACTCGTACTAACTTGGAATATTTTAACTCTATAGCAACTTAACTTTCTTGATGAAAGTCTGCTGGGATATATTTTAAAGGAAATCCACGCCAACAAAGCCATCTAAGATCTCTAAGACCTCTGGAAAGATATTTGTAATTTCCATCAAGTTCTACGCCAGCAAGTTGAAGTAATCTAAGCTTATCCATCTTCTTCTCAAATGCTTTGGTTTTCAAATGAGTTGTTGAGTCCATTCAGGCATGTTTAAAGTCAGTCCCGTAACATCTACAGTTCTCTGTGAAACAAAATGAAAACAAAATGAAAGGACAGTAGTAAGGTTTTAAGCCCATATGGCCTGTCACTAGGAAACAAAAAACACAATGATTCACCATGAAGCTAATCGTCATACTTAATGAGAAAAATAAGACAACAACTGGGCCGTTGAGATAGCTGGTTCATGATATGCTATATAAGAGATAGATATTTTTGAATCCTGGTACTTAATGATAGATATTTTTGTTAGACATATAATATAAAATTATTCATGTCTTCACAGCTTAGGCTGTAGGTTCATGACATGTTATCAAAATTTAAAATCGCAAGAAACTCAATATTCCTATTTCCGGTGTGGGTATTTGAAATGACTGATACAGTGAAATAGGAACAAAGCACAACACATGCAATACTAAAAACAAAAAAGCACACATTAAGATCTTACAGCATCTTTTGACAACACATCACGCACATCCTTGTAACGCCATAGCCTTCTTGGCTCCTTGCCTCCCTCTGTTGATTTCGTGTAGACGATCTCTCGTCCCATGTCTCGCAGTAAATCATGCATTCCAATTTTGTTCTTCTTATCAATGGTTACAAGGCTTTGTTGTACAAGGATACTTATTCCGATTTCTGCATAATGCCCACAGTCTTTTAATATCTTAGTTACATCTTCCCGGTTCATCCCAATAAAGAAAAAAGCAATATCAAGGAATATTTCTTTCACATCATCATCGCTTAAACCATCAAAACTTATTCTGAGCTTCTCTAACGCCTTATTTTTGGGAATGAGTTTGAGTTTCTCCAATAAACTTCTCCATTCTGTTTTCCTTCCCCTAGTCAACAAAAAGGACCCCACGACTTGAAGAGCTAGTGGCAATCCCCCAGAGTACTTAACAACATCTCTAGAAAGGTTAGCAAAACCTTTGTAAGGACTTGATTGCTTGAATGCATGCCAACTAAAAAGCTCAAGAGATTCATTGTCATCTGTTTCTTTCATTCTATACACATGGTCAACTTTAAGACTACTAAGTAAATCACCATCTCTTGTTGTGATGACTATTCTACTTCCTTGACCAAACCATTCGTGACTTCCACATAGCGCGTTCAATATTGGTCCAGTTTATTCACATCGTTTAGCACAAAGGATCCTATTCTGGCTAATTATATAACCATTGTAAAACATCTGAATAGCTGCACTCATATATATGCATATAAATAATGAATTGCCCGTATATATTACTTCTTTCTTTTTATTCTTTTTTACTCCTGTGAGGTAATTGTGGCCCAGTTATCATTTTCATTTCAATCTAGATAAATAAAATTTACAATCTATTGAAAACAGATTTTTTTCATACAAGTTATAAAATATATTGTTGAGAGTCTCACATTGAACAATGATATGCCCTAGTTAGGGATTCCGTGGGGGCATCCCCACCCCAAAAGTAGCTTTTGGGGTTGACATTGGCCCAATCTCAAATTCTAAGATTGTAGGATTGGAGTCCTTTAAAGTGAGAGAGTACTCTTTGGAAAATGAAGTGATGGGTGATGTGTAGATTCTTATGTGAATGTTCTGGAAGGAATGGCTGCTGACTACCATATCTAAGGATTCATGATCGTCCGATCCAGTAGTCTTTAGGTAACACCAATTCTGACCTGGCCCAGCTTTGGGCCACCCAGAACAACCATTATTCAATATTTAAAAATTCTTCCTGAGCCATGTTAAAACCTCTTAGTTGTATCATATCGCTTATTTTCATCATGTGTATTCCTAGCTAATCGGTTTCATTAATCCTTGTATATATTTCTTATAAAAAATCTAGTCTGAACAACTAAGAATTTGTTATATTACTTATGTCCAATAGTCAATTAAAATTATCATTTTGTGAGATTACAAAGTTTCGCAAAAAGAAAAAGTACTTTTGGAGACACATAATTATTTGTAGGCAGAGCCTATTATTGATATTTCGAGGCGGGAGCCTATTATTCATATTTACTGGCGGGGAGCCTATTTTCGTTCCGTATAAGTGTTACCCCTTATTTTAAACATTTTACTTGATAAAACTATTATTTCCGTTGAAATTTAAAAAGTTTGTTATTTAGGTGTTTTTTTAAATTTTTGTTTTGGTTAGGACAGTTTTTTTTTGCCGCTTGAGTGAGTATAAAAAAAATAAAGAAATAGTGGCCCGTTACGCTATATATAGGAAGAGTACCACACCACCACCACCACAGTATTCTTTCCCACACACAAGAGAGAGAGAGAGAGAGAGAGAGAGAGAGAGAGAGAGAGAGAGAGAGAGAGAGAGAGAGAGAGAGAGAGAGAGAGAGAGAGAGAGAGAGAGAGAGAGAGACGAGAATCTGGTGCTAACAATTTCACATGAACCAATTCAAGAACCAGAGGAGTGTAATGTTTGGAGACCCACCGACCAAACTGTTTAGGTTTAATTGTTAAAAACAAATTAGAAACCAATAAACAGATTAAAAATAATAGAATAGAAAAACTGCAATTAATCAATACTCACCTCGTAAACAGATTAAAAAGAAGTATCTTGAACAAGTTCTTGATTCAACACCAACAATAACAACAACTGAGTTTAGAAGGAGATTTGAATTGTTTCTCAGGCATTACGAGAAAGTAAAACCATCCAACCCATTCTGATTTTAAGCTTTTTCACTTTTATGTCGAGGAAGTGAAGTCCATCAATGGTTTCTTGATGATCTTGACCCACTAGTAAAGCAGCTCCCAGAAGAAAGTGAAGTGATCTTCAAGACAAGAAGATATGACACTGAACAACTCTCTCTCTCTCTCTCTCTCTCTCTCTCTCTCTCTCTCTCTCTCTCTCTCTCTCTCTCTCTCTCTCTCTCTCTCTCTCTCTCTCTCTCTCTCTCTCTCTCTCTCTCTCAGGTACGTAATTCCTAATTTCCTTTTAAATTCTTGATTCAATTCTTGATTTCCATTCCAAACCCTAGCGCAATTCTTGAATTTGGGTTCTTTTTATTTCTCTCTCTATCGATTAATCTGCTCTCGATTTTCATCTGCAGAGGGGGATCTCTGAGCAGCTTCAATCGTCAAGAGTTTTATCAATGGCTGGTGATTGGAATTCCCCTTCCACGGGGTTTTATCTTGAATTCTGAGGAGTGAACTGAGAAACCACAGACCTTGTATCACCACCCAATGGGGTCGCAACTCAGTGTCTTTACATCACTCTGAGTTTTCTTCTACAAAGCCTCGCCGTAATGGAGTCACCATTTAACAATAATACTATGGGTCCCAATACATCAGGTCAGTTTTTTTTGATAGAGAGTTGTCATCTTTATAGCATGATCATTTGTTTCACATGAAAGCAAGCCCCAAAAAGCCCAAAATTGAACAAGTTATTGTTTGATGCATATATCCTGTGATGTGTTTCAGATTGGATATGTTATATTAGGATCATGAATAGATGCTTTGTCTTGGGTAGAACCTTAGTGATAGTGTTGAAAGTGATTTATTCAATGAATTTTATGTAACTGTACCTGTATATGAAAAACCAAAAGGTGAAAATTTCATCATAAACTCCATAGGGTAGGTAGGTAAAATGTTTGAATACAGCAAATAGAACACAAGCCTAATGTCGTCCATTATATTGTTTGAATTCAAGCCCAATATTTATTTCTGATGGCTAAATCTGATCATCTGACAAATCTGATCGCATTCACAATCATAAATTTATGGCCTTTTTTTTTTGTACCCCCATCAACTCCCATCTACCCCCATCAAATTGCTAAAACCCGAAAATACCCCTGCCCAACTTACAATTCGCTCGGATTTACCTTCATCTAAGGTAAATCCGCTTTGTTATTTTTAAAGTCGGATTTACCTCAGATGGGGGTAAATCCGATTTCAAAAATAACAAAGCGGATTTACCTTAGCTGAAGGTAAATCCGCTTTGTTATTTTGGAAATCGGATTTACCTGGTGGGCACATAAATCCGATTTCCCTAAAAAAAGAGAAAATCGGATTTATCCCACCTAAGGTAAATCCGATTTCCCTAAAAAAATAAAATCGGATTTATCCCACCTAAGGTAAATCCGATTTTGTTATTAAAAAAAAATTGTTTTTTATTTAATTTTTTAAAAAAGGTTATAAAATGCTACTAAAAATCCGTTAAACAGCGAAAACTAATCCAAAAATTATAAAAACACCACTAAAAATCTAATAAAACCAAAATAAGGTTATGCAAATTTTTTCAGATTTTTTGGAGATTATAAAAAATTAAAAAAATTAATATAAAATAGTAAACGATGGAATTTGGGATTTTGAGGTCCCCAGTCCTGAAAGAAGTCCCTTCTTGAGGAGTATTGATCCTTGATATTTTTCCGATTTAAAGAATGTGGTTTCATTACAATTTGAGTAGGTTGCCCGAAAACTAATTTTTTAGCCTAAATTATTCTCCCGACGTACAATATCGTCACGTGTTAACGAACCACACACTAAACAGAACCAAAAGACGGTCGAAATTTGTATCTAAAATTTTAACTGAGTTATTTATTAATTAGGTTAACAAAGCGGATTTACCCCTACATAAGGTAAATCCGCTTTGGTTATTTTTAAAAGCGGATTTACCTTATATGGGGGTAGATCCGCTTTTAAAAATAACAAATCGGATTTACCCCCAATTAAGGTAAATCCGATTTGTTATTTTTCAAAGCGGATCTACCCCATCTTAAATAAATCCGATTTTATTTTTTTAAATTTTTTAGTGGAAATCGGATTTACCTAAATCCGATTTAAATTTTTTAAATTTTTTAGTGGAAATCGGATTTACCTAAATCCGATTTCCAAAAAAAAAAATTGAAATCAGGATACGTTCGGGATTTTTAATTTTTGTGAAGGGCAATTGCGTCTTTTTGCAGGGTCGATGGGGGTAGATAGGGAGGTGGTGGGGGTACAAAAAAAAAACCCTAAATTTATTTACTAATAATTCATCTTTAACTTTGTTGCATTTTATCAAAAGGCTGAATCCTTCTTAACAACTTATCTGCCACTGTATCTTGATAAATGTTGCCCTTATAGAGATACTAACTACTAACTGTAGCTGCTGTATCTTGCTGTTTGTAAATGCATTGCTTCATTTTCTCATTAGCCCAGTCTGTTAGTCGAGGTGATAGCTATTTGTATCCCATTGGATTGGTTAAGAGTGATGGATAAGGACAACTTCACATTGATTTGCTCTCTGGCTGCTACATGTAGTATTATCTTAGTATACACTCCTCACTACCTTTGATTCAACACTAAATTTGTTAAGTGGGTGTTTCTCTTTTTGTTCAGGGGGTTTGGTGAGTTGATGGACTTGGAGAGCATTGAGTGTGTGTCAACCTCGGATGGCATGGATGAAGATGAGATCCGCACCTACCATAATCATCACTGGGTTATTGTACCGGAACCACAAAGAATGTCGATGCCAATACGCTTTATTACACAGGTTAGTTTAGTTTTTTCTTCTTTTATTTTTTATTTTATTAGTATAATTATTCATTTCTTTTCAATCCTTTATCATTAGTCTCCTTTCTCAATTGTTTTTTTTTGTTAATTTGGTTTATATTTCCTTAGTTAGACTTAATTTAATGTGTACTTTAATTAGTTTCTATTTTTCATGTGATGTATTGCTTTGTTTGTTGGTGGTTAATTGCTTTCAAACAACCGATAATTTAGTCTTGAACTCGTAGAGAAAAGAAAGACATGGCAATCGACACGCGATGCTCGTAATTCGTAAAACATAGCAGTCGACATAGCTAACTACGACACATGACGTCATTAATATAGAATAACCGAATTAATTTTAAATCAAACTAATCTTTTGTGATGAAATGCGTAAACAAACGACACAAATAGCGTAACAAATTCGAAACTCTTTTTGCATTCTCTTTTTAGCATGTCTTTGAAACTTTTTTCATATCATACTTTGACTTATATTTTTAGCATGTCTTTGAAACATTGTTCTTAGAACCTTTTTCATTCTTTTTTAGTTTTGAGATATTTCTCTTTTGTAAACTCAATGTATAGGATAAGTTTTTGATAAATAATTATGAAACTCATATTTGCATACCTTATTTTTAGGCCTTTTTTAACTTTGAAATTTTTTCATTTGATAACACTTTGCCTAGGATAAGTTTTTGAGAAACCATTTAGGAAACTCATTTTTGCATACTCTTTTGAACATGCCTTTGAAACTTTTTTCATATCATATTGTGAAAACATACCATCTCAAAAACCTTATTTCTAGGCTTTTTTTAATATTTTTTAGTTTTAAACATTTTCTTTTGGAAACTTTTTGTCTAGGATTGAGACTCTCTTTTGCATATCATTTATGAAAACACACTATCTTAGAAAACCTTATTCTTAGGCCTTTTTTAACTTTGAATTTTTTTCATTTGAAAGCACTTTATCCATGATAAGATTTTGAGAAACCATTTAGGAAACTTATTTTTGCATACTCTTTTTAGCATGTCTTTGAAACTTTTTTCATATCATACTTTGACTTATATTTTTAGCATGTCTTTGAAACATTGTTCTTAGAACCTTTTTCATTCTTTTTTAGTTTTGAGATATTTCTCTTTTGTAAACTCAATGTATAGGATAAGTTTTTGATAAATAATTATGAAACTCATATTTGCATACCTTATTTTTAGGCCTTTTTTAACTTTGAAATTTTTTCATTTGATAACACTTTGCCTAGGATAAGTTTTTGAGAAACCATTTAGGAAACTCATTTATGCATACTCTTTTGAACATGCCTTTGAAACTTTTTGCATGAAAATATACTATCTCAAAAACCTTATTTCTAGGCTTTTGTTTAATCTTTTTTAGTTTTGAATATTTTCTTTTGAAAACTCTTTGTCTAGGATAAGTTTTTGAGACTCTTTTTTGCATATCATTTTATGAAAACACACTATCTTAAAAACCTTGTTCTTAGGTTTTAACTTTGAAATTTTTTCTTTTGAAAACACTTTGTGTACGATAAGTTTGTGAGAAGCCATTTATGAAACTCATTTTTGCATACTATTTTGAACAAGCTTTTGAAACTTTTTGCATATCATATTGTGAAAATATACTATCTCAAAAACCTTATTTCTAGGCATTTTTTTTAATCTTTTTTAGTTTTGTATATTTTCTTTTGATAACTCTTTGTCTAGAATAAGTTTTTGAGACTCTTTTTTGCATATCATTTTATGAAAACACACTATCTTAAAAACCTTGTTCTTAGGTCTTTTTTAACTTTGAAATTTTTTCTTTTGAAAACACTTTGTCTACTATAAGTTTGTGAGAAACCATTTATGAAACTCATTTTTGCATACTATTTTGAACAAGCTTTTGAAACTTTTTGCATATCATATTGTGAAAATATACTATCTCAAAAACCATATTTCTAGGCAATTTTTTTAATCTTTTTTAGTTTTGAATATTTTCTTTTGAGAACTCTTTGTCTAGAATAAGTTTGAGACTCTTTTTTGCATATCATATTATGAAAACACACTATCTCAAAAACCTTTTTCTTAGGTCTTCATTAACTTTGAAATTTTTTCTATTGAAAACACTTTGTCTAGTATAAGTTTTTTTGAAACCATTTATGAAACTCATTTTTGCATACTCTTTTGAAGTTGTCTTTGAAACTTTTGCATATCACATTGTGAAAACATACTATCTCAAAACCCTTTTTATTAGACTTTTTTTTAATCTTTTTTAATTTTGAACAATTTCTTTTGAAACCTTATTCTTAGGCCTTTTTTAGCTTTGAAATTTTTTCATTTGCAAACACTTTATCTAGGATAAGATTTTGAGAAACCATATAGGAAACTCATTTTTGCATACTCATTTGAACATGCCTTTGAAACTTTTTGCAAATCATATTGTGAAAACATTCTATCTCAAAAACCTTTTTTCTTGGCTTTTTTTAAATTTTTTTTTAGTTTTGAACATTTTCTTTTGGAAACTCTTTGTCTAGGATAAGTTTTTGAAACTTTTTTGCATATCATTTTTTGAAAACACACTTTCTTAAAAACATTGTGCTTAGGTATTTTTTAACTTATGTCTTTGAAACTTTTTGCATATCATATTGTGAAAACATACTATCTCAATAACCTTATTCTTAGGCTTTTTTTTAATCTTTTTTAATTTTAATCATTTTCTTTTGAAAATTCTTTGTCTAGGATAAGTTTTAGAGACTCTTTTTTGCATACATATGATGAAAACTCACTATCTCAAAAACTTTATTCTTAGGTCTTTTTTAACTTTGAAATTTTTTCTTTTGAAAACACTTTGTCTAGGAAAAGTTTTTGAGAAACCATTTATGAAATTCATTTTTGCATACTTTTTTTACATGGCTTTAAACTTTTTGCATATCATATTGTGAAAACATACTATCTCAATAACCTTATTCTTAGGCTATTTTTTTTAATCTTTTTTAATTTTGAGCTTTTTCTTTTGAAAACTCTTTGTTTGGATAAGTTTTTGAGACTCTTTTGCATATCATTTTATGAAAACACGCTGTTCTTTGGTACTTTTTAACTTAGAAATTTCTTCTTTTTAAAGCACTTTGTCTAGGATAAGTTTGTGAGAAACCATTTAAGAAACTCATTTTTGCATACTCTTTTGAACAAGCCTTTGAAACTTTTTGCATATCATATTGTGAAAACATAGTATCTCAAAAACCTTATTCTTAGGCTTTATTTTAATCTTTTTTAATTTTGAACATTTTCTTTTGAGAACTCTTTGTCTAGAATAAGTTTTTGAGACTCTTTTTTTGCATATCATATTATGAACACACACTATCTCAAACCTTATTCTTAGGTCTTTTTTAACTTTGAATATTTTCTTTTGAAAACACTTTGTCTAGGATAAGTTTTTGAGAAACCATTTATGAAATTCATTTTTGCATACTTTTTTGAACATGCATTTGAAACTTTTTGCATATCATATTGTGAAAACACACTATCTCAATAACCTTTTTCTTAGGCTATTTTTTTTTAATTTTTTTTAATTGAGCTTTTTCATTTGAAAACTCTTTGTTTGGATAAGTTTTTGAGACTCTTTTTTGCATATCATTTTATAAAAACACCTTGTTCTTAGGTATTTTTTAACTTTGAAATATTTTCTTTTAAAAACACTTTGTCTAGGATAAGTTTGTGAGAAACCATTTATGAAACTCATTTTTGCATACTCTTTTGAACAAGCCTTTGAAACTTTTTGCATATCATATTGTGAAAACATAGTATCTAAAAAACCTTATTCTTAGGCTTTATTTTAATCTTTTTTAATTTTGAACATTTTCTTTTGAGAACTCTTTGTCTAGAATAAGTTTTTGAGACTCTTTTTTGCATATCATATTATGAACACACACTATCTCATAAACCTTATTCATAAACCTTATTCTTAGGTCTTTTTTAACTTTGAATATTTTCTTTTGAAAACACTTTGTCTAAGATAAGTTTTTGAGAAACCATTTATGAAATTCATTTTTGCATACTTTTTTGAACATGCTTTGAAACTTTTTGCATATCTTATTGTGAAAACAAACTATCTCAATAACCTTATTCTTAGCCATTTTTTTTAATCTTTTTTAATTTTCAGCTTTTTTTTTTTTAAAACTCTTTGTTTGGATAAGTTTTTGAGACTCTTTTTTGCATATCATTTTATGAAAACACCTTGTTCTTAGGTATTTTTTAACTTTGAAATTTTTTCTTTTAAAAACACTTTGTCTAGGTTAAGTTTGTGAGAAACCATTTATGAAACTCATTTTTGCATACTCTTTTGAACAGGCCTTTGAAACTTTTTGCATATCATATTGTGAAAACATAGTATCTAAAAAACCTTATTCTTAGGCGTTATTTTAATCTTTTTTAATTTTGAACATTTTCTTTTGAGAACTCTTTGTCTAGAATAAGTTTTTGAGACTCTTTTTTGCATATCATATTATGAACACACACTATCTCATAAACCTTATTCTTAGGTCTTTTTTAACTTTGAATATTTTCTTTTGACAACACTTTGTCTAAGATAAGTTTTTGAGAAACCATTTATGAAATTCATTTTTGCATACTTTTTTGAACATGGTTTGAAACTTTTTGCATATCTTATTGTGAAAACAAACTATCTCAATAACCTTATTCTTAGCCATTTTTTTTAATCTTTTTTAATTTTCCGCTTTTTCTTTTGAAAACTCTTTGTTTGGAAAACTTTTTGAGACTCTTTTTTGCATATCATTTTATGAAAACACCTTGTTCTTAGGTATTTTTTAACTTTGAAATTTTTTGTTTTAAAAACACTTTGTCTAGGTTAAGTTTGTGAGAAACCATTTATGAAACTCATTTTTGCATACTCTTTTGAACAGGCCTTTGAAACTTTTTGCATATCATATTGTGAAAACATAGTATCTAAAAAACCTTATTCTTAGGCTTTACTTTAATCTTTTTTAATTTTGAATATTTTCTTTTGAGAACTCTTTGTCTAGAATAAGTTTTTGAGACTCTTTTTTGCATATCATATTATGAACACAGACTATCTCATAAACCTTATTCTTAGGTCTTTTTTAACTTTGAAAAGTTTCTTTTGAATACACTTTGTATAGGATAAGTTTTTGAGAAACCATTTATGAAATTCATTTTTGCATACTTTTTTGAACATGCCTTTGAAACTTTTTGCATATCATATTGTGAAAACATACTATCTCAATAACCTTATTCTTAGGCTATTTTTTTTAATCTTTTTTAAATTTGAGCTTTTTCTTTTGAAAACTCTTTGTTTGGATAAGTTTTTGAGAATCTTTTTTGCATATCATTTTATGAAAACACCTTGTTCTTAGGTATTTTTTAGCTTTGAAATTTTTTCTTTTAAAAACACTTTGTCTAGGATAAGTTTGTGAGAAACCATTTATGAAACTCATTTTTGCATACTCTTTTGAACAAGCCTTTGAAACTTTTTGCATATCATATTGTGAAAACATAGTATCTAAAAAACCTTATTCTTAGGCTTTATTTTAATCTTTTTTAAGTTTGAACATTTTCTTTTGACAACTCTTTGTCTCGAATAAGTTTTTGAGACTCTTTTTAGCATATCATATTATGAACACACACTATCTCATAAACCTTATTCTTAGGTCTTTTTTAACTTTGAATATTTTCTTTTGAAAACACTTTCTCTAGTATAAGTTTTTGAGAAACCATTTATGAATTTCATTTTTGCATACTTTTTTGAACATTTCTTTGAAACTTTTTGCATATTATATTGTGAAAACATACTATCTCAATAACCTTATTCTTAGGCTTTTTTTAATGTTTTTTAATTTTGATCATCTTCTTTTTAAAACTCTTTGTCTAGGATAAGTTTATGAGAAACTTTTTTGCATATCATTTTATGAAAACACACTATCTTAGAAACCTTGTTCTTAGGTCTTTTTTAACTTTGAAATTTCTTCTTTTGAAAACTCTTTGTCTAGGATAAGTTTTTTTGAAACCATTTATGAAACTCATTTTTGCATACTCTTTTGAAGTTGTCTTTGAAACTTTTGCATATCATATTGTGAAAACATACTATCTTTTAAAAGCCTTATTATTAGACTTTTTTTTAATCTTTTTTAATTTTGAACATTTTCTTTTGAAAACCTAGTTTAGGATAAGTTTTAGAGACTCTTTTTTGCAGATCATTTTATGAAAACTCACTATCTCAAAATCCTTATTCTTAGGCCTTTTTTAACTTGAAATTTTTTCATTTGAAAACACTTTATCCATGATAAGATTTTGAGAAACCATTTAGGAAACTCATTTTTGCATACTCTTTTAAACATGCCTTTGAAACTTTTTTCATATCATATTGTGAAAACATACTATCTCAAAAACCTTATTTCTAGGCTTTTTTTTTAATATTTTTTAGTTTTAAACATTTTGTTTTGGAAACTTTTTGTCTAGGATTGAGACTCTCTTTTGCATATCATTTATGAAAACACACTATCTTAGAAAACCTTATTCTTAGGCCTTTTTTAAGTTTGAATTTTTTTTCATTTGAAAGCACTTTATCCATGATAAGATATTGAGAAACCATTTAGGAAACTTATTTTTGCATACTCTTTTGAACATGCCTTTGAAACTTTTTGCATATCATATTGTGAAAACATACTATCTCAATAACCGTATTCTTAGGCTTTTTTAATCTGTTTTAATTTTGAATATTTTCTTTTGAAAACTCTTTGCCTAGGATGCTTTAGAGACTTTTTTTTGCATATCATATTATGAAAACTCACTATCTCAAAAACCTTATTCTTAGGTTTTTTTAACTATGAAATTTTTTCTTTTAAAAACACTTTGTCTAGGATAAGTTTGTGAGAAACCATTTATGAAACTCATTTTTGCATACTCTTTTGAACAAGTCTTTGAAACTTTTTGCATATCATATTGTGAAAACATAGTATCTAAAAAACCTTATTCTTAGGCTTTATTTTAATCTTTTTTAATTTTGAACATTTTCTTTTGAGAACTCTTTGTCTAGAATAAGTTTTTGAGACTCTTTTTTGCATATCATATTAGGAACACACACTATCTCATAAACCTTATTCATAAACCTTATTCTTAGGTCTTTTTTAACTTTGAATATTTTCTTTTGAAAACCCTTTGTCTAAGATAAGTTTTTGAAAAACCATTTATGAATTTCATTTTTGCATACTTTGTTGAACATGCCTTTGAAACTTTTTGCATATCATATTGTGAAAACATACTTTCTCAATAACCTTATTCTTAGGCCATTTTTTTTAATCTTTTTTAAATTTGAGCTTTTTCTTTTGAAAACTCTTTGTTTGGATAAGTTTTTGAGAATCTTTTTTGCATATCATTTTATGAAAACACCTTGTTCTTAGGTATTTTTTAGCTTTGAAATTTTTTCTTTTAAAAACACTTTGTCTAGGATAAGTTTGTGAGAAACCATTTATGAAACTCATTTTTGCATACTCTTTTGAACAAGCCTTTGAAACTTTTTGCATATCATATTGTGAAAACATAGTATCTAAAAAACCTTATTCTTAGGCTTTATTTTAATCTTTTTTAATTTTGAACATTTTCTTTTGAGAACTCTTTGTCTAGAATAAGTTTTTGAGACTCTTTTTTGCATATCATATAATGAACACACACTATCTCATAAACCTTATTCTTAGGTCTTTTTTAACTTTGAATATTTTCTTTTGAATACACTTTGTATAGGATAAGTTTTTGAGAAACCATTTATGAAATTCATTTTTGCATACTTTTTTGAACATGCCTTTGAAACTTTTTGCATATCATATTGTGAAAACATACTATCTCAATAACCTTATTCTTAGGCTATTTTTTTTAATCTTTTTTAAATTTGAGCTTTTTCTTTTGAAAACTCTTTGTTTGGATAAGTTTTTGAGAATCTTTTTTGCATATCATTTTATGAAAACACCTTGTTCTTAGGTATTTTTTAGCTTTGAAATTTTTTCTTTTAAAAACACTTTGTCTAGGATAAGTTTGTGAGAAACCTTTTATGAAACTCATTTTTGCATACTCTTTTGAACAAGCCTTTGAAACTTTTTGCATATCATATTGTGAAAACATAGTATCTAAAAAACCTTATTCTTAGGCTTTATTTTAATCTTTTTTAATTTTGAACATTTTCTTTTGAGAACTCTTTGTCTAGAATAAGTTTTTGAGACTCTTTTTTGCATATCATATAATGAACACACACTATCTCATAAACCTTATTCTTAGGTCTTTTTTAACTTTGAATATTTTCTTTTGAATACACTTTGTCTAGCATAAGTTTTTGAGAAACCATTTATGAAATTCATTTTTGCATACTTTTTTGAACATGCCTTTGAAACTTTTTGCATATTATATTGTGAAAACATACTATCTCAATAACCTTATTCTTAGGCTTTTTTTTAATGTTTTTTAATTTTGATCATCTTCTTTTTAAAACTCTTTGTCTAGGATAAGTTTATGAGAAACTTTTTTGCATATCATTTTATGAAAACACACTATCTTAGAAACCTTGTTCTTAGGTCTTTTTTAACTTTGAAATTTCTTCTTTTGAAAACTCTTTGTCTAGGATAAGTTTTTTTGAAACCATTTATGAAACTCATTTTTGCATATTCTTTTGAAGTTGTCTTTGAAACTTTTGCATATCATATTGTGAAAACATACTATCTTTTAAAAGCCTTATTATTAGACTTGTTTTTAATCTTTTTTAATTTTGAACATTTTCTTTTGAAAACCTAGTTTAGGATAAGATTTAGAGACTCTTTTTTGCAGATCATTTTATGAAAACTCACTATCTCAAAATCCTTATTCTTAGGCCTTTTTTAACTTGAAATTTTTTCATTTGGAAACACTTTATCCATGATAAGATTTTGAGAAACCATTTAGGAAACTCATTTTTGCATACTCTTTTAAACATGCCTTTGAAACTTTTTTCATATCATATTGTGAAAACATACTATCTCAAAAACCTTATTTCTTGGCTTTTTTTTTAATATTTTTTAGTTTTAAACATTTTCTTTTGGAAACTTTTTGTCTAGGATTGAGACTCTCTTTTGCATATCATTTATGAAAACACACTATCTTAGAAAACCTTATTCTTAGGCCTTTTTTAAGTTTGAATTTTTTTTCATTTGAAAGCACTTTATCCATGATAAGATTTTGAGAAACCATTTAGGAAACTTATTTTTGCATACTCTTTTGAACATGCCTTTGAAACTTTTTGCATATCATATTGTGAAAACATACTATCTCAATAACCTTATTCTTAGGCTTTTTTTAATCTTTTTGAATTTTGAACATTTTCTTTCGAAAACTGTCTAGAATAAATTTTTGAGACTCTTTTTTGCATATCATATTATGAAAACACACTATCTCAAAAACCTTATTCTTAGGACTTTTTTAACTTTGAAATTTTTTCTTTTGAAAACACTTTGTCTAGGAAAAGTTTTTGAGAAACCATTTATGAAATTCATTTTTGCATACTCTTTTGAACATGCCTTTGAAACTTTTTGCATATCATATTGTGAAAACATAGTTTCTCAAAAACCTTATTCTTAGGCTTTTTTTTAATCTTTTTTAATTTTGAACATTTTCTTTCGAAAACGCTGTCTAGAATAAAGTTTTGAGACTCTTTTTTGCATATCATATTATGAAAACACACTATCTCAAAAACCTTATTCTTAGGTCATTTTTAACTTTGGAATTTTTTCTTTTGAAAACACTTTGTCTATGATAAGTTTTTGAGAAACCATTTATGAAATTCAGTTTTGCATACTTTTTGAACATGCCTTTGAAACTTCTTGCATATCATATTTGAAAACATACTATATCAATAACCTTATTCTTAGACTTTTTTTTAATATTTTTTAATTTTGAACATTTTCTTTTAAAAATTTAGTCTAGGATAAGTTTTTGAGACACTTTTTTGCATATCATTTTATGAAAACACACTATCTTAAAAACCTTGTTCTTAGGTCTTTTTTAACTTTGAAGTTTTTTCTTTTTAAAACACTTTGTCTAGGATAAGTTTTTGAGAAAACGTTTATGAAACTCATTTTTGCATACTCTTTTGAAGTTGTCTTTGAAACTTTTGCGTATCATATTGTGAAAACATACATCTCAAAACCCTTATTATTCAACTTTTTTTTAATCTTTTTTAGTTTTGAACATTTTCTTTTGAAAACTTGGTTTAGGATAAGTTTTAGAGACTCTTTTTTGCATATCATTTTATGAAAAATCACTATCTTCTTAGGCCTTTTTTCACTTTGAGAAACCATTTAGGAAACTCATTTTTCATACTAATTTGAACATGCCTTTGAAACTTTTTTCATATCATATTGTGAAAACATACTATCTCAATAACCATATTCTTAGGTTTTTTTTAAGTTCTGAACATTTTCTTTTGAAAAGTCATTGTCTAGGGTAAGTTTTAGAGCCTCTTTTTTACATATCATTTTATGAAAACTCACTATCTCAAAAACTTTATTCTTAGGCCTTTTTTAACTTTGAAATTTTTTCATTTGAAAACACTTTCTCTAGGATAAGATTTTGAGAAACCATTTAGGAAACTCATTTATGAATACTAATTTGAACATGCCTTTAAAACTTTTTGCATATCATATTGTGAAAACATACTATCTCAATAACCTTATTCGTAGGTTTTTTTTAATTTTGAACATTTTCTTTTGAAAATTCATTGTCTAGGATAAGTTTTAGAGACTCTTTTTAGCATATCATATTATGAAAACTCACTAACTCAAAAACCTTATTCTTAGGTCTTTTTTAACTTTGAAATTTGTTCTTTTGAAAACCATTTGTCTAGGATAAGTTTGTGAGAAACCAGTTATGAAACTCATTTTTGCATACTCTTTTGAAAAAGCCTTTGAAACTATTTGCATATCATATTGGGAAAACATAGTATCTCAAAAACCTTATTCTTAGGCTTTTTTTCAATCTTTTTTGAACATTTTCATTTGAGAACTCTTTGTCTAGAATAAGTTTTTCAGACTCTTTTTTACATATCATATTATGAAAACACACTGTCTCAAAAACCTTATTCTTAGGCCTTTTTTAACTTGAAATTTTTTCATTTGAAAACACTTTATCCATGATAAGATTTTGAGAAACCATTTAGGAAACTCATTTTTGCATACTCTTTTGAAAATGCCTTTGAAACTTTTTGCATATCTTATTGTGAAAACATACTATCTCAAAAACCTTATTTCTAGGCTTTTTTTAATATTTTTTAGTTTTAAACATTTTCTTTTGGAAACTTTTTGTCTAGGATTGAGACTCTCTTTTGCATATCATTTATGAAAACACACTATCTTAAAAAACCTTATTCTTAGGCCTTTTTTAACTTTGAATTTTTTTCATTTGAAAGCACTTTATCCATGATAAGATTTTGAGAAACCATTTAGGAAACTTATTTTTGCATACTCTTTTGAACATGCCTTTGAAACTTTTTGCATATCATATTGTGAAAACATACTATCTCAATAACCTTATTCTTAGGCTTTTTTTAATCTTTTTTAATTTTGAATATTTTCTTTTGAAAACTCTTTGTCTAGGATAAGCTTTAGAGACTTTTTTTTTGCATATCATATTATGAAAACTAACTATCTCAAAAACCTTATTCTTAGGTCTTTTTTAACTATGAAATTTTTTCTTTTGGAAACACTTTGTCTAAGATAGGTTTTTGAGAAACCATTTATGAAATTCATTTTTGCATACTTTTTTTAACATGCCTTTGAAACTTTTTACATATCATATTGTGAAAACATACTATCTCAATAACCTTATCCTTAGGCTAATTTTTTTTTAATTTTTTTAATTTTGAACATTTTCTTTTGAAAACTTTTTGTTTGGATAAGTTTTTGAGACTCTTTTTTGCATATCATTTTATGAAAACACCTTGCTCTTAGGTCTTTTTTTACTTTGGATTTTTTTCTTTTGAAAACACTTTGTCTAGGTGTTAAGTTTGTGAGAAACCATTTATGAAATTCATTTTTGCATACTCTTTTGAACATGTCTTTGAAACTTTTTGCATATCATATTGTGAAAACATAGTATCTCAAAAACCTTATTCTTAGGCTTTTTTTTAATCTTTTTTAATTTTGAACATTTTCATTTGAGAACTCTTTGTCTAGAATAAGTTTTTCAGACTCTTTTTTACATATCATATTATGAAAACACACTATCTCAAAAACCTTATTCTTAGGTCTTTTTTAACTTGAAATTTTTTCATTTGAAAACACTTTATCCATGATAAGATTTTGAGAAACCATTTATGAAATTCATTTTTGAGAAAACACTTGTGTGTGTGTGTGTGTGTGTGTGCGATAAATAAAAGAATAGTACCTTAGAAAACTTCTGAGTATTATTGCACGGAAGACTTTTTCAAAAGGAAAGGAATTAGAAAATACGGAAAGGAATTGAAGTGAAGGGCGTGGGGGAGAGAGAGAGAGAGAATAAAAGGAAAATTTATTTCTAGTGGTATCTTACAAGTAGTAGTTGAGTGGTGCCTTACAACTGAGGCTCAATTGCCTTATATAGAAAACTTCAGGCTTACTATTTAAGCCAGTAAGAGCTAACTATTACAACCGGTATCCGGTAAAAGAAAAAAGAAAACAGTAAAAGTGGAAAATTACAAAACATCATAATTAATGCCGGGTACACTTGGGGCCCCATCGACGCACTAAAAATGACAGCAAAGCTAAAAACAAAACTACATAGTAGAAGCAATAATATTAGTGGAAGAATTTCTTTCCACCTTTTCCAATTGTGGAATATTACTATGCAAGAATAGAATTCTTGCCGACATCAATTAATTAATTAATTAATTAATTTTTGTCTTTTCCTCTATTCTTCTGTTGAATCATGGCTTCAATTAGAGAGTCCCAATAATCTTCTGGGGAAGGCTCTGGCTGAGATTCTCCAGCTAAAGATTCAAAAATGTTTGAATCCATAGATCCATGCGATGAACTTGTCTTCATAGAAGAACTGGTTTTCATAGAAACAATTTCTTCATTAACTTCAAAAGTTTTGAAGAATTGATTTTTTATATGGTCCAGAGTTCTAGCCATAATTTTCTCCTCAGATTCATTAGGATGAATCTTTTGGTAATAATTTTTTAAATGGGCCATATCAAGACCTTGACCAAATTTTTCTTTTGGAATCTTCTGGTCTTCATCAATAGCTTCTTTAATTTTTACTTCCATTTTATGGAGGTCTTCGTTGTCAATATTATTCCACCATTTTGAGAAGAAATGTCTTCTAAGGATTGGATCATTGTAATTGTTCCTTGTGATGGTAATTGCCCATCTCCAAATCCAAGGAATTTGAAATTTAATAAAGAAAAAACAAGGACCTTGTCCTGTGATCATTTTTGAAGCATTTTTCAAAAATAAAAGATTATGATCACACCATGAATTATATAAATTCAATAAATTTTCTGGTAAAACTTCTATTGAAGGACCAATTTTCCTCCACCAATTAAAAAACCATTGTGGTATTGGTTTGGCCAGAAGTAAATGCTTGGATATAATCCCAATAATTGAAGTGAACATTTTTTCCTTCAGCAAGTTTAATTGCCTTATCTCCATTTGGATTTAAACCCCATTCTCTGGGTGTCAATATCTTATTGATATGACATTTACTGTAATTAATAAAATTATCAGGATTATTATTCTGATAATAATGAGTTATTGTTACTGATTCAGTAACTCGAAGTAAAACTTCTAAATTTGGTCTAGACTTACCATTAAGTCCAGGATATCCTCTAGATTCGAGGTATCTTGTTTTAATTGACCACCCATCATTAGGAGTCAATTCCATATCATCTTCTTCGACATACATTATGTCCTCAGTGATTGAATTTTCACAATATTTTGCGACTTCATTAACAGGATTATCATTAATCACTGTATCTTTGTAAGAATTTGTCTTACTTGAAGAAGGTATATCTTCTTTCTTTTGTGACCCTGTTAATTGTAACAGGTTCCTGCTTCTATGAACAGTAGTCCAATCCCCTATTAGAGGAATGTTTGATTCTTGATAGGGCAGCATATTGTTGCTCCTATTTCCACCACCACGGCCACCACGGCCACGGCCTCTACCCCTATTAGGGGATGTCATTTCCCTGCAAAAATTCACGGGTTAAAAAATCAGCAAGAGAATTATTTTCCCCTTTAATATATTGGATATCGAATTCAAAAACTGATAACTGAGCTTGCCAATTAGCAAAGATTTGTTTTGCAACAAGATTTTTGACATCTTTTTCGATGATTGATTTAGCAGAGCTACAATCAATTCTTAACAAAAATTTTTGGTTTAATAAATCATCTTGAAATTTTGAAATACATTTAATAATAGAAAGCATTTCTTTCTTAACAGTCGAGTAATTAGACTGGGTTGGATTCCACTTTCCAGAAGTGAATCTGATTAATACTTCTTTGTTTGTATCTGGTATAACCTGCTTTAGGATACCTCCATATCCTAAATTAGAAGCATCTGTTTCTACTATCTTAAAATATTTAGGATTGGCTAAAGATAAGCAAGGCAAACATTTTACTTTGCTCTTAATCCTTTGGACAGCCTGAGAATGTTCCTCAGTCCAAGGACCTAAGTTTTTTCTTAATCTATTATATAAAATAGATGTATCCTGAGCTAAATTCTCATAATAGTCTGAAATATAATTCAAACTTCCTAGAAACCTTTAACTGTTTTTTCTCTGAAATGATATCAGGAAATTTTGAAGCAAATTCAATACTTCTGCTAATAGGGATAATTGTCCCCTGGTCAATTTCATGTCCTAAAAATCTAACTTTTGTTTGAAAAAGTTTCATTTTTGGAGCTGAAATAACTAAACCATTATGTTTAACTAAATTTTTAAATGTTTTCAAATGTTTGATATGTTGACCAAAAGTTTTAGAAAATACCAGAACATCATCAATATAAACAATCATAAAGTCCGAATAAGGATTAAAAATATCATTCATAATATTTTGAAATTCTGATGGAGCATTCTTCAAACCAAAGGGAAGAACATTCCATTAATAATGTCCAAACGGGACGGTAAAAGCTGTTTTATATTTATCAGATTCATTAATTTGGATTTGCCAATAGCCTGATTTCATATCAAATTTTGAAAAAATCAAGGCATCATTAAGCCTATCCAATAAATCCTTTTTATTGGGAATTGGATATCTAATCCATTTTAAAACCTTATTGAGAGGTTTATAATTAATAACTAATCTTGGAACACCTCGTTCCCTCTCAGCATTTTTATTTACATAAAATGCTGTGCAGCTCCAAGAAGACTTGGATTTTCTAATTAACCCTTTTTCCAAAAGAGAATTAATTTCTTTTTTACAAAGATCAAGATATTCTTGATTCATTTGGGCTGGTCTAGCCTTTGTAGGAATTTGATTTTCGTTAAAATCATCAATATAGGGTAGAGAAACAATATGTTGTTTCCTACTCCAAAAAACATTTGGTAAATCATTGCATACTTCAGAAACAAATTGTTGTCCAATCAACTTAATTTGTTTTTTAGTTTCATCTTTTTTAAGATGATCTTCGATATTAAAAATATTTATTTCTTCTTTAAGAAAACATATCTGTCTTTCTTTAATAGAAAGGATATTTTTAATCTCATTAAGAACCCTAGTGTAAGGATCAGTAATAAAATTGAAAATAATTTCTTTATTGTTGATAATGGTAGTGATACCATCTTGATCAATATTTCTAATAGACATAATATTATGCAAGAAAGGAGTACCTAAAATAATTCTACTAGTTAAATTTTTAACTAATATAAAATGAGTTGGCAAACAAATATTTTGATTACAAATATAAGTATTAGAAAGTTTATAATTGACTTTCAAACGACTTCCACCAGCTTGCGTAAGAGCTTGGGTGGTTTTCTCAAAATATTTTGTAGGAATAATACCTTCCTGAATGCAATTGAGATCAGCACCACTATCTACAAGTGCTGCTTCATTTTTCAAAATAAAATTCTTATTAATTACCAAAGTTACTTTCACAAACCATTTTTGTGAAGTTACTCCGTGTAATAAATATTTTTCACTAGCAATATTACTGCTAGAAGGAATAGTAGAAATGAAAGGAGTTTTTTCCAAATTACCGGGAATCCCTAAGGAAGATATGCTGATATTATCTTTCTTGATCTGAACCATCTCAGATTTTAAGAGATTTATTTCTCTTTTCAAATCATTAATAGAAACAGGAGTTTCTTTAATGTTTGATTGTCTAAATCTAGACAAAACCTCACTTATCTGGTAAGGTGCATCTATGATTAGAGGCGTTTCTTTTTTGGAATTTTCCTTGATTAGGAATTCCATCATCTTTTTTCTCAGACTATTGTCTGTGATAAACTCCAAAAATTTTAGAGCTTCTCCTTGTTCTTCATTAAGAACATTTAATCCATTTATTTCAACAATGGATTTCCAGTAATTCAAATTATTGCTTTGACAGCTATTGTTGTCAATATCAGAACCTGGAGAAGTATCACCATTGATACATTCTATGTCCTTTGAAGAGTCCTGTTCTGATTCAGAACCTATTGATAGAACCTTTTCTGATTGAGTCCTTGATTGTTCATTCTCCAAGGCGTTCAGGGCTTTTTTAGTCCAGCATTGGTTGCCATAAGGTTTTGTCTTGTCATAATTGTGGCAAGTAATGTCCAACTTATGGGCTTTTCTCTTTCCTTTATTCTGGAAAGTGCCTTGCTTGGGCTTATTTTTATTTATTTTGAATTTTTTCTTATTAGGAGATTTATAAATATCCTTGTTTCTATTAAATTTTTTATAAGTTCTATTATTAAAACTTTTTTGCTTTTTATTTTTTAAGCCAGGTGGTCTATCCATATCAAAAATAAATTGATTATAAAAATTATTTGTATCCTCTTTTAACTTAAAATCCTTTATAGGTAAGGAAGGTTGAACCTCAGCAACCATTGGTGCCTTAGAATTGTTCATATTATCCAGAATTAATTTCTGCTGAAAAATTTGTTTTTCAAGCATTTCTTTTAAAGATAATAAATTTTTTCTAAGAGAAATTATTTGTTCTTCTAAATTATCTAAAAACACCTTGGTGTAATTCTGGGTTTTAATTAAAGAACTTAATTCTTTAATAGTAACATGTTTACTTTCTATCCCTTTGAGAAAAATAAAAGATCTAGCTTCTATATCCTTTTGATCTAAGGTAGTTTCCCAATTATCTGGTTGAAGGATTAAAACTTCATTTTTGACTTTATTAACAAAATAATTTGCAAACCATTTAACAAAAGGAACATAATCCTGAGTTATGGTCAACTCTTCATAATAATCATCTTTGAACTTATTTAGTTCATAAGATGAAAATTTCTTAAAATACCATTGCCTAAAATCGACATATCTATTAAGTTGGAATTCTCCACTGATGAGTTCTCTCATCTTACTCCCAGGGGAGTAATCTATTTTAGAGTTCATCCTATATGGAAACTCATTTCTGGTTATGTAGGTGATTCCCTACTTTAAGAACTCTTTTTCTGGTAGATTTCATTTTTTCACTGGTGGTAATATTTTCTATGATCTCTGCCTCATCTATTTGTTGGGATGTAGAGGCTCTATTTAAACTACTAGGAGCTATATAAAACTCATTATTAGTATGGTTTTCTAATAAAAACAAACGAGTTTCGTTATTATTGCGAAGCTCATCTAACTCATTTCTAATGGCTGAATTAATAGGTTGGGAACAAATTCTAGTTCCTAGCATAGCAGAATATTCTGCTAAGTCACTATAAACATCGTTATAGTAATCGTATCGTTCAGAATTACGAGGCCAATTGTCTCGCTTAGCTGCATACTCAGAGAGACGCAACTCAATTTTAAATATTTCTTTGTTAAGCATTCGATGCCTAACTTCTAGCCATTCGTCCCTAGACACGGGATGACCATTATCATCAATATTCATGACAAGATAAAATTGTTGTGGATAAACGAGATACAGGACCAGACCCTTTCTGGGTAAAATAATTGAACTTATGAAAATAGTATACTCTAAATATCTTATTTGTCATCTTTGCAAACATTTCTGTTTAAATTTCGACCCGAAGGGAAATAATGATTTCTCCTAAATCAAAGATGCCACAGAGGTTTTTAGCAAAAAGCGTTCTTCGGGAAATCATCTTGTTCAAACGCCTCTTCTGGGCAAAAACGATGATGGTGGTAGAAATAGGAGTAGAGGCCGTGAATTTTTGCAGGGAAATGACATCCCCCAATAGGGGTAGAGGCCGTGGCCGTGGTGGTAGAAATAGGAGCAACAATATGCTGCCCTATCAAGAATCAAACATTCCTCTAATAGGGGATTGGACTACTGTTCATAGAAGCAGAAACCTGTTACAATTAACAGGGTCACAAAAGAAAGAAGATATACCTTCTTCAAGTAAAACAAATTCGTACAAAGATACAGTGATTAATGATAATCCTGTTAATGAAGTCACGGGATATTGTGAAAATCCAATCACTGAAGACATAATGTATGTCGAAGAAGATGATATGGAATTGACTCCTAATGATGGGTGGTCAATTAAAACAAGATACCTCGATGGTTTTTTAATTGGTGGAGGAAAATTGGTCCTTCAATAGAAGTTTTACCAGAAAATTTATTGAATTTGTATAATTCATGGTGTGATCATAATCCTTTATTTTTGAAAAATGCTTCAAAAATGATCACAGGACAAGGTCCTTGTTTTTTCTTTATTAAATTTCAAATTCCTTGGATTTGGAGATGGGCAATTACCATCACAATGAACAATTACAATGATCCAATCCTTAGAAGACATTTCTTCTCAAAATGGTGGAATAATATTGACAACGAAGACCTCCATAAAATGGAAGTAAAAATTAAAGAAGCTATTGATGAAGACCAGAAGATTCCAAAAGAAAAATTTGGTCAAGGTCTTGATATGGCCCATTTAAAAAATTATTACCAAAAGATTCATCCTAATGAATCTGAGGAGAAAATTATGGCTAGAACTCTAGACCATATAAAAAATCAATTCTTCAAAACTTTTGAAGTTAATGAAGAAATTGTTTCTATGAAAACCAGTTCTTCTATGAAGACAAGTTCATCGCATGGATCTATGGATTCAAACATTTTTGAATCTTTAGCTGGAGAATCTCAGCCAGAGCCTTCCCCAGAAGATTATTGGGACTCTCTAATTGAAGCCATGATTCAGCAAAAGAATAGAGGAAAAGACAAAAATTAATTAATTAATTAATTGATGTCGGCAAGAATTCTATTCTTGCATAGTAATATTCCACAATTGGAAAAGGTGGAAAGAAATTCTTCCACTAATATTATTGCTTCTACTATGTAGTTTTGTTTTTAGCATTGCTGTCATTTTTAGTGCGTCGATGGGGCCCCAAGTGTACCCGGCATTAATTATGATGTTTTGTAATTTTCCACTTTTACTGTTTTCTTTTTTCTTTTACCGGATACCGGTTGTAATACTTAGCTCTTACTGGCTTAAATAGTAAGCCTGGAGTTTTCTTTATAAGGCAATTGTGCCTCAGTTGTAAGGCACCACTCAACTACTACTTGTAAGATACGACTAGAAATAAATTTTCCTTTCATTCTCTCTCTCTCTCTCTCTTCCACGCCTTTCACTTCAATTCCTTTCAATATTTTCTAATTCCTTTCCTTTTGAAGAAGTCTTCCGTGCAATAATACTCTGAAGTTTTCTAAGGTACTATTCTTTTATTAATTATTTTTGCTTCTACTACTCAAATGAGTAGCTAGAATATTGTTGTGGTAGACGAGGTGTGTGTGTGTGTGTGTGTGTGTGTGTGTGTGTGTGTGTTTGTGTGTGTGTGTGTGTGTGATGATTCAAGGATGACTACGAGCGAACCCGAAGCGTATTGAGTGCGGAACGAAGTTCAATTTAGCGAATTGGAAGCTAGTTGGTGTTTAGGGTTCGAATGGGGGATTTCGGGAATTCAGAATTTCGGTCAAAGAGATATCTCGGGATCGAGCGGCAAGATTGGAAGTGGATTTGGGCGTCGCCGGAGCGTGGAAGTTTATGCGGGGATTGTTCGTGTGGTTATGTGGAGATTTTGAAGTCTCAGGTGATTTCGGCCCGGTTTCAAGAGTGAGTTTTACTCACGTATTAGGTTTCTTTCGTTTTAGTATGATTTTTATGTTGATTGGTTCGAGAGTTTTTGAGTCGAAAACTGTTATTTCGAAATATATCGTTTTTGGATAAAATTCGTTTAAGTCGAGTTTTGATTGATTTATCGCTTTCGCTGGAATATGGACTGATTGTGCGATGTTGATCGGATATGTTGGTGTGGTTGTTTGGACTGTTTTCGATCGGAACAAAAATCGTTCGAGAATTTTTCGAGTCAAAAATCGTTATTTGGAAAATATGTCGTGTTTTGATAAGATTCATTTCGATTGAGTTTTTGATTGATTTGATTGATTGTGTGATGTTGATTGGGTCTGTTTTTTTGATTGTTGATCTGTTTTCAATCGAAACAAGAATCGGAATTGAGCAGAATAGCGGATTTCGCGAGAAACCGCAAAATCTGCACTTTCCCAGCACCCATCGCGTCGCGAAGCGAGCCCATCGCGTCGCGACCAGGCAAAATTTTGCAACGCAAATATTTCCGACTCTTTTCGCGTCGCGACCAGGCAAAATTTTGCAACGCAAATATTTCCGACTCTTTTCGCGTCGCGACGGTAGCAGTTCGCATCGCGACGCTTTGCAGTTTTTCAGCAACTGTACACTGATTTTGTTTTCGCGATAACTTTTGATCCGGGAACCCGATTGAGGTGTTCTAAGATGTGTTTGAAAACTTATTCAGAGGCCTAACTGAATATTCTATTTTTAAGGCAAAACGAACTGTTTTTGGAGAGCGAACTTCAACTTTTGTTATTTGAAACTAAATGTTCAACTATGGGTGTGATGTGAATGAACTATGAGTTCATGTGAGTGTAGATATATATATATATATATATATATATATATATCGAGTTGGGTGACGACCCATGTAGACATACTAGGCGGGGTAGTCATGCACCTTACCCTAGGCTTCTTGCATTAGGGAAAGTACTATTGGTAAGGTGGTTCACCGGGTATGTAGCGTTTGCGCAGTCGGTGGTGTGTTGAATTGTTTGTTGTGCGAATACCTGGTATGTAGCGTTCACGCAGTCGGTATCGTACTTGGTTGTAACAGGTTCATCGGGTATGTAGCGTTCGCGCAGTCGATGATCTGTCAAAGGTTAAATAACGCGGTTCACCGGGTATGTAGCGTTCGCGCAATAGGTGCCGTGTAAAGTTAAAACGATTTCATAATTGGACCGAGAGTGTTAGTAGGGGTCTCGGTAGAACTCACTGAGATTGTATCTCACTGTTTATATGTTGTTGTTTTACAGATAAACAGGGAAAGTGGAGATCCAAGAGGCACGAGTAGGTGGTACTCGGATGGTTGCTGAAGACTTAGTTTTATGCTTAAGTGTATATCTTTCCTTGTTATCTGTGTATCAAGACATTTTGTCTTTAGCGTTATGTATTTACTTCCGCTTTCTTGTACGATATTGAACACTGTATTTCACTAATGGTTTATGGTCTTATTTATGTTTAAGACTGTCCTGTTGTTATTCAGTGAAAATTTTATAGTGGTGTTCAGTATTTAAACAGGAAATATATCTCTGATGTTTTAGGGATGATGCACTTGGGTATTTTTACTCGATAAAAATACCGGGGTGTTACAAATTGATTAACTTAATCACATCCCATACAATTTAGCATAGAATGTTAGGACACGTGGAAAGAAAATCAAAGATTGCTTAGCTAAATATTAAAAATAAAAGATTGCAAGCATGCTTATTCCACTTGTGTCAATGTTTCTAATAGATGCCAACAAAATCACACTGCAAATTAGATAGGAAAGTCTAACAATCAAGTTTTACTTAATTACCAAATTTTTCATGTCCGTTACTCACCACTCATATTCAATATAACATGCTGCAAACTTTTCTCCCTTGTACCTTTAAGTGTGTCTTCTTCACCAATCGAACTTGTAATCCTATGAACAAAATAAAGTTTTCTGGTAAGTGTCAACTTATTATAGGCCACAATTTTACACATGCTAGAGAAATTGTCTAAGTTTTGTAGGTTTATAACTTATCTTTCTCTACAATAGCTTGCATTGGCAAAACAAATTGGTGCAACAATCTCCAAAATCAGAGTTCCAAGCACATGATGTGCATTTGGATATTGCTCAACATTTCTGTAAATTCCAGAATTTGGAAGGTTGCCCAAAATGAATGTCCTTGGCCTTGCAGCAAATTGGAGTATCTGTAGTAACTATATTGCAACCTAAACATGCATAAGGAAAGAACATATTAATTTCATTAAACTGTGTATCTCAGAAGTTGGCTCAATTATTAGATATAAAAGCAAATATAACTTGCAATTTATATAACGTTTCATCATACAATTGTTCACCAACATTGTGTAGATTGGCCACATTTTGCATGAGAATGAATTCTTCAATGGCACGTCCTCCTATTTCTATTACATATATTGTTCATATAGATCATTTAATTATGAACGGATAATAAGCAACACTAATTAGTTGTCAAGTAATAGACTATCCATAGTTTTTTAAAAAAAAAAAAGAATTAGTAGGAGAAGAAAAGGAGCACCTGCAACGATGCAAGTGCATGTTGTTAGCCTTCATATAACCACCTTCTCGTCATATTAGTATAAGCTTCTACAAAATATCTGAGCTTCTAGCAATACTGTCATTGAAGTGAGATTATCTCTCCAATTCTTGAATCAATAAAAAGAGTGTTGCTTCTCTAGCCTAAAATGAAAAATATCAACAAATAAAATTTAACAGAATAATGATAGCAAAGGCAACATGTCTTGAATCTTGAAGTGGTACAAACATAAACTGGTCTCAAACCCAAAACAGATTCTCCTACATAAACTCAACTAATTTCGAAATTATGATAGGAAAACCTTTTCCTTACTTGTGTCCACATCATGAATTAGTAGACCTTTAACACATGAATTAGCAGAAAAACACATCGTATATTAGCATATTCGGACACAAAAATGCAATGTACAAATTCATGATGCTAAACACAAATCAGTATTATATCAAATCCAATTATCCACTTATTATAACTAAGAAAACATTTCAAACTACAACTACCAATGATATATAACTTAAACTTTTAAAAAAATAAAAAAAAAAAGATAAAAGCATATAAAATATGTACTTTCAGCTACTAATGGACTTCTATGACCATGTTTGGGTGAAGAACCAGATTTAATTTTTGTATCACCCTAGTTACCTCTTAGATTATAATTTATAAAACATAAATAGAAGGCAATATGGCACCGCCCATACAACAACTTGACAAATCGATTGGAAGCATCACCCAAATTTAGTATTATAAAAATACTCATTATCACCTGTATCAAACATCATCATCCAACTAAATCACCAGTTGCATCATAAACAACACCCTCAACCTAAAAAACTAAGAATGTTAATCAAAAGCCCCAATCTAAGCTGCAAATTAAAAGAAAAGAAAAAGAACACTGAAGAATGTTAAACAATCTTTACAGTACCACAACCTTCAATGTAGTTTGATTATTCCAACATCCTTCAAACCATTTGCACTTTTCCACTCACGTTTTTGCCTTAATTTGCTTCTCTACACCATTTTAAAAAGAAGTAAGCCTTCAAACTTGTGAGAGAAAAAATGAATTAAGCAAAATTGAAAAAATTGAAGCACTACTAACCATCATAATAGAGAGAAGAACCAGACATTTCATCAAACATAACATGTTTCTCGCCTCCAACTCTGCCTTCTCTCCCTTCTCTTCTCTGTTTCTCTGAGGTTGCTGTTGGTAGCAACTTTTGGGTTACATGTTCTTTGTTTTTGGATGAATTGAGAAAAATGTGTTCCAAAGAGAAAGAGAGGAAGAAAAAGAACGACTTTAGCAGAAGGAGAAGATGGTCGCAGTTCATGTGTTAGTGTGAATCAAAGAGGAAGAAAGGAGAAGAACGAATCGGTGGTGGGGTTTGAGATGGTTTGATGTTGATAGAGTGAAAGAAGAAGAGTGTAAAAGGAATTGAGTAGAGAAAAGAGTAAAAGAAAGTCAAAAACACAGTGAGAGAACACGGAAGAAGAAAACACGCGTGGCTGAATGAAACTACAATCAGATCTTCAATGACGTCAATGGAGATTTGGGCAGCTAATCCTTGCTGACGGGAATATGGCTGAATGAAAAATGGCACTGCTACTGATCACTATTCTTATTGACAACAACCATACCACTCTGAACTTCCTTTGATGATGACCGAAGCTTACTTGGCAACGACACACAGCTAGATCCCACGGGGACCACATGGCGGCGATCAAGTGGCCGGAAAGTTGGGGGGAAACAAGGGGTCTTGGCACCATGAACAGCTGCAGTATTGACTTGGAGAAGACCTCCGGATGTCTATTCTTTGATTATTAGTATATTTTTATAATTACAATAATCATTACATGGAATATCAACCATCCCATAAAAATGTAACAACTCCTCATTCTAATAAAGTTTTTATTAAAAGTTTTCTTCTACTCACTCAAAAGTTTATTGTCATTTAAAAAATAAATCATAATTGTTACATAAAAAAGAATTTCAAAAGCCCACTAATTGTTTCTTATTTCAAAAACAACAATGATTAAATGTGATAAAAAAGACTCATGCATATATGTTGTAATGAGATTTATAAACAAATATAATAATAATAATAATAATAATAATAATAATATAACTTCATTATAAACAAATATAAATTCAACTAATCTAATGAGATTTATCATAATACATAGAGGTTTATGAAATGAAAAAGGAACAAAGAAATAAAAATTTCATGTAATGAATTTATTGTCTTACGTTATAAATATATATGGTTAATTACTGATTACATAGAAGAATTTGGTTCGATTTAGTTACTATTACTTTTTTGTATGTAATGTTTCTGTTAGATATTGTATAAACTCCTAAATCCTACAAAATAAAACTATTGACATGAAATATATATATATATATATATATATATATTTATATTATCGGTTATTTAGAACTATAATACGATATCCTCATTTGAATTTGCTAATAATGTCTATTTTTTATTTTGATAAAAAATGATGACTTTAGCTAAATTGAAAATGTAAGACCTTAATCTATAATAAGTAATAGGTTGGTATTTAATAGTATATTGGACACAAAAATGAAAAATTGAATAATAATAGAAGGAAGTTGTTATTTAATACAATTTTTATATTTAGAGAGAGAAAATTCACAATAGAATCTCAATTACCGTTTCACCAAACAATCAAGAAGATTATGATTAATAGGTAAAGATATACTCCAATTTAAGAAGATATCCCAAGTAGGAAGCTCAGTTGGCGAGCTAAGGGATATCGAAGGAGTGCACCAAAAGAGTGCAAGAAGGAGGTCTCGGGTTCAAACCCCGGAAACTAACATTCCCCCATCCCCACTAACATTGCTTATAAAAAAAAAGAGATAGAATTGATGTTGTTTACACACTATAAAAATATGACAAATACATTAAACTTGAAATCTATAATAAACTCAATACTTAATCAACAATCAAGAAATTCTTACAAATAATAAGAGACAAATTTAGACAAATAAATTTTGGAACTCCAACTACTACAATGGTTTTCTTCAATCCTCAATATTAGTGATGTGAAAAGCAAAAAAGTTACATAAGCGATGTAACAACAAAACAAAAGTGATGTAAAAAATGAAAAGATAATTGGTGACCTCTCTTCTTAGGTATTTATAGTACTTTTGAAAGAAGACTTAAAGTGAAGGAAAATGAATAGATTGTAACTAATTTCTAATAAAAACCAACTATAATAATATAGCTAGAGATACCAAAAGGCAACTAAAATCATGACATCAAGTAGTTATTTAAGAGTAACCAATAAAGATTTTTAACATAAAAAATAAAAAGGGAGAAAAACTTATGTAGGTAATAAGCATATTGTTATATTATTGTAATTTATTTCCATATGGTTATTCATAGTTATGTAGGTAATAAGCACGGCATGAAAATTGGGGTTTACTATAGATATATTTATATTCGGTCAAAAATATGATTTATATTATATTATATTATATTATACTATATTGTATTATATTATCTTATAATATATTATATTATATCTTGTTAAGTGTTTTTTTCGATTTCTATATTCCCATCAGTAAAATATCATTTTCTTACCAATTTATATATATATATATATATATATATATATATATATATATATATATATATATATATATATATATATATATATATATATACTATACTATACTATGTATTACCACACCAATGCCCTTCCATTTTCTTGTCAATTTGTGTTTAAAATATTTATATAAAACTTGATGTGAAATGAATATAGTTATTTTACACTCTTTTCAATTTTTTCCACCACATATGTTCTTATTTCTTTTTATCTTTGTAACATCCCTAAATTTTAAAAACTCGTACTACGAAGCCTAAGACTGACTTGATTAATTGTGGGAATAATTAGTCGCGTCTCGGTGAAGACTAGTCGAGGAAAAGGTCCTGAATTCGTATTCTCCATTAAATTGTGGCCTAGTCATAATTTTAATGAAGTGTTTAAGCTGAAGGGTAAATCAGTCTTTTTACTCCCTTCTAATGTTCCAGCCTATAAGTTACTGAACCTTCAGCCCCACTCTCACACTCAGCCATTTGCCAATTCTGAATTAAAAAGAAAGGAGCTGAACCTTAAGGAAAGAAAAGAGAGAGGAGGGCGTGGAGCAAGGAAGGAGAAGGTGGGGGGAGAAGGATCACCAAAATCAGTGCATGTAAGTGTTCTCACCACCCACCCACTCCATTTTCAATTTCCCTTCCATTAGTATAATTTCCAGAACCTGATTCTCATTTCTTCCCTCACTTCCATTTTCGGGTTAGGTGCTTCAATGGTGGATATGGAGGAGATGAGTTTGCTGTTTGTTTGCATGTTCACTATGAACTAGAGGTGAAGGGAATCTGGACCCATTTTGTGAATTAGAAGATATTTTGAAGGTACAGAGGAGGGAGCTCAATTTCGAAATTGCAAATGATTGAAGTTGATGATCTAAGTTCATCAGAATTTCTGGGTAAAAACAGTGTTGGTACCCTTCAGTGATTGCATCGTATCTCCCAGTACAAAGCTCCTATGATCACGATTTTTGTTTCTCTGAAACGTAGACAAAAAGCTCTTCATTTTGGGCACAAGAACCGTATGATTTCATGGAGAAATGAGAGATATATCATGTTCACAATTTTCGGATTTAGAATCAGGCACTATGCTGAACCAGTCCTATTGTTTCGATGATAACTCCCAGATTACTGCATGCATGCATGTGAATCTTCCTCCATCAGAAAGTAGACAAAATTGTCTTCAAAATAGGAACTAATTTGAGTAGATTTGGTTACGGATTGACTGAGATAATTCTGTTCAAAACTGCACTTTGATTCTGGAAAACCGAAACAGAAGCTGGACATGTCGTTCGTCGAATTTGGGTTCGATTTGTTAAATTCTCGAGATTCACCAGATTCGACATATTGGAGAAGAGGTTCAGTCCCTTGAAGCTGTTGTCCGGTTCGTGTGCCTAAGTGATTCGGTCATCGCATATTCCGTGGAGCCATCTCACGATCGTCTACCCGGGTGAGTTCTACTCACGATTAGGGAATACTGTTTTCTGAAATTATGTTGTTTTCAGTCCTAAGACAAAATACTAATTTCGAAATGTTTAAGAACCGAAAACCGTTTTATTAAAACTATTGCGTTTTACGGTCTTTCCTTAAAATCTATATTTATGTTATATAATTTATGAACTGGATATATAGTCTGGAATTGCCTGGATTTTCTGTATTTCAGGTGAGATTGAGATTAGGAATCGAATTGGGAACGATCAGAGAAACGAATCGGTAAAATCTGTGCAAGTTCTGTAATAGAACAGGACGCACGGATCGTGCGCCCCTGGGCACGGACCGTGCGCCTGCTTCGGTTTGGCAAAATTGCGAAATAATACAGGACGCACGTATCGTGCGCCCCTAGGCATGGACCGTGCGCTCCCTTCGGATTGACTGGATGGTTTTAGGTGCATTACGCACGGGTCGTGCGCCCCTGGGCACGGACCGTGCGTGGGGTTCTGTTACAGGCTTCCGATTTCTCGTTTCGTCGCTCCGATTGATTCCAAACCACTTCTAATCTCCTTCCCGATTATTTGTGACATAATTAACCTAATAAAAAACTCCGTTTTAAGCATGTTCAACTTGAGTTTTTGAAAAGAGGTCTTGAAGGTGAATTGAACCGAAAACCGGAAACTTAGACCGTGTGTGAGATAATGTTTTTGGCATAACAAACCGGATCGTGGATCCTTCTCGACGCTATGATTATAACGCCGGATGTCTAACTTCGAATTCATCAAAACGGGTTATAGATCGATAATAGATATAGATATCTAAAACTGAAAGGACAGTCCAATGCGGACATGATGTATATTTTATTATATATCGCGTTGGGTGACGACCCGACAAGTAGCATACTAGGAAGGGAAGTCATGAGCCCTCACCCTAGGCCCTGTATACGTTTTGGCGTGGTCAATTCATGGGTTACCGGGATTAGTGAATTGTTGCACAGCCGGTTTATGCTAAGTTAGATGCACGATTCATCGGGATTAGTGATTGTTGCACAGTCGGCGTTTCGATTTATAAGATAAGAATACGACTCGCCGGGATTCGTGAATTGTTGCACAGTCGGTGTTTCGATAAATAAGTTAAGAACACGATTCGCCGGAATTAGTGAACTGTTGCACGGTCGGCGTTTCGCTTCGGAAGCTAGTGATTATAAATTAATCGACTAGGCTTAATAATATAAATGATAGTACTTAAATTACCGAGATTAGTGAACTGTTGCACGGCCGGTAATGGGCTATATTTATGTTGATGAATAGTTATATACATATGTAACTATAACTATGTTGAAATCGGTTTTAAAATAAACCGAGTGATAGTGAGGGGGCACGGTGGAGCTCACTGAGACAAGTTGTCTCACCCTATCATATGTTGTTTTTTACAGAGAACAGGAAATGAGGATAGCGGGCGGCATGATCAATGTCGTATTCGAGGAGAAGTTTGGAGATTTGATCTTCCGTTCAAGTTTTAGATTTCCTATGTAATCTCTGTATTCGGTCTTATGACTCGCAATTGTATTGTCTTATTTCATAGTTTCCGCTGTTTCTTGTAAAGATGTATATCTAAACAGGAATTTTTATACTCTAATGTAAACCAAATTGTATGTTTAGGTATTTCTTTGTTAAAGAAATATCGGGGTGTTACAATCTTTCTAAAATAATATATCAACACTATATAAATATATATCCATTTTTTTCATTGAAATGATACTATAAGCTTTATGTATTACCACACCAATGCCCTTTCATTTTCTTGTCGATTTGTATTTAAAATATTTATATAAAGCTTGATGTGAAAGGAATATAATTATTTTACACTGTTTTCATTTTTTTCCACCACATATGTTCTTATTTCATTTTTGTGGTTATTCATAGTTATGCATGTAGGTAATAAGCACCGCATGAAAATTGGGGTTTACAATATAGATATATTTACATTCGGTCAAAAATATGATTTATATTATATTATATTATATTATACTATATTATACTATATTGTATTATATTATCTTATAATATATTATATTATATCTTGTTAAGTGTTTTTTTCGATTTCTATATTCCCATAAGTAAAATATCATTTTCTTACCAATTTATATATATATATATATATATATATATTACCACACCAATGCCCTTTTATTTTCTTGTCAATTTTTTGTGTTTAAAATATTTATATAAAGCTTGATGTGAAAGGAATATAGTTTTTTACACTCTTTTCAATTTTTTCCACCACATATGTGTTCTTATTTCTTTTTTGCTTTCTAAAATAATATATCAACACTATATATATATATATATATATATATATATATATATATATATATATATATATATATATATATGTTATGAATTTTTGGTGGATGTCCATCTCTCCTTAATCCTTTCATCTTACCAAGTATACTCTATAACTCCTATGAGTAAAGTGCTTTCACTCATACTTATTGCTCTTAACTTTGTGCTTGTAAGTTACAAGATTTATTTCCTATAAATAAGACTTATATGGCAATGTAAATGATACATTCAAGAATAGAATGTAAATGCTCTCTTCTTCTCTCATTCTCTTCCTCTATTTGCATATTTCTTCTTCATCTATAATCTACTATAATGGTTATATCCTACTCTTGTTTTTGTCAATTTTATAACACGTTATCTGCACGAAGCTCTACCAAAATGACGGCTTAATAAGCTTGGAGGCTATTAGGCAAAGATATGTTTTCTTCTACTATCTTATAGTTAATCTAACTCATATTATCATGTTTTGTTTCTTATAGCTTTTATTTTACCATGTTAACATTTTATATTTCTTGTATAGAAATTTTATTGAGAATTTAATTAGCTACTATGGTTATCATTTTCTATTCTTGATGAATTCCTGAATAATTCAACATTAAAGCATCCCTGTTAGATTGCATAAAGACAATTAGCATGTTTTTCTATTCTTGATGAATTCTTGAAGAATTCAATATTCAAGCATCCCTATTGGATTGCATAGGGACAACTATCATGTTTATCTATTCTTGATAAATTCTAGAAGAATTCATCATTTAGGCATCCTAAAAGGATTGCACAAAAAAAACTTAATATTTAAGCATATCGTGTTTGTCTATATTCTTGATGAATTCCAGAAGAATTCATCATTCAAGCGTCCCGGAAGGATTGCACAAATAACTAAATATTGAAGCATCTTATAGGATTGCTCAAAGTATGAAAGTTTGTGATATAGTTCTTGAAGAACTTGAAAAAAAAATGTTCAAGAATCCTTGTAGGATTGCTTAAAGAATATTTTGTGATGATTTGTTATATAGTTCTCGAAGAACTGGAAAAAAAAAATTAATATCCGAGTATCCTTGTAGGATTAAAATGTGAAGATTTTTGATAGTTCTTGAAGAACTTAAAAAAAACTTAATATTCAACCATCCTTGGAGGATTGTTCAAAGAATTATGGTAATCATATAAACTCGTGGTCTAATTCTTGGAGAACAAATAGTTAGAAAGTATGATTTTTCTTGATCATCAGTACTAATGAAATATTTGTGGTCAAGTTCTTGAAGAACTGAATCTTTAGACCATGATTGTAATCTAAATGATCTATTTGATCTTAGTATAAGGGAAAGGAATATAAGGGAAATTTTACTTGAATATGCTCTTGGAGTAGCACAAATGAGAAAATATTTTTAAGAATATTTTGATTCAAGATTATGTGATATTGTGATTGAATAATCGCAAACCACTCAATGGATTAAACTTCATTCCCAGAAGAGAATGAATCAACATAAAAGTTTGGGTTACAACAAAAGTTGAGGTTATGATCATTGGCGTAATAAAGGTTACCATTATCCTTTATGAAAGATTTCTTTGAACTTCTTTGACCACAAAAATATGAAAATTTTGTGGTCGAGTTAGAACTAAACTTTTAAACTGTGATTGAAATTTGTAAGATCTACTTGATCTTAGTATACTTTGAAACAAGGAAAAGTGAGAAAAACAAGTAATTTATTTTTATGTCTCACAATTACGCTCTTGAAGTAGCAAAATTGAGAAAATACTTTCAAGAATATTTTGAAAGTTTTTAGACATAATTTGATTGAACAAATGAGTGGTTGTTGATTAAAATGTGAAATGTTACATAACAATTGAACTTTATTCCCAAAATTGAATGGTTTATACTAAAATTTTAGAGTGTGGCAAATATTGTGGTTATGGCCATTCATATTGTAGAATAACATCATCATAATTTGTGTTTATATCCTTTACTACTCCTAATAATGGTGTTGCGGTTCTCTTTCAAGAATATAATGATGTAGTAACGGATTGACACAAAGTTAATTTCTTTAATATTTTTAATAAATGTGTTGTGGTTTTCTTTTCATTAGTATGATTTGTGGTTATGACCTTTGGTGTTACTAATAATGGTTTACTATTTTGGCATTATGGAATATGTAACTTATTTTCTTTCTCATGCTTGGAATTCCATATAAATATATAGGAAAAAGAAATGTGTGTGCCTAATGTAACACCCTAATATTTCTTACAAGTAGAAATACTAAAATGCACAGCTTAGCATAAATCAGAGATAACTTAAAGTCTCAGATATTGAACACAACTAAAAACTTCGATGAACAATCATCAAACAGTCGCCTCAGTATCATAACGTAACATAAAATCACTTAAATATTTAAGTTACGTGCCTTACAACTTCTCATGACCTAGTGTTCAATATTCAAACCAAAAGTAGCGGAAACGATTTACAACTTGTAACAAGTATAAGTCATACAATCGATAATACAAAGATAACAAAGGGGAGAATATAAGCACTTAAACTAAAGCTTCAACATCTCCTCTAAGGTCACATCGACTGGTCGTGCCTCGTCGCCTTAGTTTTTCCCTGTTTCTCTGTAAAAACCACAAAACATGAAGGGTGAGATAAACATTATCTCAGTGAGTCCTATCGAGACCCCTTACTACACACTCGCGGTTCATTTATTCTTGCTCATTTAATCGTAGTCCATTTAGGTCCTACGTGCATATACATCCTGACATGACATAGTACATCTCCGGTAATGACCACGCCTTTACCGTTGAACCACTCCACTAGCTTCAAACCTCATGAGGTCTAGGTTCTAGGGCTCATGACTTCCCCTCCCCTAGTATACTAATTAACTGGGTCGTCACCCGCACTTGATATAATTTATACATCATTACCTTGCTTGAACATTTAGTTCCATGACATTAAACATAACACATGTTCTCTCGCGTATACTACTTTACGATTTTTGAAAAATTTATAACTTCCACAAGCAATTCACTTTAAACCTTGCCATTATGTTCAAAAACAGAGTATCATTAGTTCCATGATATGAGGGATGGTTGGGAAGAAGATTGGAAGAGGTTTGGAATCGAAAGGAGCGACGAAACGACAATTCGGTGTGCGGTAACAGAAGCTCACGCACGGTCCGTGTGCCCTAGGCGCACGACCCGTGCGCACTGAATATCCTTTTTAAAGCCATTACCGAAACTGGTGCACGGTCCGTGTGCCATAGGCGCACGACCCTTGCGCTTCTATCAGCACACCAATTCGTTCCGCTTTTCTCGTTTCGCTTCTTCGTTCGCGTCCAATCCGTAATCCGATCAAAATCCAACCTCAAAACAGACAATACCAAACAATATTCCAGTCCAAACAAAATCATAGCAATCACATAATCATCAATCAATCAACCATATAGTTCATCGTTCAACACGTAATTTTCATAAAAACGGTTTTGGACTCGAAAACGCGCGAACTAAACGTGGAACCAGAGCATGCAATCAACGCTTAGAAAATAAAACCCTAAGCGAGTATAGAACTCACCGGAATGTGATGAAAATCACATAACCACAAGGAATGGCAACAAGTGTAGGCTTCAATCAACACGAACTACACAAAACATTTTTAATTCGAAGTCGAACTACCCGAACGGCTCCAATCGCTATCCTTACCCTTTGATCTTTACTCCAAAGCTCCCGAACTATCATGTAGGTTCCTATTACATCCCTGGAATGATGCTCCAGATCCTACCACAACACACCCCGAGAGTTGGGATTTAGGTGCTAATGAAATCTTTTCAAAATTCTGTTTTTCAGCAACAGTGAGCAGTTTTGCATGATGCATATCTGACTCAATACTTCACCAAATTCACCAATTCAAAGGTCTATTATGAAGGAAATTTTGTCTATTTTCTATTGGTGTAGGTTTCAAACTGATGCCCTAGGCATTTAGTGAGATATGGTTAGAACAATACAGCTAGGTCCAAACTGTCACTGATTCACAATGCTAACTTGTCTATTTAATTTCTCCTTCAATACTCAATGAAATTAAATGGTTCTTGTGCCTATTTTGAAGGGTTTCGTGTCTAGTTTCTAAAGAATCAGAAATAAGCTTCAAATGATGTCTGTGGTGAGACAAATATCGAATTTACCAGAGACTACTCTATCTGAGTTTGCTGCAGAATTTCTAGCAATCCTTGTCCTTCATCAAGACCTCATCTCCACGAGTTTGACACCATTTCGCTCACCAACAACTCCAGCTTCTAATCCAGCCTCTAAAACCACTCTTAACCACAATGTAGCTTCCAATGAACCTATCTCACCTCCCAACACCAACAAGCATCCACTAGAACTCCAAATCAAGCTTCTAGGACACCAACAATCCCCCAATGCCTCCAAATTCGAACTCTAATGTCTCAAGGTACTGAACCTCCTTCCAATGTACTTCAATCAGCAATTCCACTTTATGTCTACCCTAACCTAGTCCCAAATGGGACATGCAAAGCTCCAAAGACTTAAAACTCCATTGTTGTCCAAGTTAAGCTTTGAAGCTTGATAATGGTAGGATGAGAAATATGGAGAATGAGCTACTGAAATTAGTGTCTATGAAAAGAGCACGAAAAAAATGGAAAAGAATGGTTCAGAAATTACCTACATGCAACCAAGGATTTGAGAGCTCTCCCCTCTGCTTCCTCCCTTCCCTCTCTCGCGGCCCTCTCCTCTCTCCCTACTCTCACTTTCCCTTTTTCTCTTGTTCTGAATTCTGAATGTTTGGCTTGGGTGTGAGTGTGTTCTTTTCTAATAAACAGGGCTGAAGGTTTACTAAAAAGGAAAATGACCAAAATGCCCCTTTTCCTAATTCTCACTTAAAACTCCTATTTAACAAACAATCACTAATGCACATACTCCTATTATAAGTAATTATATTAGCCATCACACTATTTATAAATGCTATAATACTTATATTATCTAAGTAATTTAGTTATAACCGCTCGCTAGGCAAAGTGACCGTTTTGCCCTTTACACTATCATTTCCACTTAACCCGAATTTTAATTAATCAATCAAAAAATAATTTATACAATTCATATAACTAAATAAATAAATACCACTTTCATTATTCTAACATGTCTATGACTCGACTTATTACTTAATCGAATGAGCAATCGCTAGTTAATTTCGATAATCGAAATTAACCGAATTGGGGATGTTACACCTAATTCTTTGTATGTAAATAGTAATTTTGTTATATGCATTAGGTAGTATTTTTATATTTTGTTGTTTGAATGATAAGAGTTTAATACATTGCTTTTATTCATTGTCAATTCAAATATATATATGAGAGCAATTAAAATTTTGCTAAAATAAACCAGAAGTTTGCTATGCACTTATAGAAGAAAAAAAAAATTAAACCTGAAGTTTAATAGTCTACATAGTTTTACCATTTACAAGCCATATGATAGCATGTGTACTTATTTCCAACTTGCAACCAGAAATTTGCAAATATAATAGAGGACTCTAGAAGAGCTATTGTATTGTTACTTAAAGGAACAAAATTACACATTGATATTGTATTAGATTCTCTCAAGTCTCGTAGAAACTAATTAAGTTTCAAGGATACTCATTTTAAGTGGGTATACCAAATTGAATAATAAATGAAGAAAATATTCAATGTCTGTATATCATGAGACTTACCTTAAACCAGAAGTTTATGGATCATAATAAGTTTGTTGTTGGCAAGACCGGTTGGGCCATCCCGAGTCTGTTATGCTGCGGAAAAAAATAGTTAAATTTTTTGTATAAAATGTATTGAAGATCTTGTCGATTCTTCAATCCATTAATCTTTGTTATTACTAATTCCCAAAGGAAGTTAACAGTTTGAGGGAATAAGTCTCCTGCATCTCTAAAATATATATAAGGTGATATTTGTAAATCATTAATCACATGGACCATTTAGATATTTTATTATTTTAATTGATGCATCAACAAAATGGCAACATATATATAATTGTCATCAACTCGCCACCAGAAGTTTGTGAGATTGTTTGCTCAACTAATTCGAGTAAAAGCTTATTATGTGAATTATCTTGAAAGCATCTGATAAGTATTTTATGACTATTAGAATTTATATTGAACATCACATAGCATATGTTCATTCATAAAATAGTCTTGAAGAACCATTCAGTAGACATCTAAAGCTAATTATATGACCAATACTTATGAGATGGAACTTCCAATTTTTACTTGGGAACATGCAATCTTGCAGGCTGACACATTGATACGCATCAAGCCAATAAGTTAACATATATCTGTAAGTTCTCCCATTTACAATTGATTTTTGGTCAATGACCTAATATTCTCCATCTAAGATATCTTTTATGGATCCTTAAAGAATGTTGGGAACATATGAGTTTATGAATCTCCATCCATCATAAAGTATGTCGAGCCAATACCCAGAGATGTATTTATAGCTTAATCAGCTAATTATCATTTTGATGAATTAGTTTTCCCAACATTAGGGAGAGAGATAAGCAGCTGGAAATTAGTATTAGTTGAAATAAATTTTTATTATCTTATCTTGATCCTCTTATAAACCAATGTGAACCAGAAGTTCAAAGAATAATTCATTTGCAAAATTTTGTAAATTATTCACCAGCTGCAATACGTAAATAAAAATTGATGTCCCTGTTGGACACTCAGACATTGCAAATGAATCTTAACCACGCATTAAGCGAGTGGTTTAGTCGGTTCCAAAGAATAAAAATCCTAGAACAAGGAAATGAGCTTAAAAGCAAGATGGCCCAAAAGAGGATACGGAAAATCCTAACGAGTAATTTGACATAATTAGTTTTTAAGTTTCAGAAGAACTGATCAGGTACCTGAAATTAGTGGAAATGAGATCTCAATAAATTATGTCAATAATGAAATATGATGGAACCGAAACAAAGTCAACGTTGACAATTTTGTGTGTGTATAATGTGGGGGAGATGGAAAGCCAAAGTCTATTAAGAATTTAGACAAAGCAATCTAAATATGATTAATGATGAAGAGGATCATGAACCAAAGTCTATTAAGAATTTAGACAAAGCAATGATTGGCCAAAATAGGAAAATGCAATTGAAGCGGAATTAAACTTGTTTTGCAAAGAAAACGTTTTTCCGACCTATAGTCAATACAGCCGAAGATGTGAATCTAGTCAGACTCGATGTACAAAAGTATTCGCACAAACCTAACATTTGATTTCGAAGATAAATTCACCTGTAGTGAATGCAAGTAATTTTGAAAGGCTCAAATACAACGATTGAGGTGTTACAACTTTGTGTGTGACTTATTTGATAGTCATGATTATATGAGGATCCCAGAAGGATCTAATTTTTCGAGATTGACTGTTCGGACTCTTGAAATGATTACTCCAATTGAAATAATCCCTCCATGGGATAATATTATCTGCACACATGTGGTATAATCATCTCAATGCATATTTTAAATTGCTTAAAGAAAGAGTTTGATATGAAAGACCTCAAATTATATTTGATGGATTTGGAGGTTGAGCCTCTCGGGTTGATCTCTAAATAGAAAATTCTAGAAGGATTGAAGATATAGAGAAATATCTTAAATAAATATTTCTGCCAAACAAAGTTTTGTCTCGACCTGCAGATCGATCAATTAGCTAATTGAATCACGATAAATTACATCTCTATTGAGTACATGATGTGTGTCTCAAGAAGATATCAAATATCCCGGTCTAGAAGACTTTAAATTAGTGCGCACATATTACTAGATGTCATATGGATTGATGTGATAATATTATTGATACATATTAGTGAGATAGAATTTATCACCAACCAAAATGCATTAGAACAAAGTGAGATATATTTATTTTATATTTTTACGATTGAATTGAAGCAATTATTTTATGAATATATGTCCATTAAATTAACCATGCAGATACAAGATATTTTTCTGGTCCAGATCAAGTCTGTTCTGAAGTATATGATTATTTACATATGGCGACATTGAGGCATCATCATGATCTACATAGCAATCTATAGTTATCACTTCCTCATATCATGTTCAAATACCAACAATTCAAGGAAGAAACCCCGAAGATAATACCAACTATGAATCTCAATTGAAAGGAGGATATATTACAAAGTATATTGCTTCATATGCATCAAGGGGAGAAAATCTAAATGTATATTCTTAAGAGATTCTTCAAACAGGGGAAGAAAACTGTACTCTTTTTCCCTTGTCGTGGTTTTGTCTCATTGGGTTTTCCACGAAAGGTTTTTAACGAGACAGTTCCCACATAAAGGATATTGTACTCTTTTTCCTTCACTAAGAATTTTTCCCACCGGGTTTTTTCTTAGTAAGGTTTTTAATGAGGCATATCCTCAATGGACATCCAAGGGGGAGTGTTATGAATATTTGGTGGATGTCCATCTCTCCTTAGTCATTTCATCTTACCTAGTATACTCTATAACTCCTATGAGTAAAGAGCTTTCACTCATACTTATTGCTCTTAACTTTGCGCTTGTAAGTTACAAAATTTGTATCCTATAAATAGGACTTATATGGCAATGTAAATGATACAAATTCAAGAATAGAATGCAAATGCTCTCTTCTTCTCTCATTCTCTTCCTCTATTTGCATATTTCTTCTTCATCTATAATCTACTATAATGGTTATATCCTACTCTTGTTTTGGTCAATTTTATAACAATATCCATTTTTTCATTGAAATGATACTATAAGCTTTATGTCTTACCACTCCAATGTCCTTCCATTTTCTTGTTGATTTGTATTTAAAATATTTATATAAAGCTTGATGTGAAAGGAATATAGTTATTTTACACTGTATTCATTTTTTTTCACCACATATGTTCTTATTTCTTTTTTGCTTTCTAAAATAATATATCAACACTACTTTAATACTCATTATGTATAAAAAAAAACTGATGAAATATATAGTGATTATTATTATATCACTACTATTAATTATAAGACTTTAAAAGTCACATTTCTAAAACTAACATTCCTACAGATTTTATTATACATTTAAAATAGAATTTAAGGGTTCTTTACAAAGTGCTCAAAATAGTGCAAGTCTCCTTTACAATATATATAGATATAGATAGATGAACGCGTCACAACTGATTTTGCATGTAGAATCCTCCAAGCGAGAATTCTTTATTTTCCACAAAATTTTTTATGCTTGGTGACCAACATCCTGCGTTGTATTATGAGAGACATCTACTTCATGCCATGTCTTTAAGAACAGATACAAATTCTTCATAGAAAAAATAGCAGATCGTGAAACACCCCCACAATGACTTTGCTTTTACTAAGAGTGTGTTTGGATGAGGCAATTTTATAGGGTAATGTAATTTAAGAGGGTAATTCAAATGCTTCAAACTAAATTAACTTGTTTGGATAATAAATATGGAGAATTTTCAAAATGAATGGATTTTATGAGGTATTTTTGTAAGACTAAATTTAAAGAATTTGAAATACCACCTAAAAATGAAGAATTTGAAATTCCTTTCTTGCCAAAAATGTTCTTTAAAAAAAATTTTTTTTTGCACAATAATTTTCTTCAAAGAAAATAATTTTCCAAAAATACCAAATTGGTCTCTCTCTCTCTCTCTCTCTCTCTCTCTCTCTCTCTCTCTCTCTCTCTCTCTCTCTCTCTCTCTCTCTCTCTCTCTCTCTCTCTCTCTCTCTCTCTCTCTCTCTCTCTCTCTCTCTCTCTCTCTCTCTCTCTCTCTCTCGTCCAATTCATACATATATATATATACCTGCACTAAATGCAACAGTTATATATAATTATTATATCGGTTTAAACTAATTTGAAGGCGACTGTTTAATTTGAAAGCAATTGTATTTAAAAGTAACGATTAAATGTGTGAACATATTGTATTGTTTTTCTTACAACAAATTATTGTATTGTTGATCCATCTGTAATCGATCTTTTAAGATATAAGAAGTTTTGATCTTAATGATTAACGATCAAAAAACGAAAGTAGCCTCCACCAAATCACTCTTTCTTTTTCTTAATTTATTTTTTTTATTTTGTTGACGATCCTTGAGCAGCTCTATTTCGGTAAACCATCATTCGATCATTGAACACGGCCCGAAAATATTCCAGTCCAACACGGGCCGGGTAGCCTGCTTTGTCACCTCTAACTCGGTAGGCCGGGACCAATTTAAAAAAACATAAAAAAAAAATTACAAATTGTAATTACTCTATCCAAACAAGAAATTTTAAGAATTGAAGAATTCTAATTACCCCATCCAAACAAATAATTTTGAAAATTAATGAATTTCAATTGATGTATTTGAATTACATGAAATTTGAAATTCCCTTAAATTTTCAAATGCCTCATCCAAACGCACACTAAGAGATAAATGAAAAGACCATAAGATTAGCTTTGGAGAAAAGTCGTGTTGTGTTTTCTAGTGAAGTTGTTGGGGATAATTGCATCACGTGTGTCACTACTAGAGTAAAACTACAGTTTTTTTTAAGGAATGATGTTTTTGCATCACGTGTGTGACCAACAGTTTTTTTTACAGAAAATTTATATACATGATATTTTTTGAAAAATATTAGTCGTGACATTTTTTTTAGAATATGATGATTTCTTGTTCAAAGACCAAATCAAACTGCAAACACCCCCGGTTGTAGTGCCAATGTAATGTAATTTCAGCTAAGGGGGGTTGTTTTGCATGCTTTCCTATTCGTTAGAGAGAGATGGATTGGTCTAGAATTAGTGTGCTTGTATGAAATGTGTTGCAACTTTAGTCTATTTGTTAATAAGTCCCTATTAATCTCTGTTATCCTATATTCTTCTCACAACTAATATTAGTTCTCCCTTCACTTTTTTTTTGATAGGCAATGTTAGTGGGGGTGGAAAAAATGTTAGTTTCTACGGGTTGAACCCAGGACCTCCTTCTTGCACTTCTTTGGTGCACTCCTTCGGTATCCCTTAGCTCGCCAACTGAACTACCTACTTGAGATTTCTCCCTTCACTTATTAAATACCCCAAGAAAAGCACTTTTTTAAACTAAAGAAACAAAGCTAAGATTTATTCCTAGTCAAATATTATGATTTGAGAGGGTGCTAATAAAATGTTAACATTTAACATTTTATAGCATATAAAAAAAAGGACTAGTAATAGAGATGTAGGAAGCTTGCATTAAAAACCCCAAAATAAAATTCATGAAGATAAGGAAAGTGAATAAAATACAAGTATATGATGAATGGAACAACAAAGGACTAAGTCTTAGTACTACCACAAACCCTTCATCCAATTATCCAACACAAAAATTCAATGAAAAGCTCAAGAATAACAGAAGCTTAATCAGAATCCTCGTACACTCCATCATCATCAGATAACTCATCAAATGATCTGATATCAAGCTGGTAACGAAGGATACCCCCAATACCACCAAAACCTCTGCAAAACTGTGATCCTTCTTGAGACTTATTGGTCACAAATTCCAGTGAGCAACCAAATCGTTTGTACTCATTAGCAAACCACTCAAGCAATGCCATCTTCTCTTGAACCTCTAACTCCGCTGAGGTGGCCGCATCTCGGAAGTTGCTTTGATCACCTTCTTGTTCCTTGCTCAAATGCTTTATAACAATCTCACCAGTAGTGCCATTTTTCAATACATACCTGTTAATGTCTAAATTTTCCCACACAATGAGTGTTTCCACAGCACCCATTTCTAGAGCCTTCAAAGTGTCATCAACCCCAAAGACATATTTCCCAGTGTCTTGGCTAATCTCTTCAAAATACTTTCCTATCAAGCGTTTCTCTTGAATGAACTTCACATTAGATAGAATTTCTGCAGATAACTCAATAGCTTGATTAAAGCCATTTTCTCCACCATAGGAAACATCAACCACATTCAATATTTTCGCTTGCAAACGAGGATCAAACATATCTGACTGACTCAGCTCAGTCTTAAAGTCGGCCGAACCAGCAAGTATGAGTCCAGAAACATTAGGTTGACTGGTAGCGGGATTAATGTAGAACTGAGTTGCAAGTTCAGCAGTCTTCCTAACATAATTGTGTCGTTTTTCCATACGAAGACGAGCAAAACGCAAAGCTGACTGTCCTCCTCTACCATGTTTTTTTGGTAAATCAACAGTGAACTTATGAAGCACCTCACGAGTATTTCCACTTAAGGTTCCAAAGAGTGTGCCATTTCCATCCATAATAATAAAGCCAAACTTGTCATCAGATTCTAAAAGTTCATTTAGAGCTTCAGTGTGAAACTTGTTATCACAAAGATATAGCGATTGATTGATAGGCTTGAAAGGTTCAAAATCAATGGTCACCTTCTTTTCCTTACCGTCGTCAGTGACAATGGTACCGGTATAAAGAACCAAACCATTTGGAGGAACCTTATTGTATAGTTTCAACCTCTGTTGAGCAGAAGTAATGGCTCCCAACACTGATTGTCGGTTTACCCTACTTTTGATATTTGAAGCAGTTCCAAATTCATCTCCCAACATCTTGGTCACACGAGATATTTGATCACGTGGAGGCATTATCAGAGAAATCATGCTGGTACCATTACCTCTTGCAGCTTCCAGTGCTTTGATCAACTTTTTGATCTTCCATATCTCAATGTTCTTGTCTGATTCTTGACCATCAGACATTGTTTAAGGCAACAGAGAGAACCGGCCTACAAAAATAACCATGCATGTGAGTGGAAGCAAATTTAGCATGCAGAAGTTAACGAGTTGAGTATCACATAAAGCAATTTCAGAATAAAAGATATTTCAGTAGATTTACTCATAATTGTGACAACAATACAAGTATGAAGGAATATTATGTATATTTGCTAGAAGAGATGAAGGCTGAGACAATCAAATACCAATAAATTGATATGCACATTTTTAATGATCATAGATTCAATGACAAGCCATGAGAAGTCATTGCTATGTTTGTAGCCCAACATCCAACAGCAGTCTAGGCTCTGGGTGTAATCAAAATAATGAAATCATGTCTCAAGCAATGGAAATTTATTGAGAACTTGAGAGAGAATATTCTGTTGGGTTTTGTAATACAATATATATTATGATTTCCTTTTAACAAATGGAGGTAAAAATATAGCTAGGAACTTTGAAGATGAAAAAAAGGAAAAAAAAACTCCCTAGCTTTGTTAAGTGATATATTCCTACATATGCACAGGATGAGATTCAATTGATGATTGCTTCAATATTAACCACAAACAATAGTAAATGCACATATTAACAACAACAACAACAACAAAAATTGAATTCAAATTTCAAATCACATTTATTTCCCTGTAAGCTATACTGCAGTATAATTTCTGATCATGCATAGATGATGACTGACAAGTAAAATATATAGTCAAAGCTTACAGTATAAATGCATGCAACATAGCCTGAAGAATGTTTAGGTTTGTCTATGTCTATCATACCAAACACTCGGTATCCCTCCCTACACATCAAATGGTATTTATTCCAAGACTTGGTGAACAATCACAATCACATAATTTAATTGCAATACCCACATGATAATCAGATTTTCTAATCGTTAAAGAAAAGTATAATTACAAGAGAATAGTGGTCAAATTACCACAACAGCTGAAGCCTTTTCCCAATAGGTGGGATTGGCTATATGAACCAACCATCATCATAGTACCATGTAATGACCAAAAGAACAGTGGTCCCAAGAGGAAATAATTAAAACATGCAACAGATAAACTTGATCTGAAAAAAAAAAAGAACCTCAACAAATATTGCACAGATAGAAATCTCATTAGTACATAGGCTCTTACTGAATCTTTAAAGTAAATATAAAAAAACCAATTAACAGTAAGTAAAGGAACACAATGAGAATTAGTGTTAAAACTTGAAACTCGTGAACTCCATCTCAATCAATCACTTCAGTATTCACTTTCCCCTCAGCTAAAAATGTTAGAAATAAAAGAAGAGTTCAGTTTCAAGTCGAAACTCGGAAAATTAAAGTCAAATTACCAAAATTTAAAAGCAAGTTACATCAGTGAAATGAAACACCCTCAGACTCAGATGCAGGTCTTTGCAGTACTATTACTATTACCCAGAAACAAATCAAATCAGAGATAGAAACTTTATTACATATAAAACCAAAATAAATAAAGCTAAATTAACAAAAAGCGAGTAAACAAAAGATCGAACATTTGATTCGATCAAATAAATTGAACGCTGATAGTTGGATGATCGAAGTGGATGATTGAATCTCATAGAAACTGTACCTGCCGCTTGGTATGTGTGATGATGAATGGGAGCCTCTACCTCAGCCTAGGGTTTTCGCCTGCGCCTCTGTAACAAAAAACGATGATGGACTGTGGGGACGACTTCTCAGAATAAAACAACTGTTTTTGTTATATTGAATACATTATTAATCTTCGATCTGCTTTTTTTTTTTACACAAATCTTCGATCTGCTTTTGTCACCGTTGGATTGGATATTATCATATATTTTAATGAAAGGTTGAGATACATCTAGGATCAGGTATTTTTTTATAAAAAAAAATGGGGAAGGTGAGATTTATTTAATCAAAGCGGCCCAAGGGACCTTGAGGATATAAGTCTAGCTCTTACCACTGAGCTAGCACCTCATGTGTTCTAGGATCAGGTTAGAGGGGACGGTCGTTAATTTTTAAATCAAGTTTGAAAATTAACAAAAACATAGATGTACAATTTAAAAAGTTTGTAATTCAATTTTAAAATTTGTCTTTCTTTATTTTTTTACATCAATTAGATCAATAAATTTCATTGAAATTAGAGTTCAAAATACAATTAGGAATATAGCTAAAAAAACTTAGAGGAGCATAGACTACATATGTTCGTGCATAGACAGGAGCAGTATCATTCGCTAATCGCTTCAAAAACACGACTTTTTAATCGTTGTTTAAACTTAGAACAAATCACAACTAGTAACTAATGAACCATATTTAGATTGGTCTGAGTTCATACGTAAACATTATGTCACTTTCTTGTAGTCCATCTTAAAGGTTATTGCACAGATTCTGATTGACAACACAAGCAAGAGATTTAAGAAGGGTCCAAGCTTCAGCTTTCAGAGGATATAAAGTTGCAGAGCACCAATCCATAGCGGTAGAAATGAACTCTACATGGTTTCAGGGACACCAACAATCCACCATTGTTTTTCTAGTTTAGGAAGGCAGTTGCATTTAAGTTGCACTTGATCTGATGGATTGGAGGCGCATTCCACCTCAGTCGGTCTACTACAACCTAAATTGGAGCCTTGGAACGAGACTCACGAGCATGCTCTCATTATTGCAGAAGGTCATGCTTGATAGATGAGGGAGTTAAGTGCACATTATCCCAAAGCTGTTGATTTTGAACAGTCTAGATCATGCTCCATATGATCATAGCAAAAGAAGGACGCTGAGACACACCCAACGTTTATAAAACCTGAAAAACAAGCTCAAAAAATCATTAGTTTGGGCCAATAGTGACTGCATCACATCCCAAAGATTTAGCCTATTCCAACTTTGAACACTAGCTAGGCACTCGAGGAGAAGATGCAAACTAGTCTCAATAGATACACTACAGCAAACACAGCTAAGGGCAAGGTACTCCTCGACTACTCAAGCGCCATCTAGTAGGAAGGCAGTTACGAGCCATATGCCAAAGACAAGTTTTCACCTTTGGGGGAACACAAAGAGCCCATAAGAGATCTCGTTGACCTAAAACCTTGAGGTGGCTCAAATCAACTACTCTCTTCATGCAACATCTGTAAGCACTTCTCACAATATAATACCCCTGAGGATCAAAGTGCCAAGCAATATCATTTTCTTGAGTCACATCCATAAGTGGGATACGAAGAAACTCCTCCACATCTCTAGGGATGAGTTAGTACCAAGAACAATGGTGTCTTACTTGTTGAGCATAAAGGTCATTCCGCAAAAATGATAGAATTTTCATTTTTTTAAAGAAATACACCATTGATATTTTGAAGAAATTCATAATAGAGAATTCAAATTAAATCTCTTTGATCAAAGAAAAGTAAATCTCTACACTAATCAACGAAAAATTAAAGCTAACAAGAGAATCTAAAGACAAAAAGGTTGTTCATTGGATTTTTTTATAAAATTTATGCAAGAGTTGTGTGGTTAGTATTTACAAGAAGTAAAGAAAATCCTTCAATATATCAAAAGGTACTATGAAACGTGGAATTTTTTATGCAAATAAAAATGATTTGAAACTTGGCTGATATTTGATATGCAAATAGTGACTACCCTAGAACTATGGAGATAAGGGAAAAAATATTGGTCCGAGCAGTAATTGAATTTATATCCCACATCAAAGTCTTAAGTTCGAGTCTTGAGTGTGGCAAAAACTCTATTGGGAGGGCAGAATCACGGGACGGAAAAGTCCGGTACACATGGCCAGCCAGATTCGTTAACATAGATTAGTCACCAGCAAAGCCAGATATTAATATAAATAACACAGTAAAAAAAAATGTATGTTGATCTACAAAGAAACAATTAGATGTTGCGCTCTTAGCAATAGAGAGACTACACAATACAATCTTACTGTATTACGTAGGAAATATGAGTGTATCACTTTAAGAGATTTTTTAAATCATATTTCCCGTGCAAGAGTTGAGTTGTCTTTCTAAAAAATTTCTCTCAATTCGTCTCTAAGTTTCCATGTTAAGATTGAGTCGCCGGCACCAGTCACAGATGAAATGTCCCATTGGTAGTCTCGTTGTCCAATCATCGTCAAGGTTGAGTCCTCGGCACCAATCACAAATGAATTGTCCCATTTAAGTTGGTTATTTCAACCTAGGATAACGTCTTGTCCAATACTGTTTCAGTTTGGTTTGGAGTTGTTACACCTTCAGTTAGGACTTTAGCTGCTATAAGCGCTGGTCCAATATTATTTCTTGTTTGGTTTGAATACGTGCTTCTCCCATTTGGGGCTTCAGCTGCAGTAAGCACCGACCCAATATAGTTTTGGTTTGGTTTGAAGTTGTCGCATCATTCCGTTCAAGCTTCAGTTGCTGTTGTTGTTGGCCTACAATCATTTTTGGTTTGGTTTATCTATTGTATCGAGAGTAGGTAGTGTTTTCTTCAATTTGTTGTTCAGTGATTTGTTCTTGGATGCGGACCTTTTGTTGGTTGATTCATGGTTATTATGGCGTTCATAAAAATCAGCAACAATTTCTTTAATCGGTTGATTGGTGGTTTGTTCTTTGCACGAATCTTATCGGATGATGGCATTGGTATTTCTCGTTGGCTGACTCAAGATATCTATCTATATGGGTATAGTTACTTGGTCGGTATTGTTGAATATGTGATTGTCTCTATGTGTCTATAATAGAGCACATTCATATCTATTTATAATGAAAATAAGAATCAATTACAATAAAGATTAATTAAACCTATTGATACTAATTAATACTAATTGATATGAAAAATCATATCTGATATTCTAACACTCCCCCACAAGCTAAAGCTTACTAAGCTTTTAAGCTTGTTACAATAACAAAACATTTTTCCCATAAAACTTGAAACTAAATCTGGCATCGATATTTGTGAGTCATAACCAACATAAGACACCATCGAAATGACCGTCGATGGGAAGAGAAATCATCATTAGCGATTAATTTGTGGGAAAGAGTCACCATCGGAATGACCATCGATGGGAAGAGAATACATCACATTATAAGTCATTAATGAGAAAGGAAGGCATAACAAACAAAACATGAGCCAGGCAAAACCAAAAAGAGGAGAGAAAATGCATCAACTAGAAAAGAGAAAGTGACTGTTTGAACTGTAACGTAACTGTTCGTGCACCAAAACCAAAAAGCAACCAAACATCTGGAACCAGCAGGAAAATCCGACCCAGGCAATGGAAGCTCGACCGGGGAGGACGACGGACGCGCCCCCACGTGCGGCGGCGACGGTGGCTGCTTGGGTTTTCTGCCGGACGGAGAAGCTGCACGTGAGAGCGCGTGGTGGTGGTTCTTGGGACGCGGTTTCAGTGGTTTGCCGATTTTGAGTAGTCGAACCTTATGGTGGGGTTGGTTGGCTGGAAAAGTCGCCAGAAGTGTGAGATACGGCGGGACAGCGACGAAAACAACCTCACAGAGTGCCGGAAAAAGACACGGCAGCGGAAGAGGGCAAACCGGAGTTGAAACACGGTTTGCCGGAAAACACGCCGAAATAATGAACACGGCGGGGGGAAGCAGAAAATAGGAAAACTAAAAAGGTGATTGATTGTATGCCGCCGCCGGCAGCGGTGGTTAGGGGTGTTCGCGGTGCGGTTTGGTTCGATTTTGAGATAAAAAGTGAACCGAACCGCAAGATAAAACTACATGCGGTTTGGTTTGGTTCGGTTGGCTTCCTAAAATAAAACCGAACCAAACCAAACCAAACTAATGCGGTTTTGATTGGTTCGGTTGGTTCGGTTTTTTCCAAGACAAAACATAATTTAAAACGAAGTTAAAATTAACTAACATAAAAAATGGCTAACATAAATCTTTAAGAAAAAATCTACTCAAATATATGTAGTATATAAATTACACTCTTTTAATTCTTTTAAGATAGTTAAGACAATCTTTAAAAGAATTTGAATTAAATATTTTATTGTAATTTTTAAATATAACATAACAATATAGATTGTTTGTAAGTGAATCAAAGAATTAACTGTATTTGAGCTAGTAAGTGAGTGAGAGTTGAGTTTTAGTTGTATTTGGGCTAGTAAGTTAGTAAGGAATTTTGTAAGTCAATAAGTCTTAGTGTTACTTGCGGTTTGGTTTGGTTTGGTTCGGTTTCTATAATCAAAACCGCGAACCGAACCAAACCGCGCGGTGCAATGAAAAAAAGAACCGAACTAAACCAATAAAAAGCGGTTTTTTGCGGTTTTCGGTTTGGTTTGGTTCGGTTTGCGGTTTTTTATTGGTTTGGTTCGATTTTGAACACCCCTAGCGGTGGTGAAGCACAGAGACGAGGTCAGAAGATCAGAACCCGCTCTGATACCATGTTGAATATGTGATTGTCCTCTGAGTGTCTATAATAGAGCACATTCATATCTATTTATAATGAAAATGAGAATCAATTACAATAAAGACTAATTAAACCTATTGATACTAATTAATACTAATTGATATGAAAAATCATATCTGATATTCTAACTGGTATATTTTCTGTCAAAGGGAATATTTGTAACAAGCTTAAAACTCGGTAAGCTTTAGCTTAGGGGAAAGTTAGAATATAATAAAGTATTAGTATTATTTGTTTCTTGATTTTTCTTATTTAGGGTTTAGTCTTTATATTCCCTATAAATTGGGATTCGTGTTTAATCTATTGTAATCAATCCACTGTCAAACATTATCAATAATTTTCAAAGTCTTTATTAGTTTCTCTCCTCCTTTTATCTAAATTCCCAAAACTTCAACATGAACTTGAAATTCATGGACGAGGACATGTTTGAGGACATGTTTAAAAACTCGAGGGAGGGATGATTCATGATAGCATCACGGACATGATGGGAATTATGATGATGATGTTCTTATTTTGTTAATGAAATTTGTAAAAAATGAATTTGGTAAAATTTAGTTGCCGAGTACTCATACGCATACAGAGTATGTTACTAGTAAGAGAAAGAACAAATTTAATTGAACTCATATATGTTTACGTTAGGTCACCGATCATCTTATTTCAAATTTGTTTTGCTCGTTTTATTTCTTTCTCCTCTTGCATCATTTCAACTTACTGGCAAATTGAGCTCACAACAAAATACAGAACTATTCACTTGCTAATAACAGTTATTTTGATATTATCTCATAAGAACTAAAAAACAACTAGTTCTATCATAAGAACTCAAATTGTTTTGTGGTACAACAAAAATACTAAATGTAATGAATTTCCTTTCCTTCAAAATTTCCAATTCCATCTGCGGATGTTCCTTCGCGGATATCCTGTACAATTAGAAAAGGGACCAGGGGAGGGGCGTCTAACCTGATTCTTGAGGACCAAAATTGTGGGCATACACTGTACAGAGGGGGGAAATGCAGAAAAATGAAGAAGGAAAATGGTGGGCACCAGAGTTGACAATACACGCGGCTATACATACCTCATCAATTTACAACAAATGACACAGGTCCTGTCAGAAAAAAGACAAGGTGCCTCGTCAACTTTGGAACCTGCATGCTGAAACGCATAAGTTAAAGACTAATCTAACATGTTCAAGCCGTGTTCAAGTTAGATTTGGAATATTTCGGTGAGCATCAGCAAATTCCCGAACCAGACGCTTTAAGACTCTCCCACCCTTCCCTTGCATATGTCCGAAATGATTCTTTAATCCATCAGAGTTCTTGCTCTGAAGATAATCAGAGGCTGCATCTGCAAGGGCCTTGGACCAATGTGGCACTAGGGTCTCTGCTTCTCCATGGTTTAGGTATTCAGCAGGAAGAGCCTGAACCTGAAATGTTGAACTGTCAATCAAATCGGGCACAAAGAAGGCAATTGTCAAAGAGAAATGAAAGCCACAGACCCATAAGGTCACAATGGCCAAATAACTAATCTACCCTTTTCATCAATTTTTAGGACCTGGCAATTACTGACAAAGATGCATGAAATGAAAAACAAACACATGCACAACCTCACATTCACACGCAGGTACACACCCCACGGAGTAGATACAGTTCCATATTCATAAACATTAGCATATGTATACATAATAACGTGGTAGCATATCTTGATAATTCACTGCCCTTGTTTATTTGAAAATTGAGAAGTCAGTATGTCTCGTTCAGCCAGCACTAACTTTTTTCTTGCCACGCAAGCATAACTAGGCTTGTATCAAGTCTAGATGGGAGTACACCAAACCACTCATCAAATATGGTTTTGTTCAAGCTTGGTAGTTTCTAGTCAAGGAAAGCCTGAATTATAATGCACTCGACTAGTCAGCTCACAAGGCACACATAAACATGCATTATGTGCATGCTCGGGCGCATACTTATCCACAAGTCAACAAAATAGTGCATTAAACACACCAGTTTTTAATGCATGTTTAAACCTCTACTAGAAAGAAAAAATGTATGGGAGTGCAAAATTACAAGATATATCATAAAGATCCTTTCTTTTCAAGCAGACTCGTACCCTAGCTCAAAGTTGACAATTCTTCAAGGAAAAATACCGAAGATGGAGCAGGAAGATCCCGGCAACATGTTCTATGATGGATTCAACCACATTAAAGAGTTAATACTGCATTAACGATGCACTAATCTGGGCAACGGGCAGCCCCACTTTCAAATTATGTAACCAATGGCGACACATCAATACTTAGACTACATAACGCATTAACTTCATTGATTCTTCCATAGTGGATGTTACCTAGCTCTCTGTACTTCAATCATTCTCTTGTTCTTCAAAAGCCAAGCTTTAGCTGACTTCTAGCTTATACACTTAGTTGACACTAAGCTAGCTGTTCTTTGGCTCTCATCTCTATTTGGCTAGACACACAAGTGCGAATCACTAGGCCGTCCAATTTGACAGACCAGAGTGTGGATGACTTGAACAATAATGCCTCACTATTTTCAGCCTATTCAATTGACTGCAACCATATGCACCTGACTCTTTTGACCGTAGGACTCTAGAAGTAAACTTCACAGCCAACTCAAGTCAGGTCAAAAGAAGCCAAAAAGAACTTAGTTGACAAGGCAAGAAGCATGCCAACCAACCATTCCTAATCAAACTATAAAAAGATATATGATATGGGGGAAAACAAAATCATAATCATGTTGCAAACCAAGTCTCGTGATAATAGAAAATTTAGAAGAAAATTCAATCTTAACTACTGGATTCCATATAGGACAAGCAAACAAAATAAATTTTAAATGCAACATCATAACAATATATGCTGGCAGTAAGGTATAGGAGAGAGAGACCGCTGACTGTAGCCATTCATGAAGAGTTTGCCGGCAAAGTATAGCGTTCCAGGATGTTCTTTCGGATAAAGTGCAAACTGCTGCTAGTTGTTGCAAAATTGTTGCACACTTGTGAACCTATTATGTAAAAGCACAATTCTCTTGGTTATGGATCAATCAAAACTAAGAGCCTCCATATACATCAGGTTAAAAGAATTCAACCTTTTCAGGCAGCAGTGTGTAAAAAACTAAAAGTAATTGCAGATCTCAAATCAAAATAAAGGACATGCTGTACAGGATGTATTCGGGATAGTATTTCTCGTGTATTTCAGCATTCTCCAAAGAATAATTACTATCGAAACAACACCGATAAAGATAGGGAGGAGCGGTTAGAATATAAGAAAGTATCTTAGAATTTTTTGATATTACTGTAGTTTATGTTGTAAGATTAGTTTAAAATCTTATAGTATTTCAGATCATCTCTTAGGATTAGATTCCATGTTATGTAGTTATTATCATAATTTGTTTCCTTGTTTCCCTATTTAATTCGGATTAGAAGTCTTGTATCTCTATAAAAAGGGCTTAGTATTTAGTCTTTTGTATCAAGTTATCATCAAATCATTAGCAATCATATTATATTAAAAGTCCTTACAATTCCTCTTTTTCTTTTATCTAAATCTCCATAACTTCAACAATGAGAACACTTGAACCTTCAATACTTTTGGATTATGAAAACATAAGACACTGATATGGTTAGGGAAAAGGCAGTTATCATTTTCAATTTTTAAGTGAGGGATGAAGCTGCATATCACCAAACTGACTAGAATAAAAAATGTGATTCTTTTTAAATCCAATTCTTGGTTGTATGAATCATACAAGTAACCCAAGCAATCGCCCCCGCCCCCCCTCAATAAAGCTAGATGTTAAAGCTCTAATTGACTTAAGGTCCCGCACCAAAAATACTAAAACTAAGTCTTAAATTTGGACTTAGGACCTAACTCATTTCCACAAAACCGACTTGTAAGGTAAGGACTGCCTAAGCCTTATAAGGATTACTTAGGGCATATCTCTAGTCTACGTGGGACTTCAACACTAGGAAAATCTTGGTGAGCAACAACTATTCATTTCTACACAAAATGCATCAGAGGAAAAAATGGAGGGTTCCAACAAGAGAACTATTTCTTTCTTAAAATAATGAAGTAGCCAATTTCATCCTAGCAGAATCAAAATCTTCATACATAACTGTTTTCCTTTGCTTCTACTTCATCATATAAACTTACTAATGAGAATATTATAGCTATTCGTGTCAAGGAAAGCCGAAATACTTACCCGCGACATTGCAGACACACCAAGTAAAGCATACACCACATTAGATACAAGTCCCTCACCACTATGGGATATGACATGAACGGCTGTGGTGTTGAATGACCCCTCAACAATACAATTCATACATTCTAACAAAGAGACAAGGCCCACATCTAAGAAACCTGAGAGCATAAAAAATGAGAATCAATGAACCACATGTATAGACGCTTGGGAAAAACATGAATAACTGTTGTAAGTAATATATATCTAATTCCAGAAAAGGAGAGTTGAACCATCAAACTAAGATTTAGTGCATGTATAGTTATAAGATAATTATGAAGTCAAATACTAACATTACTCTTCAAGAATTTAGTAGAATGTTACGATTTATACCTAAAAGTTGGATTAACTACGTGATTTTCATATACAGACCATGTAGTTATTCATTTTCTTAAATTTTTATAATTTAATTTCATATGTTCCAATCTCTTCCAATTTCATTTTATTGTAAGGTAATAATGAAGTCAAATTGAAGATTACTTTTTCAGCAAAAACAAAAAGCAACAACAAAAAGATATCCAAGTAAACCCACGCTTAATTGAAGATTACTTTTTCAGTAAAAACAAAAGCAACATAGACTTTTCTTACAAGATAAATATGACATTGCGGCTAGAGCAGCACCACGGTGCATGGCTGTGCAACAAATAGCTGCTTTTTGGACAGAGACTTCAAGAAAAGAACCACAAGCTGAAAGGGCATCCTGTGACATATGATCAAACTGGTAAATATATACAGACTTCATTTTACCACCGTGAATAGATCCAACCAAAATATCAATAAAACAATTCACAACCAGTGTCTTGAACCTCACTTAGAAAGCAGGACTTTACTCCAACAAAAAAGGAACGGAAAACAGAACAAATTTTAGGGGGGAAAAAACCTTGTTGCAGGAACGAATGAAAATGGATGCAAAATTGGTGTAGGCCTCCACTAAGTCAGGTTCTTGGTCACATATGTAGGAGGAATTTAGAGCCATTACAGAACTTGAATGAGTAAATCTTTCAAACATGGTGACAAATAAAGGTCCATACTCCTCTCGGTGACCAAATTCTTCAGTGACAATGGAAGCTGAAAAATATTATTTGAATTAGCAAACATGTAATGGTCCATTGAAACGGCCCAGAAGGAGCCCAATAACATTATCAAAACAGGAAAACTAACACATTCCTGAATTCATGTGTCTTTATATGACAACATAAACAAATGATAAAAAAGGATAAAACATAAATTTAAAAACTAAATGATAACTTCATTAAGAATGGAGACCGTCAGATTTGCAAAACAAAATATCCATGAACATCGATATAAAAATATGTATTCTAAATCAAATTTGCAAATAGAACTATCCAATTGATTAGCCTCAAGATTAATGTAAGAGAATAACTGATCAGTTCTAGATGAGGCAGTGAAGAAACAAAGAAACCTAAATAAACTTAAACTGGTTTGAGATTGATAAATTGATATGGAATTAATATCACTTTTTAAATTGGATATAACCTGATAAATTTATTTCTAGCATGGACAAATAAAACTTTACATTTGTTACATAGATACCAAGTAACACCTTTTTAGAACTCCTAGAATTTGGGTTTGTGCCTAACTCAACCCAAAAGCTAGCTCATAGGGTGAGGATCACCCCCCCCCCCCCCTTCCCACTATCCAATATGGGACTCCAACAAACCCCCTCACACCTAAGACTGGACATCTGGAGCATGAAGTTTCCAGGACTGGACATCTATAGGTGGCCCAGTAGATCTTGGATAGGCTCCGATAACATCTTAAGGTTTGGATTTGAGCCTAACTGAAACCGAAAGTTAGCTCATAGGGTGAGAATTACGCCCCACTTATAATCACTATCCAAAGTGGAACTACAACATGAACATACAAAATAATGATTTACACACTTAGTGGGTTTTGTTATTTTGTGTCTGCTAAACGTGTTCAAGTTATGGGATTCATCTTTTAAATATACAGAGAGGAAACGTAATGCGCAAAATACTAAAGTTATAATGATAGTGCTCAAAATACTAAAGTATTACAAAAGAGAAAACACTAATCCTTGTTTATACTAACATACTGCTAAATTGTCATTGAACAAGGAAACACATTATAATATACAAGAAAGTGTGGAGCCAATCCCGAAAGATAATCTAAGATATTATAATATATTATGATAGAATAAAAATGTGAAGAGATTTTTATCAAATATTCTAATATTCCCTGTCAAGTCAAAGAGCTTGTTACGTATGAAAGCTTTAGAAGATAAAAATACAATAAAATACAATATGGTATTGGAGATTGGTATGGCATATCACATTTGGAACAAGTTAAGGCATGCGACATCTGAGAATAAGTCAAGACTTGAATGCATTTGAGACAAAGTCGAGACCAAACCACAACTGAGACAAAAGCATGGGCCAAACGACAACTCTGGGATAGTCAAGGATGGACTGCTTTTGGGATAGCTGGAAGGAGGATACAGTAGTACAACAAATCGACCTCAAGCTTCTAAGACAGGTAATGAAGGCTGTAGATAGAAAAATCTATTAAAAAGGAGAAAACCTGCGACAATGGGAAGAAAAGAAGCATGGACATAATGCCATTGTTAAAACATAGTTGCAGAGTCAAAAGAATTACAGGATAGTATCGCCTTGATACCATGTTGAAGGAATAAGGGTAGTGTTTCAGGTGAGGAGGAAAAGGAATACTTGGAATATTAAAATCATATTGATAGTGATATGTTGAGTGTTATTACAAAAGACAAATTACTAATCCTTATTTATACTAATACTTTATAATCCTAATTAAACAAGAAAACAAATCCTGATATATAAGGAAATACGGAAGCCAATCTTAAGCTTTGAAGCATGAGTACTCTAAAATTAAAGACATACCTATACCATACTCGTAACCGGGAACCATACTTATTGAGTAATTGTGGGTACTTAACGCATTGGAACCGCGGTCCAATTTATAAATATATGTTTGTTTTGTAGTAAAAAATCACAAACAGCTAGCCGATTAGGATTCTAGTAAACTTAAAATTATATGGACCACATTAGAAACTTACAAAGTAAAGTGACTGCAAGGACGAAGGGTAATTAAATCCTAAGCTTATTAATGTGTGAAAGCGAACCAAACCACACAGACTACCCTGACTTAATGAAGGGGAAGGATATATCATATATGGATTAGATTTCAAGAAAAATAATGCACAATTACAAAGAAGCAGCTAGTCAGACGGTTTTCCCATAAGCCAATCCAAGGGAGGGTTTGACCCACAGTTGCATCACCACGGTTGAGGATAAGATGCATATTTCATGCTCTCAAAGTTCATATACTAAAATTGGCAAATTCAAATTCAATTAAAAGATGAGGGATATAAACCGTCCTACTAAAACATAAACCACTGAATAAATTGTTGTGTTACCATATGATGCTTTCTTGATGGACAACCACATGGAAAAAGTCTAAGTTCATACCAGTTAAAAGCACACTATCCCCCCACCCCCATCCCTAAATAATGGTGCATGTACCAGCACTTTTCCAGAGTCATTAAGATTTAACAATCAACTCAGCTTGTATAGTGCCATCCAACTCAGAATATGGGTAATCGGGTTTTACACTAACAGGAGATACCATAAGAATACTTACCAGTTCTTATGTAGCACTCATGACTTTGGTACAAAACAAAATTTGTCGAAAGCCAATCCAGCACTTTGGGCAGAAGCGTCACAAAATGCTGACCTGCATTTTCAAAAAAATAAAATAATATTTCATCACGAGAAGAACTCGTGAACTGTCAACAAATGTGTCCAAAAAGAAAGTTAGTACACCTGAAGATTGAATAGCTAATGAAAGAGCCCGGCAAGCTGCTATCGATAAATTACCACTCTCCATATGTTCAGAGGTAAAAATTCTCTCCAAGATGGGCCAGAAAACCCTTAGCAGTAAAAGTATCAAGTCATCTGCAGCAGGTTCAGTTGCCACAGATATCGAAAGATGACTGAATACAGTTCCTATTCTGAATTTAAAGGATTATCAACGAGAGAAGGGTCAGAACAAATGACCATGACAAATGCTATACAGTCAAATATGGAGCACATAAAGAAGGAACGAGTATAGCAAACAAGTACTAGAAAAAAAACCTAAGAAACTCAACCCTACAAGAAAGACTAAATTCCATGTGCAGAATGTAGAATATGAGCATGAAATGAATTGTGTTGGGCTGAGATTGATGTAGTGTCTAGACAAAAGGTGCCAATGTAAATACTATTGCTTCCGTTGCTTGCTGGAAGCTTGGGAACATACAAAAATAGAAGTCTTTCTATTGATTGGATGGAAATCATCACAGCACATCTTATTGACAGTCATCAAATATAGACCGAATATTCAATAGACTAAGAAATAGAAAAGATAAGAAAAAGCCGAGGTCTGGAAACAACTGAATTGATGACAAAAGTTAAAATTGACAAAGACAAATAGGGAACTAGAAATTTGACGAATCCAATAGTTTTGAACATACAAATTCCACATCAGACACTATCTTGCAAGTTCAGATCAGCTTTATAAAAAAAATGCAATGAATAAAAGAAAAATTTAAGAACAATCTCTCTTCTAGTAAAATAAACTTAATTGGGAGAGACAAGGTTCTTTTAGGAGAGATCGCGACTATTTTGTTAGTTCTAATGACCAACTGGCTGATATGTTTACCAAGTATCTCATATGACCTCAGATTGAATCTATCTGTAACAAGGTTGATGCATATGACATGTATGCTCCAACTTGAGAGGGAGCCTTATAATCCTAGTCATGTACACATCATCATTAGTTGTAGATATCGATTAGGATTAGAAGTAGCAATTAGCATTTATTGTAATTAATGAAAATGCCATCATAAATAGAAGTCAGTGTGGTGTGATTTAGACACACAAATTACAAATTCTATAGCTTGAGAAAACACATAACAACCTAATCATAGTTTTCATCAGAATACCTGTGCAATCCTCTAGAGGAAGCATTCAAATTTTGCGTATAAGAAGCAGGGTTTTGTTTAAGAGAGAGACTGTTCTCTGGATCAATCTGAAAGAAGAAAAAAAAAAGGATGATAGAATACAAATTACAATTGAAACAACCAGCAAGCATTACACGGTCATAAACAAAAGTAGTGTGCAGGATGGGAGAAAGAAGCCTCACAAGCTTCCCAATAGCTTCATAGCTAGAAGAGAGCAATCTAGCCAATAAATTGCTCTTTAGTTCTCGATTGGGAATAGAACCAAGGACCAGACTTATTGCATGCATAACTTCTTCCTCATCTTCCAAAGATAAATGCCACTTCTCTAATCCCTACAAGGACAAGGATAACTAAAATAGCTAAACGAGAACCCCTTATCCAGTCAGATACTGGAGAAAGATATCATATAATGATTTGGAAAGTAGAGACTATTCAATAAAAGGAAATCCATAAACTTCCATTTACATTAACAAGCTGAGCTCTTTGGACATGAATATAACAGAAAAAATGAAGTGAACATGAGTATCAAGCTTGTAGAGAAAAATGATCTCAACACAAACTCACACTCACAATGCATCGCAAAACTCCATACATTATATTATCGTTCAGATATTTACTCCACTGTAAGCACAGGGAGTAACTCACCTCTCCTATCCACATCAAAATTTCCAAATTTGAAGGTTCATAAATTACTACAGAAGCATCTTCACAGATTTTACGCAGAGCAGACGCACAAACATTTGAAGACAAAGGCTCTGAAATCCCAATAGCAAGGAATAATCTGAAAGTAGAAAGGTAGTAGCCCAACATGAGACATGGATTACGGAGAATTGTCTATTAGCCATTAGTAATATAAGTTAAAAATATCTATATTTAGGTTTGACTGAACAAATATTAAATATGACCAGATATATCTATAAACATAACTGAGCATAAGGTCATTAAATATAATAGCATGAGATTAGAGACCAGTTAATTCATCAGTCACGAATGCCACAGGAAAATAGTACTTACAGCAAGGGTCTAAAAGTATCCTTAAAAGCGGATATCCACTTGGAATAAGAACCAATAGCATCCGCTAGAGATCTGTAAACCTAAAACAAAAGTACACTTTAAATGTCAAGAAAATAGAACAAACTGCTTAGAAACAAATGTTACCAACAGAGGAAACGAGAGTAAGATGATATATAACCCACAATGCAAACGAAACCCTTTAATCCATCAGAAGGCTTAGTGGACAACATGGTCACCAACTTCATGACTGCAGAGAAATCAAAACTTTGACCATCCTGTATGATTACATCGGAAACCTGCAGTAAAGCAAGTGTTACCAACAAGGGTATAGCATAACTAGTTTATGATTTAAATTAAAAGCTACAGCGATGCATTAGCTTTTCAGTAAGCAATAGTTTCATAGTGGACAATCAACTATTGCCGAGGTATATGCATAACACTTGACTGGCAACAATGGAAAATCATCATAGGAAGTTAGGAAGTGAAGTATCCATGCAAACATGCAAAATAAAAAGAAGATAAAAAAATGCATTAAAATAATTAAGTAAATAAATAAATAAAATTAGACAACACTGTACTAAGTTTCTATAAAAAGAAGTGTAAACAGAAAGTGTTATCCCTGATGAACATTTTTCATTAAAGAAAACCAACACAACCGTACTTACTAAATATTGCATGATTTAAGTGTTTACTAGAGAAAGAAACTACAATGGTGTTCTCTTAATTTAATAGCAAAGATAATTTAAATCTACTGAATATTCTTTGAGGCCACAGGTTTGCAAGCTCATTCAACATAAAATAGACAACAATTTGAAGCAATGATATGGCTAAGAAGCACCCAAAGGGTCTTCAAATGGAATTAAGTGAAACATTGCGAAGTCATCATTGAAAATTTAACAGTTAATGATTTGACAAATAATTATGCTCCTGATTTACATGATACTTTCTACCTGATTAATGTTAGATCCCCAACTTTCAGGTTTGTAGCACACATGTCAATATTTGTTTCAATACCAACAGAGAAATACAAATGTCACTTGTCCCTTTGTTGCATACAAATTGCCAGCCTGAATGCTATAATTAACAGGCTAATAAAGCATCATATGAAAGCAGCAAGTGGTACTCACAGCATTAAGAGCAAATAATTTGCTTTCCACTTCCTTCCAAGGGATTGATAGATTCGTAGATTCCCACCCACCAATAAATAGCTGCAAATACACCGATATTGGAATTAAGAATTAAGACTTCACTGACAAAATAATTTGATATTAAGCAATAACAATAATGATCATAGTAACTGTTTGACATACAATAAAAAGAATGACTGATAAATGTGAAAGCATGCTATTTTTCTTATGTGATGGGAGAATATATATCAACAACTGTGTTTTGGGTCAGCTTTTCATTGTAAGCAAGACACAAAAATTTCAAATTAAACTATGTCAATAATTTCTATCAAATCTCCATTTTATCTAGCCACGGTCATTGGTATCCATTCACAATAACCCAACATGATAAAAAAAGATTCACAATTAGTGATTATCACAGTTATAACTGACACCATAATAATAATAATAATAATAATAATAATAACAATAAATAATAATAAAGGTGTAAAACATCAAAGCCAGAGAAATTAAGTCAAAAAAGAAAGGCAAGAAAGGAAATTTTCCAGAAGTACCTTTTGCATAAATATCGAAGATCCTAACAGGTGACATATATCCACCAAAAGTTCTACTAGGTTCATTCTGAAATGGACAAGGCCATCAGGTAAATCAATCACTCTGCTTTGATCACTGTATGTAAAATCATCAACCTGTTAAGCATAAGGAAAAAAAATTACTCAAAAGATTTACTTTTAAAGTCTTTGAGAAATATCAACAAAGAATTATCACAAAATTAAAAACAAAGAATCAACTAGAGCTATGCGCTTGAATAAAAACTATGCCGAGTGCACAGTCATAAACAAAAATGAATTCCACACTCCACAGTAAACATTTGTGTTAGAAGTAGTAGGTTGATATTTTCAATGGGACAAACAATAGATCAATGATCCCTTTAACTCTAGCTGACCAACTTTTTAAATGTGAATTGTATGATCTGTCCAGTCGATACAGTATTGAGTCTTCATTCGTGTAACTAGTATACGATAATCCTATTTCACAAATTTCACATATCACAATTCTAAAATCCTATATCTAACATTCATCAAATTTGGACTACTAATTAGAACAAACAACCAGTAGTAGTTTGAACAAATTTCATTCACTCTCTTTTAATTAAAAAATGAACCACTTTAAAGATGGTTTTAAAAGCATATTTTCTCATCGGCACCAAATGATGTTCAATGGAAATAACAATCGCAAGGGAACGGGTAAAATGTCAGAACTTTGACCCTTTTAGACAATATATAACTCATGAGGATGGATGCAAAAATAATAAACCCCCACCAAAAAAGGAAAGAAAAAACATAATGACAATATTGCAAAATGCAAATAGACCAAGAATGAACCTGAGAACGTAATAATAGTGAATCAAGTAATGCTGAGAACACAGGTGTAAAAATGTCTTCCACGTGTTTTCTTTTTGCACCATCTTCATTAATGCCAAGTATATAGCTAGCAAGAGTGGACCTGTGACAACATATTTTATCTTGTGATGAGCATGTACTATGACATAGTCTAAAAAAAATAGAAGTTGAGAAACCAAAGAAGTTCAAGAGTTCAGCAAGGCATACTAATCTCTCAGCATCTACAAGACATCAAAACTATAACCTATCATCTTCTCACACATACAAGCACAGCAGTAATCAATATCTATTTAAGAAATCAAAAGGCTGTGGACTGCCATAATTATTTTCACTTTTAGAGAACATAAGACATCAAAACTATAACCTATCATCTTCTCACACATACAAGCACGGCAGTAATCAATATCTATTTAAGAAATCAAAAGGCTGTGGGCTGCCATAATTATTTTCACTTTTAGAGAACATGGAGGAATGCACCAATCTTCTTTTAGGTAGAAAGATCAGCCTATGGAACATTCTCAAGCTTTCTGGCAAGGTGATTTGACTGTCATGCATTGCCCCGAAACCAATTTTCCCAGTAGCACAAGACTTTTAAGTGGCAATCTGGTCAATTTCCATGTCATAATGGGAAAGAAACTTATATTGGTTAATACAGCAGAGTTTTTGGCAGCTGAATCAGTGGGAACATTCTAAGAGAGATCGAAAAGGCTGGAAACATTCTCTCCTATTACAATTAATTAAAGTGAGATCACCAAAAAAATAAGAGAAACACTGGGAGTAGAACAAAAAAGGACTGGGGAAGTCTGGACATACAGTGAATCATCCAAGGAACACGGTAACCGTGGAACCCAATGTCTGTAAAACGCCTGGAATGGTCACTAGATATGAAATATGGATGCTATCAGAAAGTTGAATGACAGTGGAAATTTGCCAGAAAGAGTTGTGGTAGGAAGGGCTTGCCGTTGATTGCTTGGTGAGGAAGGATTTGTCTCCAAGTAGTGGATACAGTTGAAGAGAAAAAATGAAGCCCGCTCTAATACCAACTTAAGAATTATAAAGCCAATCTTATTAGGAATAAATTGTGCGTCTGGGCAGTCTACCACATTGATTCAATCCTAATTATACAGATCTAAAATCCTAAATCATAATCTTGCACCTAATTGATTCTACCATGTATAAAAGATATGTTACCTTAAATATATTACATGAACATTCCAGAGAGAAGGTATATTTACATTATAATTCAATATTCAATTGGCAACATGAATAATAACAAAATATTCCAGATAAAAGGAGATAGAAACAAAAAAGAGAGCTTACAGATAAAGCAACACAAAGATATCACACACACATACATACATATTTACAATTGACGGAGTATAGATAAACGAAACAAACTATAAAGCCTCACGAAAATGGCATTACCAAAACTGCAGCGTTGAGTCTGCAATCTCCCAATCCTCACTTGGAAATGCCACACAGCTGCAAGCACATCCAACACTCAACATTTTAATCTCAACAATGACAGTCTATAATACTATATTTAATGCAAGCAACCTGATTAGAAACAAAACTGAGACAATATGAAAAAAAATAATAATCTTTTCAAATAGCTCAATGCAAGTTCCCAATTTGCAAATCTTCATCTCAACTATTACTCAAACATTTGGATCTTTTTTATAGTTATATTTCTTAGGTCCACAAACAACTGCATGAATAGTTCACATGCAATCATTATGTTGAATGGAACATCATCAAATAAATCTCTGAAATTCTTGATTCCATGGAACCCAAATATGAGCAGAAAATACCACAGCAATGAAAAATTCCAAATAAATTGAGATATCACCTCAAGAGTGCATCTGCCAGTGCAAGGGCTTCTGCACTTGCTTCTACAAGTAGAGACGGAGCCTAGCATAGATTCAACAAGTGTGACAAGTTAAATGGGACATGTATGGCTTGCTCACAGAGCAATGAAAAGTAAATAAAAGATAGTAACCCAACGGATATTGAGTAATTTTCATATATATAATAACATGTAAGATTAAATAAAAGATAGTCACCATAAGTATGAATTTAAACTAACTAGGCCCCTAAAACAGGCAACAAACAGAAAGATATCCGTAAAAGGATTGCTGAAATCCTAGGGAACGCAATTATTCATTCAATACTTACAGCCTGCCCAATTTCTGACAACAAGCATGCAAGGCCACCAGTTACTTTCATGTCTCCCCTATTAAGAGCTGGAAAAAGAAGTACTTCCTTCAGATAATGTACTCTGCATAACAAAATTTGGGGCACTCCCTAAAGAAAACCCAAATCAAAATCAATATATCACCCATTCTCAGAGACTGTGCATAGAAAACACTGAAATAAAACAACACTAATTTTACTAAGTAAACTGCAGAAAAATTCATCCTGAATTTATCTAAAATTATTAGACTAAAAAATTCTAGTTTCATATGCAAATGAACCAACTATGCAACAATAATATTAAAAATGCATCGCTTTTATCAATCTTTTTCACAGATGACAACTTTGTTATGTATGACCTATGTAGTTAATAGCAAATAGCGGAGCGGAGCGGATAACCCCTAAAAGGCTATTGCGGTGTAGCGGTTAGCAGGATGACCGCTACACCGAAGTCTAGGTAAACAATAAACCCAACTTATACCATACACATAAAAAACAAAGAACACTCAAAAACAAACACGTTTTCATAATTAATCATAAAAGTGCACTGCTGATGTTTTTAAGACTATTCCATTGCCAAGCTTCATCAATGTTATGCCCTTTGGGTTTAATATATCCACTAGGGGCTGTGCTGTTCACAGGTGCTGGTTGAGGTTGAGAAGATGCCATGATAAAATAAAGTAATGGTTGTGTGACTGAGTTGATCATAGAAGAATGCACAAAATTAATACACAAACATTGAAAACAAAGTAATGGTTGTGTGACTGAGTTGATCATAGCAATGGAAAAACCATAAAACAACACAAATTGCAGCATAGATGAATGAAACATGCAAAATAATGAATGCAGAAGAGAAACAATGCAAGAAAGACAAATTGGAAAGAGGAATAGAGGCACAAAGCTCACTGTTTCAGTTTGCTAAAATTGACCAAAAAGTCTAAATAAAAGAGGGAATGACTAAAAGTGACGGAAAAACTGATTTTTTAATGAAATTTCATTGTTGCGGCCGCTACGAGCGCTATTTGGCCGCTATAGCGGCCGCCATTTGCGGCGCTACGACCGCTACTCAAAACTGCAACACAACGGCAAATTGCGTAGCACCTAGGGACCGCTACGCAACGCTATGCCGCTATAGCGGCCGCTACGACCGCTATTGACTACAGAGTGTATGACAATTCTAAGGACCAACCGACTATATCACTTATTATATAACTTCTATTCTTGAAGAAAATATAAAATCTAAGTATGAGAAAGTAGATTAAACACACAGTTACAGTACAACAACTTTTTTAAACAGTTAAATATACATGCATTTTAAGCTAAACAGATCAAGACATGAAAGTTTAAATGGCAATCCATCCAAGTCGACATCCATACCTCGTGTTTAGTCACAAGTTCAACAAGAACTTCAATGGCCAGATCAAATGATGAAAAATCCTACACAAGGAATGTGAATATGAACTAATCTTGGGTAGTGATGAATACTACATCTTTAGAAACAAGTGCATGAGAACTGGATTACCTGCAATGAGGTGAATACAAAATTTAGAAGCGGGTGAGCTGACAATGTTCCTGGAGAAATCTCAGAGAAGCAACCTGCTCTAACCTGAACACAAGGAAGCCACACAAGAATAAAAAATTAATTGATGAGCTCATGGTAGATTAATATTCATGTTATGCATAAAACAGGAGAACCAAGCACAAGATGTCCTGTCCAGCAAACAACCGGGGACAACCACACTTATAATAGTGTGGCTCTAAAAGCATGAACCATGGCAAAATTGCAAGAACTGAATGAGTCATCATCATAGTTTCATACCCAGCTCAATAAGCAGCGCAAAATTTTCCTGTTCCTTTCATTCTGTTGCACAGAACCACCAAAATTTATTTCAGATTGCTGCAGCAAGAACTCAAGAACCATAGGTGTATGGGAGAGAAGCTGTAGAGCAGACATGAAAGCGGTGTATGCAAAGTCAGAATGAGAGAGAAAGGATGCACAGAAACACATCAAATCTCAGAGCAAAACTTCCTAAACCTCTTGAGTATAGTGGATTTTGTGTGACGAACTAATTTTAGAATCAATACGTTGGTTGTCAACAACTTCCTCTGGTAGGACAGTGAGCATCTCCAAGACAGCAACATTGCCATCATCTTGGCTCTGCAAATTCCGGAGACTGTAAAATAGCTGCTCAATTGGGTTTCCATTTGCAACAACTTGAAGTACCAGAGCAGAAAGCGCAAGGCAGATCTGTGTTAAAAGCTGTCATAACAATAACGAATAGCCTATTTCAATTCAACCAGATTATTTTCAACACAAAACCTTTGTCTAGAAAGCTAAAAAATCTACATAGCACTTCCCTTGAAAAGAGCATCTGCAAAGTCATAAAAGAAAGAAAGAAAAGCAATGCACCTGTGGAGGACCAGTACTGAATCTTTGGACAGCAAGAAGAAGAGCATTCAACAAAGCATCCTTAGCTCCTGATTGCAGAAGATAACCTTCATTTTGTATCTATAACTCGAAAAGCATAACAATAATCATCAATCAAGAAAACAAGGTTTTCGATTGCATCTTTAATTGCTATTATTGCAGACAATTGCTGTTGATGTGGCCCGAACCCCTGCTTCACAGCTAAAATAACTTACCTCTAAACTCAAAACGATAACTTCTAAAATATATACTATATACAGTGGAGAAAGTCATTTTTGTGCTTGAAATTACCATAGTGAATACAATCAATAAAAAACCGAAACAGGTGAATTGCGAATATGAACCAAAATGCGATTGAGAGATAGAGAGGAAAGAGAGACGAAGAGGACCTTGCGTTTGAGAATCTGAGCAGCGAAAAATTCGACTTCGAAATTGGAAGCGAGAGGATGACGGCGATCGGAGGTGAGGATGGCGGTGGCGACATCCCAAGCAGCATGAGTATGTTGAAACTGAACGAGCCATTGATTGGCTGCGACGCGGTTGCACGATTGAGTATCATGGTTAAGCACGTGGACAGCTTCAGCCACCTTCATTGCCAATTCCATTTCCTATAACCTATTTTAATTTTTTTTCCTCTTTTTTTTGTTTGAAAAAATTAGTGAGTGAGTGAGTGAGAAATTAAATTAGAAAAAGAGAGAGAGAAAAGGAACAGACGGAAGAGAATGATGATGATGGAACTGGAAGGAGGTTGGAGGAAGCGACGCCTGGAATGATTCTGTTAAACCGTTGTTCCCAATTCATCGGACGGCTAGTATGAACAAGTGACAGAACAAGTGAAAGGGCGAGAGGGTTTGGATTTGCTACTCTTCGACTCACCCATACGCTAAATATATTCGGACATGGTTGGTTGGTGTCTAAATTTGTTTAATCGTGCGGTTATATGTTTTTTTTACTCCGGTTATAATGGAGCTTGTCTATACCTGTGTTTTAAAAATCGAACTGATTATATGGTTGATCCGGTTAAACCATGACCCGACATTTTATACGATTCGGTTGTTTCAATAGTTAAAAGCGGTTTTGAACGGTTTTAAATTGTTGAACCACGGCCCGGAGGGCGGTGGCGGACCCAGGACCCCGGGGTTATGGGGTGTCAAATTTTTTAAGGCCAGTGTCAAATGGGTGCAAAAATTTTTCAGGGGGTTCAAAATCAAAATTTCAGGAGATTTAGACTATTTGTATAGGGTGATAAGTGCAAAAAAAAATTCCAGGGGGTTCTTGAACCCCCTGGTAACAAGCCAGGTCCGTCACTGCCGGAAGGTCTCACCGATTCAATGTCCGGTTCAGTTTTCAAAACATTGGTCTATACGTTATATTGTCAAAAAACTTTGGTTTGACTAAAAGAAAAAAGAAAAAAAATCTTTATCTTGATTTTTTTATTTTTATATATAAATATAATAAAAAATTAATAAAAGGATAATACCAACAATTACCTTACAAACTAAGGAAGGTAGGAATTTTTTCAAAGAAATGTAGGGTTAAACACACGTTGGTAGGTCAAATTTGGGCCTTAAAAACCTAAATTGCGGTCTTCTTTAGGGTAATTCACCAGCACCCCACTTCCTCTCCTCCCCCCCCCCCCCCCCCACCCCCACACTCCATCTTCATTAATTGCAATGAAAACCCCAAACTATCTCATGTTATTCCAAACACCCATCTTTCCCACCCCCACCCCCCCTCCCCAAACATCCCACCAATACCCCACCCCACTCCACCCCCACATGTAGCCACCCAACTCCACCGCTTTTACGGCGTCTCCGTCATCCACCGCCACACTGCTATTGTGACACGGTCACCCTACCGAAAGTAAACAGCAACACCGTCTCTCCCCCACCCCTCACCTCATTCCCACATGTAACTATCCAACCATGCCCCTTTCAAGCCATTGCCGCCTCATCACCGTCGTAACACTCCCACCCCACCTGAAAGACTACTGCGCCACCATCTCTCCCCTCCACAACCACGTTGTTTTCTGCTGCAAAACCATGCAAATTTCGAAGTACCTTCTTCTTATAGCCCAATACCTACATGAGGGCAAGGAACTATGCCTGCAATCTCTCATTCTCGCCTATCTACATGAAGGTATAAAAGGCCCTCTTTGGTTTCTTCAACTTTGGCTAAATGCCATATTTCAAAGTCATATTCTTTCCACCATTTCTTATGAATTTCCTCACCAAATTGCGGGCTTTGGCCTTACTACCTTCACTAGGAAAGAAGTTCCCAAGCAAGCTTCTCTCGAATATGTTTCTTCCTTCTGTTCAGTGACTCAATTTAACACCTCTTTTGCTCCTTTTGCTTTGAGGCAAGTTGGTCCTGAATGGTTTCGAACTTCATTTTCCACCACTCTCGAAACTTCTGTCTTTGCCATATGGCAAAAAGAATTATTCAAGCCCTATGGCGTGGTGTATTACTTAAAAAGTAATAAAATGAAGGTCTTTGTGGTCCATCCACAATTCTTCTCTCACCAATTCAGTCTTAACCAGTGTCTGCCAAACAAGCATTTGGCCACAATTGATGGCCATATCAACATTTCCAAGCCATACTCTTCTGAAAAGCTTGAACAAGTCATTTAAGACCTCAGAGGAAAACTCATTGAGCTTCAACTGATTCCCTTTGAACCCTCATTTTTCAAATCAACGACCTTCGAGAAATGGTGGGGCTTATTTTAGCAGGGTTGAACCATCCTTGAATCACAATAAAAGAGTTTTCCTTGATAACAAATGTTCTACCTCTATCATGAAAAGAAAAGGCGAGTCTTTGATCTTTGTGCTTTCTTGCTTATCTTTCGTTTCTCTTTTTGACTTATATTGGTTATTCATCCGCTCTTACAGATTCGGAGCCTAGTTCTTCGATGCAAGCCAAAAAATCCAGACCCTTCGAAGCTTCAACTTCGAGAAAAGCACGCACTCCTGTCAAGCTCATCACTTTTCCAACCCCAATTCGAAGAAGCAGTCGTAATTGAAGTCTTACTTCACCCCCTCCTTATGCACCTATGGAGATTGACCTGACTTAGAGTCCTCAATCTGGTGTTGGCCCAAAGGTAATTTTAATTCATTAGCTATATATACAACTCTCCATTTTTTCAATCTCCATCTAATTCCTGGTTTTTGTTTTCTTTTTAGAAGCAACCTTCTGAAGAGATCTTTGCTACTCCGTTCTCTTCTCCAGAGCCAATCGAAAAGCAAGTGTCTAGCAATGCCAATCTTGTTGATGGAACTTCCACCCATCTGGCTTCTTAAAACTAACTCACTCCAACAAATCTTTCACCACAAGACCCTCGAGTTACTGTCGTGGTTCCTACTACTGACTTGGTGACTGTCAACCTCGTTTCTGTCCTAAGTGAATTTATGCTTTCTCCTTCTACTTCTAAATCAAAATCTCATATTAAGAGCAATCCTCTACCAGCTAAGCCTCCAATCGAGGTTACTCCCTTCTTCGAAGAGTTAAAAGGTGTAGTGACCGAAAAACCCGAAAGAGGAGGGATTCTTCGAAGTTTTTGAAATGAAGCCACCACCAAAGTTTAGTTTAAGGGCTAACATTGGAAAATCCCTATTGAGTGGATAAGGGGGTTTTGCGGACCAGTTTAGGCTCGGGAATCGTTTATGCATAGGGAAGGTATTAGCACCCTACGACATCCTTCCTAAGGAAGGTTACCTTTTAACTAAATGTGTAAACATTTATTAATTAAAAAATAATGCTTTTACCCTTTTGATAATAATAATGAAAAAAATACTCGATAAACAGTTCGTTATTTTTTGTACTTTTTGATAAATAGGAGAGAAAGGAATTAAAAGAAAAAAAGGTTTTTTATTAATGCAATTGACAGAGGTCGGCCGCCTCCGCTCCTACGTATCTCCTGGTAGAGAACCAAATCACACGTAGTTCTTGGTAGAAAATGTTTGTGTGTTGGTGTTTTTTATTATTTGAAATGTTTTTGAAACTTGAAAGACATTCGTAGTGATCAAATAGATAAATCTGGAGTGGTCACCACAAATGGCCCATTTGAAAAGGAAGGTATTCACAATGTTCAAACGAGTTAAACTCAGAGTGACCTTTGCAAGTAACCGATTTGTGATTGAGTGCTTCAAAATGTTTGCTTGAAAACATGACTTTAAGAAAATAAGTTGAGGTTATGTGAAAATGAGTTGAGCTCATTGATTTGTAACGTCGTGTGAAGATGAGTTGGACTCATTGGTTTGTAAAATATGTGAGGGTGAGTTGGACTCATGACTAGTGAAAAGGAAGAAAATATTACATGTTTCAAAGAGATAATGAAAGTGAGAAGGTGAGAATGTAGGAAATAAATGGTGTAAATAACAAATATTCATTAGTAAAAAAAGAAATAAAGGATGAAGCATATAAAGAAAGGGGCATCACTAACAGCTAGCAATTAAGAAAGTAAATTAAAAGGGAAATGACTAAAAGTACGTATAACAATGTAAAGAAACAATCATGAGACAAACAATATAACCTAAAGTTATAAATAAAAAAATAAGCCATGGGGGGGTATATGAGAGTTTAAAAGAAAGAGGAAGAGTGAGAGTTAGTATATAAGATAAGATGAAATAAATAAATAAATAAATAAATAAATAAAGGGAAAGGGGGTGTAATAGTAAAACAAGGGTGTAATTAACAGAAAGAGGGTTGTATTAATAAAACTGGGGGTGCGTAAAGCAGACCACTGTTAGTTCTGCCAGCCCACGAATTCATGGGCTCTTCACAGGGGGTATGCGAAGTAGAAACTGGGGGGTGCAGGGACAAATCCGAAAAATAAAAATAAAACAAGGGGCGGTATTTTTAAAAAAGGGTGTAAATAGCAGTAGTCCAGTTTCAGTTTCAGATTTATTAGCCCACGAATCATGGGCCTTCCAGGGGGTTGGGATAATGAAATAGAGGGGTGCAAAAAGTAATCTGACTAAAAAAAATAAAATTAAACTGAGATAAAACCTAGACTATATAAGGCAGTGTGTACCAAAATGAAACCCTAATTCCCCTAAGCTCAAACTCTCAGCGCCGCACAACCAAGAGAGAGAGGAACCAAAATTTCAGAGGAGAAAGAAAGTGAGGTTTCAGAGAGAGAGATGGTGACAGACCTTAGGTGAGAGAGAAACGACGATGTTTGCAAGGAGATGACGGCGGAGAGAGAAAGAGAGGGAAGGGCGTGTTGTGGCTACGGTGAGGGGATGGTTAACGACGGTGGAGAGAGTGAGACGAATGAAAAATGAAGAGGGAAGAGGAAGAGAAAGACGCGACGGAAGTTGTGGTGTGAGAAGTGGGATGCGACGGAGTGAGGAAGGAAAAGGGAAGGCGACGGTGGTGGAGATGGATTCATGGTGAAGGACGCCGCCGGAGGGAGAGCCATGGTGGTGGCGCCGGCGAAGAGAGAGAGAGAGAGCACTACGATGGAGAGAGAAAGAGGGTTGTGGTTGAGAGAAAAAAGGAAGAGAACGAAAACGAGAATGAAGGAAGAGGAAAGAGAACGCGATGGTGGAGAGAGAGGACGTCTGGGGTGGTGATGGTTACAGTGGTGGTGACATGAGGGCCCTTTTTATGGTGGGTCACGGTGGCCGTTTGGCCGTGAGGGGTGATGGTGGTTGTTTGCGCCGTGAGGGAGGAGTGATGGGGGTTTGGCCGTGAGGTGAGTGGTGGTGTTGTGTGGTGATATTTGGTTGTTTTTTCTTCTATTTTTCATTTGGATGATTCTGTGATGCTGTTGTTGTTGTTGTTGTTGTTTTGGGATGGAGATAAAACATTGGAGGGAAAAAAAACTATGGTGTGGAACTGAGAAAATCTCCCTTTCTTTCAAACTTTCTTCTCTTCATTCTCAGAATCGTTTTCTCTGTGTTTGTGTGAATTTTCTGTGTGTATTTTTGGTGTCCATTTTCGTCCCCCCCTTTCACTCTTGTTACTGAATTGTATTTATAGGCAGGTTTTGTCATGTAGGTGAGGAATCAAAGGACAGTAATTAGGGCAAAAGGACAACATGCAGCTGGATGGGGCGCTAAGGACAGCACTATCAAAAGGACAGTAGCTGGCAATGGTGGGGCGCTAGGACAGTCAAAGACACACGCGTTTAAAACGATATGTGACGCAATGAGAATAAGAAATTTTTTGGATTTTAATTGATCGGACAAAATTAGGGTATGACAGCTGCCCCTCTTTATTTATATTTTACTAGAAAATATGGAGGGCTTCCAAATTTCTCGAGTAAAATAGAAATAAAGATAAAAAAGACACTAATTTTGTCGAAACCTTTTTGAGGAATTCACAAAAAACCGGGTTTACATAGAACAAAAGTAAACAGGGATCACCGGGGATCTGAAGGAGCACTGGGACTTTGATGGCCTAATTCGCAGTCGATGCTTGGCGCATTGATTGGAGTTAAACTGAAGGACCGACGGGGTATGAAGGGCATGCCTAAGCCTAATGGACCAATGGGTCTGATGGAGCGCAAACTAGCAATGGTACTAGTAAAACGGTTTGCTTGGGGGGTGGCCTTTTTCGAGCAGCCATGGGGGCAAGGTCAGGTCGTTGACCTGATTTGCACACCTCGAAGGACGTGCACTGTGGGTCTTTTTTTAGGCAGACACAGCTAGTCTGAAGGACCTGGGGTCGGATGATCCGTCGGTTGCTCGATAATGCGACGTGCGATCTGGATTGAAAGACCATTGATGGTCTGAAGGATCGCTTGGGCTCTGAAGGACCACTGGGGGTCTGCAAGAGTACTGGGACTCTGAATTGTGATACGAGACCAGCGCTTGGAGCACTGACTTTGAGGGAACAAACTATTGGGATTGACACATGGCGTACTTGCCTAGAACATCCCTAATGAATGTATTTACCTGAGAAGGGAAAAGCTATCTATATTTGGCATGTTTAAAAATGCAATGAATGATGCATGCGTGCAATATAGGTATGTGAAATGGTAGGTGTCCGATGGGATGAATGAAATGTGGCAGATGATGTAAGTTGAAGTTGATGGAACATGGATGTTGACAAACAACGTATGTGAATGCAGATAAGATATGAATGTGATTGTGCTGATTAATGATGAATGTAATGGAATGAGCAATTTTTCCTCTTTTTGCTTTTTTTGCCTCTTTTTTTTTAGTATATAATGAGTGTATGAAATGCAAAGTGCGAATGTGATGCAAATGTAATGCTTTGATGCGAATGCCATGGTGAATAAAGGAAAACACGCGAATGCATGGTACAATGACTAGTGATGCAAAAAAAAACCTTTTTATTTGGGCGACGATGAGACCGGCACTTGGCACATCTATCGAAGCAAACAATGTCATGCATGTAACGAACGTACAATGATTGGTATCTGGTGGGAGGACAAATGAAATGGGTATACCATGGGTGTTGAACCTGATGGGAAGAGAAAGTTAACAAACGGTTGTATGTGGATGCAGATAAGATATGAATGCAATTGTACTGCTTAGATGCAGGTGCTATGATGAAAGGCTTGGTTGCATGTGGAATGATTTATGCTATGATTGCTTTCCTTTTTTGCTCTTTTTTTTAATATATGATGTAAGTATATGAACGAATGGATGTGCGAATGTAATGCTTAGATACAAAAGTTGTGGTAGATGCATGGCTTGATGTTGGAATAAAATGTATGATGCAATGATTTATTGGTGATGTAGAAAGATTTTTGCAATGATGAGAAATGAGACTTTTGATGCGAGAAGCAGAGAGGTGAAAATTCTGGAATCATCATTTATTGGAAAAATTGGATTTGATTTGAATTCAAACTTTGGTAATCTCAAGATTGTTATTCCCAGACACTGATGTGCAAAAGTATTTGATCGCATTTGCAAGCTCCTTCACATTGTTCTTTCATAATGGTGTCCCATGATGGTTAAATTTTAGGTCTATGATGTTAACAGAGTGAGTTTCCAACATCATACTATTAACTTGTGTTCTCTCTCTTTGAAGCATTGTTTAGCAAATATGGATAATAGTGCAAATATGAATGAATGAGTCAGTTGATTTGGCTCTAGACCAAGGGTATGGACAAATGTGGCACATGAGGGGATGAATGGTAGGTTTTAGCCAAAGTCATGAAAGGTGGGTTCTCCCTGACTCAAGAAATGTAGGACTGCCCTAATTCATAGTTGATGACGGTGAATACATAACTTGCCCCTGTCTAGTGGTGACCACAACTAGGGGTGTAGAGGAAATCATGAATTGGTAATGACATGACTTTGGAATGAGAGGTGGAATGCAAAAGATTTTGTCTCAACCCATGGTGTTTGGTGTTGCCCCAACTATGACGAGGACAAGGTTGCCCTAACTAGGGTTTGTGAAAGGCTGTGTTTAGGGTGGTGGGTTGAGAAATTGCCCTGGTATGGTTTTATGGATGTGAATAAGGGAATGAAATGGGTCTAGGGCGAATTTCCCCAATTTTGAGCGGAGTGAGGGGTTAATGGTGACAGGATTGCCCCACTTTGGAATGATATTTCTAGTTCGAGTGAGGTAGGGGAAAGGTGACAGAGTTAGGGTAATGGGTTTGTGAGTTGGTCGTATGGCTATATAGACTGGGTGTAGTATATGGATGGGATGGATGCTGGAAAACTTTCCCAAGTTTAAGAAGAATGAAGGGTGAAGGGACTGCTCCACTTTGAGATCTAGGTGATGGTCCTAGTATAAACTTTTGGTTCTTTTAAGATGGCTCCCACAGATTATGATAATCCTGATATGATAAAAATTCCATTTGGCGATCGCTAAACCTTGTCTTGATATCAGTGCAAGCCTTTTGGATTTTTTTTAGAATCCCTTTTTTGGAGCAAATATATCGTAAATAAATAAACTTACTTGTCCCAAAATTTAAAACTTTTAGAAAACGAAAGCAATCAGTGATTGATCAAAATGGACTTGTTAGGGTTGTAAAGTGGGTAATAGTTAGGGGTTTATGAAATAAAGGGTTTATAATGTGGCCAATGGTTAGGGGTTTACGAAAGAAAGGGTTTGTAATTCGGCCAATGGTTAGCGTAATGTGGCCAATGGTTATAGGCTCAAGGAGGTGTTTGATGGTTTATTGAGACAATGTCCTTTTGTGAAAGTAAAGGTAGTTAAGCCCAAAGGAGTGTTTGATGGTTTATTGAGACAATGTCCTTTTATGAAAGTAAGGATAAGCAGGCCCAAAGAAGTGTTTGAGGCCAATGGTTTTGAGGTTTTTCTTTAGACAATGATCTCTTATACGCTTCATGGTATGGTGTATCAGCTCATCATTTCTAGTGGTTTTGTTTTTTTTCCATTCAGGATTTTTCAATCCTCTTTTTTTGTCTCCTGAACTTCACTTTTTCTTTTTCTTTTTCTTTCTTTTGAGAAGAGTAAGCTGATAAAAGTGGTACACCATCGTTAGATATAGAATTGATCATTGTCTAGGGTGATTGAAAGATTTTTTTTTGATTTTTGGCTTAAAGCGGGTAGCAAAGGGTATTTTTTAATGCTTTTTTTTGAGGATATGGGAAGATGACCAAACTTCATTTCAAATCATGATTGCTTGTTTTCTCAAAAATTAACTCAAGAACAAAAATTTATTTATTTTTATATATCTAGTTTTTTCTTTATTTCTTTTTATATGCCCTAACTTTTGCTTTAGGCTGCTCTCGCGAGTTTTCAACCTAACAGACTTTTTTTGATTTTTTTTTTGTAAAGGACTTGCACCAAGGGAATACAATGTTGACAAGATATCTAGTGATCACAAATTTGCCCCAGCATGGGGGCCTAAAGTGTTAGTTTGTGAAGTTTCATCATTGGGAACCAACCTAGTAGTCGACTAGGTACTTGTGTGGAGAATATGCACCTCATGGGATGGTCGGGGGTGGGATTGGGCATGAATAATGGACGATGATAGGAAAGATATGGACACTAACTGACTCAAACAAGAGTAGATGCACATTGCATACAAGTTCACTATACGAATGCTTCACAGAGAGTTAACATAGTTAGCGACATGATAGAAGAAATTTTTGATAACACATTAGTTAACAAAATGGACCATTTGGATCATTTATCATGGGACTGATGACATGCATCATTTTGCTGAAGAAAGTTGTGAATGAGCTGCAAACAGTGAATAACTTCTTTTTTGAAAATTGAGTGTCTGAAAACACCTTGAGTTTGTAGCTAAGCTAAACTTTTCCAAAGAAGAAGTAATCAACTTCGCCTCATCTCTCATCAATTTTTTGAAAAAAATGTGCTCATGTTTTTTTTTTTATGTATGGATGAACGCATGATAATATATATACATGTTGAAAATGCAAATGTGTGAAATGCATGAATGAATGATCACTTGGAGAGGTTAACTATCCAAAATGATTTTTTTTGGGCAATGCAACATACTATATATTTTGAATGATGGATGATGCAAGAAAGTGGCACTATTTTTCTTTTATTTGTACATGATGCGTGCTGGATGATAATGCGTTTGAGGTCGATAAGAATGAAAAACTTTTGTTTTTTTTTTATGCATGAAGAGGAGTAATGAACATATCTTTTTCATAATATCAAGGTGATATATATTTTTCTATATGGATATGCAACATGATGCAATTTGGACAAATACAAAAATATTTTTGTTATTTTCCGAATGATGAGATGTATAGTAGTGCAATGATAATGAGCTGCATGTTAAAAGAATGGTTTTATTATGAATGTGCGGTGATTATTTTTTAGCAACATATAATGCCCATGACGACGGATATGAAAATGCATGTATGCATGAAGAAATAAATGTTTGATCCTAAATGCAATTATTTTCATTTTTTAAGAGGTAGCGCAACATGTATGTAAACTCCCATTTTTTATTTATGTGATGATGAATGTTGAAATACTTTTTTTGTTTTATTTGGAAAATGGTACATGAATATGGAATTGAAGCATTTAAACTAGGATGGCAACATGAGGGAAATGATGTATGAATGTTATGTTTTTTTTTTGAAATTTAATTCAAAACTTTACAAATGATGTGATATCTACACTGTGTGATCATGATTTTGAATGATTATGAATGAATGTCGGTGCATGTTAAATATGATGCTAATATTTTTTTGATCAAATGATATGCTAATGTTATATGGGTAAAAATTGTTTTTTTTTTGTGTGCGAGGAAACAAAATGCATGACACTCACAGCGATTTTTTTAATGCGTGGAAAGGAGTAATGAACATAACTTTTATATAATATGGGGGTAATATTTTTTGGTGGACGGACATGCAAGATGAATGCAATTTTGAAAAAAATGATATCGTTGTTATTTTTTATATGACGCAATGCGTGATGGTGCAATAACAATGAAATGCTTATGGAAGAATGATTTTAGTATGAATGCATGGTAATTTTTCATATGTTTTCTTTGAATAAAGTATAATGCATGAGCATATGGATGTTTGTTGTACATGAGCAACAATGTGATAGAAGGATACTGTTAGACTATAGTATAACCTTAGAGGGGGGGTGAATAAGGTTATGAGTAAATATGGATTCTTTTCGAAATAAATGATAAGTTTGTTTTAAATCAAATGCGGAAAAAGAGATTTGAACTTATCAGATATATGCAAGTAGGCAGATTAGGCACAATGAGATATTATTCTATATTCAATATTTACAATAAGGTTGTTTTATAAGTAATGCAATGATATTGAATATAGCAGATCTACAGAAGTGATAGAGAAGATGATAGATAAACAGATCTGTAGTATAGCGAGTATAACTATAACCAGATTAACAGATTCAGATCAGAGTAGGGATAAAGTTATACAACCAGATTAACAGATTCAGATCAGAGTAGGGATAAAGTTATACAACCAGATTAACAGATTCAGATCAGAGTAGTGATATTATAAACAGATATAAACAGTAAATAAAGTAAAGAGAGAGGGATAGAGATACACCAGGAATTTTACGAGGTTCGGGATAAAAGCCCTACGTCCTCGGCCTCCGGCTTTGCAACCTTTGGACTTGCTGAAAACCACTATATGAAGAACCAATGTTTTACAAACAATCAACTTCAAATAGCAAATCTCAATTCCCCTGAATTGAGAACCCGAGCTCCCCGCTAAGGATTTCAACACCGCTTCAATCTCCTGATTGAACGACCCAAGAGCACCTCCCAGGATTTCAAAACCACTTCAATCTCCCCGATTGAACGACCCAAGATCACCTCCCAGGATTTCAAACCAACTCAATCTCCTGATTGAGAGACCCAAGAAAACTTCCCAGGATTTCAAAGTGACCCCACAAAAGTAGATTACAATATAGAAGCTATGATCTAATCACCTCAGATAATATGACAATATAATAGCTGCGAGAGATGAGTAGATCTATAAAAATGATATGAAAGTGATAGCTCTATTTTTCTCTTTCTCAGATCTAGAAATTTCGTGTGAGAAGAAGAGAGACTTGTTGAGAAAATGTGGTGTACTGAAGAATGATTTTAGGCTGCCTATTTATAGGCTTAGGAAAGCGTAGAATTTTGAAAAAAAACATTTATTGCCAAGATGAATCGATTATTTGATGAAGTGAAAATGTTGATCAATCGATTCTTATCATTTTAGAAGACATAAGAATCGATTATGTGGCTAGTTAAAAAATTGAGGAATCGATTCTTTACATATGGAGAACATAGGAATCGATTGTTTGTTTCTTTAGAAATAGGTGAGAATCGATTTTCAGGACATCCTGAATAAGGTAGGAATCGATTCTTACTTTGTTTAAAATGAGGAGGAATCGATTCATAGCCTATAGGATTGCTTGAAAATCGATTTCATAGTCTTTTGAAATAGAAGGAAATCGATTCTCACCTTTGGCTTATGTATATGCATGAATCGATTACATACTTCAAACATAGGGCAAGGAAATCGATTCTTGGCCTATAGGTGAGCCTAAAATCGATTTCATAGCCTATATAAATTATATAAATCGATTTCATAGCCATTGGAACAAAATAGAAATTGTTTTTTGCTTTCCACAAAATCGTTTTTAGGTTTAGGTGCCACCTTATGCATGCATGCAAAAATATATTTCAAAACCCTAATTTTGATGCATGATGCATGTTTTCAAAAATCATCTCTCAGCTATTTAAACTGTCATAGACCTTAAGTGATAGGACCTTACATTGTGTCCTAAAGAAAGCGAATAAACAAATAGGTCTTGAACTGCTGAGGTGGCTTCTTCTCCAAGCTGCTCCACTTTAATATTTCCTGCTCTTTGATTCATGTCATGTACTTTATTTTGTCCCTGCACTTTTATACACTGCAACCATTAGTAGATAATGTGTAATTTGTTATCATACAAAACAACGAGTGTTTGTCCTTGGTTCAACAAACTCCCCCTTTTTGATGATAACAAATTACATTATGCATAGGGAGGCCATAATAGAGAAACAATGGCAGAAGCTCCCCCTAAGCATAAGCATAACAAAATAAGCAGTACGACAGCAGGAAGGCAGCAATTATTTTTCTCCCCCATTAAATAATAACATGCATATTCTCTCCCTTAACATGCATATTCTCTCCCTTTTGCATACAATTTCTCCCCCTTTGTTTTCATCAAAAAGGAGGTGGGGTGAATACATACAACATAAGCACTTTATAAACTTGCATAATAAATAAGCAGCATTGCATAGCATATGATATATCAAAAACAGTAGTTCATGCTATGCTCCCCCTTACTTGGTGATCCCCCTTAATAATTTTTAGAATGCAAGGCTTTAGCAAAAAGAGGGTGGATCATCATGGTTTTAAAAATATGATACCCAATATAATCATCCTTGGTTCAACATTATAGGTATCATTTTTAACATAAAAAATATGTTGCATCAAAGATCCAGCACAATAGAGAGCAAAAAAAACTTTGATGCACACAAAAAATTTATTTCAAATATGTCTCTAATACTTGTTGAGTTATATTTAAATTCTACTTTATAACACATTTTCAACAGAGGTGAATAAAACTTTACCAATCTAACCTTCACCAGTGATTCTTCCTCTATTGCTGTTATCACGAGTCACATGACTGCTGTTTCTGAGTATTACGAATCTTTTTGTGTCTCCAGTCATGAACTTCGAGTCTCTGCTATCAAGGTATTGATCTGACCCCCATACCCTGTAGCACACCTGCACTAAGATCAAGTAGAAAATTTTGGTACCCAATTCTCTTTGGGTCCTTTGGGGTTAGTCATCAAGGGGTTTGTTTTCACAATCCACCTTGGTTTCTCACAAGCAGGTATAAGGGTACCAAGCTCACATAATTTACGGATAGGACATCTAGGTGAGCTATGGTTTCCCTTTTGACAGTAGGTGCATGAGAAAACAATGGGTTTATAACTTGAAGTAGATGCAACAAAAGTTAATTTCTTGTTTAAAATGGAGGAGGTGGAATTACCTTTGTACCCAATTCCTCTCCTATCAACATATTGATGTTGAGAGTGAAGCAACTGAGTCAAAGTCTTTTCACCAACCTCAAACTTTTTCAATGTTTCTTTCAAAAGTTCATTTTCAACCTTGGCATTTTCAAAATTTTGTTGAAGCTCACAAAACTCAAGGTTGACAGATTTATGCAGTTCATTCTTTAATCTATCTACTTCATTTTCAAGTGTCTCAATTTGAGTGAGCATGCTTTTGTTACTCTTTGCCAATTTCTTAGATTTTAACAACAGAGTTTCATGTTCAAAATAGAGAGCATCAAAAGCCTCACTCAAATCTTGACTACTACAACTATCATCAAGTAAATCATCATGCATAGAGGAATCAGAAAGACTAGAAGAGTTAAGGCTTACCTTAGATGAGTCATTTGCCATATGACAAACACCATTTGCAATTTGCTCTTCTTCGTCTGTGTCGCTATCAGTGCCAAGACAATCCCATATAGTAGCCTTAGGTGTTTCACATGCCGTGAGACAAATGGCATTTGCAACCTCCTCTTCTTCACTGTCAGTATAGTTGTTCCATGTAGCCTTCTTAGCTTTCTTGGATTTCTTTGATTTATTTCTCTTTTCAAGTTTGTTGAATCTCATGAATTCTTCAAATAATTCAGCCATGTCTTCATCATCAGATTCTTCATCAGACTCAACCTCTTTCCTTGCTACCTTAGGTGTTTTAGCAGCAAGAGCAAGAGATTTTCTTTCTTTTACCATTTCTGCTTCTTGATCTTTGTTAGCAGCCAATACAACCTCAAAGGCTAGAAGTGACCCAATCAAGTCTTCTTGGGGCAGAGTGCCAATATCTTTGGCTTCAGTGATTGCACAAGTTTTTGGAAAGAACTCACCAGTCAGAGATGCAAGAATTTTCCCATTTATATCTTTTGTAGAATACCTCTTTCCCAGTGCCCTTAAGTTGTTTATAATCAGATTCAGTCTCTGGTGCATAGCTGCGACAGACTCATCTTCTTTCATTTTGAAGGCTTCATATTCAGAAGGGAGGATTCTGATTTTTGTATCCTTCACTTGGCTCGTACCTACATGAGTAGCTTGCAAGCAGTCCCAGATTTCCTTTGCTGTTTGACATCCTTTGACTCTACCATATTCTTCTTCACATAAGGATAAGTGAAGAATATTCATAGCCTTGGCATTTTGAGATATTTTGTCAAGCTCAGATTTTCTCAGTTCGCTTAGATCGATGGTGTAGATGTCTTCAATTGGCACTTCTTCTTCTTTGCCATTAGCTTGAGTTTTGATTTTCATCGGAATCAGAGGTCCATCAGCAATGATCCTCCACAGAGTGAAACCTATAGCCTGCACATGACATTTCATTCGACTACTCCAATAGTCATAGTTAGTCCCATCAAACAGGGGTGGCCTATAAGAAGACATCCCCTCTTTCATAAAAGAACCCATAATCACAGATAAATATATAAAATTTAAATTGCGAGATGTAAAGCTCTATATGCAATTTCTAGCTACTGATACCACTTGTTAGACTATAGTATAACCTTAGAGGGGGGGGTGAATAAGGTTATGAGTAAATATGGATTCTTTTCGAAATAAATGATAAGTTTGTTTTAAATCAAATGCGGAAAAAGAGATTTGAACTTATCAGATATATGCAAGTAGGCAGATTAGGCACAATGAGATATTATTCTATATTCAATATTTACAATAAGGTTGTTTTATAAGTAATGCAATGATATTGAATATAGCAGATCTACAGAAGTGATAGAGAAGATGATAGATAAACAGATCTGTAGTATAGCGAGTATAACTATAACCAGATTAACAGATTCAGATCAGAGTAGGGATAAAGTTATACAACCAGATTAACAGATTCAGATCAGAGTAGGGATAAAGTTATACAACCAGATTAACAGATTCAGATCAGAGTAGTGATATTATAAACAGATATAAACAGTAAATAAAGTAAAGAGAGAGGGATAGAGATACACCAGGAATTTTACGAGGTTCGGGATAAAAGCCCTACGTCCTCGGCCTCCGGCTTTGCAACCTTTGGACTTGCTGAAAACCACTATATGAAGAACCAATGTTTTACAAACAATCAACTTCAAATAGCAAATCTCAATTCCCCTGAATTGAGAACCCGAGCTCCCCGCTAAGGATTTCAACACCGCTTCAATATCCTGATTGAACGACCCAAGAGCACCTCCCAGGATTTCAAAACCACTTCAATCTCCCCGATTGAACGACCCAAGATCACCTCCCAGGATTTCAAACCAACTCAATCTCCTGATTGAGAGACCCAAGAAAACTTCCCAGGATTTCAAAGTGACCCCACAAAAGTAGATTACAATATAGAAGCTATGATCTAATCACCTCAGATAATATGACAATATAATAGCTGCGAGAGATGAGTAGATCTATAAAAATGATATGAAAGTGATAGCTCTATTTTTCTCTTTCTCAGATCTAGAAATTTCGTGTGAGAAGAAGAGAGACTTGTTGAGAAAATGTGGTGTACTGAAGAATGATTTTAGGCTGCCTATTTATAGGCTTAGGAAAGCGTAGAATTTTGAAAAAAAACATTTATTGCCAAGATGAATCGATTATTTGATGAAGTGAAAATGTTGATGAATCGATTCTTATCATTTTAGAAGACATAAGAATCGATTATGTGGCTAGTTAAAAAATTGAGGAATCGATTCTTTACATATGGAGAACATAGGAATCGATTGTTTGTTTCTTTAGAAATAGGTGAGAATCGATTTTCAGGACATCCTGAATAAGGTAGGAATCGATTCTTACTTTGTTTAAAATGAGGAGGAATCGATTCATAGCCTATAGGATTGCTTGAAAATCGATTTCATAGTCTTTTGAAATAGAAGGAAATCGATTCTCACCTTTGGCTTATGTATATGCATGAATCGATTACATACTTCAAACATAGGGCAAGGAAATCGATTCTTGGCCTATAGGTGAGCCTAAAATCGATTTCATAGCCTATATAAATTATATAAATCGATTTCATAGCCATTGGAACAAAATAGAAATTGTTTTTTGCTTTCCACAAAATCGTTTTTAGGTTTAGGTGCCACCTTATGCATGCATGCAAAAATATATTTCAAAACCCTAATTTTGATGCATGATGCATGTTTTCAAAAATCATCTCTCAGCTATTTAAACTATCATAGACCTTAAGTGATAGGACCTTACATTGTGTCCTAAAGAAAGCGAATAAACAAATAGGTCTTGAACTGCAGAGGTGGCTTCTTCTCCAAGCTGCTCCACTTTAATATTTCCTGCTCTTTGATTCATGTCCTGTACTTTATTTTGTCCCTGCACTTTTATACACTGCAACCATTAGTAGATAATGTGTAATTTGTTATCATACAAAACAACGAGTGTTTGTCCTTTGGTTCAACAGATACCTTAAGAGGGTATGTTTTTTTTTATGCTTCAACTAGAATAAGAAGCTAACAAAAGGCCATTGGGTGATGAATGATGCAATAATAAAAGAAAATGAAGCAATTTCTGATTTTTATTGTGATGCATGTGGGAGGTTATTTAGGAATATGAGGTGCATGTAAGAGGAAAAAATTTTACTTTTGTTTTTTTATGATGCATGGGAATAATGCATTCGAAGTGGATGTGAAAGAAATGAATGACCCCCCTTTTTTTATAATGCATAAAGGGAATGATGAATGAATATATAATATCACAGTGATGTTTTTTTAGTGGGGATATACAAGATGGGCAAATGAAGCAAATGATATTTCTAGTATGATGAGATGATAATGGGATGCTGTGAAAAGAATGATCTTATTTTGTTATGGATGCATGATGATTTTTTTCGGTATGATGATGTCGCCTCATGTGCATGCAAATGAAAGAAACAAGCATGAAAATGTTTTTTTTGAGTGATTTTATTTGTGGAGAAACGCTAATCAGATTAATAGAGAGGGTAAGTACAATGCCCCTGTGTCCTAGGTGGGTCATGTCTAAATTGGGATTTTTAACATGGTCTAGGGTCGCTTATGTGATCAATCTCTCAAGTGGCTCTATTCACTTCCTCACAAAGGTCTCCAGAGCTAAAATCCCCTTCATGATATGATCCACAACGATAGCTAGCTGCCAGGTGTAGGATACCATAAAAGAGCATACTCTGGCTGAGACTTTCATGAGAGTCAGACAGATAAAATCCATAATGACTTTCACTAATAATCTCCACTCGTCCTAGGTTATTTGCAGATCCGGGTATAGGGCCCCACTCAAAAGTGTGTGCAAAAAGTGTAAGTGAGGTGTGTGATGAGGGCAAAATACCTAGACTAACCAAGCTGGAAAAGATAACAACAATAACAAAAGAGTCGTCTACCCTAAGGTTCAATAATATAAAGAAATGCTAATAAATAAATAAAATAAGCATAAGGGCGAAAACAAAATATAAAGTTAACAAATACTTACACATTTAGTTAATTAGGCTTGACTCTCTTAATTAGTCCCCAGTGAAGTCGCCAGCTGTAGTGACCGAAAAATCCGAAAGAGGAGGTATTCTTCGAAGTTTTTGAAATGAAGCCGCCACCAAAGTTTAGTTTAAGGGCTAACATTGGAAAATCCCTATTGAGTGGATAAGGGGGTTTTGCGGACCAGGTTTAGGCTCGGGAGTCGTTTATGCATAGGGAAGGTATTAGCACCCTACGACATCCTTCCTAAGGAAGGTTACCTTTTAACTAAATGTGTAAACATTTATTAATTCAAAAATAATGCTTTTACCCTTATAATAATAAGGCTTAAAGGTCATTTTGGCCCCTACAAAATACACATTAATCCATTTTGGCCCCTGCAAAATAAAAAACTTTAAATAAGCCCCTGTAAAATAGCTAGTTGTTCAGTTAAGCCCTCGCTGTTAGTGGTCCACTAACGCTGTTAGTTTTAAAGGTCATTTTGGCCCCTGCAAAATACACATTAAAGGTCATTTTAGCCCCTGCAAAATACACATTAATCCATTTTGGCCCCTGCAAAATACACATTTATCCATTTTGGCCCCTGTAAAATACCTTTAAAACTAACAGCGTTAGTGGACCACTAACAGCGAGGGCTTAACTGAACAACTAACTATTTTACAGGGGCTTATTTAAAGTTTTTTATTTTGCAGGGGCCAAAATGGATTAATGTGTATTTTGCAGGGGCCAAAATGATCTTTAAGCCTAATAATAATAATAATGAAAAAAAGACTCGATAAACGGTTAGTTATTTTTTTGTACTTTTTGAGAAATAGGAGAGAAATGAATTAAAAGAAAAAAAGGTTTTTTATTAATGCAATTGACAGAGGTCGGCCGCCCTCCGCTCCTACGTATCTCCTGGTAGAGAATCAAATCACATGCAGTTCTTGGTAGAAAATGTTTGTGTGTTGGTGTTTTTTATTATTTGAAATGTTTTTGAAACTTGAAAGACATTCGAAGTGATCAAATAGATAAACCTGGAGTGGTCACCATAAATGGACCATTTGAAAAGGAAGGTATTCACAATGTTCAAATGAGTTAAACTCAGAGTGACCTTTGCAAGTAACCGATTTGTGATTGAGTGCTTCAAAATGTTTACTTGAAAACATGACTTTAAGAAAATAAGTTGAGGTTATGTGAAAATGAGTTGAGCTCATTGATTTGTAACATCGTGTGAAGATGAGTTGGACTCACTGGTTTGTAAAATATGTGAGGATGAGTTGGGCTCATGACTAGTGAAAAGGAAGAAAATATTACATGTTCCAAAGAGATAATGAAAGTGATGAAGGTGAGAATGTAGGAAATAAATGGTGTAAATAATAAATATTCATTAGCAAAAAAAGAAATAAAGGATCAAGCATATGAAGAAAGGGGCATCACTAGCGGCTAGCAATCTATATCTATATATATATATAAAGGAGACCCCAATGGAGCCTCCACAATGAATCTCAATATTTTTGTGTATTAAAATATTTATTTAAAATTTATACATGAAGAGAAATTTAATTTTAATGAAAGCTAATAATTGCCACTAACTTATTAAATAATTATCTTAGTGGAATATCAAATAAATATTTTATATTTACATTAAAATGATGATATTTTCAAATTAAAATAGAAGTTGATAATAACAACTAAAAAGAGTTTAAGTATTATATAATATAATATAATATAATATATTATAATATAATATAATATAATATATCTATATATATATATATATATATATATTTGATCAAATATATTAGTATTTTTTATCAGATTATTATTAGTGTTTAATTTTATTATATATTTAATTGATTTATTTGTATTGCATATACATCATATTAATGGTATAATATATTTGTAAATTTTTATTTTAACCGTAATTGATAATATTAATTTTTTAAAAATATTATTACTGTAGAACTTATTAGTTTTAATATATTAAAATTAATTATTACATTTTTAACGGAACTAATATTATTATTTATATTATAAACATGTTGCAACATTAATATTAATTTTTATAAAAGAAGCTTGACTCTTGAATTGTGAGTTTTCCTCCTTTTTTTTTAATTTTACAAAACTTCCTCTCTTATTGATTACTCTTAATTCATTACTTGATGTTTTGATTTTGGTTGTTTTTTAGTGTCTCTAAATTATTATTATAATTAGTCCTAATTATTATAGTTGGTTTTTAATTGAGATATAGTTACAATCTTTTCATTTTCCTTCACTTTAGGTCTTCTTTAAGAAATACTATAAATACTTAAGAAGGGTGGTTTAAAATTTATTAAAAAATTAATAACAATATTTATACTCCATAGAGTAGGAAGAAAATAAGATGTTATTATTTTATATCAATTTTTTTAACGAAAATTAATTTTATAGGTGTCAATAAAACTTAAAAAAAACAAAATTAAGACTTATTATTGTCTAAACATGCATCTTTTCATATCCATTTAATTATGAACCATAAAGTAGCCACAATGAATAATAGTAAGACAAAAAGGCAAACACATTGAAAAATAAAATGAATGTTACATTTTTTAAATGGTAAAAAGGAATGTTACATTGATCATTTAAGTAAATAGTGGCTATATAAACAACAAAGTCTTGAACATTGTTGTCAATTGGACTCATTAGCACATCAGCTACAATGGTTTGTGATTTGTATTTCCATAAGCAAATGATGCATGGAAAGTATTTGGTGCATGAGGCTTAAGCAAATGATGCATGGAAAGTATTTGGTGCATGAGGCTTATGAGATTTGGAGGTTTTAATTTGTAGAATATAGGGGTATGTATGGAATTGGAGATTAGAGCTATTACATGTAGTAGCTTGAAGTTTGATTAGTAAATAGATGAATATTTAGGATATAATTTTGAGGTTGTCACTCATATGGTCTGGTTGTTGTAATTGTAACATATATGAAAAGATTATTGATGTAACTTAGATTATAGGATGTTCAAATTCTTCTTCGGTTCTCTTCCTATTTTTTATTTAGCCTAGCTGTGTGTAATGATTGGCGTAAAATATTATCATCTCATTTTTTTTGTATAGGAACCCCTCCATCTAATGCTATTTTCTGTTATTTCTTTGGTTACCTTAAGGTGATTTAATATATATATATATATATATATATATATATATATATATATATATAATATTTATGATTATCTTTCATGTAATCTAATATTTTGTTTATAATTTACACATAAAGAAGATTTTGGTTATAACACTCCTCATTATTTTTACCTATATTTATTTATTGTAATTTTTATATAAATGAAGCATCCATTTTTATTCAAAATATACAATTAAATATATATATATATATATATATATAAGAAAATTTTTTTATTTATAGTAAATTCATGAGGCTTATTAGATAACGTTTTTATTTATTGTTTTCATTCCATTTTTAAAAAGCGTGTATATATATATATATATATAAACCTTAACGTATTTTTGAAATTATGTCTTTATTTAAAAATAAATTATATTATTATGAGAATTTGTAAAAATATAAATTAGTTGAATAAAAATATTTACTAATTATAATAGTATAGATGAGTAAAAATATTGCAATACACATGTATTTATTTTTTTAATCAAAATTAATATAAGTTGTTCTTGAAATAAGAAATAATTAGTTGACTTTAAAATTTACCATAAAATTTTTCTTTCAATTGACACAAGACTTATGAGATGATACTTTTATTTATTAATTTCTTTTATATATATTCAAAACACACACACACATATATATATATATATATATATATATATATATATATATATATATAGAGAGAGAGAGAGAGAGAGAGAGAGAGAGAGAGAGAGAGAGAGAGAGAGAGAGAGAGAGAGAGGGAGGGAGGGAGGGAGAGAGACATAAATCTCAACATAGTTTTTGAAGTTATATATTTTTTTTGAGATTCGAAGTTATATATTTATTCACAAAGAAATTATAATGTTATTAAAATTTGTAAAAATCTAATTAATTATTTGAAAAAATATATTTATATATTATAATTATTTAGATGAAATAAAAATATTACAATACCATGTATTTCTCTTTTTCATCAAAATTCATATAAGTTGTTTTTGAAATAACAACTAATTAGTTGGCCTTTAAAATTATTTTTTATGTAACAATTATGCATTGAAAGAGTGGGGTTTCACTTTCATATGAATTATTTCTTTAGTTTACAATATTATCATGAGTTAGTAGAATATGAGAGGAAGAGGTAGAGTTTTAGTCAATTATAGCAAGAAATAACTATTTAAGAGAGACAATTTTGGATGGTCATGGAAGAGATTTTGCCAAAAAAATATTCATAATGAAAAATAAGAAGTAGGAGAAAGGAGCGAGTTTTGCGAAAAAATGTAGAATACACAAAAAGATAAAGAGTTTCATGTTCTTGACAGCTTTGAAGTAGACAAAGAGGCAGAAAAATAAATTTGGATCACTTAGTGATTCATGCAACAATTATGTGTAAAGTTATAGGCATTGAGAAATTATGTAATTTTAATATTGTTCGTTAAAGTTATGAGCATAAAGAAGTCATGATTTCGTTTTCATATCATTATACAAAGTAAAAATAAAGAATAGAATTTTATTTTGATTATTTTCTTCTTATAAATTAAAATAAAAATAAATTTATTTAAACTTTTATTTTAATTTTTTTATTGTTTTACTTTCAATTTATGATTTATTAATTGGTGCTAAAAATCAAAGAAAGAAAATAATAAAGATCAATATATTTTTGTTTACTATGATATATGTTTTGTCATACTCATCTGCCTTTACTATTAAAATTTGTGCACATAAACTTATATATAAAATAGAATTACAATTACTATTTCTAAGTCTAATGAAGTTTAATAAAATTCTTTATCCACAATTAAGCTCATAAAAATATTGCCAGTTCTTTATATTTATAAAAATAATACACTATATAAGATTTTTACTCAAAATAAATGATTTTTGAATATAAAAATCAACAATATATTTATGAAATACTATATTTTTAAAATACATCATATATATCAACAACTTATATATCTTTATATAAAGGCTTTATAAATTTTAAAAAAAAAATAATATATCAACTCGTGCAACGCACGGGCATTCCCCTAGTATATATGTAAAGGAGACCCCAATGGAGCCTTCCACAATGAATCTCAAGTTTTTTATTTCAATTTAATTTTTTTTTCTTCTCTTATTTATTACTCTTAATTCATTAGTTGATGTCTTGATTTAGTTGCCTTTTGATCTCCTAAATACAAGTTAATTTAATAAATGATTTAAAACTTTTTATTTACCCTTACAAATTATTAATTTTATCATTAAAATAAATAATATTTTATATAGTAAAGCAATTTATATTATTTTTTTAAATATTAAATATCAAACATTTTGAATATTCTATCAAAAATTAAATTGCTTGGTGATATTGGATTATTTTCCTTTCTTTTTTTTCTGAAAAAAATACTTAAAATATGACTAAATCTACATCAATATAAAAGTTTTGTTATTTCAAGTATCAAAATACTAAAAATATGACTATCATTATTTATAATTTCCAAAATGCTTCTCATTATCTTTATTTATATCAAATTATAATTTTTATATAAACGAGACTTCCATTTTATTCTTTAATGTCCAATTAAATAATAAATTCAACTTTTTGTTTTTAATATTAATTTTTATTCATTCTAAATTCATCACACTTATGAAATGAAACTTTTATTTTTTGTTTTATTTTCATTGTTAGCGTCTGTGTCTATATAGATATAGATGGATAGATAGATAGATAGATAGATAGATAGATAGATAGATAGATAGATAGATAGATAGATAGATAGATAGATAGATAGAAATCTCAATGTATTTTTTGAAATAATTTTTTTATTTTCAAAAAATTTATATTATTTTTTGAATTTGTAAAAACCTAACTTAGTTGAATAAATATATTTACCAATTATAATAGTGTAGATGAATTAAAAATATTACAATGCATATGTATTTCCCTTTTTAGTCAAAATTAATATAAGTTGTTATTTAAATAAAAAATAATTAGTTGACCATTCAAATTCTTTTTTATGTTACAATTATGCATTGAAATGGAGGGGTTTCACATTCATATGAATTACTTCATTAATTGACAATAAACTCACGAGTTAGTAGAATATGAGTGGAAGAGGTAGAGTTTTATTCATTTGTAGGAAAAAATAACTATTTAAAGGAGATAATTTTGGATTGTGAGTGGAGAGGCTTTGACAAAAAAGTTCATGATGAAAAACAAGGAGTAGAAGAAAGGAGTTAGTTTGGCAAGAAGAGGTAGAATGCACCACAAGGGTAAATGATTTCATGTTCTTGGCAAATTTGAAGTCAACAAAGAGGCAAATAGAAAATTTTGGATCAGTTATTGAATCACGCAATGGAAACAACTATCCTTTGTAAAGTTATAGACATTGAGAAATCATATATATAGTTTTTAATATTGTTCTTAGAAATGCGTTTAATTTTAATAGTTTTGCTGGAATTGTACGATGTGCTAGGTCTAAATGATTTGCTTATGTTTCTTGAATGTTCATCAATTTCAGTTCAAGACTAAAAGAATACCTTTTTATAGATAGTGCTTTTGTTTATCTTTACACCAAATACACAAATCAAACACGATGTATATAACTTTTGGTGTCTTTTTTATGAATGAGGCTACCTTACGTGCCACTTCTAATAAGCTACCCCTCTATATCACAAAAGGAAAAAACCAGGAAAAATATCATTTTCTTCGGCTACTATATATCATAATACTTTTTAATTTTTTGATTTTACATTTCTATTAAATATCTACTTTCTTCTTCTATTAATTAGGCTATAAGGGAGATGTTCCTCATTTGTTTTAATTATATTTAAATTAAATATCGACTTTCTTATATTATTACTTAATCTCCTTATAATTTCGTGAAATCCAGTTTTTGTTTACTTTTTCTTTTGTGTAAAATTTAGTGTCAAATTCTGCTTATTTTACTAAATTCATGAGATTAAGTTTTTGCTTTTTTTTTTGTTTTATCAAGTTTTCTACATAGATAAATATCGATATATCATTTATAACTATAAATTTCCTTAACAAAGACATTGTATTATTATTATTATAATTGGTTAAATCTAAATTAATTTAATAGACATATTTAATATTTAGTAATTCTAATAGTTTAGATAGATTTAGAAGAATACAATACATATGGATTTGTTTTTGATAACATTTAATATAAATATAAAGAAATTTAACGAAAGAATACTCCTTTGTAAATATGTGGACTTAAATTTCAAATTTTCTGATTTATTAATGTATCGAGAAATTTACAAAGATGTCATGTGATATTTGCAAGAGTCAAAATAAATATGAAAAATTGAAACGACATTGATTCTACAACCTACATATATAACTAAATATGAAATAGTCAATATATATTAGGTATTCAATTATATTTATAGAATAATGTAGTTATTTAACTGTTTTTGTGAAATTATATTACTATTATAATTGATTAAAATCTAAATTAGTTGAATAAATATATTTATCAACTATAATGGTTTAGTTGATTTCAAAATATTACACACATATCATTCCATATTTAATCAAAATAATATATTTTTGAAATACTAAATAATTAGTTGACCTTTACAATTCTTTTTTATGTAACCATTATGCATTGAAAGGAAGGGGTTCCACTTTCATATGAGTTATTGCTTTAATTGACAATAAACTCATGCTATTTAGTAGAACATGAGTGGAAGATGTAGAGTTTTAGTCAATTATAGCAAGTAATGATTATTTAAAGGAGATAATTTTGGATGGTGAGGGGGAGATGTTTTGACAAAAAATATTATAATGAAAAAAAGAAGTAGAAGAAGAGAGTGAGATTCACGAAGGGTAAAGGGTTTCGTGTTTTTGATAGCTTTGAAGTTGACAAAGAGACGAGAAGATAAATTTGGATTAGTTAGTTCTTTGTAAAGTTATAGGTATTGAGAAATCATGAATATTTTAATATTGTTCTTTAGAAAAAGGTTTAATTTTAATACTTTATGCGAAATTGTATGATGTACTAGATTTAAATGATTTACTTATGTTACCTCAACTGAAAAAATTAATTCATGTATTTCCTCTCTTAGTTTATAGTTTTTTATAAACACAACTAATCATGCACTTTTTACCATTGTTCTACATTTTACATCGTTAACAATTTTCACCTTATCACTTTTGGGTTAGGTACCTACAACCACAACAATTATTGAAGTTAGTAGATCATTTTATTTCAAATCAATTTCATTAGCTATTAAATTTACACATTACTTTGACGTTATGTTTAGTTTTCTCAACAAACTATGCAGCACAACAGAAGGATGCCATGAAATTTTTTAAGAGTCTGGGACATTTTGAATATCACTACAAGAAAAGTTGGACTTTGCGGCGGGCAAAATCCGCCGCAAAAGCCAAATTTGCGGCGGATATTTGGACTTTGCGGCGGAATGTTTTCGCCGGTAGCCAGCTCGAAGCAAACGCGTTGCGGCGGATTATCCGCCGCAAGTTTGCGGCGGATTTAGTGGCGCCGCAAAATCCACCGCAAATTTGCGGCGGATAATCCGCCGGAAAAGGGGACAAATTTTTGACGCAATATATCCGCCGGAAAGTGCCCAATATCCGCCGCAAATTATCCGCCGCGAAGTACCCGTTATCCGCCGCAAAACACCCGTTTTATTTAAAAAAAATGAATATAATTTTTTTAAAAAAACGTTTTATTTAAAATTCCGCCGCAAACGACACAAATCCGCCGCAAAGTACCATTTTTTTTAAAAAAAATTTATTATTATTTTTAAAAAATAAATTTTATTTTTTTAAAAAAATCGTTTTATTTAAAAATATATATTCTTTTATTAATTTTTTAATTATTGATAAAAAAATAAAATCCAATAACTAATTAATTTTTAATTTAAAAAAAAAATTGGGAAAAGCAGTAAAAATATCCATACAATTAATAAAATATCCAGACAATTAATAAAATATCCAGACAAAAAAATAAAATAATCTAAAGCTACTGGGGTGCCTGCCGGTCAATGTCATCAACATTATTATAATATGTATCATCTTGAAGTAAAGCACTGAGCGATGACATTTGGACATTAAGATCAATGTCCAGCGGGGGTGACCGCTGCTGGGGGTATTGCTGGTTTGGCTGGATCAGGGGTGACTGATGTTGGGGCTGCTGGTATGGCTGGCGGGGTGACTGATGTTGCTGCTGGTATGGCTGGAATGGCGGCGCATACTGCGGTGTATACTGCGGGGGATATTGGGATGCATACGGCAGGGGATACTGGGGTGCATACTGCTGCTGGTAGTAATGCTGCTAGGGCGGCGGCGGGTAGGATGCTGATGAGGATGGCCTCGAGTGCTGAGACACCATCTGATCCTGCAAGAACTTAAAGCGCTCCTCCATGCGCTCCTCAGCTACCCTAGCCTGCTCCCGAATCGCCTGAATTTCCCGATCACTTCGATCCCGAATCGCCTGAATTTCCCGATCGCTTTGCTGCTGCCGCTCGGCAATCTGACGCTGAGCCTCGCTCAGTTGCTGCGTCAATTGCCTAACCTCATTCAACTCACCAGCATTGGGAACATAATTGCGACCAGTCGAGGATCCAGAATGTGAATCTGATAGACTCGGAATAATGCTTGTTCGAAAAGCAGCCGGTCCAATACCACCTGATCCTACCAGACGATTAGTCTTTTGGGGACCAACTGCTCTCTCCCAAACATCACGAGCAACTCTAGCCTCCTCCACTGGATCGACAGCTGCCCCACTGCTCTGTTGTGACTGATGGTACTCAGCCATCCCACCCTCGAAGCTCTCCTGAAAAAAATAACCCAACAAATAAATAACTAATTATTAATATAAATAATAAACATTAATTAATATATATAATTAAAAGTAGTTTTACCTGAATACGCCTCGCCCGATCTGTAACGTACTCACCAGTCTCCTCCACCATATGCATGTGGCAATGCAACTCAGGCAAAGTGATTGGCCTTTGTTCCCTCTCCACCTATATATATATATATATATATATATATATATATATATGTACATAAATATATATATTATTAATTAAATACACATATTGAAAATGACTAGTTAATTATTATAAATAATTAATTAATTAATCAAGTAATAAATTAAGTAATAAATTTACCAAACGTATGTAATGCGTTGCAGTATTAACACTCCCCCCCGTGTGTGTGCAGCCACCTTTTTCAGAAGCACGGTTCTTCTTGGCTTTCTCACAATAATTCTTAAATCCTTCAACTTTCTGCCAATACTCATTAAACTCAACCCAAGTTGAGTCTCCCATATAAGATGGCTTCGTACCCGTATTGCGCGCCCTCCGCATCAATTCAGAATAGCGATGAGAACATCTCTTATGGAACACTCTCTCAACTGCGGCTTGCTCCCCTGGATACCATGTACATTTTTCCTATTTAAGAAATTTACAATAATGTTGTTAATTATAAGGCAATAATTAATTAATTAATCAAGTCAATATAAAAGATAATACACCATAATACACCAAATTAATTATTTCGTAGAATCGAATAACTTACCAAAAATGATCTTAACATCTTCTTATTTGCATCCTTATCTTTTCTAACTTCCGTCCAGTTTTTCCAGCTCTTGGTAAAATTCTCCTTGATTGTTTTTGTGATGGCGGTAGCTGAAGCCTTCGATGGAATAAAACTGCATTAATTAAAAAAAGATGAATTTTGTTACACCAAATATAAGTTATATATAAATGGCAACAAAAATAAATTAATAAATAATAATATAGATATATATATATATATATATATATATATATAGACTTACGAATCGCCAACAATCTGCAATATGATACGCCCATCAGGTGTAACCCTAATCACATCAGTCCCATCAATGAATGTGCGTACCCCATCCGCATCAACATGTGTCGGGGATAAGCCCTCAGTACCAACAGGAATCGATGGGCCCCCTGCAGTACTAGTACTAGCACCATCCTCAGACACAGGTGGTGGCAAATATCCGCCAGTAGTAACAACAACACGCGTAGGCTGAACACGGCGCCCTAGGCGAGTAGATGTCTTCCGCCTGCTAGTGCTGGCGGCATCGGGAGGTGGAGGAGGAACATATGCGCCGTCATGATCGGATCCCGAGTCATCATGAGATGCCATATCTGTATAGATCTAGCTAAACATATACATTTAAACAAAACAAACATATACTAAACAAGGATAACATAAACATATACAAAACTCATGCATTAAAATAAATAATTTGAATCCCATTCATTCTCAAACAAATAACATCCTTCAGTAAAAATAACATCTTCATTAAAAATAGAATTGTTGAAACATAAATTACATTCATTCTAATTTGAATCCCATTCATTCTCAAAATCATCATCATCGGAGGAGTGAATTCTTGATACACCAATGTGGTCTGTTGCATCATCACCATCAGCATCTTCGTCATCAACAACTTCATCGCCGGTGTTTGGCTCATCACATAAACGAACAATGGGTTCAACTTGAATCACTTCATTTACATTAGACATCTCTTCCATTTGATATGGCATATCTTCCACCGTGTCATCATTTGTCTGATCAATGCGACCTCTTGGTTTTCTTTTAATTGCGACACACCAACCACGCCTATCAGTCCGCATTGATGGATAAGGGACATAATAGACTTGTCTCACATTTTGTGCAATGACGAACGAATCATACGGTCGATATCTACCATTCATTTTAATGTCCACTGTATTTGACTTTGGATTCACCTTTGTTCCTCGAGCAGACGGATCAAGCCAATTACAATAAAAAACCACTACCTTTGGACTAAAATCTAGATGGGGGTACTGAAGTTCATATATGTGTTGAGCCACACCATAAAAATCATCTTCACCTCCTCCAGTGACCCCCTTCATGCACACTCCACTATTGACTGTCTCTCTGCCCTGTGTCCATTCATTGGTGTGAAATTTGTATCCATTGACAAAGTATGTGGGCCATTCTTTAACACATCTTCGAGGACCGTCTGATATGTTCCTCAAGTGTTGGTTGGTAGGATTTGGCGGGAGGGAATACACATATTGACTAAACCACATTGGAAAATGCGCATGAATATGAGCAGAAGATTGGTCTTCACGTACTGCCTCTGATGACAAGAACTCCCTAAAAAGAAATAATTTAATTGTTACACTTGTCTACTATATTAACTAATTAAGATCGATTGTTAATGTTGAGGAACATACTCAATAAATGGTTGCACCTCAGTACAGTTTATCAACACATGAACATGTGCTGAACTTAACTCTTCATCTGTTAGCCAGTGAGTTGACTCCTTCCCAGATGGACGACCGGGTAGACAAAAGACAGACAAAGCCAAAGGATGTCGCCATTCAGTATCCACTTCATTTCGGCTGCTTCCAGGAGCAAACTGATTCTTGAAATAATGAGAACAAAAATGTGTTGTTTCACGGTGTAGGTAAGAAGAACATATCGATCCTTCAACTCTAGCTTTGTTTTTCACCGATCTTTTTGAATCACCCATGAACCTAGAGAATATGATATTAATATAATAGTCATATATTTTAATTTAAACTTGTTTCTTATATTATAATTAAAAATTAGCTGACCTTTCAAACGGATACATCCATCTATATTGGACAGGTCCGCCAAGTTTAGCTTCATATGCGAGATGCACCGGTAGATGCTCCATAGAATCAAAGAAACCAGGTGGAAATACTCTCTCCAACTTGCATAAGATAAGTGGGATGTCTTGTTCCGTTTTTGAAAGATCATCAGCTTTTAGCGTTGCAGAACACAAATTCTTAAAGTATTGACTTATTTCAATGAGCGGATTCAAAACGTGTGTTGGCAACGAACTAAAAGCGATAGGAAGTAAGCACTCCATGAATACGTGACAATCATGACTCTTCATCCCATGCAACCTCCCATTATCCACATCTGCACATCTAGATAAATTGGAAGAATAACCGTCTGGCATTTTCAACTCTTTTATCCACTGATAAACTGCTTTCGCTTGTTCGGTAGATAAAGTATAATTGGCTTTGGGTTTCAAAATCTTAGTACCTTGCTCAACCAACAACAAATCCTTTCGTCTAGAGAAATGATCTATATCCTTCCTAGCTTTCTCATTGTCTTTCGTTTTGCCTTTCACGTTCATGACAGTGTTAAATATGTTGTCAAAAAAATTCTTCTCTATATGCATGACATCGAGATTGTGTCTCAATAGATTATCTTTCCAATAGGGAAGTTCCCAAAAAATACTTTTTTTTGTCCAATTGTGCCATTGTCCATAGCCATCTGGACGAGAAACAACACCGGCTACGACTTCCACAGGAGGGATATCCCTAACATTATTCCAAACTTCCTCTGGTGTCAACTGACGAGGAGGTCCAGCTGTTTCAACATTTCCCTTGATGAACGCATATTTCGGCTTTCTAAATGGGTGATCCATAGGTAAGAACCTACGGTGCGAGTCAAACCATGAAACTTTTCCTCCGTATTTAAGACTAAAAGCCTTTGTGTCAACCATGCAAATCGGACACGCCATCTTACCATGTGTCCCCCATCCAGACAACATTCCATAGGCAGGGAAGTCATTTATGGTCCACATCAAAGCCGCCCTCATCACAAAATTTTGTTTGCGTGCCACATCATAAGTTAAAACACCATTCCACAACCTTTTTAGGTCATCAATCAAAGGTTGCAAATAGATGTCAATACCAGCTGTTGGATTACTTGGCCCTGGAATAATAGAATTTAAAAACATGTATGGTTTGGACATACACATTTCTGGAGGAATGTTGTATGGGGTAACAATAACTGGCCAACATGAATACGGTGTTGCCGAGGCTTGAATATATGGTGTGAAACCATCAGAGCACAAACCAAGCCGAACATTGCGTGGATCACTGGCAAAATCTGGATGAACACGATCAAAATGCTTCCAAGCTTCACCATCAGATGGGTGACGTAATTCACCAGAATTATTTCTATTTTGATGGTGCCATGTCATTTTACCTGCGGTCTCCATTGAAGTAAACATCCTCTGTAGCCTTGGAATAAGAGGCAGATAGAACATTGATTTTCGTGGAACCGGTTTGCCTCTGCTCATCCCTGATCTACTGACACGATAGCGTGGTTGTCCACACAACTTGCATTCCGACAACTCTCCATCATTTATGCCAAACTCATTGTTATAATAGAGCATGCAACCAGACACACAACAATCAATCCTTTTAGATTTTAAACTCCCTCTATTAATGGGGGTTGCATCCAACATCATTTTGGTCATATATTCCATGCACAACTCAGCAACATTAAATTGAGACTTAAGACCCAACAACCGAACATACATTGATAATTTTGAGTCTGTAGATCCTTCAAATATGGGTTTATTTGTCTCACTCAAATACATGTAAAACCTTTGAGCTTCCTCATTTGGAACTTCGTCAGCATCTGGTTCTTCAAAATCCAAATTTACTCCAACAGCGTCAGATATCATTCCCTGATAAACATCTAACGGTTGTATTCCCCATCCTTCAGATGTCGTAGTCACTGGATAACTACTTGATGTGTGATCTACTACTTCAACCGGAACATTAACCGCAGGAACTACAGCTACCCCTGGCGCTCCTTCCCCGTGACGACTCCATGTCCAATAATTTGGCCTAAACCCATTATTGTACAAATGAAGTCTAACTTCATGTTCATTTTTTATAGCTCGAAATGAACATTTCAAGCACGGACATCTAATACCGCCTTGTCGCCCAAATTCTTCATGATCAATGTACTTAGCACAAAAAATAAACTCTTCTACTCCTTCTACAAAACGTCGTTTTACACCAGTTCTTCCATGATACAATCGATCATACATCCAACTACGATCCATTTTCAAGAACTATACGTATACTACACTACAATATAAATAAAATAAACTATCAATTACTTCATATTTTGATATATATATTTATATATTACTCATTTTATTTTGATATTTCAATAAACTACCAATTAATTACAAGCAACAGAATTAATTTTTTAATAATGTTATATACTAATAATTTAAACATTATAAATAATAATTCCAAATTTAATTTTAAATTTCAATTTTTATAAGACAATATATGTTAATAAAATTTATAAGTGAACTTAATAAATAAGTTTTTTCAATATAAATTAATTTGTATTATTATTGCAAACAAAATTTGTAACAAAATTTTACTAAAAATAGTGAAGTAAGTAATATTTTATTAATTACTTTAACAACTAACCGTAGTGAAGAGAAGGCTCTGGCTTGAAGCTTATCCTGAACTCAAGCAGAGAGGAAAAAGGAGGAACCCAAACAATACCTAAACAAAAAACAACACAATTAGTAACAAATTCATATTATTATAAAATAATTTAAAAACGAATATTAAAAAAAAATTAAAAACTAAAACTATTAACTCATATCAAAAACATACCTTGAAGAAATTTCCCAATAAGAGCAGAAGACAATTCGTAGGGAGGAAGCGCTACACTTCAAAAACAGATTTAGTAGAGAAGGAGAGAATTTGGGAGAGAGTAAAAGAGAAATTTTAAGAAGAGAATGAGAGGATTGTTAGAAATGTGAAGAATGAGAAGTGGGGAATGGATATATATAGAAAAACGCAGCCCAACGGTCAAAAGTTATTTGCGGCGGATTCTGGAGGTTTGCGGCGGATTTTGAAATTCAATATCCGCGGGTTTTTTTTTTCGAGCTTTGCGGCGGATTATGGAGGTTTGCGGCGGATTTTGAAATTTAATATCCGCGGGTTTTTTATTTACGGAGCTTTGCGGCGGATTCTTGGTACTTTGCGGCGGATATTCAAATTAAAATACCGCGCCTTTTTTTTTAAAAACACCAAACAATCCGCCGCAAAAGCTACAATCCGCCGCAAATACTCAACATCCGCCGCAAATGACACATATCCGCCGCAAAGTACCATTTTTTTTAAAAAAAAAAATTATTATTTTTTTAAAAAATTTATTATTATTTTTAAAAAATAAATTTTATTTTTTTAAAAAAAATTGTTTTAATTAAAAATATATATTATTTTATTAATTTTTTTAATTATTGATAAAAAAATAAAATCCAATAACTAATTAGTTTTTAATTTAAAAAAATAAAAATTGGGAAAAGCAGTAAAATATTATCACCAAAAAAATATCCATACAATTAATAAAATATCCATACAAAAAAATAAAATAATCTAAAGCAATAAAAATTGGGAAAAACAGTAAAATATATATTTAATGTCTGCTACCCCTAAACGGAGACCTACGCCATTATCTTGATATGACACTCTCTTGAGCATTGTCGGCAGCAGCTCCATTACAGTGGCGTATGTCTCCATTTCTTTGTAAAGAAATTTCCACATTGTCGTGAACACCCCTTCATCTTTTTCGTTAAAAGTAACCCATTTATCAGCAAAAAGCTCCTCCTCATTATTTCACCACAAGTGACATATACGTTAATCAAACGCTCGGTATCATCCTTCAACTTAACAGCCCGTCCTTGCAGTTCCTCAAACTTTCTATTTAGAGATTCAACCATATTTTCAAAATAGAAAGTTTCACAAGAAACCATCTTTTGAAATGATGATTGAATCTCTAAATAGAAAGTTTGAGGAACTGCAAGGACGGGTTGTTAAGTTGGAGGATGATACCGAGCGTTTGATGAGCGTATATGTCTCTTGTGGTGAAAATAATGAGGATGAACTTTTTGCTGATAAAGGGGTTACTTTTAACGAAAAAGATGAAGGGGTCTTCATGACAATGTGGAAATTTTTTTACAAAAAAATAGAGACGTACGCCACTCTATTGGAACCCCGCTGCCGACAATGCTCAAGAGAGTGCCGTATTAAGAGATCGAGTGCCGTATCAAGAGAATGAGAGTATTGGTAGAGGTGTGAAAAAAGAAGAAGGGGAGAAGGGGTTTATATAGGAGAAACGAAGTCAAACGGTCAAAAGGCAAGATCCGCCGGAAACGGCATTTACCGGCGGATTTAAGGGATTTGCGGCGGACTTAAGGGATTTGCGGCGGACGGAGGTGCATTTGCGGCGGTTAATTAAAATCTCGTAAAAAAAAAATTTTGTGATCCCAAATCCGCCGCAAGAACCGTTAAATCCGCCGCAAAAGCCAAGACGAATTTTAATCCGCCGCAACGGTCAATTATTCCGCCGGTAACTTTGAGGCGGATAAAATCCGCCGGAAATGCGTAGATTCCGTCGGTAACTCTGCGGCGGATCCATATCCGCCGGAAACTCCTGGCCGAAAAAACCAATAATTCTTGTAGTGTATACATCGAAGTAAAGAATTATCAACCTAAATATGGTGTTATTTGATGAAAACGTATCTATATGTATATTGGTTATAAAATTCTTATTAATCTAAGTACCATTAAGCTTCTTGATTATTTAGAATATTTTCGGAAAAACTACATACATGCTACTATCACAAGGTATATTACAAATACATACATGCTACTATAACAAGAAGGAAGATATATGTCATTAGGAAGTTTGGTGCGTAAAAGATAGAGAAACATATATTAGAATTCTTTATTTAAAATAGTGAAAGACGAAGAATATTAAATTATTTTATCAAACTTTTAAACCTCCTCTTAGAGTTTTTGTACATCAAAATTTATAAAGATATTTTATTATTAACATTTTATGTATTTAAATTAAAATAACATTATATATATATGTTTTCTAATTTATTGTATAAATATTTTGTAAAATAAATCTCTATGGAGCCTCTAGGATGCTCCTTAATTTTATAATTTATGTTTCTTTTTAAGTATTTAATAAACTTTTTAAAATTCATTTCACTTTTGTAATATATTTCAAAACAATTAAATTGATATATAAAAAGTATTAACAATTATTAATATTTAAAAATACATGCATACCCTATATAATAATATTTACTAAAATAGATAATTTTGAAACAAAAAATTAAAATCATATTTATATCATAATATATTCTATATTAACATGATTGATATTAATAATTTGTATATGTTGTGAATAAATTCAATAAAACTAAATAAAAAATATTCTGTAAATTTAAATTGCAAACGGTTGTCTATTATAGTGTAGCAACAATAATTGACATTTTGATCAAAAATATTTTACTTCTTATTATTAAGTATAATGAAAAGTATATTGTAATTACTCTAAAAAATAACATGAAAATAAATTTACAAATTTTCAACAATAAAATATTCAACGAACTTTTTAAATTCGTGTCCCTTATTAGAATTATATTTTCAACAATTAACCTTATAAATTTACATTCCATTATTTATATTAAAATACGCATCTAGCCATATATATATAAGACAATTGCATAAAATAAATAATTTTGTAAACTAAAAATACACCAACATATTTATATAATACAATTTTTTAATATACATAATTATATTAACAACTTACACATTTTTACATATAAACTGTGGAAATTTTTTTTATAACAAACCGTGCAACGCACGGGTATTCCCCTAGTTAAGAAAGTAAATTAAAAGGAAAAGGACTAAAAGTACGTATAACAATGTAAAAAAACAATCACGAGACAAACAATGTAACCTAAAGTTATAAATAAAAAAATAAGCCATGGGGAGGGGGTATATGAGAGTTTAAAAGAAAGAGGAAGAGTGAGAGTTAGTATATAAGATAAGATGAAATAAATAAATAAATAAATAAATAAAGGGAAACGGGGTGTAATAGTAAAACAAGGGTGCAATTAACAAAAAGAGGGTTGTATTAATAAAACTGGGGGTGCGTAAAGCAGTCCACTGTTAGTTCTGCCAGCCCACGAATTCATGGGCTCTTCACAGGGGGTATGCGAAGTAGAAACTGGGGGGGTGCAGGGACAAATCTGAAAAATAAAAATAAAACAAGGGGCTGTATTTTTAAAAAAGGGTGTAAACAGCAGTAGTCCAGTTTCAGTTTCAGATTTATTAGCCCACGAATGACGGGCCTTCCAGGGGGTTGGGATAATGAAATAGAGGGGTGCAAAAAGTAATCTGACTAAAAACAAATTAAAATTAAACTGAGATAAAACCTAGACTATATAAGGCAGTGTGTACCAAACTGAAACCCTAATTCCCCTAAGCTCAAACTCTCAGTGCCGCACAACCATGAGAGAGAGGAACCAAAATTTCAGAGGAGAGAGAAAGTGAGGTTTCAGAGAGAGAGAGAGATGGTGACGGACCTTAGGTGAGAGAGAAACGACGGTGTTTGCGAGGAGATGACGGCGGAGAGAGAAAGAGAGGGAAGGGCGTGGTATGACTACGGTGAGGGGATGGTTGACGACAGTGAAGAGAGTGAGACGAACGAAAAACGAAGAGGGAAGAGTGTTGCGCCCCGAAAAATCCGGTTAAGGATTCCTCAGTTTGACAACGTGAAAAATTTTGAAGCCGCCACCAATATTTATTTTTAAAGACTAAAACATTGGAAAAAGTCTTTTTGGAAAAGGCGGATGGTCTTTCGAAAACACAGAGATGTAGGTTCGGGGGTCGGTTAGGTACGGGGAAGGTATTAGCACCCCGCACCTCCTTTCTACCGAAAGGGAACCATTAACTTTGATGTGTGGCTTAGAAAAAGTTGACTTGAAATGATTTTTGTTCTACTTCCTTTCTTTTTATTTCGTTTGAGAGACGGTTTTATTGAGAAGAAAAATATTTTTGGCATCTTTGAAAAGCGGAACTAAACAAAGATTTTTTAAAAGTGTGCTTGACGGGTTACGACCCGCTCCTACGTACCCTCTCTGGAAGAGGGATCAAAGCTACGTAGTTCTAGGCTTTTTTTGAAAGCGTGTTTGGAAAACGGTTTAAGGGTTTTTCGCAATTGGGTGACAAAATGAAGATTTTTTAAAAGTGTGCTTGACGGGTTACGACCCGCTCCTACGTACCCTCTCTGGAAGAGGGATCAAAGCTACGTAGTTCTAGGCTTTCGGTTTTGAAAATGTTTTTGTGTTTTTGGAAATAAGACTCGAGTGTTCACGAATGCCAAACAAGCAACGGCTTCGAGTGGCGTTCATTACTAACTTGAAAAAAAATAGTTGAAACCGGTAATCAAACAAGCAAAGGCTTCGAGTGACTACAAGTAACAACGTTTTATTATCTTTTTTGTTTGAAATCATTTTTGAAAAAGGTGAGCATTGGTGATAATTATGTTGTTTTTGAAATTGGAATTTATTTATTTTTAGTTAAGGTGTGGGAGCTTTCATGATAGTCAAACAAGCAAAGGCTTCGAGTGACTACCACTAATAACTCCTCATTAGCGATCAAACAAGCAAAGGCTTCGAGTGATGGCTAATGATTTATTTAAGAGAAAAAAAAATGCCTTAGGGTTTTTGTTTGGGAAACATTTGACTCTTGATTTGAAACAAGTTGAGAAAAAGAATTTGGTTTGGAAAAGGGGTTTTGGAAAACAAGTAGGACATTTCAATCAACATACCAATCCCTAGCCAATATACAAATCACTTAATTACAAATCATGCAATCATTACAAATCTAAGAGACAAGCAATATGCATAAATATGTAATAGTCAAAACTAATTACAAATTGCCATAAGAAATGGTCACACAAAGGTGAAACATTAATCAATTGCAAAGGGGTAATTCATTGAATCATTTAAGGGTCAACAATAAAAGCACAAGAGTTAAGTCCCTTTTGGTAATCTTTGACACTTATTAACAATGCACAAAGGCATAAGTGTCTAGTCATTTTACCAAATTTTTAATGCTAAGATATGTGCAAGAGTTGAATCCCTTATAAGTAATCCTCAACATTTAGGATAGTGCTTGTAAACACATGTTGATTCCTCTTACCAATCATCAACAAATTAATGATCTAAACAAGCAACACATTTGCAAGGCTCAAAATGACCAAAATAAATTGTTCACAAGTTATCATAAACCATTAGCAAGCAAAGAATCATAAATTCACACCTTGTTCATTTGAAGACTTAAAGAGAGTTGAATCACTTGAAGTAATCCTCATCACTTAAAGAATAGTGCCTAAAGCACAAGTGAGAGTCATCTTACACATCATCAACATTTGAAACAAATATGGTAAACCAAATTTACAAGGACAAATAACATTATAACTCAAAGGTGGTTGAATCCTCTTGAACAATCCTCATCACTTAACAAATAGTGCTCAAAGCACGAGTGAGAGTCCTTTTGTCAATCATCAACAAAAACTTGCAAGCAAACTTCATTAAAACAACTTGAGAAAACATTTTTAAGCACAAAGGCAAGCCAAATAACCAAAAGGCAACAAAAACCCTATTTATTTTAGCAACTTGCGAAACATACATATGGATGTAAAATTATTTTTACAAGTTTTAACATGATTCCAAGCATAATAACACAACAATCAAACATCAATGGCTAGATCAAGTATTATTGGGCAAGGATGAACAAGGAAATTATATTACACATGCATTCTACATAACTTGCGAACCAAAATAGTCATAGATTCACAATTTTATTTCACCAAATGCAAAAACATCACAAGAACAATACATAATCAACACATAGTCACAAGAACAATTTATTAGGTGGGTGAGATGCCAACTCTCACCCACAACAGCCCCTAATCTACATTTAGATGATGTTATGAGATGCAAATATAAGTTGAAAAGGGTTTTTGATGCAAGAAAGTGGATGAAAATGCAAAGGGTTTTAGGTTATACCTTAGTTCCAAGCTAAACAAGAGTAGAAATGAAGATCAAGAGTAACAAATCACCAACACTCTTCAAAAATCACCAACAACCAACACGCAACCTTGAAGGATCAGCCCCTTTGATGATGTAAATGTGGAATCAAAGATGAAAGGAGGAGGATATATGAATATGGAGTGAGTTTGAGGTGAGTTAGTGGATGGAAGTTGAAAAAAAATGGAGGAGAAGGAATGGGGGTGGCTACGGCCTAGAGGAGGAGGGAGGTGTGCTAGGGTTTTTGAATGGAGAGTGAGGCTAAAAGGATGTGTGGGCTGATCATATGAAGGTATATATAGTGCTCACTTATCATTAAGGGCTTCTAGGTCATTTTGATTTCCATTGTGCTCTAGGATTGCATTTTAGTTTTGAACCAAGGGTCAAGATCAAATGTCACATGGATTAGGGGCAATTAGAATGCACAAAGTGAGGAGAGAGAGGGCTGAGGGGCGCAGCTTAAGGATGGTGGTGAAGGATAAGTTCAATTACAAAATTGTATTTTTCTATGAAGCTTATTACAAGAGTGCCATTTTAATTCAAATGAAGGGTGAGGATTGCATTTAACACTTGAATGGAAGGCCATGATTTAAACACAATTTGCAATCAATAAAATAAATCAAAATGGGGGAAAAGGGGCTGGAATTCGCAGCCAAGGAGAGAGAGTGAGTGGAATTGCAACTTGTACTATTGTACTACACTTGACCTTTCAAAATTCAAAGGGATATTCCTTATTCCCTTCTAGATAATTCTTCTAAATTCTTGCCATTTTGAGCCATATCCTATGATTCAATGATTGGGCTCTGAATTTTATGATCTCACCAATCCCAAAATTGATTTGTTGACCCTACTTCAAAGGAAATGACCATTTTGCCCTTTTGTTCAAAAAAACCGAATTTCATGCCAAAAATACTCCTATGATGCATAAAAAATGCACAACTCCACTCACTTGGACTCACATAAATTACTCAAGAGATGTATAGTGGTTTTTACTGAGAAAAAATTTATTTTAGTGAAATGACCAAAATGCCCTTTTGGTTCCAAAAACCCTGATTTTGCTCTAAACTTCATTTCCACTCTAACAATGATCCTGAGACCTTTTGGATGACTCTAAAACCCTATAAATGCATGCATGATGAGAAAATAAGTCTTTTTGGCGAAATTACCAAAATACCCTTTGAACGAGGAAAAACCCTAGAAACCCTAGAAATGCTCTAAAGTGCTCTAAAATGCCATGCAATGCTATTCTAACCCTAAAATGCATTATGAAACTTCTAAAATGCAAGCATGATGCTCTTCCTAACCTCTAGGATGAATGCTAAGACTTGGTTTATTTATTTTTGATTGAAAATTAGGGTTTTGACCTAGGCCGGACAAAATTGGGGTATGACAAAGAGGAAGAGAAAGACACGACGGAAGTGGTGGTGTGAGAAGTGGGATGCGACTACAATAATTCTTACTTGGCTTGTCTTTCTCTTTTTTCATCTATTTCTTTTAGGCATAATACTTGTTCACTTGATCAGAATTGACTGGGTTCTTTAAATCTTCTCCATCCATATTCGTGAGTATCAGCGCTCCTCCAGAAAAGGCTTTCTTGACTACAAAGGGGCCATCATAAGTGGGCGTCCACTTCCCTCGAGGATCAATCTGGATAGGCAAGATCTTCTTGAGCACTAAGTCTCCATCATTGAACTCACGGCATCGGACTTTCTTGTCAAAAGCTGTTCTCATCCTTTGCTGGTATAGTTGCCCATGACACAAGGCTGTGATTCTCTTTTCCTCAATGAGATTTAGCTGATCCAGACGTGCCCGTACCCACTCTGCTTCTTCCAGCTTAGCTTCCATAATTACTCGCAGAGAAGGTATCTCAACCTCGATAGGAAGGACTGCTTCCGTCCCATATACCAGAGAGAAAGGAGTTGCCCCAGTTGAGGTACGCACTGAAGTGCGGTAGCCATGCAGAGCAAAGGGAAGCATTTCATGCCAATCCTTGTATGTGACCACCATTTTCTGAATTATCTTCTTGATGTTCTTGTTAGCTGCTTCGACTGCCCCATTCATCTTGGGTCGATAGGGCGAAGAATTATGATGCTGGATCTTGAACTCTGCACACAGATCCTTCATCATTTTGCTATTCAGGTTACTGCCATTATCAGTGATGATCTTGTCAGGAAGACCATAACGGCAGATCAGATCTTTCTTCACAAATTTAGCAACCACTGAACTGGTCACACTAGAGTATGAAGCTGCTTCAACCCATTTCGTGAAATAGTCAATGGCAACCAAGATAAAGCGATGCCCGTTTGATGCTTTGGGTTCAATGGGACCAATAACATCCATTCCCCACATTGAAAATGGCCAGGATGCAGTCAAAACATTTAATCTGGCAGGCGGCACATGGATATGATCAGCATAAATTTGACATTTGTGGCACTTTCGGACAAAACTGTAGCAGTCACTTTCCATCTGCAACCAGTAATAGCCTGCCCTTAAAATCTGTCTAGCCATAGTATGCGCACTAGAATGAGTTCCGAATGAGCCCTCATGTACCTCTCTCATGATTCTTTTAGCTTCTTCTTTGGCAACACACCTTAAGAGGACTGAGTCATAATTCCTTTTGTAGAGAACCTCTCCACTGAGGAAGAAATTACTTGACAATCGCCGAAGAGTTCTCTTGTCATTCTCAGATGCCCCAGGAGGGTATTCTCTGCTGATAATGTACTGCTTGATGTCATGATACCAAGGCTTGTCATCAGGCTCTTCTTCTATGGCTGTACAGTAATGATGCGCTGGGAGATCCCGATGTTGGATTCTGATATGAGTTAGGTTTTTGTCGCAGTTGACATTGAACATTGATGACAGAGTTGCCAAAGCATCGGCCAGTTGATTTTCATCTCTAGGGATGTGCTGGAAAGTAATTGCGTCGAAAGACTCCATCAATTCTCGCACATAATCACAATATGGAATCAACTTAGGATCTCTGGTCTCCCAATCGCCTCTTACTTGATGAATAACCAGGGCTGAATCCCCATACACATCGAGCCTTTTAACTTTCCACTCTAAGGCTGCTTGGATCCCCAAGATGCATGCTTCATATTCTGCGATATTGTTAGTAACATAGAAGCTCAATCTGGCAGTGACTGGAACAAAACAGTTATCTGGGGAGATTAACACAGCCCCAGCTTCGTGTCCCCACACATTGGATGCGCCGTCAAATATCATCCTCCACCTTTCATCCTCTGGAGACTTCCCTTCATCAAATAGCGCCATGATATCTTCATCGGGAAAATCATACTGCATCGATTGATAATCTTGAATTGGCTGGCATGCTAAGTATTCAGCCAGTGCACTGCCCTTGATCGCTTTCTGCGTGACATACAAGATATCATATTCTGACAACAACATCTGCCAACGAGCAATCCGTCCTGTGAGCGCTGGCTTTTCAAAAATGTATTTGATTGGATCCATTTTAGACACCAACCAAGTTGTATGGCTCAACATGTACTGCCTTAAACGACGAGCAGCCCATGTCAAAGCACAACAAGTCTTTTCCAGCATTGAATACCTCGTCTCACAGTCAGTGAATTTCTTACTCAAGTAGTATATGGCATGCTCTCTCTTTCCAGATTCATCATGCTGCCCCAGAACACACCCCATTGAATTGTCTAGCACCGTTAGATACAAGATGAGTGGTCTCCCAGACACTGGCGGCATCAAGATTGGTGGATTCTGAAGGTACTCTTTGATTCTTTCAAAAGCTCTTTGGCAATCATCATTCCACTCTACTCTTTGGTTTTTGCACAACAGTTTAAAGAGAGGTTCGCAGGTGGCAGTCAATTGGGATATGAATCTTGAGATGTAGTTCAGTCTCCCAAGGAAACCCCGGACCTCTTTTTCAGTCTTTGGCGCTGGCATTTCAAGGATTGCTTTAACTTTATCTGGATCAACCTCTATCCCTTTCTGACTGACAATAAATCCCAGTAGCTTTCCGGATCTCACACCAAAGGTACATTTGGCTGGGTTTAACCTGAGCTTGAACTTCCGTAAACGTTCGAAGAGTTTTCGCAAATTAACAATGTGCTCCTCGTCAGTCTTGGATTTTGCAATCATATCATCTACGTACACCTCAATTTCTTTGTGCATCATGTCGTGGAATAAGGTCACCATCGCTCTCTGATAAGTTGCACCGGCGTTCTTGAGCCCAAAAGGCATTACCTTGTAGCAGAATGTTCCCCAGAGTGTTATGAAGGTGGTTTTCTCCATATCTTCTGGAGCCATTTTGATCTGATTGTACCCTGAATACCCATCCATGAAGGAGAATAAAGAATGCTGGGCTGTACTGTCTACCAGGATATCAATGTGAGGTAGAGGGAAGTCATCCTTGGGACTAGCTCTGTTCAAATCCCTATAATCAACACACATCCTGACCTTGCCATCCTTTTTCGGGACAGGGACGATATTTGCTACCCATTGAGGATACTTAGCCACTGCCAGAAATCCCGCATCAAACTGCTTTTTTACCTCATCTCTGATCTTCATTGACATCTCGGGCTTCATCCTTCTCAATTTCTGCTTGACTGGTGGACACTCTGGCTTCACGGGCAATCTGTGCTCAACAATATCGGTGTCTTACCCTGGCATATCCTTGTATGACCATGCAAAGACATCAACGTATTCACGCAAGAGTTGGATCAGCTTTTTGCGTTCACCATCCCCCATGGCAGTACCGACTTTAACTTCTTTTTTATCCTCTTCCGTACCCAGATTGATTAACTCAACCGACTCTTCATGAGGCTGAATGATCTTTTCTTCCTGTTCTAGTAGTCTTATTAGTTCCGGAGGAGTTTCCCAGTTTTCCTCAACGCCCCCTTCAGTTTGGTTAATTGGATGATCAAAATCATAATATGACTTATTGGCACTGTTATTTCCAGAAACAATTACTTTTGATCTGCGTACGTATAAGCAGAGAGTAGAATGAAAAGCGAAACAAACAAAATAAAGTGAAAAGAAAGAGAAAATAAATGAAGACAAAGAAATTTTATTGATGGAATTCAAAACAAGTGTTTTTATTGATGGTGATGTCACTGAACATAAAAACATGCATGCCCTAACAAACTATCCTGAAGCCTTGGGCAGAGCTAAAGGAATGCATCACAAATCATTACTTTGAATTAAAAGTGATGGGCAAGTCTACAGCTTCCCAATTCTTGAGCTTTTCATCAGCATGACAACGGCGGACCAAGCTGACACCACCTTTTTCATTCTTTGGACCATCCTCAATGGCGGTAATTTGATCTGGGTTTAGCAACCCGGCACTCTTAAAGCTTTGGCGAAGGTCACAGATAGGAATCCCTTTTGGCTCCGGGTTCCAACCTCTCAGCTTGGCCAACCTCACTCCTCTTCTTTCTTCAGCCACCTTCTTCTTTTCAGCCTCGGTTGGGCAGTATCCCAAACCAAAACGATCTTTGTTCTCTTTCAACTGAATAGGAGCACGAATTCCTTGTCCTTCTTTTCCCAATCCGCGTCCTAACTGATATCCCTGGGCCATCATAATCTTGGCAACCATTTCTTCATCTTTTGACAGCTTCATCACGGGTGATGGCAACTTACCCCCCTCAAACACAGCATTGGCAATCTCAAGGGATTGGAAAGAAGTTTCCAACGACTCTTCAGCCGCTTCTACATAGCGGAAGGGAGAAGGCTTGTTGACTAGCATCTCTTCCTCTCCAAACACCACCACAATCTTATCATCCACTAGAAATTTGATTCTCTGATGCAAAGAGGAAGGGATAGCCCCGGCCATATGAATCCATGGTCTCCCAAGTAAACAGCTGTAAGATGAAGAGATGTCCATGATTTGAAAGTTCACGTAAAAGGTCTCTGGCCCAATCTGGATAGGAAACTCCACCTCTCCTATTACTTCCTTCTTTGATCCATCGAATGCCCTTACCAATGTCGAACTAGGCTTCATGAAGGAGCAGTCCACATCCAACTTGTTCAAAGTGGACTTTGGCATAACATTCAGAGAGGAGCCATTATCAATCAGCACCCGGGCTAACACAAAGTCCCCACATTTGACAGAGATGTGGAGGGCTAGGTTGTGTTTTCTCCCTTCTGGGGGAAGTTCATCATCAGCAAAGGTTACGTGGTTTGCAGCCATAATATTTCCAACCACCTCATCAAATTGACCCACAGAAATGTTTTGAGCAACGTGAGCCCCGTTCAGCACTTTCATCAGGGCCGCTCTGTGTGCTTCTGAGCTCAACAACAATGACATCATAGAGATCTTCGCAGGAGTCTGGCTCATCTGATCCGCTATTTTATAATCACTTTGTCTTACAATTTTCAAGAACTCATCCTTTTCTTGCTCTGCCACCTTTTCTTTCTGGGCATTCTCCACTTCTTTGTCTTTCCCCTTTCGTACCATGTCTTCAACCGCTTTAGATGACTCAGCCTGGGTGACCTTGGGGACATACATGCGGCCACTTCTAGTCATCCCACTTGCCCCAGTGATGTTAGTAACAACGGAAGCACTTGGAGAATTTTCCACTGGAGGCAAGTTACTGTATTTCCACGGTACTGCACTGTTTTTCTCGTAGGGGAAAGGAGCAGGCACCTCAATAATCAACGGCTGAGATCTAGCTTGGGCTGGCTTCGGATTGTATAGTATCTCAATTGGTTTTCTGGTCTCTTTGCCATCATTGAACTGTAGCATGAGCACATTTTCTTCTTTCTCAACCACCTCCAGCCGAACCACATAGCGGTCCATCAAATCTTGTAAAACAACCTTAAAATCCTCACAAGCACCTGCACACCCAGGGTTAGCGCATACACAGCCCTTCTTGATAACACCACAACGACACAGCTCAGCATGTATATTTTCCAGAGGAGTCTGGATACACTTAACATCTCTTATCATTGTCTGCCCCACAAAATCCTCTACTGCATTAGCGGATGGTGTCCCATGTCCCGGTAGGGGGTTTGTAGTTGTGCTTGGACTGTTTGGCTTGAAAGAGATCCAGTTGGCATCAATCAAATCCTGGACTACATATTTGAAAGCCTTGCAGTCTTCCACTGTGCGACCGACCCCTCCACTATGAAAGCTACAGGTAGCATCAGCATTGTATCCCCTAGGGAAGGGAGGTTGCATAGGCTTCATGGAGCGGGTATTGACCAAATTCTTTGAGACAAGGTGATTGAACAACTCAGTATAGGTCATTGGAATCGGATCAAAATTAGCACGTCTCTTCTCTTGATAGTTCTGGACTCTGTAGCCTGAATTAGTTTGCTGTGGCTGAGCTGGAACGGATAATGGCATTGTTTGCGGTGGAGAATTGAAAGACGGGCTTCTCCCTTCAGTAATAACATTGGCCTCCCCTTCTTTCTTCTTGGGGAAATTGGAAAAGGGCTTCTTTTGTCCACTAGAGCTACCAAAACCACCAGCAATCTTTCCGCTACGCAATCCGTGCTCTAATCGCTCCCCAATGACAACCATATCCGAGAAACTGGATGAAACGCTCCCCACCAACCTATCATAATATAGTGCTGGAAGAGTTTCCATAAACATATACACCATCTCTTTTTCAGTCAATGGCGGTTTCACCTGAGCAGCTATGCTCCTCCACTTTTGGGCATATTCTTTGAATGATTCTCTATCTCCTTTACTCATGTGCTGTAATTGAGACCGGTCGGGAGCAAGGTCCATGTTATACTGATATTGTTTCAGAAACGCTTCAGAAAGATCTTTCCAACTGTGGATGTCGGAGGATTGCAGCTGCATATACCAATCTAACGATGCCCCAGTCAGACTGTTCTGAAAATAGTGAATGAGCACTTTGTCATCATGAGCATAAGCGGCCATCTTTCTAACGTACATCGTCAGATGGCTAGATGGACACCCGGTGCCGCGATATTTATCAAAGTCAGGGGCTTTGAATTTAGGGGGAATGACAACATCTGGGACAAGGCACAACTCTCGGGCATCCCTGGCTCTAGTACCCGATCCTTCCACAGCCCTTAAACACTTTTCAAGCAAGTGATACCGATCCCCACGCTGAGTGCTTTCAAACAAATGACCTTGTGGATAGTTTCCCGAACTGTGATAATAACCCCCATACTGAGCGGGGTTCCCCACATGATGGACAGCATTCTGAGGATCCATGACAACTCCCGGAGTAAGAGTAGGCGAACTTCTTGGCAACACAATACCAGGACTAGGAGTATGAATTTGTGGTCCCATAGCAGATCCATTAGGTATAATCATGACAGGTTGACCCGACCCCAAAGGAATAGCTTCAGCAACGGACGGCCTATAACCCATTGGCATTCCCCAAGGATATATCTGTGCATTCAGATGACCTTGTCCACTCGCCCCTGGAGGATGGGCAAAGTGACTGACCCCTTGTTCATGAGTAGTTGTAACTTCAGCAGACACCGGAGGAGAAACGAAAGTAACAACCCCTTCAGGATTTACAACAGCGGTGGCCCCAGCAGCGGCCCTACCCCTCAGATTTTGTAGCGTACTCATTACTTCGACCATCTGCGCTTCCATAGCCTCAACTTTAGCCTTCAAGGCCTGATTTTCCTGAGCCAGTTGCTCAGGGTTAAGAATCTCCACACCCAACTCGTCTTGACTCAGGTGGTCCTCATCTCCGAGATGCTGATTGCTAGCCATCAATCTTGCTTGTAGACGGGTGAAATAGCGATGCGGACGAACCAGCTTGCCCCTTTTTCTATTTGAAACAAATTTTTTTATTAAATGAAGAAATGAATTAATGAATGCAATGCATGAGATGCGGATGGATATTAGTTTTATGCCGTGAATCCCGAGGTGTTCCATCTTGTCACAAGCGCATAAACTTTGTTTTTGATCGAGGAATCGAAATAGCAAGTCGACATACTTCATTTGTTGAGAGTTCAAAGCTTTCATTAAAGGAAAAAAAACAGTACAATATTCATAATGAACGAGACACAAGAGTACAGTATTCTGAATACAATACTCGAAGTACATGATCAAGATAAAAAGTACAAACAAACGACTCAAATACAGATAGCTTTGAACTCTCCAACTCGCTTCCTCTTCTTGCTGACGTTTGCGCCTGGAGATTGCTTCTTGAACTCTGTGATCAAAGCTCGGCAGTACTTCACGAACTTGCATACTTCGGGTGGAGTATTGAAGAAGTACATCTCGGCTTCGGCTATCCTGAGACTCTTGGGAACCCCTACCATGGCCTGACTAGCCAGCTCTGACAGCTTTGAGAATTTGCCTTTCCACCATTGGATTTCATCTTTGAGTTCCTTGATGATCTCCTGATCTTCAATTCTTCCAAGCAAATCTAGGTAGCGCCTCTCCCAATATTGGCTCTCCACTCGAACCTGCCTGTATGCACCTTCTAGATGATAGAGGTCCCTTTTCAGCCCATCAGACATTCCCCTTTCAACTTTCAAAGCCTGCTGATATTCTTTGAGCATTTCCTCAATAGTATTTCTTTCTTGCCCGAGGATTCTCAGCTGACCCCTCAATTCTCCCACTAGATGAGATTCTTGACTTGACTCCATAGCCTTTGCTTTCCAACCTTGAGCCTCTTCAAGTATCTTTCTTGTTTTTTGTTTGTATCTTTGGAGTTCTTCTCTGGCTTCTTTCAGACGTTTCTGTGCTTCCACCCTACTTTGTTTTTCTTCCTTGAATTGCCTAACACTCTTTTCCATAACACTCTTCCTGACTATGCTTTCTTCTTCTAGCCTCTCCTTTTCCAAGGCCATCTCCTCTATCCTAGCCTGCAATGCCTTCTTTTCATCTTCCACCTTAGCTAGAGCAGATTTGACTTCGTTCCATTCTTCATGAGTAGGGGTATAGGGTTCTGGTATTTCTTCCTCGAGGGGAAGTGCCCCTTGACTCAGTGATTTCGTAGTTTGCAACTTTTCTTTAAGCCATTGGTTGAAAGTAACATCACTGGCCTTCTTTGACAGCTCTTCAACCCCTTTTCTCACCACAGACCCCTATGATTGTTGAACTTTTCTGAGCAAATCATCGCATATCGGCATCCCTTTGTAGAGGTAAACACGGGATAGCATATCTTCAGAGGGTGAGTTCCTCATTGGGTAACCGAGCTGTCTTATGGTCAGCGAAGGATTGTAGTTAATACACCCCTGTGTCCCCATGAGAGGCACATTTTGAAAAGTTCCACAGCTGAATATCACCATCGGTCTGTCATCCCAACAAGCAGGTGTATACCACTGGATCTGGAGATCATTGAGGTTTCTTAGGAACTCTACCCACTCTAGAGAGGTCCTGACCTCCACGTCACAGCTCAGGGCGTAAGAAATCAATTCCTTAACCTTCGTTTGGTTTTGGATCACATGGGTGATGAGCCAGGCGTAGAGAACATGAGAAGGAAGGCATATCTTCTTTTTGTTGAACTGACCGTAACGAGTGAGAGCATGATAAGTGTTGGCAAGAACAACAGGCACAGGATTGATAGGATTCTTGGTGTCCTTAAAGGCCAAGAATGCACCAATTGCATCTTCATCAACATATCTTTCTAGCTGAGGGAAAAGAATAACCCCGAATATAGTGAGAGCGAGCACTAACTTGAATAAACCCCAATTCTCGGCTAAAGCATAGGACTGCAGCAGGCCTTCAAAGAATTCTTGTGGATACCCGACTATACCATTTCTTTCTAACTTTTGCGGCTTCAGCTTGTCTACAGCGACCCTAAGCAAAGTTGCAAGCTTCTCATCAGTGTAGTATTGTCTTGGGAATTGGTATGGCTTGACATGAGATTTGGAGAGTCCCAACAGCTGTTCATACTCTTCTAATGTAGGTGATAGCTGAAAATTCTTGAAGAAGAAACACCTCACATCGGAATCATAGAACTGACTCAAAGCCACAAGGGCATCCTCTTGAACCTTCAACTGCAAGAGCCTACGGATATTCCCATATGCTTGATCAAAGGAAATTACTTCAGCTGGGCCCATAAGAGCTGCACACTTCCTCAAACTATCACTACAAAAAAACAGCGCATTAGCGACGGATTTTTCCCTCGCTAATGCCTATTTTTCCCTCGCTAATTACTGTTAGCGACGAAATTAGCGACGGACCAATTCCGTCGCTAAAAAGCTGGTCGCTAATTGGGTAGCGAGGGAATACAATCCGTCGCTAATTTTAGCGACGGAAAATCCGTCGCTAAAATCCGTCGCTAAACACTGTGCACACTGACCGTTGCAGCTGATTTGACAGTGACACTGACCAATTTTAGCGACGGAAATCCGTCGCTAAAATCCGTCGCTAATCTCTTTTTTTTTTTAAAAAAAAATGCTAATCTCAGATAGAAAGAGGGAGAGATAAGGGGTTGGGGAGGAAAATGGAGAAGGAAAATAAATGAAAGAGGATGGTGTGGTGGTGGTGGTGTTGTGTTGAAGGGAGAAGATGAAGATGATGGTGGTGGTGGTAAGAAAAAATGAAAGAGGAAGAGGAAAATGGAGAAGGAAAAGAAATTAAAGAGGAAGAGGAGGAAATGAAAGAGGATGGTGTGGTGGTGGTGGTGGTGGTGGTGTGGTGTGGTGTGGTGTGGTGTGGTGTTGAAGGGAGAAGATGATGGTGGTGGTGGTAAGAAAAAATGAAAGAGGAAGAGGAAGAAATGAAAGAGGAAGAGGAAAATGGAGAAGGAAAAGAAATTAAAGAGGAAGAAGAGGAAATGAAAGAGGATGGTGTGGTGTGGTGTTGAAGGGAGAAGATGATGGTGGTGGTGGTAAGAAGAAATGAAAGAGGAAGAGGAAGAAATGAAAGAGAGGAAAAAACGGAGAAGAGGAAGAAATGAAAGAGGAAGAGGAAGAAATGAAAGAGGAAGAGGAAGGATTCGGGTTTATAAAAAAAAAATTACCCGTTAGCGACGGATTTAGCGACGGATTTCCCTCGCTAATGTCTGTCACGTGTCAAATCAACTGTAACGGTCAGTGGCACAATTTTCCAAACATTAGCGACGGATTTAGCGACGGATTTCCGTCGCTAATTCAATTTTTTTATTCAATTTTCGCGCCATGTTAAATCCGTCGCTAATTTAACCAATTTCCGTCGCTAAATACCTTGTTTTCAATCCGTCGCTAATTTTGTGTAAAATCCGTCGCTAATTTTGATTTTAGCGACGGACCACATATCCGTCGCTAAAATCCGTCGCTAAACACTGTTTTTTTTGTAGTGTCAACATCGATCTTCTTCATAAACGGGAAGCGAGATGTAGACAAAGTCTTGCTACTTGATTCCATTCTGATACGCCTATGACAAGACAGCGCATCATTCGGTGATTCCCGGCAAGCAAATGCATATGAGATGCTAAATGGATGCAAGTAAATGAATGCGGTATGATGCAATTATGATATGAATGATGCGTGTGAAAAAAAAATAAAGGCGATGCATATGGACGGAAGTTCAAAAATTGAGGAGCCACGCTACGTGCCGCCTCACGCAGTGGTTTATTTGATGAAGGGAAATATATTATTATTTTTGAAAATGAGGACCGTACGTTATTTCATATGGACCAGTATGAGAGAGGCTACAGCGGTAACTCTTTCTCTTTTTTTGAAAATGAAACGGGCCATATGTCAATTTCGTACGGACCGGCAAAAGGGAAGGCTACAATGGCAACCCTTTCCTCTTTTCTCTTTTTTTTTTGAAAATTTCTCTTTTTTTTTTATTATAGTAAAGACATGCCTAAACTATAATGCAACATACAATTCGTATGCCCTCGTGTCCTGCCAAGGTGGGAATCCTAAGTTCTAGGGCAACTTCAAAGGTTCCTCCCATGTAGCTCTAATTCACACCCTCACAATGGCTACCAGAGCTATAGAATCCTCATGCCGACACCACAAATGTAGAATACTACCAAGTGTGGGGCGTCATAAGAAAGCGTACTCTGGTTGAGACTTTCATGAGTATCAGACAGACAAAGGTCTCGAATGACAGTCACTAATCGTCTCCACTCCCCTAAGTGTTTGTTGGATCCGGGTATAGGAGCCCACTCATAGCACACAAATCATAAGGTGTGAAAGTGTGTGATTGAGGACATACTTCCTAAAATCTACCCATCCCCACCTGCAAGGAAAACCAGCACAGCCAGACAGAAGCAAGAAATAATAAGTCGTCTACCCTAGGGTTTAACAAAATAAACTACACTAAGGTATCAACAACAAACATATAGCTTACCTCAAGAAAGGGAGCGAAGAAGAAGGGATCATAAGGGCATAAGGGTATGATGCATGAGATTACCTTGTAGAAAGGGAGCAAAGAAGATGGGACATGGGAATTGAGAAATGCATGATAAGAGAAGAAAAGGAAGAAAAGGAAAAGGTAGAACAAAGTTTTCAAGTTAAACATTTTAAGCCACACATCAGGTTAACTAGGCTTGACCCTCGCCTTTTTGAAAAAGGGTCCCCAGTGAAGTCGCCAGCTGTTGCGCCCCGAAAAATCCGGTTAAGGATTCCTCAGTTTGACAACGTGAAAAAATTTGAAGCCGCCACCAATATTTATTTTTAAAGACTAAAACATTGGAAAAAGTCTTTTTGGAAAAGGCGGATGGTCTTTCAAAAACACAGAGATGTAGGCAGTGTTATCAGAACCGGTCCGGACCGGCCGGTCGGACCGGTCGGACAGGGACCCGGTGGTCTTCCCGGGCCGGGCAGCGTGCAGGACCGGATCTGCAGTTGGCCCGGTGATGACGTCATCGGACCGGTGAAAATCCAGTGGAAACCGGGTCGGACCGGTGGTCGGACCGGTTGATCCTCTTTTTTTTTTTTTTTTTTTTTTAAGATGAACCAATTATAAATTTTGCATGTTTTTACAAAAAAGGCTTGGGTGGGGTTCGAACCCCCTCCCTAGTATTCAACATTTCAACTTTTTAACCACTAAGCTATCTATTATTTGTTGATACTGTTCCGCATTCATTAAATATAATCAATTCCGGATATGTTAATTTTTTTTGCACATTCTTTCATTAATAGTTTTGATTAAACACACATTTTTTTGACAAATTGATTCAAGTTCAACACTCATAAACATGTTAGTAAATGTATAATTATAAATAAAATTATAATAAAATTTCTATATTAATAAATGTATACTTTCTTAGTATATATTATAATTTTTTGAATTTATTTAATATAGACCGGGTCATGCCGGTCCGACTAGAGACCCGCGGTCCGACCCCGGGTCTACACTACTAGAAAAACAGTTTTTAGCGTCGGCCAAAAGCCCACGCTAATAGGCCAAAAGCAGACGCTAATAGTGAATTAGCGTCGGGTTAGCGTCGGCCACGTATCGACGCTAAAATGTTCGAAGGTAATTTTAGCGTCCCCATAATTTAGCCGACGCTAATTTTAGCGTGGGCCTGGCCGACGCTAAGGCTGACGCTAACATTTGGACCGACGCTACAAAGTCAACTAAATTTAGTCAACGAAATCATTAGCGTCGGCCTGGCCGACGCTATGCAGTCAATGAAACAGGGTCAACAAAATCATTTGCGTCGGCCTTGCCGACGCTATTTAGTCAACCAAAATAGTCAACCAAGTCATTTGCGTCCACGAAACCGACGCTAAAATGCATCTTTGTTAGCGTCGGAATGGCCGACGCTAAATTTGGTTGTTTTTTTTGTAAAAAATAATATAATTGTCCTAATGCTTTTTACCCTGTACCCTGTGTCTTTACTACCACCGCTACTCCTAAAGAATTTTTAATACAATCATCCAGCATACCATATCAAAATGCTTAATACCATAAAACAAAATATTCTTAAAACAACAAAATATAACATATTCTTGAAACAACAAAATATAACATAGTCTTGAAGTTCCAAAATATCAAATGTTGTGTCATCCTACAAATACATAAAAGTAAGCGTAACAACATCAAGTCTCGCCATCAAGTGAGTCTTCATCCAAATCTTCATCATAATGAGGATGAGAATGAGAATGGCTAGCACCACATGATCCACGCTCCAAAGCATCCAGGCGATCCAAAAATAATTTTCTCATTTCATCTAAATCATTTTGGCACTTCTGAGAACGCTCATTCGCCTCTTGAGCCTGGGCTACTGCATCTTGAGCAATCTTCTCAGCTCTAAGTCTAGCTTCCCTCTCTGCTTCCAAAGATATCTCAAACATGAAACCAGAAGGATTCTGGGATTCTTGGATAAGCGATTTGGACCCAGGTCGGGCGTTCACAGATAAACCTGCTGTGCCATAGAGGCGACCACGGGTGGGAGGCCCTGCAGCCAACGTCCAGCACTCAACTGCTACCGCTCCATCTACCTCTTGAACATCATCTCCAACCAAGTCAACCACATTTTGTTTGTATGTATCCTGAACAAACAGAACATCAACAACAATAAATACAATAAACATAGGATGAATCACACAGAATCCAAGGACAAATCAGATCAAATACAGAATCTAGCAATCCAGCAATACAGAATCCAGCAATCCAGCAATACAGAATCATTTACAGAATCCAGCAATACATTCAACTTACAAAAAATACAATTTATCATTTCATATTCTCAGCAACTTATCATTTACAGAATCATTTACAGACCACATGCATACATCCATTCATTTACAGAATCTAGCAATTTTGAAACAAATGAGAATGCTTAGCCAACATAAAGCAAGAACTATTTTGGTCTAAACCAATGAGAATGCTATCATAAGTTTCAAGTCTACATCATCAACAGAATCCAGCAAGAACAGAATCAGAATTGCTGCTAATACAATATGACTTTAACACCATAAATAGCAACATATTATCTACATGGGAATATGACTTTAACACCATAAATAGCAACATGGTGTTAGCATATTGCTATTTATGGTATTAAGATGGAATTGGAGGATCGGTTGGGCTGCTGCACTTTCTGCAGAAGCTACCGAAGCAGCAGAGCTACTGCAGAATACAATTCTGCAGATCAGCCCTCAAGACAGCACACCAGACCGATGGATATGGACTCTCTCAGAGACGCACGGCTACACGGTTAAGACAGCTTATCACAAACTGATCCGAGACAGCAACAGTTCTGTTCTGCAGGAGGAGGATTCGGTCAAGTTATTATGGAAAACAGCTGCTCCGTCAAAGTTTCTAATTCATGGTTGGCGCATATTAATTGACAGGCTTCCTACGCGTTTATTGTTGCAGCAGCGAGGCATCCTTAACGCCCAGACCAGCTCCTGTTGTGTTTTGTGTTTCAGGTTTGATGAAGATGTAACTTATTTGTTCTTCAGTTGTGCAGTGTCGGCTCAACTATGGAATGAAGTGTTTAATTGGCTTGGGACTCAGGGCGTTGAGTTCACGGGAGCATGGGATCACTTAAAGAAACATGGGATAATGATAGGATACAACTATGGAATGCCTTTATTTAAGTTATTTGTAAATACTTCGATTGCAAATAAGATACAGTAAGCTTAATAGAATCTTGGGAATCACGTGAGATCAACTTTGAAAATAGCTTCTTAAAATAGCTTCTTAAGTGGATTTTAGATAGAGGTTATCCATTAATATCCCCACAAGGTTGACATATGGGTTATCCAAAACATGTTATTATTTCAAATACCTGAAATAGAAAAACTGTTGAGTGATTTTCTTTCAAAGGACTACACTTCAGGTTGAATAGGTTGTAAAACTTATTAGTGAGAGACAGTACTATAAAAAGCTTCTTAATAAACTTGAAACTTATTTCTGTGCATAAATAGTCCTAACTAGTTTGGTTGGTGAATGGAGTGATGCCAATTAGTGATATAGCAGTCATATTGTGTTAGACCAGCAATATTGTATTAGCAGCAATTCTGTATTGCTGGATGATGTAGATCATAAGCAAGAACTATTGTGCAATGAAATTATTTTAGCAAAGATTCGTGATATAGCAGTCATGGAGGATGTAGATAATAGTTAAAGTGATTAGTTAAAGTGAATGGAGTAGTGATCTTAAGGTTATTCAATGGAATTATTATTTTACCAAATATTAGTGATAGCTCTCATGTAGGTTGTGAACACTAGTTAGAGTGATTATTGTCTTCTATTCCCATGAAAGAAGAGAGAATTGCTGCTAATACAATATGACTTTAACACCATAAATAGCAATATGCTAATGTAGGTTGTGAACACTAGTTAGAGTGATTAGCAGCATAAATAGTCCTAACTAGTTTGGTTGGTGAATGGAGTGATGCTATTTTAACTAATCACTTTAACTATTATCTACATCATCCAGCAATACAGAATCAGAATAAATGGCAACATATTGTGTTGATGTGTTTTATGCCTAAAAAGCTACATGTCTAAATACAGAATCCAGCAATCCTATACAGAATTCATCAACAGAATCCAGAAGCTACATGTCAGATCAAAGCAAGAATTTAACATTTCACTATAATAATTTCAATTCAGCAATCCTAATTACCATCAACAGAATCCAGAAAATACAGAATTCATCTAATTAACAACAAATGTAATTCAGAGTAGTGGCAACAACTTACATAGGTAGTTTCCGCTCGACGATGACAATCAAACCATGAATTCTTCCCGCCATATTTCAAGGTGAAAGCTTTTGTGTCTTCCATACAATGAGGGCATGCCAGTTTTCCTTGTGTTCCCCATCCAGATAACATACCATAGGCCGGAAAATCATTGATTGTCCACATCAAGCATGCTTTCATGATGAAGTTTTGTTTTGTGGATATATCATAGGTCAAAATTCCATTAGACCACAATCGTTGCAGATCATCAATCAATGGTTGCAAGAAAACATCTATCTTTACTTTAGGGTTACGAGGTCCAGGTATGAGACAAGTCAAAAACAAGTATGGTTTGGTCATGCACATTTCGGGGGGAAGATTGTAAGGGGTAACTATTATCGGCCAACAAGAGTATGGAGAAGCAGAGGCTTGAATGTAAGGATTAAATCCATCTGAACACAGACCTAGCCTTACATTTCTAGGCTCACTAGCAAATTCGGGATATACATCATCAAAGTGTTTCCATGCTTTTCCATCGGACGGATGTCGAAGGACGTTTGAGCTCTTTCTGTTTTCGTGATGCCATCTCATTCCAGTTGCAGACTCGGGTGATGTATATAGTCTTTGTAATCTGGGAATGATAGGGAAATAGAACATTCTCTTCACTGGGACATCTTTGTATTTTCCCATACCAATCCTACGAGGAAGGAACCTAGGAGCATGACAAATTTTGCACTCAGATAAGTTGCTATCATCCTTGTAATATAACATACAACCTTTTTCACAACAATCAATCTGCTCAACCTTCAGCCCTAACTTAGACACCAACTGTGATGCTTGGTAATAGTTCTTGGGCAAGCATTCTTGAACTGGACATACACTATTAAGCATATGAGCAACAAAATCTATACCTTTTTGTGGAATATGCCAATTAGTCCTAATTGCCAGAAGTTGAACAGATATTGACAATATAGACTGCGTAGCCCCCTCGTAGATGGGCTTGTTAGCGCATATCAACTTGTCGTAGAACTGCTTTGCATCTTCGTTGGGCAACTCATCCTCACGAGGGACATCTTCATCTTCATACGGCCTAAAAACATCAAACACCATCTGATTTATTGAATCAAAATGGTCGTCACGATGCACATGCCCACTACTATTCGAACCACCCCTTGTATCAAGATCGTGGTTCACTTCTCCGTGTTCAGTCCAAATCCAATAGCCTGGTTGAAACCCATGTCGGTACAAGTGAAGCCTAACATTAGTTGGCGTAGATTTCTTCCTACACTTGCATTTTCTACACGGACAACTTATCCCTCCGTCAGATATATAAATGGGTAGCTTCCTGGCCCTCTTCACAAAGTTTTTAACACCACGAACAAACTCTTTTTTCAAGCCGTGCCTATTAGCATTTGTCCTATTATACATCCAAGTACGATCCATTTTCTATAATGCAAACACTTAACTTGTCAAATACTAAATAAGTTAGAAAAATACAAATCACTAAATTCAAGGAAACACTTTCACCTATGTGTAAAACACAATACACTCACATAACTCAACAAATTGTTGTAAAGCACATTTACCATCCAACCATCCAGAAACCAATATCATTTGTTGAACAAAAACTCTTGAGCAACTGTCCTAATTTGCAAAAAATCAAACCATACACAAATCGATAGCAATATATTCCTATCAAAATTAATTCGCTAATAACTTATATATCAAAACAAACATGAATATACAGAAACCAGAATACACAAAATCAAAAACACTGTCCAATAAACCCTAAAATCAACAGAAACAGAATATACAGAAAACTGTGAGAGAAGAGAACGAACCGTGAGAGAAACAGAATATACAGAAAACTGTCAAAAAAATATATTTTGAGAGAGATAGAGTGAGAGAGAGAGAACGAACCGTGAGAGAAGAAATTTCTTTTTGGTTCCTTGGAGTGAGAGTGAGGCGGCGCACGGTGAGAGTGAGGCGGAGGAGAGGTGACCGGAACGTGAGTGACCTAGAAAACCAGAATAGAGTAAAATGAAAAAAACGAAAATGGTGAAAATGAAATAGAAACGGGTGGAGAGACTACTAACCAGCGAGATTGAATGGCGGCGCACGGTGGTTGCTGGTTGCGAGGACGGATGGCGACGCACGGTGTTGAGGAGAATGAGGGCGTAGGTGAGCCGATTGGCGAGGGAGTTTGGAGGTGGAGGTGAGGTGGGGGTGATTGAGAGTGAGGGACGGAGGAGAACGGAGGGCCGATGAGATGTGAGAGTGAGACGGTGAGATGTGAGGGACGCTGAGATGTGAGAGACGAGATGAGATGTGTGAGAGTGAGACGGTGTGAAACTGAGAATTGGTAAAGTAACATAGGTAGCGTCGGCCAGTCCGACGCTAAGTTTAATATTTAAAAATTGGAAGATTAGCGTCCACCAGATCAAGATTAGCGTCTACAATTGCCGACGCTAATATTTTTTTTCCAACAGAAAAAAAATTCGTCTGTTGCGTGGGTCAAGCCGACGCTAGGCCGACGCTATTAGCGTGGGTATCGTGGCCGACGCTAAATAATGGACGCTAAAAAGCCATTTTCTAGTAGTGCTAGTGACCCGGTGCCTTGACCGGGTCGATGGCCGGTCCGGGTCTGATAACACTGGATGTAGGTTCGGGGGTCGGTTAGGTACGGGGAAGGTATTAGCACCCCGCACCTCCTTTCTACCGAAAGGGAACCATTAACTTTGATGTGTGGCTTAGAAAAAGTTGACTTGAAATGATTTTTGTTCTACTTCCTTTCTTTTTATTTCGTTTGAGAGACGGTTTTATTGAGAAGAAAAATATTTTTGGCATCTTTGAAAAGCGGAACTAAACAAAGATTTTTTAAAAGTGTGCTTGACGGGTTACGACCCGCTCCTACGTACCCTCTCTGGAAGAGGGATCAAAGCTACGTAGTTCTAGGCTTTTTTTGAAAGCGTGTTTGGAAAACGGTTTAAGGGTTTTTCGCAATTGGGTGACAAAATGAAGATTTTTTAAAAGTGTGCTTGACGGGTTACGACCCGCTCCTACGTACCCTCTCTGGAAGAGGGATCAAAGCTACGTAGTTCTAGGCTTTCGGTTTTGAAAATGTTTTTGTGTTTTTGGAAATAAGACTCGAGTGTTCACGAATGCCAAACAAGCAACGGCTTCGAGTGGCGTTCATTACTAACTTGAAAAAAAATAGTTGAAACCGGTAATCAAACAAGCAAAGGCTTCGAGTGACTACAAGTAACAACGTTTTATTATCTTTTTTGTTTGAAATCATTTTTGAAAAAGGTGAGCATTGGTGATAATTATGTTGTTTTTGAAATTGGAATTTATTTATTTTTAGTTAAGGTGTGGGAGCTTTCATGATAGTAAAACAAGCAAAGGCTTCGAGTGACTACCACTAATAACTCCTCATTAGCGATCAAACAAGCAAAGGCTTCGAGTGATGGCTAATGATTTATTTAAGAGAAAAAAAAATGCCTTAGGGTTTTTGTTTGGGAAACATTTGACTCTTGATTTGAAACAAGTTGAGAAAAAGAATTTGGTTTGGAAAAGGGGGTTTTGGAAAACAAGTAGGACATTTCAATCAACATACCAATCCCTAGCCAATATACAAATCACTTAATTACAAATCATGCAATCATTACAAATCTAAGAGACAAGCAATATGCATAAATATGTAATAGTCAAAACTAATTACAAATTGCCATAAGAAATGGTCACACAAAGGTGAAACATTAATCAATTGCAAAGGGGTAATTCATTGAATCATTTAAGGGTCAACAATAAAAGCACAAGAGTTAAGTCCCTTTTGGTAATCTTTGACACTTATTAACAATGCACAAAGGCATAAGTGTCTAGTCATTTTACCAAATTTTTAATGCTAAGATATGTGCAAGAGTTGAATCCCTTATAAGTAATCCTCAACATTTAGGATAGTGCTTGTAAACACATGTTGATTCCTCTTACCAATCATCAACAAATTAATGATCTAAACAAGCAACACATTTGCAAGGCTCAAAATGACCAAAATAAATTGTTCACAAGTTATCATAAACCATTAGCAAGCAAAGAATCATAAATTCACACCTTGTTCATTTGAAGACTTAAAGAGAGTTGAATCACTTGAAGTAATCCTCATCACTTAAAGAATAGTGCCTAAAGCACCAGTGAGAGTCATCTTACACATCATCAACATTTGAAACAAATATGGTAAACCAAATTTACAAGGACAAATAACATTATAACTCAAAGGTGGTTGAATCCTCTTGAACAATCCTCATCACTTAACAAATAGTGCTCAAAGCACGAGTGAGAGTCCTTTTGTCAATCACCAACAAAAACTTGCAAGCAAACTTCATTAAAACAACTTGAGAAAACATTTTTAAGCACAAAGGCAAGCCAAATAACCAAAAGGCAACAAAAACCCTATTTATTTTAGCAACTTGCGAAACATACATATGGATGTAAAATTATTTTTACAAGTTTTAACATGATTCCAAGCATAATAACACAACAATCAAACATCAATGGCTAGATCAAGTATTATTAGGCAAGGATGAACAAGGAAATTATATTACACATGCATTCTACATAACTTGCGAACCAAAATAGCCATAGATTCACAATTTTATTTCACCAAATGCAAAAACATCACAAGAACAATACATAATCAACACATAGTCACAAGAACAATTTATTAGGTGGGTGAGATGCCAACTCTCACCCACAACAGCCCCTAATCTACATTTAGATGATGTTATGAGATGCAAATATAAGTTGAAAAGGTATTTTGATGCAAGAAAGTGGATGAAAATGCAAAGGGTTTTAGGTTATACCTTAGTTCCAAGCTAAACAAGAGTAGAAATGAAGATCAAGAGTAACAAATCACCAACACTCTTCAAAAATCACCAACAACCAACACGCAACCTTGAAGGATCAACCCCTTTGATGATGTAAATGTGGAATCAAAGATGAAAGGAGGAGGATATATGAATATGGAGTGAGTTTGAGGTGAGTTAGTGGATGGAAGTTGAAAAAAAATGGAGGAGAAGGAATGGGGGTGGCTACGGCCTAGAGGAGGAGGGAGGTGTGCTAGGGTTTTTGAATGGAGAGTGAGGCTAAAAGGATGTGTGGGCTGATCATATGAAGGTATATATAGTGCTCACTTATCATTAAGGGCTTCTAGGTCATTTTGATTTCCATTGTGCTCTAGGATTGCATTTTAGTTTTGAACCAAGGGTCAAGATCAAATGTCACATGGATTAGGGGCAATTAGAAAGCACAAAGTGAGGAGAGAGAGGGCTGAGGGGCGCAGCTTAAGGATGGTGGTGAAGGATAAGTTCAATTACAAAATTGTATTTTTCTATGAAGCTTATTACAAGAGTGCCATTTTAATTCAAATGAAGGGTGAGGATTGCATTTAACACTTGAATGGAAGGCCATGATTTAAACACAATTTGCAATCAATAAAATAAATCAAAATGGGGGAAAAGGGGCTGGAATTCGCAGCCAAGGAGAGAGAGTGAGTGGAATTGCAACTTGTACTATTGTACTACACTTGACCTTTCAAAATTCAAAGGGATATTCCTTATTCCCTTCTAGATAATTCTTCTAAATTCTTGCCATTTTGAGCCATATCCTATGATTCAATGATTGGGCTCTGAATTTTATGATCTCACCAATCCCAAAATTGATTTGTTGACCCTACTTCAAAGGAAATGACCATTTTGCCCTTTTGTTCAAAAAAACCGAATTTCATGCCAAAAATACTCCTATGATGCATAAAAAATGCACAACTCCACTCACTTGGACTCACATAAATTACTCAAGAGATGTATAGTGGTTTTTACTGAGAAAAAATTTATTTTAGTGAAATGACCAAAATGCCCTTTTGGTTCCAAAAACCCTGATTTTGCTCTAAACTTCATTTCCAGTCTAACAATGATCCTGAGACCTTTTGGATGACTCTAAAACCCTATAAATGCATGCATGATGAGAAAATAAGTCTTTTTGGCGAAATTACCAAAATACCCTTTGAACGAGGAAAAACCCTAGAAACCCTAGAAATGCTCTAAAGTGCTCTAAAATGCCATGCAATGCTATTCTAACCCTAAAATGCATTACGAAACTTCTAAAATGCAAGCATGATGCTCTTCCTAACCTCTAGGATGAATGCTAAGACTTGGTTTATTTATTTTTGATTGAAAATTAGGGTTTTGACCTAGGCCGGACAAAATTGGGGTATGACAGAGAGGAAGAGAAAGACACGACGGAAGTGGTGGTGTGAGAAGTGGGATGCGACAGAGTGAGGAAGGAAACGGGAAGGCGTTGGTGGTGGAGATGGATTCACGGTGAAGGACGCCGCCGGAGGGAGAGCCATGGTGGTGGCGCCGGCGAAGAGAGAGAGAGAGAGAGAGAGAGAGTTGTGGTTGAGAGAAAAAAGGAAGAGAACGAAAACAGGAATGAAGGAAGAGGAAAGAGAACGCGATGGTGGAGAGAGAGGATGTCTGGGGTGGTCATGGTTACGGTGGTGGTGACATGAGGGACCTTTTTTATGGTGGCTCACGGTGGCCGTGAGGGGTGATGGTGGTTGTTTGCGCCGTGAGGGAGGAGTGATGGGGGTTTGGCCGTGAGGTGAGTGGTGGTGTGGTGTGGTGATATTTGGTTGTTTTTTCTTCTATTTTTCATTTGGACGATTCTGTGATGTTGTTGTTGTTGTTGTTGTTGTTTTGGGATGGAGATAAAACTTTGGAGGAAAAACAAACTATGGTGTGGAACTGAGAAAATCTCCCTTTCTTTCAAACTTTCTTCTCTTCATTCTCAGAATCGTTTTCTCCCCGTGGTTGTGTGAATTTTTTGTGTGTATTTTTGGTGTCCATTTTCGTCCCCCCTTTCACTGTTGTTGCTGAATTGTATTTATAGGCAGGTTTTGTCATGTAGGTGAGGAATCAAAGCAAGTGACCACTTTTGACAAAACCATTGCTAACCTCACCAAGGAAATTAAGCGACCCAACTTACAAAAGAATGAAGTTACTGTCAAACCCACAAGATTCGAAGCATGGACCCTCCAATCCTCGAGGTGAAGGACCAGATTTCCTCACAACTTGAAGATATCAAACGTCTTAGAGATAACCTCTCTACTCAAAAAGTTGGACTAGAGACTGAGAAGTTGGTGCTCGAGATGGGGCAAGAACAAATGCAAGAAGAACTTTTGAAATTTGTCTAGTGTTTCCTTCTTGCAATTTTGGCAATTTTAAATTCAACTTTCGATGTAGCCTTCATGGTAATTGGAACTTTCAAATACAAACATCTATTGCTATTTCGAGTTTTGCATTTGCCTTAGCCACATATTGGCTTTCAAACTCTTGATTGCCAATTTGAACTTTACAAGGTTAATGCACCGCTTTGAAATCAAAACAATAAAATATAACTGTTATTCAGTTTTAAATTTTATTAATGGCGTGTGCTCCTAATGTCACTTCGGCGCACTTCCCAAATTTCGTGCAGTTTTCGCACCACGCCTTTAGGCTACGTTCTGATGTGACTTAATCGCCACTTTTGGCTTAACTCCAATTGCTATAAATATGATCATCAAATTCCCATTTTGGTTTTACTTGCACTTTGCTCACCTAACCCTTCCTAGAAAACGATCTCCGATTCACTCTCTTCATACCTTAACAAGAAAGAAAACATGGCTTCTTAAGAAGCCTCTGGTTCGTCTTCTATTCCACACTTCAAAGTCAACAACCATTGCCAAGTGCGATGGCAAGTGACTTGCCCAAGGGAACTGAGGAAGAAAAAGGCATATGGCAATCTCAGGTATTAATTCCCTTTTATAATTCTAAGAAAACTCTTGCCTTCTTGGGACCTATTCACTCTTTCACTTATTGTCAAGAAAAAGTTTCTTCACACTTCCTCATAGACACAAACCCTCATCTGGCTTTTAAAAACCGAATCAATTTTAAATTCCCGGTTAGTCTATCCACCAATACCCGACGTTCCATGCCTGGAGAAGTTTCTTTGTGTAAATCTTCTGTTCGAAGCCAATATCTCAATTGGATTCGTATAGTCAAGCCTCATAGAGCTGCTCTTTGGAAGCAGACTGGAATTTATGATGCCATTCAAATAAGTAAGCACAACTTACTTTACGATATTCCTCAATGTGTAGGTTCTACTTACTTTTGGAATCCTCTTAGTTCCACTTTTCAATTCCCTCATGGGATGATGACTGTCATACCCCAATTTTGTCCGTCCAAAAATAATAATGATTTTCTTCTTTGTCGTTATATATCTTATTTCGTAAAAGTTGAAAAATACAAATTCATTTTCAAGTTATACTTTACTTCCCATTTAGTTAGTAAATATATTTAATGGTATAAAAGAGAAAGTAAAAAAAAAACAAGAAAAGAGAAAGGGAGAGACGATTTAGTAAAAAAAGGGGTGTAAGTGACTTTTTTTTATGTTTATTTGTGTTACAGCGAATTGGGCTCACTGCCAGAGGCCCATGCGAATTGGCCTGACCCGGATTGCCTTATTTCCCTCACTCACTCACAAAACCTAATTGCCTCCATCACAAACCCTAATTTCCCATCATTCCCATCACTTCCTAAAAATCAGCCGTACAATCCTCCTCCTCTCCTCTCTCCCACGCCTCCTTCCAAAACATCACTTCCACCTCTCCCATCAAACCCTAGCCGTCCACTCTCTCTTCTCTTCCTTCCACGCCTCCTTTCTCTTCCTTCCATGCGTCCTTTCATCTTCCCTCACACGCCTCCTACCTTCTCAGCCCCCCCCACATCTCCATTGCTACACGAAATCACCATTTTTGGTGCTTCTTTCTCTCCTCTCACACGAAATCATCATTTCGGGTATCTCTTCCTCTCCTCTCTCTCACGAAATCGCCATTTTTGGCATCAACACCTAAATGACTGATGATTTCCCCACCATTTGAAGGTCCATCCAGAGGATCACGTTTTCCATCCCGTTTTCTTCAAGGCTAGCACAGAAACAGATCTATACGCAAAAGTCAGTGAAGAAAACGAAGGACAAAGCACACCATTGGAAGTTCATTTTTTTAGTATAAATATGGGTTACAGTTTTGTGGAAAGGGAGGATTTTTAGAAGAAAAAGTGGGAAAGGTCGAAACCTTGAGAGCGATCCAGGAGCAAGAGGAGCAAAGAATGGATTCTAGAAAGTTCCAATGAAATAGTGAGAGAGAGATTTTTCGTTTTCTTACTTTTCGTTTTCTTTTTCTCCCATAAAATTTTCATAGTTTTTATTCTGTTGTTGTTGGTGAGATCTAAGAGAACAAACTCATCCTTCTTCAAAAGCTGTGGTAATTTTCTGTTAGTTTTCTTGATTGTTTATGATCTTATTGGTTGCACTCTTCATTTCATATTCTTTACAATTTTAATTTACTGTCTATGAATTTTTTTTTTTATCTCCATGTAGGTAGAATGTTTTGGGTTTATGATTGTTGCTATTAACGTTTTCCTCTTCATTTTAGTTTGCTGTTCATAATTTGCTTCATCATATACAAATCTTCTATATCTAATTGTCATTTATTAATCAGATATTCCATTGGGTACATTCCTTAGGATACAACGTTTTTTTTTGTTGGAAATGACATAATGTATGCAAATGTGTTAATGCCATTTTAATAACATTAATGCTGGTCATCAAAACCATAATGACTTAGACTCAAATTGTTATTTTTTTAGATGAATTAATCTTTCTTTTTGTTTCTCCTAAAACCTTTCGGTTGCTAACAAATGAATTTCTCAACCAAAAATAATAACAAAAGAATCCCAAAAAAATAGTAAAATAAAAAACCTTCCCTTAGTAAAAAAGGGGCAGATAAGGCATTTTTTTAGTAAACAAGTAAACTGCTATTTACACCCCTGTGTTTCTAATGACACCACCTCTGTTTCTTTTAAATTTTCGGACTGCTACTTGCACCCCCCAGACTCAAGCATAAGCCCCCTTCCTCACTCAAGCCCAGTTTCGCTAACTGGGCCCTCCTATGCGAACTGGGCTTCTTTTTTTTTTTCACACCCCTCATTTTGATAACTTAACCCCTTGGAAGAGCCCAGCATTTACGCAGCCCACTGGAACTATTTCCTGATTTCTGCACCCCCCATTTTAAAACGCAACCCTTCTCACTGTTTACACCCCATCTTTAATAATACAGCCCCCCTGTAACTTGCACCCCATTTTACTATTGCACCTCCCCGTTTCCTTTTTTCTTAAATTTTGTTCCTTTCCCTTAAGTAAATTTATTTATTTTTTTTTCTTCACAAACCTTTTCTTCCAAATAACAGATTTTCCTTTCCCTAAACAAGAATCAAGTCAATTGCGAAAACTCTTCAAAATCAAACTTTGTTAGTAGTTCTGCGAAGCCTTTGCTTGCATGTTTGTTAGCAATGGAGTGCTAATGGTGGTCACTTGGAGCCCTTGCCCCATTGATCATCATGAAAGCTCAACTTTCACAATTCAACAAGATAAAGAATAAAAACATTTTCCTTTCTAAAACCATTTTCAACCCATCGCCGCTAGTGGTTAATCAGAACCTTTGTTCGTCTAGCCATTGGTGGCGATGTCTTTTTCCTCCAAAGAACTACAAGCGATGATCACTCATAACCCTTGTTAGTTTGGTCATTCGTGCCAATCAATCTCGCTCGAAAATTACTTTCAAAAAGTAAATAAAAAACGAGTCGCTACTAATAGTCAATCAGAACCTTTGTTCGTCTGACCGGCGGTAGTGACTCTCATTTTCAAGAGTATTTAGCGGTGATTACCCATGACTTTGGTTAGTTTAATCGTTCACTAAATGCTCGTCCTATTTCGAAAACTCACTAAAAAGATAAAAGACAAAAACATTTTTTCAGGATAAAGAAGAACTACGTAGCTTTGAGTTCTCCATCGCACCGGGAGATACGTAGGAGCGGGGCATGTCCCGTCAAGCATTTTTTTTTTCTAAAAAACCATTCTTCCCCCTTTTTCTTTTTCGTAATAAATAAAGATTTTCATTAAGAATTTTTCAATAAGAAGTAGAGAGGCAAAATTAAGTATTTTCAAGTCAACACACTAAAACCACACATTTAATTAAAGGTTCCCTCTCAGTAGAGAGGACGTGTGGGGTGGTAACACCTTCCCTACGCGTAACCGACCCCCGAGCCCTATTCTCTAGTTTCGCAAGACCAATCGCTTTCCAAAAAAGGTTTTCCTAATATTTTCCTTAATAAATATTGGTGGCGGCTTCATTGACTTAGGAAAAGTTGTGAACGAGGAAGGTTCTCCCTCGGGGACTTTTTCGGGCGCAACAATGACTATAGGTTTAAAACCTACAACTAGACTCTTTCCAATTCCCTTGTAGGTTTGAATTACTATTTTATTTTAATTCTCAAGTCAATAATGTAATTGAAAGTAACGAAATTTAATTTTTCCCACCATGATTCGTATTTAGCCTTAGGCATGCAGCAGTGTTAAATCTTTTGAGGAAGAGCTTTGTTGCCGCCCATTGTGGTTCTATCCGACTCGAGGGATTAGACTCTGCAGTTACGCACAGAGGATACCCGATTAATAAAAAAATAGAATGAAATTTAAAAAATATACAAATTAATTATAAAAACTCCATTTTTCAAACAAAAATTTTAAAATCCTGAAACTCAATGCATGTGATTCTCTTTTTAAAAAAACAATTAACAAATCAAAGAGTTATTTTAACTTAAAACTTTCATATTTTTTTTGGGTACTCATATGATGTACATAATATAATTTTTGGTGTAAAAATATGTTGAACATAATATAATTACACAGTTTATTCATTAAAAACTATATAAATACACTATTTTATACACTAATTATCTTTTTTTCCCTTTTTTTTATATTCCATCCGTTTGGGTTAAAAGCTTGAGAACCTTTGAGGCAACAAAAGAAGCTCGAGAAACTTCGCTTATAAAAAAACTCCAAAACCTCCTGCCAATGAAAATAACATTTTCTTTTGATTTATCATTATTATTTAAATTCTCAAGTCAAAAATGTAATTTCTTTTTTGAGGTAAAAAAATGTAATCTAAAGAGCCATAGACTAATAACCTATTTAATCACATGTATTCATCACCCACTAGTCAAATACGTTAGTCTCATCCACTATCTGTCAGGGGATGAGACACGTCAAACATATCCAGAGACTAATAGCCTATTTAATTATTTGTTAAAAAGACATTTAACCCATTTACATATTATAAAAGTTTTGTCTTGTAAAAAATAAATTTCCAAATTCAATGCTTGTGATTCTCTCTCAAAAAAATGGTTAAATATATTTTCTGTCCTATAAAATTTGGATTTTTTTTATTTTTGTCCCTCAAAAGTTTTTACCTACTTTTGGTTCTCATGACTTTTAATATCGTTTTTATGACTTTTCACGGTGCCTGTAAGCGCTATAAAAAATCATGAGAGACTAAAATTAATGAAAAAAAACTTGAACCAAAAGTAGGTGATAATTTTTGAAGGGACTAAAACAAATATACCCAAATTTTATAAAGATAAAAAACATGTTTAACCGAGAAAGAATTGTAAATTTTAAAATTTTGACTTGTCATTTTTTTTTGACATTTTTTTGACAAGGACTTGTCAAAAAAAATTATAAATACCAAAATTTAATTCTTGTGATCCTATTTAAAAAAGCGATTCCATCTTTTTGGGTTAAATGTGCGAGAATATTCATTTTTATTTACTTTTATTTCTATATAAAAAAATGTTCCTTAACCTCTAGTCAATTAAAAATAATATTTTCATTTATTTGTTTTTTGACTGTATTCATTTGATTTGTTATTATATTGTATTGATTAGGATTTAATTTATATACATAATAAATGTATAAGCATTTTACATTATCTTCTAATAACAACACGTTATTAAATAGAAGTTAGTGTGTTGGTACAATAGATTATTATAATTATTCCATAAATTCCATAAACAATTAAATTATTATATATTTTTTTGAATTATTATCTAAACAATTTCATAAATTATTATCGATCTTGGTTGTAAAAGTTATACACCGTATGTGTATATAAATTAAACTCATTTTTTTGGTAAACTAATGTATCCTCCACGGCGACTGTGGAGACTAATCATTCGAGGTATCTAAGATCCATTTAAGGGTTGACCTCTCCCAACAAATATTTTTTCATACGCACCGGCTAAGGATCGAACTCATATATAAATTAAACTCTTATTATTATTATTATTATTATTATTATGAGTTTAATTTATATACACATATTGTGTATAGGCTTTTAATTACAACCACCACCAATCACAATTCATGGAGTGATTAGTTACCAATTGACTTATTAGTGGTTATCAATTGACCAATTTCTTTTTAATGAAGTGTCAACATGTAATTGGTAGATAGTATAGAACATTTTTTTGACAAAGATAGTATAGAACATGTATACACCTATTGTGTATATAAATTAAATCCTATTATTATTATTATTATTATTATTATTATTATTATTATTATTATGAGTTTAATTTATATATACTAACCATGTATAGGAGTCTTTAAATCAACTTCCAATCAAATTTCACCATTTAGCCACGTCAAATTATTTTCAATTAAAATAAAAAAATTGAAAAATTAGTCAAAGTAACTGCTAATGGGAGGGAAAAGGTTATAAGAACATGGGAAAGTGACATAGCGGTTACTTTGACTTATTTTACGGTTTTTTATTTTAATTGAAAATAATCTAACGTGGCTAAATAGTAAATTGTGATTGGAATGTGATATAAATGTCTCTGAACACCGTCGGTGTATATAAATTAAACTCTATTATTATTATTATTATTATTATTTATAAAAAGATTACAATTTCTGGTAAGAAAAAAGTTTACAAAAAAATAAATTACAAATTGGTTTCCTTTTTTCTTTTTCCTAAAGAAACGCTCCATCAGAAACAAAAACAAATCAAATCAAATCAAATCAAAATCCATCTCATTCTCACAGCAACAAACAATTGATTGCTAATTTTTTCTTCTGGCAACCGACTCAGTCAGCAATGGAAGAGTCACCACCACCCCCACCAACGCCGATGACCATCGACGGTGCCGACAAAGACAAACTGCTAGCCAAATCGTCCGTTCTGACTCGGCGCGAGGTTATCGAACGACGACTCCGCCGAGTGAAGCAACTCGCTCGCATTTATAAGGGTCACTACTGGGCTCTCATGGAGGATCTGAAATCCAAGTACAGAGATTACTATTGGATATACGGCAAAAGCCCCTATAAAGACGATGAAGAACACAATCCTGACGGTGTCGTTTTGGGGGATAGAGTAAACGGCACTGATAGTGTTGCTGTTGGAGATGATTTCATTCAATGCGCTTTTAATGGATGCAAGTCGAAGGCAATGGCGCTTACCAAATTCTGTCATACTCATATTTTGTCGGATCCTAAACAGACGCTTTATCGTGGATGCACCGTTGTAGCCAAAAAGTGAGTTTTTATTTATTTATTTTTGATTTCTTGTTTAATTGATTTAGGTTAATGTTTTAGATTATGGGTATAAGGAGAGAACTAGCAATTCATGATCAACAAGCATGGGTGATTTTAGTTTCTTGCAATTTGAAAAATACCGTGATAGATTTTAGGGCTTGATGTTCCTTTATCTATTAATTTATTTGTTTTGTTTTCCTTTCTTGGATTTGGTTGTGTGGCTTTGGAAAAGATGAGTAAGAACACTAGAGGAAACAATGTGTACTGGTTATTGTATTAGTTACTTGCTGTGCCTATGGCTATTGGTTATTTCTTTCTTCCTGATTGCTTGCTTCGTTTTGGGGTTTAGTTTTGAATGAAAAATACCTGTTCAGAGTTGTTTTTTCTTTGGGTTAAAACATAAAGCCTTCAAGTCTAGTTCTTGAGATGAACAACGAGGCTCCTATGTCAAAGGGACAAGGTTGATTCAGAATTCTTGAGAATGAACGAGTATTGCATTTTATTGTTCAAACCATGTCTTTCAGATATTTTCATCTTAGCATAGGTTATGATACTGGGTTTGGGCCTTAGCCCAATAGAGGGGCTGAATGGAGAAATTAGAGAGAATCGTGTATGTGGCAGTTAGTAGGGGATAAGGGTCATTTGGTTGTTTTGTTTGTTAGAGAACCTTTAGAGGTTGGGTATAGAGAGGTTGTCATCTCATCTGAGGAGCAATAGCTATGGGTAGCAAGGGATTTTTCATCTGAAATAAGCTGGAGTGGGCTTTCATGAGCATGGTGGGTGAAGAAGCAATGCTTTGGTTTCACTCTTAATGCCAAGAAAACCTTGATGCAGATTGGGAAGCGTTATCTCAGGCTGTAACAAGGAGGTTCAGCTTTGGTGATGGGATTTTGTAGGTCTGGACACATTGGATAAAAGGAACAATAAAATCACCCATGGATTTCTTTGAGCATCCAGTTGAAAAGATGAAGGAACAAAGAATGGGAGTGGAGGAGAAGAGAAACATCAACCAAATTGGGCGTGAAGTGATGGGGAGTGGTGGAAAGAATGGTGGTGTGAAAGCTCCGTGGCGATACCATCAGATCAGAGAATTCGTGCGACATCAACTGAGATCCAAGCCACGAGAGAATCGATTTACAAGGAATGAAGTATGGAGCGAGGAAGAAAGAACTGTCAGACACTGTTTCACTCACAGCGGTGACCCTTCCACGACGATTACCACCATCCAAGCCACCAGATCTGGTAGTTCATAACCCACATGTGGCTGATAGTGTGTTTTCACCAAGGGAGTCACTATAACCATGCGAACCGCCGAACAGAGGTCCACTAGCGGTAGTCCCTCCACAACCATAACGGTTGGTGCTTACGAAGGAAAACTCGTCCCAGATGAGGGGATTGCAAATAATACTTGGTTGGGTGTTATACAAAGGGGGGGGGGGTGGTGGTGGTCTAATCCTTGACATATTGGGCCAGGCCCAATTTGATACTAGCAATTACTGGTTTCTTGGACAATGGGATCTAGATCGCTTAGTGCAAAGACAAACTCCCGTGACCATAACCCATGGCACACCTAGCCTAAATCTGAAACATGGAGTGGAGTCGTCGCGAGGGAAAAATATGGATGGGGGTTTGGTGAAGTATAAAATCTGGATAGGGGTTTGGTGAAAGTTACGTCAATTATTTTCTTCTAATGGTATCTTGCGGATCTCAAGGTTGAGCAATGTTCTTACTTCCAGAAGAGCATTAACGGGGTTCATCAAATTTGGAAGGAAATGGATTGATATAGAGTTATTAACACAATTAACACAATACCTTGATGAGTGGGTTTTGGAGGATCTAAAGGGGGTTTCAGAAAATGCGGTGCATAATTTTATTCCTCCCTTTGCAGTTGATGAGTTGCACAAGCTTGATTGGGCATTAGAGTAGGTTCCATTCTATTTCATGTTAGCTTTTGGGTTCAGAGGAAAATTAGGAAGTTGATGAAGGATTATGTAAGCCAGTTCCAAGACAGCTTCAAGAATGTGCATTTGAATATCGTCAAAAAGAATAGTCAAGCTCCGGCTGACTTTCTATGCCTGAGTATATCTTTCTATGCCTGATATAGAGTTATTAACACAATACCTTGATGAGTGGGTTTTGGAGAATCTAAAGGGATTTTCAGAAAGTGCGGTGCATAATTTTATTCCTCCCTTTGCAGTTGATGAGTTGCACAAGCTTGATTGGGCATTAGGGTAGGTTCCATTATATTTCATGTTAGCTTTTGGGTTCAGAGGAAAATTAGGAAGTTGATGAAGGATTATGTAAGCCAGTTCCAAGACAGCTTCAAGAATGTGCATTTGAATATCGTCAAAAAGAATAGTCAAGCTCCGGCTGACTTTCTATGCCTGAGTATATCTTTTAGTGCATGTGATAGTCAGCAGCAGATTGTTGGAAAGCCACAAATTCATGCTAAAATCGAAATACAATGTCGTGCTGCAGTAGTCCAATGGCTAAGTGAGAGAATTGATCTACAGAGATATATCCATTTTAGGAGCACTTACATGAATGGAAGAAGCTGTTACCAAGTAATTTTAACTCCCAATCTATTTCTCCTTAATTGCTTACCATGTTACAAGGAAAATACGGTCATTATTGGAGAAAGGTTAGTGTCTAGAAGAAGCTCTTACCAAGTAATTCTTGCTCCGGACAAAGGAGAATCTCAAGTTGTTGAACGTGATTTACATTGGCCTTTGCGTACTACATTAGTTTCTGCAATTGGCTTGGTTTGGTATGATAACTTTGGGAAGAAATCCACTCCAGAGGCATTTTCAAGTTTACCTTCATACATTAATGCTGCAACAGCCAACAGATGCTCTAAGTAACATTGCTTAGTTTATACTTCTATGGCTATTTTCTAATCTTCGAAGAACAGTTAAATTGTTTTCCATTGTTATGGAGCCATGAGAAATGCTTGATCCATTTAGAATAGGATGCATTAAGAATACTACAATACTGATAGGGGCAGTCGGAACAGAAAGAAGGAAATGGCATCGGTACTGCTACCTGCTCTTCAGATAGAGATCTTTTTAATGAGTGACACAGTAATTGGTATAGTCATGCTGTTGGGAATCACTATATTAAACGGGGCACCAGAAGATTCTAAAATTGTGGGGTTTATATTACAGTGGCAGTTTGCCTTTGAGTTCATTACTGTCTTATCTGTTGTTGCTGCAACTTTGGTTTTGCTGCTCACATCAGGGTTCACTAGTGACCTGGAGGTTGTTCATGCGAACACCACACCAATAAAGGGAGAGGATTCAGCTAAGGAGCATACGTCTGGAAGTGGGTATGAGATAGCTCAGCACACACCATAAAATTCCTATGCACTTGGTCTTTGGGTATGCTTCTTGGCATGTATTGCCCGGGGATCCGAATTTCTCCAAGAATGTCCGAGCTTGGAATATTTTCATCGTCGTCACTATCTATGAAGGCCTCCGAGTTCGAACCTTTAACCAGAACTATGTTGGCGTTCAAAGTTGCTTAAATAATTTTGTGGAGCAGTTATTGTTTCACGGTGGTAATATCTCCTAGGAATAATACCCAAGTTACAACTGAAGAGGAGGTACAAAGGCTACTTGCTCCAGTTCTACCTTGGAAGGATAAATTTGAACTCAAATGTTAGTATCCTTATCTCAGTATTATGGACAGAACTGTTTTTTAGCGGTCTGTAGTGTTATGATACTGGGTTTGAGCCTAAGCCCAATAGAGGGGCTGAATGGAGAAATTAGAGAGAATGGTGTATGTGGCTGTTAGTAGGGGATAGGAACGAATGTATAGGTAAGAGATAAGGGAAAAGGGGATCATTCTGTTGTTTTGTTCGTTAGAACCTTTAGAGGGTGGGGGGATAGAGAGGTTGTCATCTCCTCTCTGAGGAGCAATTGCTCTGGGGTTACATGGGAATTTTCTTATGTTATACGGTTACATTTTCAATAAATAATAACATTTCTGTTTTGCAGTAATTCAGGTTCTTTCATCTTGCATGCTGAAATTTCCAAACCATGATTTCCAAACCATATCTTTAGACTTCATTTTAGTTGTTTGTCATGGCAGTATAACCAGTGTTATCAAATCAGGATACACATTGTGTATCGCTAGGCCCAAAAACTGAATCGTGTATCGTATCGTGTATCGTATCGTAAAATACATAAACAAAAATATATATAACATTTTGAGTAAATCTAAGGTAGCATTAGCAAAAAACATGAAGTTCAAAATAATTTAAGTCATAAATAAACATAACAAGTGGAGAAGAAAATTTGCTCTGAAACGTGGAGAAGAAGTTGTGTTTTATTAATTTATTGTTGTCAATTGTGAAATGTCGTAAATACCCTCGTTTTTAAACTCACGCAAACCGTTCCTCCACTCTTCAAAACGCAAACCGTTTCCTGTTGCACCGTCTTCTTCCTCGCGAAAAAACCCAAAATCACTGCGTTTTACGAAAACGGGCTACGCGACCCGACCCGGCTGCAATTTGTTGCAGAATCCTGCGAGACAATTCTGAATCGCGATTCCGACGCGATACAGGCGATTCAGGGAGCGATTTGGTCACAAAAACGATGCGCCATACGATTTGCATCGTTTGCCATGGATTTCGAATCGTATCGCGATTCGAATCGCACGATACATACGATACTAACTACCATGAGTATAACTATGTGTGTTCTTGTACTATTCAGCTTCTAGACTCTATAGGAAATCATTCTATTCAAAATTAGCAATTTAGTACTTATCTTACTAATTCAATGTAATACTTGATTTGATTGCTCTTTTCGTCATTTATGTCCCCAATTGTTAAATTGATTTTTGTGCTTTTCTATTTTCATGGATTACTAATAAGGTTTTTGGCTTTATGCAGTTTGCCAACAGGGCCATCCTTTTGTAATAAGCCAGTATTGAGATCCACAGTTCCTCTTGTATGCCCTGCTCATTACCAATTAGGTGAAAAGTGCTTGCTTCGTGCATTGAAAAGGGCAGGTTATAATATCTCAAGCAATCGTAAGCCTAGTGTGAAGTTTCATGTATTAGTTCCTGAATTCGTCCGCCAAATTCAAAATAAACGGAAAGCTGCACGGAGGGCAACTTTACCTAAACCTGAGCCAAAATAACCGATATTAAGTTGCTGATTATTGATTCACAAATGACATGATTGCACAGTATTAAGTATATAGGGAGGACAAATTTCAATATCTTAGACATAAATTTGACTTGAATTATGATTTGGTGTAGAAGCATCAGATTCGAATATCTGAGAAACAGAATTATGATTTGATGTTGAAGCATCAATCAAGTGTCAATTAAGAAATGTACTAAGATGTCTGTAAATTTTGAGTGTTATGGTATATCCTAAAATTGTGTTTCTTCGTTCTTGCTATGTCGTTTTGTTGCTAACCTTTGAGCAGCACCAACACCATGGTATATTCAATTGTTGCTTGTTATTTACAATTGGATTTTGTCGGTTTGGATTGGGAATTTCAAACATAAAATTCTCGATGATCATATGGTAAAACATGAAAATGCAGAATAATGAATACATTGGATCTATTGAAGTTTTGATTTTCACAAATTAGAGTCTAACATGTGTTTGTTGTCAAAAAAAGAGTCTAACCTGTGTTGTTTAGCCACTCTTAAAGGAGCCACATTGATTTCTAATGGCAAGATAAAAAAATACCATTTCAAAGACATTTAATATTTTCTATTGTGAAAATGCAAAAAAAGGATGGGAAAGTGAAACCATGTGCAGTTTAATTTCTTAGCTCTTTTTAGGCTAACCAATCATTACACATAATTTGTCTGTTATGTTGCTGCATTGATAATGGTTCCGGCTACTAATTCCTTGTGTTATTGTTCCATTTATAAATGATGAAATGCAGACTGTTGTTCCAACTGAAGTGATAAGTCACATGTTTTACATGCTGCAGTTATCAGGGACTATAGCATTCATAGAATACCTTAATCTATTTATTATTATTTTTTATTACGGTCATATATTCTATCATATAAATTGTTTTGTTACGGCAAAGGGTTGGTCCGATGGCTCGGATCCCACGTCCCACCCGACCCAAGGTGTTAGGTTCAAATCTTGGGTGTGACAAAAATCTTGTTGGGAGAGGAAAACACACGAACAAAGCCAAATATACGGGCACCAATAACACACTAGCAAAAAAAAGATTGTTTTGTGATTGTAAAAAAAAATTGTTTTGTTACCGGACTTAAGGTTTGTTAGTGTACTGTTGTGTTTTTTTAACACTTGAACAGTTGAACTCCTCCTTATTGAGGAGCTCTAGCAGTTTTTTCAAATCAGAAAGGAAATGATTTTACAATAAAAAACCACAGAACGAGGCAAGTTCTTCTATGAAGAAACTATTACACTCGAGATTTCATTTTACAGAAAAAATAGTTCCGACAGAAAATAGAATATTCAAAGAAAGCTCGGGAAGATAGGCTGTTTTTTTACCCCCCTCTTCTCCCTTATACCCCCATAATCTATTTAAACCCCAAATTACCCCTCAAAAAATTAAAAGGAAACTGATTTTTTTAAAACTTTTCGGAATTACCTCAAAAGAGGATAATTCCGAAAGCCAATTTTTTTGAGCTTTCCGGAATCACCTCAAAAGAGGTATTTCCGGAAGCCAAATTGGCTTCCGGAATTATCCTTTTTTAAGGTAATTCCGGAACACAATTTTTAAAATATTTTCGGAATTATGCAAAAACACATAATCCTTGTTGGGTAGTACAATGGTTTAGTCCTTGTTGGGAGGGGATTGAGTTGGCGACTTTATGTATTGCAGATTCGAAAAAGCATGCAAAATAAATCTTGGTACAAATTATCTCTAACTTGGTCCTATCGTACGTGCTAATTTGTTTACCATGTAATTTCGCTGTAAACAAATGAATTCGAAAAGCTTGAACAAAGAGAACTCAAATTAAATCCTTTGAGTCGTCAAGTTGACGGGTTTAAAGTGCAAAACCAATTAACATGATTTCAAAGTGTAAAATTAATGATTTCATAAAAGGACTCAATCAACAAATGTTATCAAGCTCCACCACTGTCCACGCATACCATGCTCTATACCCCTATCTACTTAAGAACATACATGTTTTGAATTTAGACATTAGATGCTAAAGTAGTTCTCGAGCCAACTCTTTCATGTGTTCAACTTTGTATCGTTGGACCAAATACCCCCTAAATAAGTGAACTTTCCGGTTTACCCTAGCGCTTTTATTTTCTTCCAAAAACTCATATCTCGGATTTTTTTGTTACTGAAAAATAAAAAACCTGATTTTTTCGGAATGTTAATTTTAAAGTTCCGTAAATATCAAGAACCAATTTTCCGAAATGTTGATTTTTATAAGGTTCCGGAAAATCAAAAAACTGATTTTTCCAGAACTTTAAAAAAATCAACATTCCGAAAAAATTACCTATTATTTCCGTAGGTTGGGTAAAAATTTAAGGGATACGATAAGTCTATTATATCCCGTGTCAGAGCAATCTTTAACATGATATGATAACTTAATCTTGTGACTTATCCCATCCTCTCTCTAGCTAAAATTTTATCTTGAATTTGAGTTGCATTAGAAACCAGTGGGATAGGATAAGAAAATAATTACTCATTTACCCTTCTAAAATATATTTTAAAATATAAAAATATGAAATCTAATAAAAAACAAATATATATTTAAAAAATCGATGTTAAATTTAAAACCCAAATTGCCTTACAATTACCTTACAAACCAAGGAAGGTAGGGATTTTTTTCCAACGAAAGGTAGGGTTAGACACACGTCGACAGGTCAAATTTGGGCCTTAAAAACCCAAATTGCGGTCTTGTTTAGGGTAATTCACCAGCACCCCACTTCCTCCCCCCAAACATCCATCTTTCCCACCCCACCCCCCAAAACATCCCACTAATACCCCACCCACTCCACCCCCACATGTAACCACCCAACTCCACCATTTTCAGGGCGTCTCCATCGTCCACCGCCACACTGCTATCGTGACATGGTCACCCTACCAAAAGTAAACAACAACACTGTCTCTCCCCCACCCCTCACCCCATTCCCACATGTGACTATCCAACCCCGCCCCTTTCAAGCCATCACCGCCTCACCACCGTCGTAACACTGCCACCCCACATGAAAGACTACTGCGCCACCATCTCTCCCCTCCACAACGACGTTGTCTTCAGCTGCAAAACCATGCAAATTCTGAAGTACCTTCTTCTTATAGCCCAATGCCTACGTGAGGGCAAGGAACTCTGCCTGAGATCTTTCATTCCTGCCTATCTATATGAAGGTCTCACTGAAGTTGTTCAAAACTTGAGGGACAATGTGAAGGTAATAATCATAAAAGGCCCTATTTGGTTTCTTCAACTTTGGTAAATGTCATATTTCGAAGTCATATGCTTTCCACCATTTCTTTTGAATTTCCTCACCATATTGCGGGCTTTGGCCTTACTACCTACACTAGGAAAGAAGTTCCCAAACAAGCTTCTCTCGAATATGTTTCTTCCTTCTGTTCCATGACTCAATTTAACACCTCTTTTGCTCCTTTTGCTTTGAGGCAAGTTGGGCCTGAATGGTTTTGAGCTTCATTTTCCACCACTTTCGAAACTTCTGTCTTTGCCATATGGCAAAAAGAATTGTCCAGGCCTTATGGTGTGGTGTATTACTTGAAAAGTAACAAAATGAAGGTCTTTGTGGTCCATCTACAATTATTCTCTCGCTAATTCCATAGGTTGGGTAAAAATTTAAGGGATATGATAAGTCTATCATATCCAGTGTCAGAGCAATCTTTAACATGATATGATTACTTAGTTCTGTGACTTATCCTATCCTCTCTGGTTAAAATTTTATCCTGAATTTGAGGTGCATTAGAAACCGATGAGATAGGATAAGAAAATAATTACTCATTTACCCTTCTAAAATATATTTTAAAATATAAAAATATGAAATCTAATAAAAAATAAATATATATTTAAAAAATTGATGTTAAATTAAAAATTTTAATTTTTTTTAAAAATATTAATACTAAATTTTAAAAACAATATATCACTTTATGATAAAGGTAATTTTGTCATTTTGTATAATCCAAAAATTAAAAATATATTGAAATTAATTTTTTTTAAAAATGAATGATAAAAATAAAATTATAATTAAAATTTATAAAATAGAAAATGAATTTAATTTTTTAACAAATGAAATATAGTTGCCACAAGGGTATTTTTGTCATTAATATATGTATATATCATATATTTGTTTATTAGTTTACCTAAAATAAATACTATAATAACATATTATATTTGTAATAAAAAAAGAATAATATATTATCTTATTTCTTATCAGGTGTTGCACATCAAACACATGATATGATAGTGATTATCATGTCTCTATCATATCCTATCTCTCTCCTGCTTTATATCATATCCAGGCCATCAAACAACCCTTAAGATTTTTGATTTTTTTCACGCTTGCCACTTTTGCAATAAATATATAGATTTAATTTATATACACAATAGGTGTATAAGTGTTTTACACTATTTACTAATTACAAGTTGATACATAATTAAATAGTGTTGGTGTATTTGCTTATTTCCCTTGTGTTACTAGTAGAAGAAATAGGCCCAGTATATTTTATTAAACTGACCCACTTATTTCTCTTATAACAGGTACACTTGTTGTTGGGCTTTTCTTTGACCCGGTCCAAGTCTTTTGTTCACGCAGAGGGTTAATTGAATCTAAAGAACCCTAAGTTGCCTTCACTTGAGATATTTCTTTCTCTCACTTCACCCTTGTTCTCTCGTTTCTCTCCTCTGGGCTCTGTTCTTCGAAGAGTTACGAAACCCTTCCCTTGTTCTTGCTGATTACTTCTGCGTTTTTCTTCTACGTTTTCTTCCTCTGATGCTGACCTGATCTTTCTTTCTTATTTGCAGGTTTATGTGGCTTCAACAAGCCACAAAACACAACGTTCAGATGAGGAAGATTCACGGCGCCTGGTGTTCAAATGGGAACCACGCTTGTGCAGGAGGAAGAGCTCAGTTGCTGCTGAGCGATGGTTGCTGTGGTTACTGAATCGAAGAAAACCCAGATTTTTGCGAAAGGAGAAAGTGAAAAAGACTATGCTACAGAGGAACAAAAATGTAAAGGAAAACTTTTTTCTACACACTTTATTTCATAGTTCTGTATGTATATATATACATGTATTAGAGTAACTAACCATAGTTTGTTACTAACAAACTATGAACAAACAGTTTGTAATCAGTTTTGCTAAACCTATTGTTACAGATGGTAATTTCAGTTTTCTGCAACAACCTGTTACAAAAAAATTACTTTTACTCTTTTTACTAAACTGTTTTAGAGAAAACAGAATTACAACAAAAATAACACCCTTTCTTAATTCTGATTCTCTTTGAACTGAACAATCCCCATGTCCCTTCTTAACTTGCTGAACTGCTCCCCTTTTACTGCTTTAGTAAAAATATCTGCCTGTTGTTCTTTGGTAGAACAGTACTCCAATCTGATTTTCTGCTTAGTTACCTGATCCCTTAGGAAATGGAATCTGGTTTCAATATGTTTGCTCTTCCCATGAGAAGTGGGATTTTTAGCCAAATTGATTGCTGACTTGTTGTCAAGTAGCAATCTTATAGGTTTGTCACCCTTTAGAAACAATTCTTCCAATAGGGATTCAAGCCAATTAGCTTGACATGCAGTTGCAGAGCCTGCAACATATTCTGCTTCACAGCTAGACAAAGCTACAATGCTTTGTTTTTTGGAGCTCCAAGAAATTGGAGCTTCATTAAACTTGAACAAGTAACCACTGGTACTTCTTCTATCTGCCTTATCACCACACCAGTCCGAATCTGAGTAGCCTTTCAGTTCTGTCCCCTTAGCACTTTGTCCTCTAGGAAATAGAATTCCATAGTGTAGTGTACCTTTAACATATCTAAGCACCCTCTTTGCAGCAAGTAAATGAGGTTTTAATGGCTTATTCATATGTCTGCTTACCAAACCAGTAGCATAGCAAATATCAGGTCTTGTGTGACACAAATACCTTAGTGAGCCAATAGTGCTTCTATACAAGGTAGGATCCACTGCCTCATGCTCCTCTTCAGCCACTTGAACACTGCCTTCAGTAGGTGTAGTTGCTGGATTACATTCCAGCATGTTGAACCTCTTTAGAATGTCTGCAGCATACTTAGCTTGGTGTAGGATCAGACCCTGTTCTGTATAGAGCAGTTCCAGCCCTAGGAAATAGGACAATTTTCCCAAGTCTGTCATCTCAAACTCTGACTTCATTTGCAGTTTGAATTCTGCAATTTCTGCCTTGTTGCTCCCTGTCACTAACAAGTCATCCACATATAAGCACACAATCAGAATATCAGCAACTTGTTTCTGCCTTACATACAAGCCATACTCCACTGTGCACTTTTTCAGTCCTAAGTCACAGAAAAACTGATCTATTCTCTTGTTCCAAGCCCTTGGGGCTTGCTTTAAGCCATATAGAGCCTTATGCAATCGAAATACTCTATCTTCCTTACCTTTAACTTCAAACCCAGGTGGCTGGTCCACAAAGACTGTCTCCTCAAGTGGACCATTGAGGAAGGCAGACTTCACATCAAGGTGAGACAAAGTCCACTCCCTGCTGCTTGCAAGGGCAATGACCATTCTTATGGTTTCATGCCTTGCAACTGGTGAGAAGACTTCAAAGAAATCAAATCCCTCTCTTTGTTGAAACCCCTTTGCCACCAATCTGGCCTTGTGCTTCACTACCTTCCCTGCTGGATTCAGTTTCAGCTTGAAGACCCACTTAACTGCTATAGACTTCATTCCTTTAGGCAACAGAGTTAATTCCCAAGTCTCATTCTTTTCAATGGACTTGAGTTCATCTTCCATTGCATCTTTCCAAGCTTTACTGCTTAAAGCTTCTTTCACACTAACTGGTTCAGCATCAGCCATCATGGCCAGCTGAACTAGATCACCATCATTAGTAATTTCATCATCATTGATTACCTCAAAGTCAGTGAATCTGCTTGGTAGCTGTCTCTGCCTCTGTGGCCTTGGGGCAGGTACTGTTTCTGCTGGTTCTTCATTGTCATCACTCTCACTGCTGCTAGTGTCAACTTCTGGAGCAGCTGTAGGTTCTGCAGCAGCCTCAATAGTGTCTAAATTCACCTGTACAGCAGGTTGAGGACTGGTTTGATTGGATTTGTTCCAATCGCAACACTCATTCTCAAGTACAATCACATCTCTATTGATCTCTACCTTGTTACTGGTAGGATTATAGACCCTGTAACCACCAGTAGGGTGGTAACCAACCAGAATCAGTGGCTTGCTTTTGTCCTCTAGCTTCCTCCTAGTAGCATCAGGTACATGTCCATAGCACAATGAACCAAATACCTTTAGGTGTGACACAGTGGGTTTTCTGCCTAGCCAAACCTCTTCAGGAACCTTTCCTTCAAGCTTCTTTGTAGGACACTTATTCAGCAAATAGGTTGCTGTCATCACAGCTTCTCCCCACAGCTTGTGAGGTAACTGTTTCTGTTTCAGCATGCTCCTAGTCATATCTAGGATGCTCCTGTTTCTTCTTTCAGCCTAAACCATTGTGTTGTGGTGTGTAGGGAGGAGTTACCTCATGGATAATTCCTTCCTTTGAGCACAACACCTCAAACTCATTTGAAGTGAATTCCCCTCCACCATCAGTTCTCAATACTTTGATGGCTTTGCCACTTTGCTTTTCAGCCATAGCCTTGAACCTTTTGAAGCTCTCAAGAGCCTCACTCTTAGCCTTTATCAAGTACACCCAAAGCATCCTTGAGTATTCATCCACAAAAGATATAAAATACTTATTACCTCCAATGGATTGAACCTCAAAAGGACCACATATATCAGAATACACCACTTCAAGCACTTCCTTGGCTCTTCCCTTCAAATCTGATTTGAATTCTGCCTTGGCTGTTTGCCCACTAAACACACAGTGCAGGCCTTCTCAGGTGACTCTGTCTTAGGCAATCCATGGACCAAACCCTTAGTATGCAATGAGGATAGACTTCTGAAATTTAAGTGACCATACCTTTGGTGCCATAGTAGACTTTCTGAATCTGTCTCAGTGGTGTGTAGGCATTCTGCATCAGCTGCTTCAAGACATGTCTTGAAAGTTCTATTCTTAGACAATGGAGAGGTTAGAATCAACTGCTCCTTAGTGTCATAGAGTTTCAGTAGGTTGTCTCTAATGGTAATAGAGAACCCTTTCTCAATCAGCTGCCCCACACTCATTAAGTTGTTCCTCATCTTGGGAATGTACCACACATTCTCAATTAGCACCTTCTGACCATCTGATCTTTGAATGAGTATGTCACCCATTCCTTCAGCCATCATACTTTCATTGTCAGCACACCTAATGGATCTCCTCTTGGTTGGATCAAAGTTGATCAGCCACACTTTAGTCCCTGTCATGTGATTTGAGCATGCTGTGTCCAAGTACCAAATGTCAACCACTGTTTTCCCATCACTTGTAGTAATCATGAAAGCCACACAATCTGCCTTGTCATGAGCTGTAGCCATGAAGGCTATTGGATCAGAATCAGAATCTGATTCTTGAGCCACATTTGCCTCCTCTTCCTTATCCTTATCTTTCTTGCCTTTGGACCAGCAATCACTAGCATAGTGGCCATATTTTTTGCAATTCCAGCACTGTATGTGCTTCTTATCAGCAGGTTCCTTCTTGGCTTTAGAGGTGCTGGATCCTCCTGTCTTAGTAGAATCTGGACCCTTCCCTTTGCCTTTGCTAGGATTCCAGTTTCCCTTCTTCTTCCCTTTGGACCAATTTGACTTGGAGGTTTTTGCTTGGAAGGCTGTTTCCTTCTCTTTCACCTGTCCCTCCATTTCATCAAGATTGATTTCCTTGGCCTCTAGTGTACTTTGCAGCTGCTCAACTGTCATTGTTGATAGGTCCTTAGTGTCTTGAATTGAATTCACCACAAATCCAAATCTTGGTGATAGGGATCTGACAATCTTCTCACAAATTTGCTGATTTGTGAGTTGTTCCCCATTCAATGCCATTGCATTAGTGATGGCCCTTAGCCTAGCCACATAATCTGTAATCTTTTCTTTGTCTTGCATCTTTGTGCCTTCATACTTCATTCTTAATGCATTTAACTTGACTTTCTTAACTTGTGCATCTCCCACAAAGCTAATTTTTAGAATGTCCCAGGCTTCCTTTGAAGTTCTTGCATTCCTTATCTTGTCAAAGTTTGATTCATCACAACCTTGATGAATCAAATATTTCCCTTTACAGTCTTTCTTTCTGTTTTCTGCATAGCTTGCCCTTTCAGCCACTGTTGGCTCTTCAGGCAGGTTATCATAGCCATCTGTGACTATTTCTAGCAAATCTTGGAAGCCAAATATTGCTTCCATCTCAATACACCATCTATCATAGTTCTTGTTTGTAAGTTTTGGTATGTTTGCAGGTAGACTACTGGCTGCCATTCTTGGCTCTTGAAAAAAACTTTTCTCTTACTGTTTTTTTTCGCCTTCTGTAATCTGTCACACTGACCACACCTTTCAGCAACACACTCTGCACACTTACACTGAATCTTTATCAGAATCTTGATCCCAAGAACGTAACTGAAGCTCTTAGATACCACTTTGTTGGTGTATTTGCTTATTTCCCTTGTGTTACTAGTAGAAGAAATAGGCCCAGTATATTTTATTAAACTGACCCACTTATTTCTCTTATAACAGGTACACTTGTTGTTGGGCTTTTCTTTGACCCGGTCCAAGTCTTTTGTTCACGCAGAGGGTTAATTGAATCTAAAGAACCCTAAGTTGCCTTCACTTGAGATATTTCTTTCTCTCACTTCACCCTTGTTCTCTCGTTTCTCTCCTCTGGGCTCTGTTCTTCGAAGAGTTACGAAACCCTTCCCTTGTTCTTGCTGATTTCTTCTGCGTTTTTTCTTCTACGTTTTCTTCCTCTGATGCTGACCTGATCTTACTTTCTTATTTGCAGGTTTATGTGGCTTCAACAAGCCACAAAACACAACGTTCAGATGAGGAAGATTCACGGCGCCTGGTGTTCAAATGGGAACCACGCTTGTGCAGGAGGAAGAGCTCAGTTGCTGCTGAGCGATGGTTGCTGTGGTTACTGAATCGAAGAAAACCCAGATTTTTGCGAAAGGAGAAAGTGAAAAAGACTATGCTACAGAGGAACAAAAAATGTAAAGGAAAACTTTTTTCTACACACTTTATTTCATAGTTCTGTATGTATATATATACATGTATTAGAGTAACTAACCATAGTTTGTTACTAACAAACTATGAACAAACAGTTTGTAATCAGTTTTGCTAAACCTATTGTTACAGATGGTAATTTCAGTTTTCTGCAACAACCTGTTACAAAAAAATTACTTTTACTCTTTTTACTAAACTGTTTTAGAGAAAACAGAATTACAACAAAAATAACAAATAGAAGTTAGTTAATTAGTAACCACCTAATATATCAACCATACCATGAATCATTATTGGTTGTAAAAAAGTTTATCCCGATAGTGTTTAACAATTAAACTCTAAATATATTTTCTTGATTACCTATTGTTTACGTCTTGTTTATTTCTTTTTTTGATTAAAGTTACGTCTCGTTATTCTCGAGTAGAGAAATATCACTCCCACTAAATATATCTTATTGGAAGAGTACGAATTTTCATTCGATCGCGTGTCAATTATATCAATTTCCGTATGTACATGAAGTTTAATTTTTTTTTGACAAATATATGTACGTGAAGTTGATATCATACTCTCAATTTCTCAAACCATTTTATAATTGAGAACTTTTCCGATATACACACGTACTTTTGCACCCTTTTAACTAAGGCTTTACGTTACGCTTGATAGAGATTTTGTCCATAGCAGTTTAGATTGAGCGAATCTGAAAAATTCTCACAAGCTACGTGAGTGAATTCTCAATTTAGTTTATTTATTATCACTCTTTTTTCTATTTGGTTCTTAAATTAAAAAATTATAATAATAAATAGTCTCTAAATTATTTTAAATCCATCAAATTAGTTCATTAAATATTCTAAAAATAAGAGAGAGAATGATAATTCAAAGACTAATTTAATGAGTTTATAATGATTTAGGATTATTTATTTATTTTCTATAATTTAAGGACTAAAATGAAAAGAGAGTAATACTTAATGGGCAAAATTAATGGTTTACTCCAAGTATGCAGAAGATAAACTTGCCTATATTGTATGGTTTGAAAACTACAAGAATAATATATTATTATATATTAAGCGTTAACTTGCCTATAAGTACCACAAAAAATCTAGAGTAGAAGCACAACACACCTTTCTCAAATTTAACTGCTAATTAATCAACCTTAAGCAGGTATTTGTACCTATTTCCATTGTAACAATAGCTACTATGGCTGCTAACAATAATATTTCATTAGCATTGCTCTTCTGCTTTGGATTGTTGGTTGTTCAAGTCACATCTCGCACTCTTCAAGATGCAACCATGTATGAAACACACGAGCAATGGATAGGTCGCAATGGCAAAGTCTACAAGGATACTCAAGAAAGGGAAAGGCGTTTTGAGATATTCAAAGAAAACGTGAATTATATTGAAGCTTCCAACAAAGCGGGTTCTAAACCTTACAAACTAGGCATCAACCAATTTGCAGACCTCACAAATGAGGAGTTCATAGCACCTAGAAATGGATTCAAAGGACATATGCGCTCCTCAATCACGAGGACAACTACTTTTAAGTATGAAAATGTGACTAAAGTACCATCTACCGTTGATTGGAGGAATCAAGGAGCAGTGACACATGTGAAGGATCAAGGTCAATGTGGTAAGTATCTATATGACTAATATAATATTGGATTTAATTTGTGATTAAGATTGAATTGTTATCTAACGCTTGTTGGTCTTTAATTTATCATTGTAGGAAGTTGTTGGGCATTTTCTGCTGTTGCGGCAACCGAAGGAATTCATAAGCTTAGTAGTAAAAAGTTGGTCTCCTTATCAGAACAAGAACTTGTTGATTGTGATATAAATGGTGAAGACGAGGGTTGTGAGGGTGGTCTAATGGATGATGCTTTTAAATTCATCATACAAAATAATGGAATTAGCATTGAAGCTGAATACCCCTATCAAGGTGTTGATGGAACATGCAATGAGAAAGCAAATACTCATATTGTTACCATTACTGGGTATGAGGATGTTCCAGCTAACAGCGAGCGTGCCCTAAAAAAAGCTGTGGCTAATCAACCAATTTCTGTAGCTATTGATGCTAGTGGCTATGACTTTCAATTTTACGAAAGTGGCGTCTTTAGTGGTTCGTGTGGAACTGATTTGGATCACGGTGTTACTGTTGTGGGTTATGGTGTTAGTGATGATGATACTAAGTACTGGTTGGTTAAAAACTCGTGGGGAGCAGAATGGGGTGAAAAGGGATACATTAGGATGAAAAGAGGGGTCAAGGCTTCAGAAGGACTATGTGGCATTGCAATGCAAGCATCATACCCTACTGTTTAAATGCCAAAACTCACACTTGTCTTCCCTAAATTAAGTAATTAGAATAAAGTTATGTGATTGTCTCAGACATTATTAGCTACATATATCGTGGTTTTTATTACTAGTGTATATTTTGTACATCTATTGGTACACTCAAACATTTATCAATAAAATGAAGAAATTAAGTGTAAATCTCGTCATTCAACATTCTCTATCCATAATTACATTTTTTAATCAATTTTCTTTATTCAGAAACCACACAAATCTAATATAGTAAAACAAAGTGTTATACTTGTAGAAGGACTAAAAGTCATTTTTAGTGCTTCTACAAGTATGCCACGTGTCCAATTTTAAGGGTAAATTGGTAAAAATGTTGCTAAAATTAAGAAAAATATTGAGCAGCTTTTGTAGCTTTTTATTTTTTCTCCTCTGCACTCCCACGTTTTGCAACTTTATTCACGTCACCTTACTTTTTGAAGCCACTTCTACATCATCACTTCTGCAAACCAATCACATCACTTACTTGTAAAAAAAATATTTATTTATTTTTTTGAAATGACAAAACGTAGATAGGAGTCTTTAAATACCACTTCTGCAAACAATATCACTCACCTTACTTTCAACATTACTTTTAGCATTTTTTTTTCAATTCTCTCTCTCTCTCTCTTCAACATTTATTTTAACATTTATTTACTTTCACCATTTATTTTAATATTTACTATAAAATTTCAATTGTTTTTTCAAAATAATTATTATTTTTACTTTTAAATATGTTTGTTTTGTTTTTTTAGGTTAATGTAAATAATGCTATTGAATTAAGTTCTAATTGAGTCTATTCATATAAAATAGATACTGATTTTTTTTTAAGTTTCTGCAATTTAAATTTTTTAGGGGCTGGAGCGGTAATGAGGGCGGCAACGGGGGCGACAACGAGATTGGCAACAGAAGCGACAACGGGAGTGACAACAGGATTGACAACGGGAGCGACAACGAAAGCGGCAACATGAGTGGTAATGGGGGCGGCAAGAGGATTGGCAAGGGAAGCCGCAACGGGACTGCAACGCCATTTTTAATATACGAATAACGCACTTGCTTTTTCCAACTTTCTGCAAGGCAAGTTTTTTAAACAAGTGCTTATAAAAAAAGTTTTTTAAACAAGTTGAAATATAATTTTTTATCAAGTTTTTCCTTTTTCTTTTCATTAATTTTACATTTTTAAAATATTTATGGATTCACAGAAAATTATAACAAATATAGTATTACCCATGTGCACGGGTAAAGTACTAGTATTCTTTTTTTTTGTTGACAAGAAAAGTACTAGTATTCTTTATAATGTACAAAACACTCCATAAGTGTCTTGCCATTTCTCTCTTACAAGTCTTGGCTTTTGAAAAACTCAACTCCCCCATTAAAATGTCAATATATTGATTTAGGTTTTCGAAATAAAAGGTAAGTAAAGCAGACAAAAGACACTTCTTCAATAAGTTAATTTGAGAAACTTATTTAATACTTGCTTATAAGCTATTCTAATGAGCTTGTGAAATAAATTAAAAAATATTTATAGACATAATTATTTTTAAACTTATGTTCAAACTCTAATATAAATGTTCATGCCAAACAGTAACTCATAGACCACCTTATCATTCGAGCTTCTCTCCGTGAAGACTACAAAATATATGATACTCTAACCAACATATTGGTAGAGTAGCTTCCTTGACATTCAAGTTGCTAATACAACCATCAGTGAGGAGAAAAAAAACATCATCTCTAGTATCATCTGCGTTTTTTAAGAATAAACAATAAGAAGCAAGTTTGAACCAAAGTAACAATTTCTATTTTTGGTTTTGATATCTTGTAACTCGCTAAACAAGTTGCAGGGGAGAACTATGAGTAATTAGTATTGATCTATATATTTGATACTTGAAGGATTTAAAATACAAGAGGATAATCTTAGACAAAAATTATAGCATATTAATAGAAAAGGAATCGTGTACCCTGAGATGTTGAAGGATTGACCGGAGAGTATGGGAGCGAACTACCCTCATCGACGTCTAGGTTTCAGCATTAGGATTCACCGTCTAATGGGGCAATGATTAAATATCTAAATGGTTGAGGGCATAGACCTCTCATTGGGCTTAACTGAATGATTCAACCCTTCACGGTTCATTCAGAACTAAAAGCCCAACACGTATTTATTAATTATTTAGTGCTTAATAAGAATTGACCATAATATATATTAACAATAATTCTTATATAATTGAATATGTCAATCCACAATAGATTGATTAAATAATTAATCTAACATTCTCCCACTTGGATGACAATAGTCAATTACTAAAGAATAAGAATTTTAAGACTAGAAGTTATGATCATAGCACTTGTCATCCAAAGACAAAGCAAGCTTCAACGCTGCAAAAATTGTATTCGATAGGGAAGACAAATCATACATGTCAAAGACTTACACTTTAAGAGAAATGATGAATTTAGAGTAACATATTTATGTTAAGAGAAATATGTTATTAAAATTGGCCCAAGCATCTAGATGCTATAATGAACTCCCACTAACCCAAAACATCAAAAGACTAATCATAAAAATGAGTTACAATTCTCATACATATAAGTCTCTGGTTAGTGGTTCAGTCGAATGAGTTTTAATTTTATAAAAGGTCTTAGAATATCCACGTTGATCAAAGAATAGTAATTACATATAGGCATAGCTTATTAATACAAGTAATTACTTTTAGTCAAAATCAATGAATGCTCTATGATACCTGACATTCAATTAATCCAAGTTATAGTTAATGAGTAACAATTTTTTTTGTAAAGAATTAGGAAATTCAAAGATCTCTCATTTGAACAATATCAAAACTTAATTTATTTAACAGAAATTACTTGAGTTAATATGGCCATGAGAATGTCAATAACAAAAACAAACATTTATGATCATATAAGTACGTAAACAGTATAAAAGCATACTCGATAGAAGTATTGGCAGCATACTTACAATGTACTTATATATTTATGACTCTACAAAAAATTGCATGCTAAAGGATTCTTGTGCATTTTCCAACAAGTTCGACCTAAACATCAAATTATGATGCTTATTGAGATTACAAGAGTATTTGTATATATCTTAATAAGCAAATGGAGTATGACTTCCTGGCTTGGGCATCAATTTTCTTTGGTGTTAGTTGATCATTATGAGTGTTGATGTCTACTAAGAAGGATTTTGTGACATTTTCTTTTGATAGCTTCTGATGTATTTTTTGAGTATGCCTTCTGAAGAGTCTTCTGAAGTACCTTTTGAAGACCTTCGGAGCAATCTTCTGAACAATCTTCTGAACTATCTTCTGAGATGTCTTCTTTTGAACTTTCTGAAGATTGTTTTGATGCCTTATCTGCTTGTGATACATCATGGTCTATGTCTTCTTGAAGTTGCTGAAGCATCTTGATTTTATGATCTTCTGTTGAGCAAAGCTCTTATGGCTTGATGTTGGAATCAGCTAATACATTTTGGATGTGTCACCTCGTTGACATATAATTCTCTTTGCTTCTGTTATCTTAAGTAAACTTCTTGAATAATCATCTTCTCTCTTTGAGAAGCAATTGGCTCCCTTGCTTTGAGAAGATCCTTACTATTGCTTGCTCTGTTTGAGAAGTTTTTTGAAGAATGTCTTCTCTCCATAGAGTCACATAAGCTGTATCCTTTTATCCATTTTGTCATGAGATATTTTTTTAGCTCTTTCACTAGGTGTGGCTGTGTCTATTGAGTATTTTCACTTTTGAGAAGGTATTTGTTCATCCACCTCTTTACTCGACTTCATGAAGGACTATCTTCTCTTCTGAGAAGCAATACTGTGGCTCTTATCTTTCATATGCCTTCATTTGATTTCTTTGCCAGCATTCATTCTTATTAAGGCATCAGGTGTGCCTTCTTATATATGTAATGGGCAATCTTTGAGGGATATATTCTTGACTAGTAAAGTTGTTGTAACTTCACTGTTTTTTTTTCTTCTGATGTAACCACAAGGCCTTCACGTGAGGTGCTATCATAGCACACTATCTTCTTGAGATATGATTAAATTTTTCCTGCATTTTAAATCACTAAAGAAAATCCATTAGATCACTAATAGATCAGAGAACTTAAACACTTGTTAAAAAAGTTTGTTTCCATCAAAACCAATCCAAGAGATTTTGCCTCAACATGTATAAGTATAACCCGTTGGAGCTTCAAAAGAAGGGAAACAAATTAACAAATTTAGAAGTGGTCCACGCTATGTATCCAGAACTAGATTCAAACCATACATCATATTTGTAAGAACTAGATTTTGAATTTGTTTCCAAATTCCAACCAACAAGTTTAGCCTTACAACCCAACTACCTTCTTTTAGTACTTTTTTTTGGCAATACCTTTTAATTAACACAACTAGTTTTTATGCACGGATGATACTATATGGTCGGTGTATTGCCATGAAGTCATAATAGTAATTTGGACATTGAGTCAAAGAAATTAAAGGAGATTGACAATCAGAGAATTACATTGATCCATAATAATGTATTTGGACATTAGAGGTAAAATATGCATCCCCGTTGACCCTCCCGTTTGCATCCTCGTTGCCACTACCGTTGCCTCTCCCGTTGGCGCTCTCGTTGCCACTCCCGTTGACATTTTACTCCTTTTTAGTAATTATAAAATAGTTATTTGGTAATTTTTTGTAGTGGTTAAATTAATTGATTTTAACAAAAGTAGTTAAATTGATTAGTTTTAGCAGTTATTTTGTAATTTTTGATAGGGGTTAAATTGATTAGTTTTAGTAGTTATTTTAAAAAAATCAGTTTTTTTTTTTAAAAAATGAATTGAAAAAGACTTTTATAAGAAAAACAGTTTTTAAAAACAAAATTTTAAAAAAGTGTATAATTTTTTTTTAAGAAAAATCAGATTTTTTTAAAAAAATTGAAATTTAAAAGTGGTACTGTAGCGTGTCAGAAGTGGTACTGTAGCGAACTGTAGCAATACAGAAGTGGTACTGTAGCGGTACCGTAGTGTACTGTGGCGGCACTGTAGCGTTTTGTCTTTATGCGGTGAATTGTCTATTTTGCCCCTTGTTATACCCCAATTTTGTCCGCTCTCTTTTTACTATAGTCATTTTTATCATCTAGTTTTGTGTGTCGTAAGTCCCGTGTCCTATTACCGCAAGTTAGTTTTTGGGCTCGTTTAGACGCTAGTTCGTTTTATTTGGTCTATACTTAGTAATTCACTTTATTGGGCCTATGTTAGATTTTCTCGTTTGGGCCTTGGCCCACCTTGTCCTTTTCTGGATTTGTCTTTTTAAAATAACATTTTCTCTAATTTAAAAAAATCAGTCTTTTATTTACATTATCACCAAAACAAAAATAAACTTACATAAAAATAAAAAAAATAGAGAAGAACGAAAATAATAAAAAGGGGGTGTCAGTAGCATTAACCTTCAGCCCAACAAGCTGCTTGCCCAACAAGCTGCTTGCCCAGCAAGTCGACTTGCCCAGCAAGTTAACTTGTCCAGCAAGTCTCTTCACCTAACCCTTCACCTATAAAAGGAGGCCATGTCCACGGTGAAAAAGACACCACAGTGATTCAACAAGAACACTGAACACATTCTCTCTCTCTCCCAGCGAAGTTCTCGCTCTCTCTCCCCCCCTCCCTTTTTTATTTTATTTTTCTTTTAGTTAGTTTATTTTTAAATATTATTGATAATTATTTTTCACTAGTTGCACTTTTCATTTTTCTCCTTTGTTAACTTTTCGTTCATATTCAAAACAGAAAAACAAAATAATCATTTTCCTCCAAAAATAAAAATCTTATTTTCAAAATAGGGGATTAAGTCAGCCGTACGGCTGGGTTAGTCATCGTTTTAGGACAAATGGGCCGTACGGCTCAAGAGTCCTAAAATACCTATTCAAATAAAATCACTCCCTACACAAATCGTTTTCTTCCAAAAAATCAAAAATCTTATTTTTAAAAACAGGGGATTAAGCCGGCCGTACGGCCGGGTTATACATCGTTTTTGGATAAATGAACCGTGCGGATCACAAGTCCTAAAATCCCTAAATTAAAAAACACAAACAAACCAAACTCTTTCTACCCAAGAACTACGTAGCCTTTGATTCTCTACCCGAGATACGTAGGAGCAGATGGGGGCCCACATCTGTCAAGTGCAATAATAAAAAATCTTTTTAAGTCTTTTCTCAAATTTTCTTTCGTAGTTCTTAATAAAAATGCAAAAACAAATATTTTTCATCAAGTCTTTTAATTCATTTTTTTTATAAAAGGGAAATAAATATTTTCAAAGTTAATATAGTTTTGCACAATTAATTAGAGGTAACCTTTTCCGAAAGGATGCTGTGGGGTGCTAATACCTTCCCCGCGCATAATCGACTCCCAAACCCAAAATTTGGTTTTCCAGACCGTTTTTTTTTTCAAAGGGATTTTTCAGTGTTTTCCCTTATAATTAAACAGTGATGGCGACTTCATTGAACGCGAGAGATCCTCCAGATTTTTCGGTCACTACACTTCTAAATTGTGCCAAATGTCAAAATTTGGTGATGTCTATACATGTAAATTTGCTGGTATGTGTTTTTATTATATTGTAGTAGACTACCTCAGCACCTTTTGGATTATAAATACCATCAACTACCTTATCGTGTTTCTCCTGGCTCACAGAAAACTATTGGCACGGTTTTCAAAAACTGACACGTCATCATTTACAACTACTCAATTTGTCGTGCACTATCAAGTAATTAAAGTGCAACGGGGTGTATTGGCTATTTCAAATGAATAGTCACAAGCATTACGAAGGAGAGATCAAGACATTATGAATGCTATGAACTTGGTTAACATCACAAAGCATAGGTTACAAACACCAAGGATTACTGGATGGGAGTCTTTATTGCAGGAAGTAATTTTATTTTGCAATAAGAATTCTATTAGTGTTCCTGCTATGGAAGATCTGTTTCTTAAGGGGCAATCACTACATAACCCAAGTGGCATTACAACAGAGCATCATGATCGTGTTGAGTTATTTATACTGTGATAGACATGCAGCTTCAGGAACTTAATGACCGTTTTGGTGAGATTAATACTCAATTGCTCCTTTGTTTGACTTCTTTGGATCCATCTAATTTGTTCTTCGCTATTGATAAAGCAAAGTTGTTGGAATTTGCAAGTTTTTATCCAGATGAGTTCTCTCCATTTAATTTAGTGGTGCTTGGTGATCAACTAGACTGTTATCGTCGATATGCGTAGGAATGTTGAATTTGCTTCTTTGAAAGGACTCCAACAATTTTCGGAGAAGTTGGTTGAAAAGGGAAGACATGTTGTGTATCCACAGGTTTATCTTCTTTTGAAGTTGACACTAGTTTTGCCTGTTGCAACAACAACTGTAGAAAGAGCTTTCTCTGATATGAGTATTGTGAAAAATAGGTTGCGTAACCGGATGAGGGATACATGGATGAACGACTGTCTAGTGACATACATTGAGAGTGATGTATTCAATAACATGGACTCTGAGTTTATTATTCAACGATTTCAGAATATGAAATCACGTAGAGGACAACTATGAAATGTATAATTTATTTATTTATTTAAATATATTAAAGTTGTTTTTAATTATATTTATAGCGATGTGTGTATTTAAAAAATTTGAACCCCTGACCCCGAGTCCTGAGTCCGCCACTGCCTCTCGGATAGAAAAATCTCCACCTTTAAATACATTTTCTCCTACATTTGATGATATATAAATGAACTGTCTCTCAATTTTTAATAAAAGACTCAGATTTCACTGTACTAAAAATTAACATAAGACAATCCCTTCTAAGTGCAATGCAAATATATAAATTGAATTCGTGTCACAATGTCAACCATTCATGGTGTTAAAGTTTAACAAAGTGCGTACACCAAGGGCTAAGCAGAAACATGTGACTTGCTCGAAACCGTTTAATCTAATTGAAAATTTAGCGGAAAGAGTGAATTTGGATTTAGCGCAGTTGAAGAGAGTGTGTGCAGTCAAGAAATCTGAAAATCGGAGTCGTCCGATCAAAATCGAACAGTTTAGGTTTTAAGTACAGTTTTTAATTTTTTCTTAATATAAAATTCAAATTTGAAATCTCAACTGTCCGATATTGATTGGATAGCTCCAAACTTACCGAATACATGATTACTCTCTCTCTCTCTCTCTCTCTCTCTCTCTCTCACTGCACACATACGTGATCTGAAAAGAGTAGGGCAAAAATGGGTTAGTAGTGGCCACAAAAGTGATTCTAACAAGTTTAATATAGATATACTTAGGTGGATTCGAGTCTATTTGATTCATTGAAAACCAAACTCGCCCATAACATGTGCATAATCCGTGAACTACATCCAAACGGTTTGGTTCGGATTTTGTAAAAAAAAAAGACAAAACCAAACCAACCCAATCTAAGTAAATGTAATCAGTTTGGATACAGATTTGGGCAAATCTAATCCAAACAAAGCAAACCCAAAACCAGCTAAACACGCCCAAAGCTTATCCCAGTGTGCTCGCCTTGTTTGAAAAGCACACCTAGCTACTATATATAAAGAATTGGGCAAATCTAATCCAAACAAAGCAAACCTAAAACCAGCTAAACCCACCCAAAGCTTATCCCAGTGTGCTTGCCTTGTTTGAAAAGCACACCTAGCTACTATATATATTATTATTAGGTCAAGGGACATCTTAGAATGTGGATTGGGCCTAACTCAACCCCACAAAACCGACTTGTAAGGTGAGGGTTGCCCCTTCTTTATAAACCCTCTTGAGACCTTATCACTAGTCTATGTGGGACTTGGGATTTCTCTCAATACACTCCCTCACGCGCAGCACTATTGGGCTTGAAGGGTGTTTAATGGTAGGTGGCCCGATGGATCTAAGATAGGCTCTGATACCATCTTAGAATGTGGATTGGGCCTAACTCAACCCCACAAAACTGACTTGTAAGGTGATGGTTGTCTCTTCTTTATAAACCCTCTTGAGATCTTATCACTAGTCTATGTAGGACTTGGGATTTCTCCCGGTAGGAGAAACACAAACACACACATCGTAGCAATACATTACACACTATTTCAAAATATGGGAACCACATGCCAAGAAGCTCAACCTCTTGTTCAAAACATTAAAGTGACTATCCACAAAACATCAATGGTTTTTCCATCCAAAGAAACTGAGAAGAGGACCTTCTTCTTATCAAATATAGACAAGGTCCTAAATTTCGACGTCAGAAGACTTCACTTTTTTGCAGCAAACAAAGATTTTCCACCTCAAATAGTGATTGAGAAGTTCAAGAAAGCTCTCTCAGATGTTCTACTGACTTATGACTTCCTTGCTGGAAGATTAAAGATGAATTCTGAAACCAAAAGGTTAGAGATAGATTGCAATGCAGAGGGTGCTGGCTTTGTTGTGGCTTCTAGCGAGTATGAATTGGATCAAATGGGAAATTTGGCTTATCCTAATCCTGCTTTTGCACAATTTTTTCATATGACTAAGGATTTCATTAAACCAGGTGATCTGCCACTATGTGTTGCACAGGTACAAATCTTTTCATTTTTATACCAATTTAGCTTCCTTAAAGCAATTTCAGTGCATGTTGTTTGTGGGTTTTTTTTATCCATATAATCAACCGATCCCTTTTCTTCTATTTTTTTGTACAAGCAACTGTTTTTTAGTATTAAACAATGATTTTTTATTCAAACTAAACTGAAAATGAAAAAAACTATAGAAAATAGGTTAGTCAAGTGTTTTTTTAAAATTTGTACTGTTTGAACAAAATATACATTAATTGATTAGAGATATTACTCCCTCCGATCCAATCTATAAGAGACAAATCCATAATTTATATATCCCAAGAAATTAATAAGGATAAAAACTTAACTTCTCTCAAACAATACACATTTATGAAATGGTGGATTATACTGTTAATGAATGATATCACCTTAATGTGAACATGAGTAAAAGTTGAATATTTCATCATTTATATATCTTAATATTGATGCGTATTTCTTATAATTTGAAAAAAACAAAGCTACTTTTGTTTCTGTTAACACTTAAAATAGCTGAGACACTACTCGAGGAAGACTCAGCTAAGGTTGTTCACCAGAACTATGCCAAACTGAATCAAACTGAACCAAAGTTAAGTGAATTGTTGTTACTAACAGTTTCAACTGAACTGTTTAAACAATTCGACCGAACTGAACCGAACCGAACTGTCTTAGCAATTCGACCGAACCAAGTTGAACTGTCTTCGGCAGTTCGAGTTCGAATCGAACTGTTTATATTTTGAACTTTTTTCAACCTGTTTAGTCCGATTTGCCCGAACTGTTAAGCTCGAACTGTTAACCAGGCCAAACTTTTTTTTTAAATAATAATAGTCTTAAAAAGTGTTAAAAAAAACTCTCAATAGCCCGACTTTGTATAAACAGTTTGTAGTAATATGCGCAACAAGACAGCAACAAATAGAGTACCTCCGAACACAACAAAGGTGAGTGTAAACAACTGGAGGCCTCTTGCGACTGCCCTGAAGAATTTATCCGCCTCTACAGCGCAAATTCCCCGAGGTACAACCGGTCTCGTCTCAGATTGCAGTAGCAACTGAGGTATCCGAGCTGGCAAGAATGGAAGTGTTTAAGCGACAGGAGATGAACCCAGGAATAATTTGGAAGGAGAGAGTGCAAGAGAGAAATCAGTTTTTTGGATGTGTGACAAGCGCTACTCGAGTAGTGTTTATATAGGCTAAGCACATAGCTGATACCATTAAAACAACCGTTACAAATCAATTATAATATTAAAATATCTGTTACGAAATTAATTATAAAATATCCGTTACGAAGTCAATTATAAAATAACCATTACGAAAAAATATCTGTTACGAAATTAATAGCAATAAAACGGCGTAATAAAATGGCCGTTGTAAAATAAAATCAATTTAATTTGCTGTTACAAAATTAAAACGGATTTATTTTTGCTGTTACAAAATAAAACGAATTTAATTTGCTGTTACAAAATAAAACGAATTTAATGAATTGCGAAATAAAGCAAAATTAATTCGCTGTTACAAAATTAATTTTACAAAACGGTTTGACCAATAATAGCTTAAAGTTAGTATTTCAGGATAGGCTCATATAAGACCAAAAATAATATATCATTAAGTAAAAATTAGCACAAGACTAATCGTGCGCGCAGGGGGAAAATCAGAAGACTTGCACTGAACCAATCCATGTTGGTCCCAGCTTGTGCGCGCGAGGGAGTCCCTTCTACTCGCTTGTTTAGAAGCTCTCATTAAGCTTTAGTATATAAAGACTTTGGTGAGTCCAAAGTCAAGCAATGTGGGACTTCCCACTTTTGAAATATCTCTTGTTTTCAATAAAACACAACAATCCCCCACATATTTCAAAAGTTGGAAAATAAGTTTATAAAAGAAGTTTTCTGGGTTAACATCGTAGATGTAATGCATCGGAGCTGTATAGCAAGCTATGGAACCAGTCCTAGACAAATAAAACATAGCATACAGTGAATTGGTTTAGCAAGCTATGGAACCCAAGACACATATTATATGTTAGAGGTTTTACTATCACATTACACCCCCACAATTCTTGTTGTTTCCGCGGTGGTGCGCTACTAGGCCCTGCGCGTGCTCGGTATTCATGAGTGCTCTAGAGACCTCGCCAGGATCTCATGCAAGCGGCCTCACTTGACACTCATATAGGAGATTTCATCAAGTGTATGCTGCAAGTCATACACCACCCATAAGGGCTATGAAAATCATTAAAAGCTTTAAGCTTAACCTTTTAACCCTGCAGTCTAGAACTATCACAATAACACCATAGGAATGGGCAATAATAAAATTAATTACTTGAATTAATCTTTCAGTGCTAGCAATATCAAGAAGTGACTTGTTTTTACCAAATTGAACCTTATTCATGGGATCTCCAATCACAAAGGTTGGGTTACCATCACTTCTTAATTTCAATTGGCTTAAGTCTCATTCCCCTCGATGTCTCACAGATTAATTTCTTCATTAGGGGTTTTGTCAGAGGATCGGCCAAATTCACTTCTGACTTCACATAGTCGATCGATACAATTCCATATTTTTGCAATTGTTTGACAACATTATGTCTCAATTGTAGATGTCTATTTTTGCCATTAAAGGTCTTATTATTTGCAACGGCTATTGCCGACTGACTATCACAATGTATTGACACTGATGGTGTCATTTTTATTCCCAAAGGAACTCCAGCTAAAAGGTTCTTCCCCCATTCCGCTTCAGTATCAGCCAATTCTTGAGCTACAAATTCCGACTCCAAAGTCGATCTAGCTATTATGGATTGTTTGGATGACCTCCAAGTTACCGCACCACCACTAAGTGTAAAAATATAACCACTAGTGGATTTTGTCTCATCTGAATCAGTTATCCAGTTAGCATCACAGTATCATTCTAATACTGCGGGAAATCCACTGTACATAATACCATAATTTGTGGTACCTCTCAAGTACTGCATGAGATGAGCAATTGCCTTCCCATGATCCAGACCAGGATTATGAGTATACCTACTCAGACGACCGACAGCAAACGCAATGTCCAGTCGAGAAAAAGTTCATTAAATGCAGTTGGCTCCCAATTACTTGGGCATATTGAGGTTGGTCAACAGGATTACCTCTATTTTTCTTCAAGTGTGGGTTAGCTTCATAAGGGTTACTCAATGGGGCAAAGTCAAACTTCCTAAGAAGTTTCTCAACATAATGTTCCTGTGATAGTATAATACTATCACCTTCCCTAATGACTCTAACTCCTAACTTTACACTTGCTTCACCCATATCTTTCATATCAAAATTAGATGAAAGAAAATACAATTAGAGGTTTTGAAACCAAGTTTTTGTTTTCTTAGGATCAGGCAACATAACTTAAGCAAAACACCCCCACACTTTTAAATATTTCAAGTTTATAGAGAATTAAAAAAACAATTCTCATTCTTTAAACAATTTTGGAGATATACCTTACCTCCATGCTCAACTCTAGTTCTTCATTAAACAAACTCAATTTGTCCGAGTCCATCAAACAGAGAATTTACATCCTGCGTTCTGCGGCTTGGATAAGGCCTTCTCACCCCCCGTAGAATTATTCTCCTCAACGGATGAACCTCATCAAAAAGAAGATTTGTTGTCGCATATAATAATAATAGTAATAATAATAATAATAATAATAATAATAATAATAATAATAATAATAATAATAATAATAATAATAATAATAATAAGGAACAATTAGTCATATGCCAATAGTTTCTATTTCTACTTTGGAAAGCTGAACAAAGTTTTTATGCCAACAAGTAGAAAAAGCATTTTTATTCTCTTCTTAGATACTTAAGCAGGGGCTACACTAGTTCAATCAAAATTAAGGGAGGAAAAGGCCAAATTTTCCATGTATATAATAATTCAAATAGTTTGGCATAAATTTGGCTCATAGTATTTATCATCAATCCCAAAATAATTTCACTAAATATGAAATTGCCATTTTAACAATGCAAAGATGTGTGGCGCCATGCGGTAGACAAATATATAAACATGGCGAGAAAAAAAATATGTATTTGTTCAAAGCCCTTTCGGTTAATATTGAATATTAAATGAGCATATCCCAATTTTCGGCAATGCTTAGACAACAAGCTAGGAATATTTGAATTGAAAATTCAGATCAACCACATAGTAAAAAAAATCACCCCAATATTTGAATTGAAAACTTTTTTTGTAACATCCTGGGCCCTTTTCTTACTTAGTAGGCTACCCAGCGATGCACTCATGACCTTCTCCACCCCCCTGTGGAGTTTTTGCCTTCCGTGGGAATCGAACCATGTACCCTGGGGCTCAAGTACATGCTCAATGCATTCCCACTACCAATATGCAACACGGTATGCGACTCAATGCCATGCACATGCATGTGGTACCATTGGAGCAGAACTCCCAACTTAAAATCTGCCAATAAATAGTGGCATCAACAAGGCATAAGCCTTCAACTTAATTTGCCAGTCCAGGCCAACTTATTTGAGCATCATCTCCAACTTGGAATGCTATGTATGTGACGCGATGTGAATGCCCAAACAATCAATAATAATAGTTACATAGCAATACAACAACAAGAGGAATTCCACGTTGGCCATAGGCCTACAATTTAATATCTTGCCAATAAGTAGAGGCAATCCAACCAGATACGACATCACCTGCAAATTCGCCACTTTCGACAAAGTATACTACTTAACAAATTAACCAACATAAACTACAAACAAATGCATAGTTATTCGGGCCATCTTCGACCATATCTGGTTAATTAGTTACCTTCCAGATTTTTCTATCCGGTACTGCTAATTCTGTCCTACACTATTACTAAAGTCTACACTGGTTATTAGTTGCACCTGTCAAAATCATTAGGCTACTCGTTTGCGGCTTCCACTACTAAGTTCCTTTGATACCACTAATGTTTCTTATCACAACATTATTAATTCGGCTGCATTTGAATAATCCTATTGCTAAACAATTATCATACCAATTATTAGTGTCGTCTTTGTTACACTATTACTAGCAGAAATGTACTAATCCTATCACTTTTATACATCCCAATGTATCTTGGTTTAGGTGCCTAAATAATTCAAGTAGCTGTTACTAACAATTACGCGCCAAGATATACGGTGCGTTTCACCGTAGACGGTGCGCCCTACCGCACCAACATACGAGAAGCCCAATTCGCCGGCAACCATATGTCGCTCCCCACAAAGGGTGCGCCGTTCGGTCCTCCCCCTCCCTACTCGCTATGTGCGCCGTTCGGCCTCTCCCTCCCTACTCGCTATGTGCGCGCGGCGCACAGGCTTCGCCGCCCTGCGCCGCCGTCCCCGTTATGCGCATTCCGTTTCCTTCTCTTACGATCCTTATTTCAAATTAATACAACCATGGCAACGCACAACCGATCGCATGAAACAATTTCCAGGGCCAGCAACATAGAACTCAATAACGTGACAATTAGCTCAACGAGAATAATTTTTTAGTAACATACAAACAACACAATCATAAACGGTGGCAATTCATAAATCCCAATCCTACATATAATCTTTCATGTACCCTGTTATAGAGTTAGAACCCCACCCTTACCTGATATCGAAGCATCTTCCAAGGGCAAATCTCTACAGAGACAAATTACGAGTTCTCAAGCGTGAATCAATTCCAGCAGGACAATGTTTGACTCGAATTTGTACAATCGTGCAACAACAACAATGACAGTACAAAAGTCATATATCAAACATATTAAATATAATTAATCGCTTTAAATGTGTTTTTCAAAGTACCTATGCGATGTTAGTGTTTGGAAGTCGCAACTTGGAGGACTCAAAACGTTCACATACAATCCCAATCCGCAAACTAACGGGAGCTTGACACGCGAAGATCAACAACGAATTTTGTTTCTTAGCCATGGTCTCTTGCTTTGGGCACAGATATGGTCGAAGATGGCCCTGAATAACTAATTTTTTGTAACATCCTGGGCCCTTTTGAGTACTCAATTAGTTAAGTACATGCTCAATGCATTCCCCTTTTGAGTACTCAATTAGTTAAGTACTCAAAAGGGCTCAAGTACATGCTCAATGCATTCCCACTACCAATTTGTTAAGTACTCAAAGCAAGAGGGAAATCAGACCATGGCTAATTTTTCTACTAAGTAAGAAAAATCTGGAAGGTAACTAATTAACCAGATATGGTCGAAGATGGCCCGAATAACTATGCGTTTGTTTGTAGTTTATGTTGGTTAATTTGTTAAGTAGTATACTTTGTCGAAAGTGGCGAATTTGCAGGTGATGTCGTATCTGGTTGGATTGCCTCTACTTATTGGCAAGATATTAAATTGTAGGCCTATGGCCAACGTGGAATTCCTCTTGTTGTTGTATTGCTATGTAACTATTATTATTGATTGTTTGGGCATTCACATCGCGTCACATACATAGCATTCCAAGTTGGAGATGATGCTCAAATAAGTTGGCCTGGACTGGCAAATTAAGTTGAAGGCTTATGCCTTGTTGATGCCACTATTTATTGGCAGATTTTAAGTTGGGAGTTCTGCTCCAATGGTACCACATGCATGTGCATGGCATTGAGTCGCATACCGTGTTGCATATTTAAGTGGTTATGTTGATGACTCGTGATGATTGAAGTTGTTTGATAGCTGTGAAGTGGTGAATTTACATTTCCTGAATCTAATATATTCTTTTTCATATGTCCTATTATATGGTTCGACATCTCACCCCTTCTGTTTGAATGTTACCCCCTGTTGGTAACGTGCAGGTAATCGCGAATGAAGACCGTTTACCTTCATTAGTTTGAGTCGGTGTCGTCGCTCTGATACGTAGCACTCGGGGGGGGGGGGGGATGAACGCATGTTTTCCTTATTGATTATGTTTTTTTTAAGTCGAAAGTGTAGCATTCCATTTGTTCGTTGGAGATTTTGCAACTCTGAATTTGTATTAATTACCGGGTAGAAATGGGTGTTACAACATACACTACAAAAAAATTGCCCATTAGCGAGGGATTTTTCCCTCGCTAAATGCCCCAAATCCGTCGCTAATTCCCATTAGCGAGGGAATTAGCGACGGAATCAGTCACTCGCTAATCTGCTCCTCGCTAGTGGTAATTAGCAAGAGAATTTGATTCCCTCGCTAATTAGTGAGGGGACATTCCGTCGCTAATTCCCTCGCTAATTAGCGAGGGAATATTCCGTCGCTAACTCTGACAGCCACATTTTTTTATATAGTTATTATTATTATTATTATTATTATTATTATTATGGTGTGGTGGGGAAGGGTATTAGGGTAGAGAGAGAAGGAGAGAGAGAGAGAGAGAGAGAGAGAGAGAGAGAGAGAGAGAGAGAGAGAGAGAGAGAGAGAGAGAGAGAAATGAGCTATTTGGTGGTGTGGTGGTGGTGGTGAAGGGTATTATGGTAGAGAGAGAAGGAGAATAGTAAGGGAGAAGGAGAAGAAAGAGAGAGAGAAATGAGTGGTGGTGGTGGTGGTGGTGGTGAAGGGTATTAGGGTAGAGAGAAGATAGAGTGAGAGAAGAGTGTGAGGAGGTGGTGGTGTTGGTGTGGTGGTGGTGGAAGAGTGAAGAGAGAAGAAGAGTGTGAGAGGAGGTGGTGGTGTGGTGGTGGAAGAGTGAAGAGAGAAGAAGAGTGTGAGGAGAGAAAAAGAGAGAAGAGTGTGAGGAGAGTAGGAGAGAAGAGTGTGTGTGAGAATAAATAAGCTGAAAAGTCAGAAATTTAGCGAGGGAATTAGCGAGGGACTGACAATTCTGTCGCTAATCACCTGCACGAAGTCCTATCATCTAAAAGCTGTCAGAAATTAGCGAGGGACTGAAAAATCCGTCGCTAATTAGCGAGGGAACTAAAAATCCGTCGATAATGACAGAATTAGCGAGGGACTAAAAATTCCCTCGCTAATTCCCTCGCTAATAAGCGTTTTTTTGTAGTGAGAAATAAATTATTTCACGGTGTAAGTAAGATGCGCAGATCGATTATTCGAGTCTAGCTTTATTCTTCACAGTTCATTTATAATCACCGATTAATTTATAAATTAGATATGAAGGAAGAAATATTGATCAGACAAATAGTGATACTAAAGATACACTTTAATTAAAATGTTGAAATAGATACCACCTCTGAAATAATTAGGGTTCATCCACCTATAATAAACTGGTCCATCAAGCCTCGCTTCATATGCAAGGTGAACCGGGAGATGCTCCATGAAATCAAAGAAACCGGGAGGATGTATTCTCTCCAACATACAAATAATAAATGGAATATCATGCTCCATTTTAATAAAATAATCCTTTCTCAACGTTGAAGAGTAGAGATTCTTAAAAAATTGACTCACTTCAGTAAGTGGTTACAAAACACACTTTGGTAATGAGATAAAAGCAATTGGAAGTAAACACTCCATGAACACATGGAAATCAAGACTTTTTATCCCATATATCTTCCTAGTGTTCACATCCTCACATCTTGCAAGATTAGAAAAATAACCATATGGCAACCTCAATCATTTCAACCATCGACAAACATCTTTGGATTCTTCTGGTATTAGAGAGTAATTGGCTTTGGGTTTTGACATTGATCAGTGCATTTTAATGCATTATTTAGAGCTTTGCACTTGGCGTTTTTGATTGTGTTATGCACCTAATATTTGAGTCTTAGCATGTTTCAAGACTTTGGGTCCTATTTGAGCATTAGTGTGATTTCTTGATTAATTTTAAATTTAATTGCATATTGACCCTTTTCCACTCTATAGGCCATACCTTTGGCTCTGTTTATTCGATTAAGGTGTGCGAGCATGCGTTTCAAAGCTAAGTAGTGGAGCTACAGTTCCTTATAGTTGAGCTCAAAACCCAACTCAGATGTATTGAAGGTATAAACTACAGATTACTGAAGCAGTATAATTTATAACGAATTTATGGGCCAATTCCTATTTTTATCGGGCTTTTTTCCAAGAACCCATTTAGTGATTAGGGTTTTCGTTTAGTCCTATAGAATTTCGCTGGTTAGAGCGGGATGTGACACTTTTACGCTATCTTATTTTCAAATTACATTTTTTCCCCTAACCACTGTGGAAGCCTAAAACTCTAAGTCAATTCATTGGTGAAAGACTGCTGCTGTAAAGATTTTTGAGGTTCGGTGCTTCATTGTTTATGATATTTCATTTAAGTTTCTAATTTCGTCTCTCTATCAATTTTGCAATTTGTTCTTATTGATTTCAAAATCAGTTCTTCTTGTTTCGTTTAAATCACTTGAATTCTGTTTTTGCAAAACGTGATTCGTTTGTGTATGACGCTTGCTTGTATACAATTTCTTTTCGTAACCCTTGATTATTTTGAATTATTTGATTTCTTAATTTATTTAATTCAAATAGAAATTGATAAAGGATTGACATGAATTCTGATATTGGTTATGTTTAACGGCGCGTGTCTGCTCTCGTGACCGATTGAACCCACTGTTTCGGCGCTTGCTTGAAACAGTGTGAGTTCGTATAGACTAATTAACGCTGGTTTAGTTAGTTTATATCAATTAAGAATGGGTATAAAATGAGACGTTATTTTTAGAACCTGTGATAAATCCGAGAAGAACACCCTAAAATAGATGAATTGCTTGTTCTCAGCAATTGATTTTCTTCATAAATTGAAACAGTTTTCCAGAAAACTCCCTTATTTATTGTTATCTGCCCGTTCTTGATTTTGGTAGTCGTTAATTTAGAGGTCCTTATGAGACGACCAAATTTGCTTACCTTGTTACTCTATTTTATACTTTTAATTATTTTGACCCACGTACGACCTCTGAACAGAAATATTTCCATTAGCCATTGACTTCAAATTCAAATTAGATCTACTTTTGCTACAGTAAAGAGCAGAATCCATTCTAGCCATGTTATTGTCTTTGGTTCTATCTTTCACATTCATCAATGTTAAATATATTGTCAAAGAAATTCTTCTCAATGTGCATAACGTCAAGAAGATTGTGTCTCAAAAAATAATCTTTCCAGTATGGGAGATTCCAAAATGTATTTCTTTTAGTCTAGTTATGCAATCTGCCTTCCAATCGGGAAAGCGTACCAAGTTCTCTGGCTTGTTGCAAATCCATAACTATGATCCAGATTTCACTTGATGTCAACAAAGACGGTGGAGCCCATCTGTTCCAACTACCCCTTTCTTGAAGGTCTTTTTGCTCTTTCTAAATTCATGATCTGACGAAAAGAATCTACAATGAGAGTCAAACCAAGAATCTTTCCCCCTTCAGCATAAACGCCTTTGTGTGTTCCATGCAGTAGGGACATGCCAATTTACCGTGAACAAAATTAACAACATACTTGTAGCGACCGAAAAATCCGGGAAAGGATTCATCGAAATTTGAAATGGAGCCGCCACCAAAGTTTAATTTCAAGGGCAAACGTTGATAAATCCCTTTGATTTGGATAAGAGTCTTTTAAACCAGATTCAGGTTCGGAAGTTGGTTTTGCAAGGGGAAGGTATTAGCACTCCACGAGATCCTTCCTAAGGAAGGTTACCTTTTAATTAATTGTAAAAAGAAGAAAGTTAAGTTTGAAAATATTTATTTTACCCTTTTATCATGAATTAAGAGAAAAGCGTGTTTAAAAAAGGACTTAATAAAATTTATTTATTTTTGTGCCTGACGAGAGTATGCCCCCGCTCCTACGTATCTCCTGGTGCGATGAAGAATTCAAAGATACGTAGTTCTTGGGTAGAATTTTTTTTGTGTGTTGGTGTTTTTTAATTAATATTTTGTATTGTTTTTATAGAGATTTTAGAATTCTTGAGTTGTGCAGCTCATTTGTCTTAAAATGCCAACTAAACCGGTTCTACAACCGACTTAATCCCCTATACTTTTGAAAATTAGATTTTGATAAAAGGTTGTTCAAAGGTAAAATGTGTTTGTATTTTCTTAATTGAAATTTTATTATTCTTATAGAGATTTTAGGACTTTTGAGCTGTACAACTCATTTTTCCTAAAACACAGATTAATCCAATTGTACAATTGGCTTAATCCAATTGTACAATTGGCTTAATCCCCTATTTGGGAAAATATGAATAGTTGTTCAAAAAGAATTTTATTTTGTTGAAAAATACATATAATGTTGTTTAAAAAAATTGTTTTTGAAAGAGAAAGAGAGAAAAGGAGGTGGGTTGCAAAAATAAAACGGTGGTGCAACTAGCTGCTACCTAGTTTTGTTGTTTTCAAAAGCATGAGGAAAGTGGCCCACGAACTAATCCCATGATCAGGGTCACTGTATCATTAAAAAAGGGGGTTGCGACTATAAGCCTTGTTCTGGATCGGCCAAATACTCTTGGGCCCATTCTAGTAAGGCCTTTGTTATATTTGAAGGGTATTGCTTTTCCCACACCCCCTCCTACTCGAAACACACCCCATAAGGGTGTGAAAAGACCAAAAGGCCAGGCCAAACCTCTTTTTTTCACGAATTTTCACCTGTTCGAACACGGGCATTCGAACAGGTTCGAATGACATCGTTCGAGTGTGTTAAATTTTGACTTCACACCCTTTTGGGCGTTTTTCACCTGTTCGCATGAGGTCATGCGAACCTGTTCGCATGACCTCGTTCGAACACATTCGAACGACATCGTTCGAGTGTGTTAAATTTTGACTTCACACCCTTTTGGGCGTTTTTAAACTGTTCGCATGTGGTCATGCGAACCTGTTCGAACAAGGTCGTTCGAACAGTCATAAAACACGTCCTCGCAGCGTCTCACGCGAGGTTATTTTTGGAATAAAATTTGTTAAGGGGTGTGAAAGAGTAGGAGGGGGTGTGGGAAAAGCAAAACCCTATTTGAACTAAGGCCTCTTAATGATATCTAATGCTGACTTAAGCATCGGAGTGTGTGTAGGTACCACTACCCCCCTCGCCGGATCAATGCGAGCGGAAGCATCTCTGTAGCTATCTAATGTTCTTCTAGTAGTGAAAAATATCTATATTTGCATTTATGAAAAGATATTTAAACCTTTAAAAAAATATTATGACTAATATATTCTAAAATACATCACATCTACAATTATATTATGCAAAATATAACAAACTTTGTGCGGTGCGGCAGTGGCGGACCTACGTTGGGTTCAGTTGAACCCCCTGAAAAAAATTGTACTAGTATCCCTATAGTTTTTTTAATCCCCTGAAATTTTAAATTTGTAGTACTACCTTTAGATTTGCACCCTATTTGTACCCAATTTTTAATAAATCAGTTTTATTAATTTCCATATATGACTATTTATAAAACTTTAGAAAGTAATTTTACTGATATTATATACTTTTATGGACTACTTCTCATTTTCATATAATTTAGAACGAAAGTAGGAAAGAGCGTGTAAACATAAATACTAATTTGGTGATTTACTCTTAAATAAATTTGGAGTTAGATAACTTTATTCCTTAATTTTAGTAAATTAAGTAGTTGAAAAAATGTAAACATAACCAATATTTTTGATGATGAATTTTTTTGCACCACCTAGCCTAGGGTTATGAGTCCGCCATTGCGGTGCGGGAATACTAAATATGCAGCACCTTTGCTTTCGGTAAGGAAAAATGAAAAGAAAATAAAGTAAGAGTTGTGGATGATTTTGTTTTTTGGTGAGATCAATGGAGAATGTGTGACTACTATATAGTATTACTAGTACTATACCCGTGCATCCGCACGGGCCGATCGCGTTACGTCATACGATTACCTCAAATAGAAACGTTAGTTTGAAATCTCATTAATCTAAAATCAATTGTAAAATATAGATGATGACTTGCATACGGACAGGTGCTGTCGTGTTCTTTTTAGGAATGAATTTAGACAGTATTTAAATAGTCTGAACATTACCCCATGAAAATAAAGAAAAATTTAAAGTAGATAAAAAAGGAGTTTCAAATAAAAAATTGATAAATATTAAAACTAAAAATGTAAAAGTATCATTTAAAAACAATATGTGCATTTATCCCGTGTGTTTTTATATATCAGTGCAGTGTTTTTTTATATATCAGTGTTGTTATCCCATGTTTTTTTATATATCAGTGCAACTATCCCGTGTTTTTATATATATCATTACAATTATCCCCGTATTTTTTTATATATCAGTGCAGTTGTCCAGTGTTTTTTTTATGTATCAGTGCAGTTATCTCATAGTTTCAATTGATTATTTGAGTTGATTAGTAGATTATTGTAGATAGGGAAAGATAGATAGTAGATTATCAATAACAAATATTTATCCCGTGTTTTTTTATATATCAGTAACAATTATTTGTCCTTTTTTAGGTATTAGTGACAAATATTTGTCGCGTGTGTTTTAAATATTAATCAGTTTAAATAGTCATTAAGCCTTCTTGTTTTTTTAGATAGTAGTTTTCAAAAACTATAATTATCAATGGCAAATATTAATTCCGTGTTTTTTTATATATCACTGCAGTTATCCCCGTGTTTTTTATATATCTGTGCAATTATCTAGTAGTTTCAATTGATTATTTTAGTTGATAGTAGATTATAGTAGATAGTAAATTTGTTAGATGGTAGATTATCAATAAGAAATAATTGTTTTAAATATTAATTAGTAATTTAAATAGTCATTAAGCCTGCTTATTTTTTAGATAGTAGGTTTGTAGTAGTAGGTTTCAAAAAATTTAATTATCAATGACAAATATTAATCTCGTGTTTTTTTATATATTAGTGCAGTTATCTCGTAGTTTCAATTAATTATTTTAGTTGATTAATAGATTATAGTAAATAGTAAAAGAGAGATAGTAGATTATCAATAAGAAATATTTATTTTAAATATTAATCAGTAGTTTAAATAGTTATTAAATATTATTGTTTTTTAGATGTAGGTTTATAGTAGTCTTCCAAAAATTTAATTATCAATGACAAATATTAATCATTTGTCTTTTTATATATTTGTGTAGTTATCCCGTGTGTTTTTATATATCATTACTGTTATCTCATAGTTTCAATTGATTATTTGAGTTGATTAGTAGATTATTGCAGTTATCCCGTATTTTTATATTAGATTATTTGAGTTGATTAGTAGATTATAGTAGATTATAGTAGATTATTGCAGTTATCACATGTCTTTTTAGATAGTAGTTTTATAGTAGTTTTCCAAAATTATAATTATCAATGGTAAATATTAATTATAAATTGTCAAAAAAAATTATAAATATCAATGGTAAATATTAATCCCGTGTTTTTTTATATATCACTACAGTTATCCCGTGTTTTTTTATTTATCAGTGCAGTTATCTCGTAGTTTCAATTGATTATTTTAGTTGATTAGTAGATTATAGTAGATAGGAAACCGTTAGATAGTAGATTATCAATAAGAGATATTTGTTTTAAATATTAATTAAAGTTAGATATTAGATTATAGTAGTAGTCTTCAATTTTTTTAATTAAAGCAGTGTTTGTATAAATTTAGAAATTTAGTTTTTTAATTAAAGTAGTGTTTGTATAAATTTAGAAATTTAGTTAAAAGAATTAAAGTGAAGTGATAAGAGAAAAAGAATAATTATTTATGGGAAAAGTAAAGTAAAAAGAAAAAAAAGGAAGAAAGAGAGTGTAAAAGAAAAGTGAAAATGAGGAAAGAGAGTGTAAGAAGAAAGAGAAAAAAGGAAGAAAGAGAGTGTAAGAGAAAAGTGAAAAATAAAGATGAGAAAAGACATTAATATTCTTTGTTGTTGTATTAGAAAGAATAGGTGACAATTAGTGAAGAAGGCTAATAATGATAGTTCATAGATAGTGTATTAGTATAAATAAATATTAGATTACTTAAATTTTTTTTATAGGAGTTTGATTTTGTTTGATTTGATTGCAGATAATAAAATCACAAACAGAATCAAAATGCTCAGTTAACGGAGACACAGGCCTAAATAATATAAAAAAAATTAACTATTTTCGATTTGATTTAATTTAATTTGTCTTTTTTGTTTAGTTCAATTCGGATTTGACGATCCTAAATATAAGAAGAGTTAGGACAGTATGGAATTTGTCTGGTAGAGGGAAAATAACCAGCTGCAAAGTGTGAAAATGAATTATGTATCTCTATAACTGTCTTATCTTCTCTCATGATTCATGAATTTGGCCTTCAAATAAAGGCAATCGTTTTCCGGCTCATAAATATAGCGATTTGATGGGCAAACTGCTTTTATTAAAGCTGGAGAATATAGTTAGGCAAGGGGGCCTAGTACGTTAATGTCTTACTTCAATAATAGAAAAGATGGATCATGTGCCTGCTCTTATGAAGGATTGTAATCAGTTCAATGGATGGTATGGTACTAATCACCCTTGTCTTTATTTTCTACTTGCCCAGTCTCAATATGAGTGTTCTATTTGTCAATTTTGTTTGTCTCAAATAATTTGTTATTTTAAAATTTTAATGCAATATTTATTATTTTTTCTAATAATACCCTCATTTAGTTTGAGACTTTCCTCCTATCAATGTAAGTTTTCCATTCCTCCCTCCTCATAATAATATAGGGGTATTTTAGTCCCACCATGCTTTTTGAGCATAAAAATTAGCATATCCAATCATTTTCTGAAGACCAGAGCAGAACCTTTTTTTTTTGGCAAAGAGAAGAGAAAAAGTCTCATCAAAACCTTCTGAAACCCGCGCATAACCTTAAACGACAGTTAAATTAAGATGGAGGAAGTACTATTTTTCATGGCTTGTGTCACTGTCTGAATGGGGCCGTGGAGTTTTACCGTGTCATTGGTCTGAGAAGTTAGAAATTAAACTGCACGAACATAATTATTTGTAAATTTTAACTATGCTTTAAAACTCGTACATAATGTAGTGGAAATTTAAGTTCGAATCATTTAACTATTATCTGATTCAAGAATCTCTCCAAGACTCTTCATCTCCTCCGTGTGGGGGGATGACTACCACGATTAAGCCACCTCCTGCGACTGCTCCGTCGCACCAAGAGGAGGATCTCCTTCTTCGTCGCAAAAAGAAACTCAAGTCCAAGGATGATGGAGCATTCACAGACTCCAACATGGATGTATCGTAAAATCCGCCCTCACCCTGAATCCTATAGAGATGTCTTGGTGAGTATCTTTGGGTCATCGGATAACGAAGAGACCGATTGGGGAGACATCATTGATGACAAAGACCTCCCGGAGAACCGGTGGTACAACGACAACTCCATGGAAACAGATCCTCAACCTAAGAATTTCAACCCTAGACCGGTAATCACTTACACGGAGGAAGAACTTACGCTGTGGTCTAAACCTTAGTAATACGCTCATAGTCAAGGTTCTTGGCAAACATATGAACTTCAAACTGTTGGAGAGCAGATTGCAACGCTTATGGCCTCAAGATGGTTCAATCAAGATTACCGATCTAACGGAGGATTATTACTTGGTAAGGCTTACTTCGGCGGAAGATTATCGACATGCCCTATTCGAAGGGCCATGGAAGATAGCGGATCACTATTTAATAGTCCAACGTTTGCGACCCTTATTCTCGCTAATGACTGATATGACAACAAAGATTGTCGTGTGGATTCGAATCCCAAGGTTGCCGTTAGAATTGTGCAATGCGCAATTTCTCCGCCGCATTGGTTCTAATCTTGGGACGATGCTCCGTGTGGATGAACTTACTTCTGTACATGATAGGGGAAAATATGCCCTGCATCTGCGTGGGGGTGGATTTGGATAGACAGCTTGCATCCCATATTGTCATCAATGGTATCTTCATTCCCCTGGAGTACGAGGGCCTACATGCCATATGTTTTCAGTGCGGCAAATATGGACATAAAAAAGATAATTGTCAAGAAATGCTTGAGGTCAAGGATCCAATTGGGGATCAAGATTTGAGAACGGCTCAAGAGAATGCTCATGGTGAAAAGAAGGATGGGGATCCGATAGATTCTATGGTGGTCACTAATGCTAGCACTGACTAGAACACGATGGGGAAGTTAACATTGCCAATGGTAAGGAGGAGGCCGATCCGAGTGGTATGGGTCCTTGGAACATAGTTCAATCAATGACTAGAAGACGACAGCAAGGTCAAAACCAAAGGGGCAATGCACCAGTCTAAGAGGGGAAATGCGTGAATACTACAGGTCATAAAGGCAAAGTTGTGCGTGGGTTGTTCGGGAAGCCTCCTGAAGCTCACCGTGACTGCACAGAAACCTCCCTGGCTACCAATTCTGTCCCTGGCAACATGCTCTCTGGCGGGACTGGTCGTGCATAACAACCCTATGGTGGTCAAAGTTCGCAACCCCCTTGCGGGGCGGAATCAACAACAACGGGCCCAGCCCAAGAAAGCGACCTTGTAGAAGCCCATGTCCAAGGGTGGGAAAAACTCCAAGGAAGGTGTCCATGTGAAACCCAAGCAGAAAGTGGGTCCTGATCTGGCCCCCATATGTTAGCGTCCAAAAGGATTCCCTCGGTGTCAAATTCGCAGAATGATGCGACAAAACGCGAGGAACTCTTGGTTTTAGATCTTATGTGTATACATGAGAAAGGCAGAGTTCAGAACACTCTTGCTTTCCTTGAAAGTTTGGATCCTCTGGGTCAGGCCGCGTCATTCGTAGATCAGGCAGACATTGACTTTGCGAACGCACTTAGAAAACGCAACTCTACTCTTTCCCGCCAAGCTCCTGAGTCGGTCAACCATAATGCGCTGAAGGCCTCTATGGCCATGGATGTCAGATGTCCGGAAAGTGTCATCGGGGTTTTGGAACCTCCTGCTTCAAATACTCCTAAATGATTGTTTGTTGTTGGAATTGCCGTGGCACGGCTGCCAGGGGTTTTGTTAACCTTATTAAAGATCTTAGAATTGAATATCAATTCACCTTTCTTATCTTAATTGAGACCCACCTGAGTGGTGATAGTGCTACTAAATTTATTAACAAACTTAATTTTGATGGCAGGTTCATCCGTGAGGCTCAAGGCCAAGCGGGCGGGATTTGGTGTTTATGGGATGCGTCCCTTTGGAATGTGAATGTGCGTCAGTCCTCAGCCCAATTTGTCCATATGGAAGTCAAGTGGAGGAATCGTAGCCCGTGGTTACTCACTGATGTGTATGGGAGTCCGCACTTTTCCTCTAGGCAGGAGCTGTGGGATACGCTACAAGAGTTGGCCCTGGATATTCAGCTCCCTTGGTCAATTTGGCGACTTCAATACCACCGTTCTGGATTGTGACCGTAGGGGCCCTCCTCTTTTGGGTCCTCAAACCCATGATAGGGGTCTTAGCAACACTATCGATGGAGGGGATCTCTTGGACATTGGTTACTCCGGCGATTACTTCACTTGGAATGGAGATGGTGTCTTCAAAAGATTAGATCATTGTTTGGTTAACTTATCTTGGAGGCTTCAGTATCATGAGGCTAAATTAGTCCACCTCCCTTATTTTAAATCTGACCATCGCTCTCTTCTTTTGCAGATGGAACCGGCTACTTGTCCTAACCATCGCCTTCACCCTTTTAGATTTGAAGCTGTCTGACTCACTCACTCCACCTTTCCTTCGGTTATCCAAAACTCGTGGTGGAGCATGGATCAGGACTTGTAACATCCTCAAAATAATTAATGGAATTATTTGGGTGTTAACCCAATTAAACCAATTTAGTACTTAACTGGTAAATTTATCGAGTGCTAAAATTATTTAATTGTTGTCATCGAATCGTTAACCGGATAATACGGACCAAGGAAGTTTTGGAATCGAAATAGGAGATTTCGATCAATATGGTAAATTGACCGCGTTACAACAAATATATTAAATAAATATATATGTGTATACGTGTGTGCATGTCAGAGGAGAAAAAGAGAGGAAAGGAGAGAAAAGAAGAGAGAGTGGCGTGAGGGAGAAGAGAAGAGGGAGAGAGAAGACTTCACCGAAACGACTTCCGTCCAACACGAAAAATGTTCAGCGCTACTTCCTCTTCGATTTGGTACCAATTTCGTGACGATCAGCTCACTCTCTCTCACTTGGCCATTTTTGTGTTTTGGAGGTTTTGTGGGAAATCCGATTTTGGGTTGGTTTTGAAGGTTTAAGTTCGGTTAGGAACGAACCCAAGGTGGATTACTCGAGTATTAGAGTTCGATTGGTTGATTGGGAGCTAGTTGGGTGAGTTAGGTTGAAAAATCAAAATGTTTGGGGTTATGTGTGAATAGTGTCATGGAGGTTAGAGGAGGAAGATGATGAATAGTGTCCGTGGAGAATTTCGGGGAAATCGGTATTTCGGTCAAAATGAGGTTTCGCGATCGAGTGGAAAGCTTTGGAAGCGGATTGGATGTCGCCGGAGCGGGGAATGTTCGTGTGGCTACTCGGTGAATTCGGCTCGGTCGTGGTTCACGCTTCAAGGGTGAGTTCTACTCACGTTTAGGATTTTATGTTTCGAATTAATTAATTAACTGTTTTATCGCTTTCGCTGGACTGGAATATTTCTGGATATTGTCTGTTTCGAGTTAGGAATTAATCGGAGCGAGTCTCGGGTTGAGTCGTGTTGAAATGAAATTTTTAGTGATTTAATTTCGGAAGATTTTGAGTCAAAAACCATTATTTTTGAATATGTCGAATTTTGATGAAAATCGAATGTGTTGAGTCTTTGATTGGATTGGTTGATCGAGTGAGGACGTTGGATATGTTTTTGTACTATTTTGGTGTTAGGACTGGACTGGAACAGGTATCGGAATTGGTCGGAACGACGAAAATTGCGAAAATGGGATAAAATACAATTCTGTCAAAAGCGCACGACCCGTGCGTCTCAGGCGCACGGATCGTGCGGATCTTTCGGTTTCTGTTTTCAAAAATGCAACACAGGGCGCACGACCCGTGCGTATGGGCGCACGAACCGTGCGTTGTGTTCTGTCCAAATTTTTCAAAGTGCCCTAATTGATTCCGTTTCGATTCCAATCCTCTCCTAATCCTTTCCTAACCCTTATATAATGATATTAGGCTTATGACGCCATGATTTTGGGTGTGTTACAAAGGGTTTTATAAAACGCTTTTTGATGTCTAAACCGTTTCGAAAAACCGAATAATAGTACACGTGTGCGAATATGTTTTATTAATAATAAAGCGGATTATGAGTCCTACGTGGTATAGTATAACTGACGCGGAATGATTATTATTCATTCGTCTAAACTGGTGAATAATTCACGATATATAAATTATATCGATTAAAGGAGTCGGCCCAATGTGGGTGGTTGTATATGATTGTAGATATATATATTATATCGAGTTTGGGTGACGACCCATGTTGACATACTAGGCGGGGCAGTCATGATCCCTTATCCTAGGCCCTGTGCCATTAGGGAAAGTACTATTGGTAAGGGGGTTCACCGGGTTTCAGCGTTCGCGCAGGCGGTGTTATGTTAAAAAGTTGTTGTGCGATACACCGGGGTTAGCGTTCGCGCAGTCGGTGTCGTACTGAGTCATGACATGTACACCGGAGTTTAGCGTTCGCGCAGGCGGTGTCATGTTAAAGGTTTGTTGTGCGATATACCGGGGTTAGCGTTCGCGCAGTCGGTATCGTACTGGGTTATAACACGCTCACCGGGTTTTAGCGTTCGCGCAGGCGGTGTCGTGTAATTTAAAAGGAATTCATAATTGAACCGAGAGTGTAGATAGGGGTCTCGGTAGAACTCACTGAGATTGTATCTCATTGTTTATATGTTGTGGTTTTACAGATAACAGGGAAAGTGGAGATCCAAGAGGCACGAGTAGGGGGTACTCGGATGGTTGCTGAAGACTTAGCTTTTATGCTTAAGTTATATTTTCCCCTTGTTAGTTATGTATCACAACATTATGGCTTTAGCTGTTGTAAAAGTTATGTATTTTATTTTCCGCTTTCTTGTGCGATATTGAACACTGTATTTCACTGATGGTGTATGGTCTTATTTATGTTTAAGACTGTCTTGTTGTTATTCAGTGAAAATTTTATAGTGGTGTTCAGTATTTAAACAGGAAATATATCTCTGATGATTTAGGTTTGGTACACTTGGGTATTTTTACTTGATAAAAAATACCGGGGTGTTACAGTTGGTATCAGAGCAGTTCGACCTAGTCGGACTTAGTTTAGGGTTGAGTCGATTCCTTGCTAGTCCTTTTTGTAATTACACTTGTGATGCTAAGAGACATTGAGCCTGATCAACTTAATACTTAGTGCATCATAAGCGGAATTATGACTGGATGATCAAGACGCAGTCCTCGACCAAAACCGGAATCTCCAACCGGTACATCCTCAGGAAAGGTGGCAGAACGGTGGAAGAAAACACCGCTAAGTTTGAAAAGTTGTCTCAGTTTTACCAAGTGGTAAAGTAAGCTTCGGATGACGAATGGAGAATGCAGAAGTATAAGACGGGCATAAGTGCTTTTATGATTCATGGTCTCAGTTCTTATACTATTACCAATTATGTTGCCTTAGTGCAATCAGCCTATGTCGCCGAGGATGATCTCATAAGAAATATGGGAAAGGAAAGAAGGTAGTTGAAATATCAACTCCGACTGCAAAGTCCTAAGATAATTTCATCAAAGGAAAAGCAGATGCAATTCTTTGATTCTTCAAAGGTCAGAAGATGTTCTAACTGCGGAAAGCCTCACAGCGGTGATTGCAAGCGAAGATCTAATCGGTGTTATTATAGAAATGAAGAGGGTCACTATGGTAAAGAGTGCCCTGTAAGGGAGAGTTTCAAGAAGTTACAAGCAGCTCTAAGGCAAGGACGAGTCAACATTCTGAATGTTTAGACAGTTACAACTGCAGACAATCTACTGAGGGGTATGGGATCAGTTTTCAATAACTCGATCAGTATACTATATGATTCGGGTGCAACCTATTGTTGTATATCCCGATCGCGTGTGAATCGGTTGGGATTAGCCTTATCATCGCTATCCGAGTCGATAACTGTTTTAAACTGCTGCTAAGGGTCGTGTCCAGACATAATCTTTGTATCGGATTGTCTACTTGTCATAGGAGGCAGAAATTTCGTTGTAGAATTTATTGTTTGCCTATGAGAAGTGTGGACACCATTTCGGGTATGAATTGGATGACTGCAAATCATGTTGCAATCGACTGTGTTAATCAACTATCAGTTCCTCTTCAGAATCAGTTGAATTGTCTAGGACAAATTCTGAAGCGGTTACCTAGTTCACCTTAGACGGTCAATCTTCATTCCAAGGTGCGGGAGCACATGTTAGTATGTTATCTGCATCCGCTGAAACTAGTTTAGATTTGGCGAACGTTCAGGTCGTGAATGACTTTCTGGATGTTTTCACGATGAAGTTTCTTCTGGACCTCCAGAGCGAGAAGTAGAGTTTACTGTAGAATTGATTCCTGGCACGGGATCAATATCTATTGTTTCTTATTGAAGGTTTCTTGAGAATTAAAGGAAATGGAGTCTCAACTTGAAGAGTCGATGTTAAAGAAATTTATACGACTGAGTACTTCTCTAGGGAGTGCTCTGGTGTGATTAGTCAAAAGGAAATATAGTAGCATGAGATTGTGCATTAATTATCGACAACTCAACAAAGTGACGATCAAGAACAAATATCCTTTTCTAAGGATACACGAATTGCTGGATCAGCTTCGAGGTGCAGAGGTGTTTTCAAAAATTTATCTGAGGTCAGGATATCATCAATTAAAAGTTAGAGCCATAGATATTCCGAGGACAGCTTCCCGTACTAGGTATGGACATTACGAGTTCGTAGTGATGCCCTTCGGTTTGACTAATGCTCCAGCGGTATTCGTGGATACATGAACCGAGTTTTCCACGCGTACCTGGATCAAATTGTAGTTGTTTTCATTGATGATGTCGTGGTGTACTCGAAGACCATTGAGGAGCATGTTCAACATCTCCGCATTGTTCTGAGTGTACTCCGAGGAAATAAGTTGTACTTCAAAACCTCGAAGTGTGATTTTTGGGTGTCAGAGGTAAAGTCTTTGGGACATGTGATTTCCCAAGTTGGGAGTTTCTGTAGATCCCAGTAAGAATGAAGCGGTGTGGAATGGAAGTGACCGACATCAGTCGCAGAGATCAGAAGTTTTCTAAGTCTAGCCGGTTACTACAGGAAGTTTATCGAAGGATTCTCACGGTTAGTTATTCCACTTACTCGGTTAACTCGTGAGGGTCATCCGTTTACGTGGGATGCCGATTGTGAAGAATGTTTTCAAGAGTCGAAGATTTTGACTTCTGCTCCAATCCTGATTCTTCCGGATCCGTCATTGGAATTTTAAATTTTCGATGACGCTTCAGGGAAGGGTTTAGAATGTATTCTAATGCAAAGATCAACAAGTGGTAGCTTAGGCGTCCAGACAATTAAGGTCTCGTGAAGAGAATTATCCAACTCATGAATTGGAGTTAATAGCTATTGTGTATGCACTGAAGATTTGGAGATGGGTCTCGTTTCGAAGTCTCTAGTGGTCACAAGAGTTTAAGGTATCTGTTTGATCAGAAAGAACTGAATAGCAGGCAGAGAAGTGTGTAGAATTCTGAAGGATTATGACTTCGGGTTGAAGTATCATCCAGGAAATTCCAATGTTGTAGCTGATGCGAGTAATAGGAAATCGCTCCACACGGCAGAATTATGATGCATTAGATGGAATTATTAGAGTCTGATAGAGACTTAAATTTGAATTCAAGATCGAGAGGAACCTGTTAGTGTTGAGCCATATGAGGATCTCTAGTTCCCTGAGGGATTCTATACGCTTAGCATAGGAAGTTGAGGTGAAGCTTCAATCACAAAAGGTATTTCCAGATTTTACCATAGATAGTGATGGAGTCAGTTGTTTCAACGGTAGAATCTGTGCGGCCGATGATGAGAACAATAAAAGGCAAGTGTTAGAGGGAGCACGCCGAAGTTTATATTCTGTTCCAGGGTGTACAGAATATAAAGCAGAGGTATTAGTTTGTTAACCTCTCCTTTGTGAAGGTTAACAATGAGATAGTATTATGAGATTCCGTTTGACAAAGCGAACGTGAATACGAATATGTAAGTGAGGTAACTGCTGACTGTTTTCACGTTGCGAATAAACATCAAAGGATTAATTGATGGATCTGCTTGCAAGTGACTGAAATTTCCGAAGTGAAGCTTGGTGTGCGGCGTGATAGTTTTGAAAAATCATTTTGTGAAAACCCGCATGCTAAAGTTCATTTTGGGAACGAATCGAGAGGCTAATAGGATCTGATTGAGGAAAATCATAGAAGGCGTGCTTAGGTTGAGGGGAAAGGGGAAACTCAACGCTACTGGCTAATTTGGAAAGGAATCGGGTGCGTCATTGGTAAAAACCTCGTGATGAAGTTGCAATAGAGGAAAAAGAGTTCTGAGTTCTGTTTGAAAGTTGTTTTGAGAACAACTGATATGATTTTCATTACGTTCAAATTATTTGATGTCCCCGTGGTTTATTTCTACGTTTAAAATAAACGTTTCCGGTAAATCCTCATTTCATCTCCTTTTGAAGAGTATTATCTCGAAATCTTGGGGGCGAGTCAAGGAGTTTCACAAGTGACTTTTTCGTCACATTGTCGATATGTACGAGAACCGTTAAGGATATTAGAAGATTTGCGGAGAACGTGTTTACACCCTTCGAGAAAATCATGTTTGTACTTATCTCTACCGTGGAGTACCAAATTGTGGATCTTATCTTCGACCTGTATCTCTATCAAGTGTCTTGTATTAAACCCTTTGATTTAGATTAATCAAAGTTGGGGAGTAAGCGAGGATAACTGGAATGAAGCTTCGGAAGTGTTTTCGAATGCGGTGCCGAGCCTATGTAGGCGAAAGAGGAGTTTCTCGTGTTGATTCGTAACCAGAGAGTTCGTATCAAGGTAGTAGTGGATCATACTTGGAGATTGATGTGCCAACTTTGGGAAGATTTTCTACACTCATTTCGTTAATTCAAGATTGTTTTCTCGCAAATTTAGACCTCTCTGGGAATGTCAACCCTCGGTAAGTTGGATGAAAGACTTAGCGAAATTTTGAGGACAAAATTCTTTCAAGTTGGGGAGAATGTAACATCCTCAAAATAATTAATGGAATTATTTGGGTGTTAACCCAATTAAACCAATTTAGTACTTAACTGGTAAATTTATCGAGTGCTAAAATTATTTAATTGTTGTCATCGAATCGTTAACCGGATAATACGGACCAATGAAGTTTTGGAATCGAAATAGGAGATTTCGATCAATATGGTAAATTGACCGCGTTACAACAAATATATTAAATAAATATATATGTGTATACGTGTGTGCATGTCAGAGGAGAAAAAGAGAGGAAAGGAGAGAAAAGAAGAGAGAGTGGCGTGAGGGAGAAGAGAAGAGGGAGAGAGAAGACTTCACCGAAACGACTTCCGTCCAACACGAAAAATGTTCAGCGCTACTTCCTCTTCGATTTGGTACCAATTTCGTGACGATCAGCTCACTCTCTCTCACTTGGCCATTTTTGTGTTTTGGAGGTTTTGTGGGAAATCCGATTTTGGGTTGGTTTTGAAGGTTTAAGTTCGGTTAGGAACGAACCCAAGGTGGATTACTCGAGTATTAGAGTTCGATTGGTTGATTGGGAGCTAGTTGGGTGAGTTAGGTTGAAAAATCAAAATGTTTGGGGTTATGTGTGAATAGTGTCATGGAGGTTAGAGGAGGAAGATGATGAATAGTGTCCGTGGAGAATTTCGGGGAAATCGGTATTTCGGTCAAAATGAGGTTTCGCGATCGAGTGGAAAGCTTTGGAAGCGGATTGGATGTCGCCGGAGCGGGGAATGTTCGTGTGGCTACTCGGTGAATTCGGCTCGGTCGTGGTTCACGCTTCAAGGGTGAGTTCTACTCACGTTTAGGATTTTATGTTTCGAATTAATTAATTAACTGTTTTATCGCTTTCGCTGGACTGGAATATTTCTGGATATTGTCTGTTTCGAGTTAGGAATTAATCGGAGCGAGTCTCGGGTTGAGTCGTGTTGAAATGAAATTTTTAGTGATTTAATTTCGGAAGATTTTGAGTCAAAAACCATTATTTTTGAATATGTCGAATTTTGATGAAAATCGAATGTGTTGAGTCTTTGATTGGATTGGTTGATCGAGTGAGGACGTTGGATATGTTTTTGTACTATTTTGGTGTTAGGACTGGACTGGAACAGGTATCGGAATTGGTCGGAACGACGAAAATTGCGAAAATGGGATAAAATACAATTCTGTCAAAAGCGCACGACCCGTGCGTCTCAGGCGCACGGATCGTGCGGATCTTTCGGTTTCTGTTTTCAAAAATGCAACACAGGGCGCACGACCCGTGCGTATGGGCGCACGAACCGTGCGTTGTGTTTTGTCCAAATTTTTCAAAGTGCCCTAATTGATTCCGTTTCGATTCCAATCCTCTCCTAATCCTTTCCTAACCCTTATATAATGATATTAGGCTTATGACGCCATGATTTTGGGTGTGTTACAAAGGGTTTTATAAAACGCTTTTTGATGTCTAAACCGTTTCGAAAAACCGAATAATAGTACACGTGTGCGAATATGTTTTATTAATAATAAAGCGGATTATGAGTCCTACGTGGTATAGTATAACTGACGCGGAATGATTATTATTCATTCGTCTAAACTGGTGAATAATTCACGATATATAAATTATATCGATTAAAGGAGTCGGCCCAATGTGGGTGGTTGTATATGATTGTAGATATATATATTATATCGAGTTTGGGTGACGACCCATGTTGACATACTAGGCGGGGCAGTCATGATCCCTTATCCTAGGCCCTGTGCCATTAGGGAAAGTACTATTGGTAAGGGGGTTCACCGGGTTTCAGCGTTCGCGCAGGCGGTGTTATGTTAAAAAGTTGTTGTGCGATACACCGGGGTTAGCGTTCGCGCAGTCGGTGTCGTACTGAGTCATGACATGTACACCGGAGTTTAGCGTTCGCGCAGGCGGTGTCATGTTAAAGGTTTGTTGTGCGATATACCGGGGTTAGCGTTCGCGCAGTCGGTATCGTACTGGGTTATAACACGCTCACCGGGTTTTAGCGTTCGCGCAGGCGGTGTCGTGTAATTTAAAAGGAATTCATAATTGAACCGAGAGTGTAGATAGGGGTCTCGGTAGAACTCACTGAGATTGTATCTCATTGTTTATATGTTGTGGTTTTACAGATAACAGGGAAAGTAGAGATCCAAGAGGCACGAGTAGGGGGTACTCGGATGGTTGCTGAAGACTTAGCTTTTATGCTTAAGTTATATTTTCCCTTTGTTAGTTATGTATCACAACATTATGGCTTTAGCTGTTGTAAAAGTTATGTATTTTATTTTCCGCTTTCTTGTGCGATATTGAACACTGTATTTCACTGATGGTTTATGGTCTTATTTATGTTTAAGACTGTCTTGTTGTTATTCAGTGAAAATTTTATAGTGGTGTTCAGTATTTAAACAGGAAATATATCTCTGATGATTTAGGTTTGATACACTTGGGTATTTTTACTTGATAAAAAATACCGGGGTGTTACAGGACTGGTCTCATCGGCTTACCGATTTCCATTTGACCTTGAAGGATTGAAATCGTGAGACATTTGGAGATATCTTTACCAAAAAACGAGATCTTCGATGGAAAACTTGTTGACATTGATAGGCGTTTGGCCCGTGGCTGGAACTCCCAGCTTGTTTCCTTGCAAAAACAAACCTGGAAGCTCTACGAGGAGAATTTGGCCAATGAAGAACTCCTTTGGTTCCAAAAATCCAGAGCTAAGTGGCTTGAATGTGGTGACCGTAATACTAGATATTTCCATGGTGTCACCACTATCCGTAGACAGCGTAATATTATTAGTTCGCTCCTTGATGATAATGGCTCTTGAATAAATGATCCTATAGTCCTTGAGGCTCATGCCACAAATTACTATAAAACTCTTTTTACCATTGATTCTAGTTTTACTCCCCTCACCTCTTATGACTCCCGCCCTAAACTTTGCTCGCAGGATATCGATGTGCTCGGTCAAGATGTTGAGATGGAGGAGCTATAGAGAATTGCTAAAAGTTGCGGTGCCTTTAAAGCTCCTGGACCGGATGGTTTCCAAGCCATTTTCTACCAATATCAGTGGAAGATCATGGGTCTTTTCCTTTTAAAGCTTGTTCGGGAATTTTTTGATAAATCGGAGTTGATTGCGGATATTAATGCTACGTTCATCTCCCTAATCCCGAAGATTGATGTGGTCACCTCCATGAAACATTTTCGGTCTATTGGCTTATGCAACATGTCCTACAAAATTATCACCAAGCTTATCTCTCATCGCCTTCGGGACGCTCTTCATTACCTTGTTGGCCCTGCTCAATGCGCTTTCATCCTCAAGCGGCAAGGCCAAGACAACATCATAATGGCTCAAGAGATTTTCCATTCAACGCGTCTTAGAAGGGGTCAAAAAGAATGGATGGCAATCAAAATAGATCTTGAGAAGGCTTATGATCGTCTCCGGTGGGACTTCATAAAAAACACCTTAGAAGGTATTGAGATGCATGCTATTTCTTCGCCAAAGATGCGTCTCCTTTGGAATGGCGAGGCGCTTGAGGAGTTCTCTCCCTCTCGTGGCATTAGACAAGGAGACCCCATTTCTCCTTATCTCTTTGTCCTATGTCTTGAGAGGTTATTCCATCTTATCAAAAGGGAGGTTGTTGCTAAGGCTTGTCAGCCCATTAAACTTTCTCGCAATGGCCCTCTCATCACTTATTTGGATTTTGCCGACGACTTACTCCTATTTGCCGAAGCTAACACGACTCAAGCTGAGGTGATAAATAGTGTTCTCCATCGTTTTTGTGCAAGTTCTGGGCAAAAGATCAGCGAAGAGAAAACAAGAATTTCCTTCTCTCGGAATGTGAATTGGGAGCACCGCCGTGAGATTCGTAATACTCTCGGTTTCGCTTCTACGGATGACCTTGAAAAGTACTTGGGCATCCCCATTCTCCACAAGCAGGTCAATAAAGACACTTTCCATTTTATTATTGAGAAATTTCAGCATCGTCTTAGTAGTTGGAAAGCTAAGAATCTCTCCGTAGCCAGTCGTTTAACCCTTGCCAAATCTGTCATTCAAGCCTTACCTACCTATGTGATGCAAGCTGCTACTCTTCCCAATAGCATTTGCGAGGAGGTAGACAAACAGTACCGGTCTTTTGTTTGGGGGGATGAAGAGGATAAACGGAAGATCCACCTCCTTAATTGGAACACGGTGTGTAACCCCAAGAAATTGGGTGGGCTGGGGCTAAGACCCACTAGACTTGTAAACCAAGCCTTCTTATTTAAAAATAGTTGGAAACTTTGTACGAGCACTAACACCTTGTGGGTTTTGGTGATGCGTAGCAAGTATGGTTGCGACGACTCTACTATGCCTAAGATAAATCTCCAACGGGCTGGGTCCAACCTGTGGCGTGGGATTTGTTCGGTTTGGACAGACTTTTGTAAGCATATCCATTGGAATCTTAAAGACGGTGCATCTATTCTTTTTTGGTTGGATTCCTGGGTCCCTGGTCAGGGACCCCTTATTGTAGAGAGGACTCAAGATATCCAGAATGAATTTCAGAGCAGCATTGTTAACACCATGATAAAATACAATGGTGCTTGGGACATAGATAAATTTTCTACCTACATTCCAAACAATGTTACTAACCTCATCAAGTTATTACCTCCCCTTCTCAAAATTGGGGTGCTGAGGAGTTGATTTGGGGTCCTAGCCCCGATGGCACCTTCACTTCAAAATCTACCTTCGCTGCCATTCATCAGCCCGTTCCTGTGTTGCATCACGACCTCTTCCCTTGCATTTGGAAGTGGCGCGGTCCTGAACGTGGTCGCCTTCTCCTTTGGAAAGCTATGCATGGAAAATTAATGACCAACCTTGAACGATTTTGTCGTCACTTAGCAGGTTCTTCAACTTACCCTCCTCATGGTTCCCAGGATGAGAGTCTATTTCACTGTTTCAGAGACTGTCCTCGAGTGGCCACTATTTGGTTCGAGTTTCTGCACAGAAATCAAACCCCTTTTTTCTCAAACACAAATTGGTTTTCCTGGCTTGCTAATAATATCATGGGTCAAGTTAGAGTTCTTACCATGCCCAATTGGAGTTTAACCTTCGGAATCGCTTGTGATGTTATCTGAAATTCTAGAAATGACTTCGTCTTTAATGGAAACTAGTACTATACCCGTGCATCCGCACGGGCCGATCGCGTTACGTCATACGATTACCTCAAATAGAAACGTTACTTTGAAATCTCATTAATCTAAAATCAATTGTAAAATATAGAGGATGACTTGCATACGGACATGTGCTGTCGTGTTCTTTTTAGGAATGAATTTAGACAATATTTAAATAGTCTGAACATTACCCGTGAAAATAAAGAAAAATTTAAAGTAGATAAAAAAGGAGTTTCAAATAAAAAATTGATAATATTAAAACTAAAAATGTAAAAGTATCATTTAAAAACAACATGTGCATTTATCCCGTGTATTTTTATATATCAGTGTAGTGTTTTTTATATATCAGTGTTGTTATCCCATGTTTTTTTATATATCAGTGCAACTATCCTGTGTTTTTATATATATCATTGCAATTATCCCCGTATTTTTTTATATATCAGTGCAGTTGTCCAGTGTTTTTTTATGTATCAGTGCAGTTATCTCATAGTTTCAATGACTATTTAAACAATAATATTTAATGACTATTTAAACAATAATATTTAATGACTATTTAAACAAATATTTATCCCGTGTTTTTTTTATATATCAGTAACAATTATTTGTCCTTTTTTAGGTATTAGTGACAAATATTTGTCGCGTGTGTTTTAAAATGAATAGTAGATATCGACTGTATGATCCGTTCGTCATTGCACAAAATGTGAGACAAGTCTATTATGTCTCTTGTCCATCAACACGGACTGATCGGCGTGGTTGGTGTGTCGCAATTAAGACAAAACCAAGAGGTCGAATTGAGACAAATGATGACACAGTGGAAGACGTGCCGTATCAAATGGATGAAATGTCCAATGTAAATGAGGTTATTGAAGTTGAACCCATTACTCGTTTATGTGATGAGCCAAACACTGGTGATGAAGTTAATGAAGAAGAAGAAGATACAGATCATGAGGATGCAGTCGATCACGTCGGCGTATCAGGAATTCACTCATCTGATGATGATGGTGATTTCAAGAAAGAATGGGATTCTAATTAATTTGTTATGAAATAATTAATATTTAGATTTATCAGACTTTGATTCATGTATGTTAATGTTATTCATCATGTATATATGTTGTTCAGCATTTATGTTATTCATCATTTATGTTATTCATTATTTGTTATTTATCATGTAATATATATATATAGATACGATACGTACAGTCATCATGACATCGGGATCAGATTTCGATCATGACCTACCTACTCCCCCACCGACCGGTTTTTTAAGAAGATTACTACTTCTTTACGTGGTCGTCGTCGTCGTGTAACTCGTGTCGTTGTTGATGGCGATTTTGCGGCTCTACCTACTACGGCTGATGGCAGCGGACCTAGTATGCTGAGTCGTCCATTTGTGCCTCCAGCTGGTACTGTGACACCCCCGCCAGATGCGGACGGGATTACCAGGTATAATATTGAGAATGAGGTGGTTGAAGTTACATCTGACGGTCATATAGTGGTGAAGGCTGTCGGCAAGCAGTAAGTATTAATTAAGTAATTTATTTATTAATGATATTTGTTTGATTTATAAATTATTACCTGAACATTTATCTTTTTTATGTACAGATTTATTCCTGGGAGGATTGTGGCTGGCACAATCACAGACATAATAAAAGCAAATTACACTAAACCGTGGAAGAATTGGACGGAGGTAAGAAAAGATCCGTCGTCTAAGATGTGGACTGCATTCAGGGTAAGTTTTTTTCCAATGACTTAATATTTAGTTTTTTAATTTTGTTGAATTGATTAACTTGTTTTTACTAACTAGTAAATTTGTTTAAATAGGAAAAATTTACATGGAGAAGCGATACAATGAGAGAAGTTGAGAGCGCATTCAACACAAGAGCTTCTCATCGCTTTTCTGAAATGCTCCGGGGTTGTCGCTGTAACACCCCTTTTCTACCCGGAAAATTTTTGACAAAAATCAGAGTTTTCAAAACGTTTTCAATACACCCACAAGGGATGCCACAATTACACCGTTAAACATCACACGCCGATAATAAAGTTTCACCATTAAAAACAGTGCAACACCTAGCATGTCATAATATCATCAAGCAGCGGAATAAAATCAAGGTTCAATTAAAATTATAACATCACCACAAAACTTCCAAAAATTAGAATAATAGAAACAATAATAAAGCCTAGGGTTCATCCCCCCGAGTGCTACGTATCAGAGCGACGACACCTGACTCAACTAGCGAAGATAGATCTGCCTTCACTCGCAATCACCTGCACGTTACCAACAGAGGGGTAACATTCAAACAGAAGGGGTGAGATATCTAACATTATAATAGCATATATGATAGGCAATATGCTAGAGTACAACACTATATCAACCGCTTCACAACAACATCGAATTACAAATCACCAAAATTAACACCAACATCATGAGTAAGAATATGAGATGCAACCCACACCAACGGGTATATGCATGTGGTATCAATCATCACCAATAAAGTAGCCAATACGGGGAACATCACCTATATGAGCATCACCATCATCACCTATAGCTCCAAGGCCGAAGCCTTCATCACCAAAAATATAATGCATATGATATGTATGCGACACCATGAACAACACACCAAAGTCAATCAACAACAATCGACATTTAATTACACAACAGCACCAATATCACCAAGTGGTCACAGACCCATCACCTTAGCCCATGAAATAGGCACATCACCTGTTACATCATCACCGATAACACCAGCAATCACCGACACCAAAACACCAATAGATTTACAACAAAAGCAACGCTTATTTTACAGTGACAGCAACACCATTTTTTTTACAGCAACAACACTTTTATTTTACAGTGACAGCAACACCATTTTTACAGCAACATCACACTTATTATACAGTGACAGCAACACCATTTTTGGAAAAACAGCAACATTTGGTCACTGTGACAGCAACACCAATTTTCAGAAAAACAGCAAACATTGTTCACTGTGGCAGCAACATTGTTTTTGGAAAAACAGCAACATTTAGTCACTGTGACAGCAACACCAATTTTCGAAAAAACAGCAAACATTGTTCACTGTGGCAGCAACCTTGTTTTTGGAAAAACAGCAACATTTAGTCACTGTGACAGCAACACCAATTTTCAGAAAAACAGCAAACATTGTTCACTGTGGCAGCAACATTGTTTTTGGAAAAACAGCAACATTTAGTCACTGTGACAGCAACACCAATTTTCAGAAAAACAGTAAACATTGTTCACTGTGGCAGCAACATTGTTTTTGGAAAAACAGCAACATTTAGTCACTGTGACAGCAACACCAATTTTCAGAAAAACAGCAAACATTGTTCATTGTGGCAGCAACATTTTTTTTTGGAAAAACAGCAACATTTAGTCACTGTGACAGCAACACCAATTTTCAGAAAAACAGCAAACATTGTTCACTGTGGCAGCAACATTGTTTTTGGAAAAACAGCAACATTTAGTCACTGTGACAGCAACACCAATTTTCAGAAAAACAGCAAACATTGTTCACTGTGGCAGCAACCTTGTTTTTGGAAAAACAGCACTGGGCGCCTAAGGCGCCAACTCCAGCAACCAAGACAGCAACACTGGGCGCCTAAGGCGCCACATTCAGCAACAACAAAACAGGAACATCATGACTGGGCGCCACATCCAGCAACAACAGACAGCAACATAATTAGACATGGCGCCCAGCAGTGGGGCGCCTTTTCCAGCAACTAAAAACAACAACAACAATGGAGCCCATGGCGCCTAGGGATCTAAATTTTGACTTCCACCATGATCAATCACCAATCACCAATTACAAACATTATGATTATATTCGAGCATCACCAAATCGACATCAAACAAGATCAAAGAACCACATAGAGTCTATCTCCCACATAACCCCCATCATAAACCCTATTATAAGGATAGAACCCACCCTTACCTTAGGTTTGCCGAACGCGAGATCTCCTTGTACGTAAGCTCCAAAGAACCACCGCAACAAGACTCCTCTCCTCTTGCTCTCTTGGTTTCGTCGCCCCCTTCCTTTCTATCTTCTCCTCTCTTCGCAAATCCTTTCTTTCTTTCTCTCCAAAAAATGCGAATGCCTAAACCCTAGCCAACACCCTCCTTCATGCGCCTAAGCCTTGGGCTCGTGGATCACGGGCCCCCGTCCACTAATCAGCTAATTACTAGGCACCGCTCCCTAATTTGAATAAAACATCATTTTATTAATTATTAATGATAACTATACTAATAAAATACCTAAATAATTTAATTAAATAAATAATTAAATTATTTGGGCGTTACAATCGCAATTCAGGGGTGCAGCCGGATTGGATTGGCGATTCTGATTGGAAATGTCTCCAAGTGAAATGGGGAGATGAGAAGTATAAAAAAATATGTGAGAGTGGCAAGAAGAATCGTGCTTCTGAGAGAGGGGGTTGCATAAATACGGGTGGCTCTATCAACACTGCTGAAATTTACAGACGGATGGTAAATTTAATAGTATATACATACGTATTTTATATTTTATAAAATAATAATAATATTAAATAGTAACTGTATATATATATATATATATATATATATATATATATAGGAGGCTAGCCTTGGTCGGCCACCTACTTTGCCTGAGTTACACTGCCAACTTCATATGCGGGAGGAGACTGGTGATTTTGTTGAGCAACGGTCAAGAAATATCACGGTAAATAACGTTTATTATATTCATATATTGTTTTTATTATATATATTATATTATTATTATATATTACATATATATACATACTAATTTGGTTATACATTTCTTGGTGTTTGTTGCTTTCAGGAAAATTTTTATGAATGACAGACCAATTATCGTGCAACTCAGCTAAGTAGTGGTAGTACTGAGATTGATCCCGTTGAGGAGAGTCGGGAGGGTTTTCTTGCTTGGCAGGAATCTGTTGGTCCATCAAAACCGGGCCGGTTAGTACGATCTGGTAATAAAAATAATTACCGGCGGATATGATATATTACCGGCGGAATTTGAATTTAAACGGCAATGGATTACCGGCGGATATTCCGCCGGTAATTTCCGGTGGATTTTTCCTCGCCGGTAACCACCACAAATCCGCTGGAACCTACCGGCGGATTATCTGCCGGTAACCATTACCTGCGGGTGAATTACCGGCGCCTTTCCGGCGGAAAAAATCCGCCGGTAATGCCCAATTTCCGGCGGAGTTTTGTCATTACCGGCGGATTTTGGCCGCCGGTAATCGCAGAAATTCTTGTAGTGCTCCCATCTCCTTGATTGACAATGACTCCGACCTTACGTCGTAGGACTATCCCGAATGTCGCTCAAGGACCGGTTCTGCAGCGGGTGACTCCGGAAGGAGTGGCAGTCACCTTACCCCTTAGCCCGGTGCATGCTCAAAGCTCGGCTATGGCTATGGTTCCTGGGAGCTCAGCCCGGAACCGACTTCCACCTCCCCCTCCGACCGTCCAGGTACCGGTCGATGTTGTTCAACAGCTCGTCCTGTTCCTAACTCAGCAAGCCAAGGTCGACCGGCAGGAAAGCCAACACTACACCTAGTTAGAAGCTCAGATCGCTGAGATCCGGGCTCGTAACATCCCGGATCGGAGTTCCTCTCTGTGCAACTCTTCAAGTGGAATGACTCATGGCCGCAGCCGCGGCCGATCTCCGTCTTGGAGGAGATACCATCACCGCACTCCACCTCGTTGTAGAGGAGCGCGAGGATCAGAGACTCCCCCAAGTCGGACCCCTGATGATTCTTATGGTCCCGAGGGTTCCCCTCGGCCTAGCTTGTTTCTGTTTCCCTCTCCTCCAAGGCGACGTACCAGAAGTCAGAAAAGGTCTCCGTGGCAGGAATGTCAGCGCCTTCGCTCACGGGGATCCCCCGGCAAGTGTGGCTACCGACAGTTTCCACCCTTTGAAAGGTCGGCAAAGCGTAAAGGACCTTTCACAAGTAAGATCGACTACTTTCCGGTGCCAAAGGACCTCGAGAAACCTCCCGAGGGTTTGAAAATGCATGATGGGACTGGCGAGCCGGATCGCCACCTCGACTACTTTGACACGGTTATGCAAAAACCGTAACGTTTCAGAGGAGATAAAGTGCCGAACCTTTCCCCTCACTCTAGAGAAGGCGGCTCTAGACTGGTTCAGGGCTCTTAAGCCAAATATGATCTCCTCTTGGGATCAGTTAGCCAAGCTCTTTTCTGCACACTTCGCCCACTCGAAGATGAAGCCTAAATCTCGAAAGGTATTGCAGGCAATTCGGCAAGGAGAAAATGAGTTTCTTCGGGACTACATAGAGAGATTCAATAGAGAAGCTGCTCAAGTCCGGAACCTCAACGACTCCTTCCGTCTTTACTTCATGGAGGCTGGTCTTCGTGAAGGAAATCTATATCAGATATACGTCGGGGTCAACCAAGTTGAGTCGCTTGCCGAGTTCCTCCAGCGATCTCAGAAGTATATCGATCATGAAGAAGGGATTAACGCAGGAAGTTCACATTTCACCTAGGTCTCGAAATGAGCCTACAGGCGTGATGTAATCCGACTTTGTAAATGTTTAACCATCTAATATATATGGATCGACTACAATTTTCCTCACAGTGGTTGCTTAGTAAAAGTGAATTCCGAGGTTGAAGGGAAGGATTTGGGATCGGTCGAACGATCGCCTTAAAGTTCCACGCTAAAACCGGAACCCGAGACACCGAGCTCGACATCGCTAGAGGTTCGGGAGCTCCACCAGGTCGGATTCCGGATGATTCCTACTATCTTGAGGGTTCCCCTCGGCCCAGCTCGTCTCTGGCTTCCCCTTCTTCAAGGAGCCATTAAATTGACACCTCGAGTCCCTCAGGTGGTCACGTTTTTAATATTGCCGAGGCTGGTGGCAGACACCCTCGCTGGTATAAGCCCGGCCTCGAAGATCTTTGACAAGACCCGTATCTCGGGCGCTCCGAGGCTGGTGGCAGACACCCTCGCTGGTATAAGTCCGGCCTCGAAGATCCTTGAGAAGACCCGTATCTCGGGCGCTCCGAGGCTGGTGGCAAACACCCTCGCTGGTATAAACCCGGCCTCGAAAGTCGTTGACAAGACCCGTATCTCGGGCACTCCGAGGCTGGTGGCAGACACCCTCGCTGGTATAAGCCGGCCTCGAAGGTCGTTAACAACACCCGTATCTCGGGCGCTTCGAGGCTGGTGGCAGACACCTTCGCTGGTATAAGCCCGACCTCGAAGAATACTGTCCTAAAGGCGACATTAAACTGACACCTCGAGTCACTCGATGGTCACATCATTTCCTGACACTCCGAGGCTGGGGGCAGACACCTTCGTAGCTATAAGCCCGGCCTTGTAGAAGGTCGCAATCTAAAGACTGAATCCCGGATGTTCAAAGGAACCTTGAGTCACTCAATGGTCATTTCTGTCTCAGGAGCACTAGCCTGGTTTCATGGAGCTCGAACAAGGCTTACAAGCCAAGATCGCCTCACAGGCGACCCGACTTGGGGGGCAACTGTTACGGATTGGCCCAATCCACAATAGTGAGGCCCATAAGCAAAAGCAGATTCATTAACCAACGGCTAAGATCTAGGCCATAGATCGGTCGGCTCTGATTCATTAGGACAACCCACTTTTACTCTATAAATAGGCATTCAATGTAATGTTCAAGGTACACACTCTTTCCCACTCTTTACCTCTAATTAGTTTCCTAGCTGACTTGAGCGTCGGAGTGTCCCCGCAGGTACGACCTGCCCTGGATCGGAAGCGGAGCTCGGTTGATCAAGACCAACCCCTACCAACTATCTCGAATCAGACCTTGTATCTAAGATCGGATACTGATCCAGAGATACGGTACATAACGGTTTGCGACCGATAAGTTTAGCCTTAATTATCAGATCACCTAATTAGCAACCACTTTTCCCTTCTTTTGGATCTTATACCATCAGCTATACCTTCTAATTAACTCAGCTATTTATCGTGTTTCTGCTGGCTCAAGGAAATTTATTGGCACGCTTGTCAAATACTATAACACGTCATCATCAATAAAATAAGGGGCTATACTACTTCATTTGTATATATGCCCTATCAATAAGAACGCATTCAAATATATAAATAGAAGTCGTGTCACAATGTCAACCATTCATGGTTATGAAGCTTAATAAAGTGCGTACACGAAGGGCTAAGTAGAAATACGTCTCCCACTCGAAACTTTAACCATTGGAAACAAGTTTGATAAGGATAAACTTAGCCAGTTTGGGTTTATTTTATTCAATGGAAACCAAACTCGTCCATAAATGTATTTAAAATTATTTATGGGTTGAAATTACTATTAAATATTTAATTTTAATATTTTAACATGGCCTTTTTGGCCCGTTCAACTGCACTTTTTATAACCTAATAATCAAATATGTAGATGCCTACCCAAGAACACTTTCATGATGATTTGGGTCTCCTTCAGCTTAATCAATGTTTTAGGTTCAAATTCAAACTTGAGAGAGAGCTTTGACGCACATTGTGGTCTTACTCGGCTCGAGAGATTAGTATCTGGAGTTACGCGCAGAGGACAGCGGCAGACCTATGTACAACTCAGGGGGTTCGGTTGAACCCCGTGAAAAAAATAATTGTACTAGTATCCCTATGTAAATAAAATTTTGAACCTCCTGAAAAGGTAAGTTTGCACTAATATCCTTAAATTTGCAGCCGATTTTTAATAAATTTGTCTTATTAATCTCCGTAACGGACTATTTACAAAACTTTAGGAAGTAATTTTACCAATATCACATACTTTTACGGACTACTTCTTATTTTTGTATACTTTAGAACTTAAATAGGAAAGAGCGTGTAAACTTAGAGACTAATTTGGCGATTTACTCTTAAATAAATTTGGAGTTAGATAACTTGATTATTTAATTTTATAATATTTTTTTTTGCATCTCCTGGGCCTAGGGTCTTGGGTCCGCCACTGGCAGAGGATACCCGGTTTATAACAAAAAAAATATGTACATGCCCGATAAAAGTTTGACACAAAATAACAATTATTGATGAGTTGCCAATGTGGTTTGAGTCATGTTGGTTACGCAAACTTCTTCTAGAGTTAAATTGTACTATCCATAAGGCTACAATGGTCTACTCCGATAATGTTAATGCGATATATCTTTCCGAACATCCAGGTCAGCATCAACGAACTAAACACATCAAGATGGATATTCACCTTGTTCGCGAAATAGTTGCTCCTAGACAAGTACGCGTCCTACATGTCCCATCACGTTATCAGATTACCGATATTTTCACAAAAGGTCTTTCTTTGGTGTTATTTCAAGATTTCAGGGACAGTCTCAGCGTCCAACAACCTCTTGTTTCGACTGCGAGGGTGCGCCATAAACGAGAGGTTATTGTGAGAAATTAGAATTATAACGACCAATTAAAATTAACGGTTCAGATTATATCGTTAATGATATCATGTGATTTTTAATTAATTAAAAATAAAACAATAATACGAGAATTTGCAATCAATGATTCAATATGAATTGTTTGTTTTAATGAGTAATGCTATATGATCGTTAACTTTGCCCCCACTACCTCTCAAACTGATCCTTCAGCTCTCCCCTTGAACCCCATGTCCGTCCACCAACGTAAGACACACTTGATTCTGATGAAATGAGAACATATAATTACAACCGTTATATCAAAATTTGGTCATGATATATCTCCCGAAATCTTTATCTCGAATTATCCCGCTAAAAAAAGATCTTCTTTTTCATTTTCAACTCCACCTATTTCACACAATTGTATGAGTGGTTGTAAATCTTTCATGGGGTCATTCAGGAATAAAATTTCGGGACATATAAAATTGCCTAATAAAATAAGCGGTTCATATTAAATCATTGATTACAAAATCTCGTATGATTGTTTTCTTGTTAATTACTTAAAGATCACATGATATCATTAACAATATAATTTGAATCATTACTTTTAATTTGATCATTACAATTCTAATTTCTCACAATAAAAAATTGTTCTCACCTGGTGGTTGTCATATGTATTATAGATATTATAAGTGGTCCTATCCAGAAGAGAGAGATATAGAGGCGATTCAAACCATCGTACATCATAGTTTCCAGACAAGCAAGAACTCCGCATTTCGAATTTGTTTCCAACCAAACACAAGTTTAGCCTTAATTATCATATCACCTAATTACCAACTACCTTTTCCTTCTTTTGGATCAATTCTTTTCCTTTTAATTAATACAGCTAGCTAGCTATCTTGTTTCTGCTGCCTCAAGGAAAATTATTCGCACGCTTGTCAAATACTGGCACGTCATCATCAATAAAATAAGGGACTGCTACTATTTGATTTGTATAGGCACTACCAATTAGAATGCATGCGTACATAAATTGAATTCGTGTCACAATGTCAACCATTCATGGTGTTAAAGCTTAATAAAGTGCGTACACGAAGGGCTAAACAGAAATACCTGACCCACTCGAAACCGTTTAATCTAATTAAAAATACGTGATGCTAACAAGTTTATTAAGGATGAACTTAGGTAGATTTGGGCCTATTTTATAACCTAATAATCAAATATGTACATCCCAACCGAAGAGCACTTGGATGAGATGGTTTGGGTCTCTTCAACTTAACCAAACTCATTGTGATCCTACTCAGCTCTAAGTATGGACATGCAGCGGTGTTAAATCTCTTGAGGGAGAGCTTTAATGCCCATTGTGGTCCTATCCGGCTCGAGAAATTAGTATATGGAGATGTGCGCAGAGGATACTTGGTTTATAACAATAAAAAAATATATACATGCCTGATAAAAGTTCGACACAAAATAACAATTACCGATGAGCCAGGGTAAAAATTATCTCACTTTAATTCTAGCCCATATCCAAATGAATTACCCAATACAGCCCATAACAGGTCGACCTCCTCTACCCGGATGAGGTTTATTAATCCGAAACTAGGGCCAAATCCGAACCAACTCATAATCTAACCCAATTTAATATATTTTGTTAAGGCATTTTTTGTGCTTGTGTCAAATCGAAACCAACCCATACTAATTATATTTTTTGGTATAAACCGGGTATCTTCTGCGCGCAACTGCAGAGACCAATCCCTCGAGCCGGATAGGACCACAATGGGCGACAAAGTTCTCCCTCAAGAGATTTAACACAGCTGCATGCCCAAGCCTGGATTCAAACCCAGGACCTTGGTTAAATTGGAAGAGACCTCTACCAGCTCATCTAAGTGCTCTTGGGTTAGTATATTCGATGACTATTTTAAAATCACAAGATTTTTTATCTTTTAAATTTATGTTTAAATTGTAAAATTTTAATATTTTGGATTGGATATCTATTAATGAGTTTGAATTTGATTTGATGCAATTTTTAAATTTTAGATTTTTTTTTTTGGTTATTTTAAAGTGTTTGAATATTTTAAAATAAACGTAGTAAATCTTAATTTTAAAAGGTTAACATCTTGGTGCAGAATCCGTGAATCGGATCCAAAAAACAACCCGTTCAATACCTGTGGTGGGTTTGATTCAGATTTTGTAGAAAAAACACAAAAACCAAACCAACCCAATTTAAGTAAATGTAATTAGTTTTTTTTTTTAATCAAACAGGCAGTCAGCCCGAATTTATTAATAAAATAAAGAGAGATATAAAAAGCACAAGGGGGGACTAGACCAAAACCCTTGGTAATAAGGACAATAATAGAATGCCCAACAAGACCTCTAAAATAAACAACCATAGAACTCTAATAGAAGAAATTCTAAGGCGAACAGAAAACCCGAAAGGAGGCAGGGCAACACCTGAGAGTCCCCACACAACCTCCACCCACCACCTCCTGAACTCACACTCCAAACCACAACAGCCTGCATCACGTCGCTATCCTCACATTAAGCACATCACAAAGCATCGAGGTTAGAGGTGGAGGCCCGTAGACGATTGGGAGGGGGCAAAGAAGCAGAAGGCAAAGGGGGAGGAGCCCGGCGATCTGCAAACTGCAATCTGGCATCCGACAAGGTACAAACTATCGAATCAGCACCCACCGACAGCACACCCCCAGACATCCGGCGTCGGGACTCCAGCCACCATCGCGAAGTCGTGTTACCGGCCAACACCGCGACAACACCTAGCTTGATCGAGGTAGCCGAGCCACCAACCACCACCGCGGCCTTGCGCCCCTGGCCAACACCGTGGCACAATCAAGCAAAACCGTGAGCGACAGGGAGAAGTGCCCACGACAAAAGGAGAGGAGGCGTGACTGCGGGTCCAAAGTCCGAAACGACAGCCACCATTGCGAACATCAGACAAACCACCGTGAACCACCGCGAAACACCGCAAAACACCGCATCAGAACCAACCCCTGCGCGAACAGAGCCACAAACCACCGCGAACAGAAGCACTCCATAGTACCTCCAAAAGCGCGCAGATCCACCAACAGGGAGATCCGACCATCAACGCCTCGGGGGAGAGGCCGTGGACGTCACAGAGGAGATCAGATCCGAGGAAAGGGAGCCCCCAACGGCGGTTCCAACCCAAGCAGCGCCCAACCCATTTTTATTAATTTCAATTGTATTATTACATTCTACAAAACCACCGAGTATTTGCTATGAAAATTTTCATAGTTTTGAAAATATAAAGTTCATTCTCTCTTCAGTAAATGTAATTAGTTCGAATAACTAATTTGTACAAATTTCATCTAAACTAACTCGTGAACACCCTATCAACGGACCATGATTCACTGTGGTCCCTGATTCAGCAGTCACTGCAGTCATCTAAATTGGAGTCATTGAATGCACTCAATTTACAATTCTGGCCCTTAAATTACTAGCTTTAAAAAATTAGAAAAATTAAAAGAGAAGAGAGATAGATACAAATAATTAGTATCCCCTTTCAACCAAACGCGCCCAAAGTTTACGAGAGGTGTACTTGCCTCCTTTGAAAAGCACACCTAGCTAATATATATTAGGTCAAGGGAAGAACACAAACACAAACACACACACGCGATAGTAATTCAATATTACAAACTATTTCAGAATATGGGATCAGCCACATGCCAAGAAGCTCAACCTCTAGTTCAAAACATGAAAGTAACTATTCACAAAACATCAATGGTTTTTCCATCCAAAGAAACTGAGAAGAAGTCCTTCTTCTTATCAAATATAGACAAGGTGCTCAATTTCGACGTCGATACAGTTCATTTCTTTGCAGCAAACAAGGATTTTCCAGCCGAAATAGTGATCGAGAAGTTTAAGAAAGCTCTTTCAGATGCCCTAGTGGCTTATGACTTCTTTGCTGGAAGAATAAAGATGAATTCTGAAACTAAGAGGTTAGAGATAGATTGCAACGCTGAGGGTGCTGGCTTTGTTGTGGCTTCTAGTGAATATGAATTGGATCAGATAGGTGATTTGGCTTATCCTAATCCTGCTTTTGCACAATTTGTTCACAAGACTAAGGATTTCATTAAGCCAGGTGATGTGCCGCTATGTGTTGCCCAGGTACAAATCTTTTCATTTTTTTTACCAAATTAGTTTTCTTAATTATAGGAACTTTAGTGCATGTTGTTCGTGGGTTGCTTATCCAACTATCCCTCCGCGTGTTTCTCTCTTCGCAACAGAGTTTTCGCCACACCAAGATTCGAACTAGAAATCTTGAGGTGGGATCCGAGCCCAGTTACCACTCAGACCAATCATTGTTGGTATGAAGTTGTGGATTATACCACTAATTAATTAACGACACCGCCTTAATGTAAATTAAACATGGGTAAAAATGGAATTCATCATTCAATGTGTCTAAATATTGATGTTTGTTTCTTATAATTTGGAGGAAAAAAAACTTCAAAATATGTGCATCATGCTACATTTTTCTCTTTTGAGGTGGCCACATTAAAATGAAAGTAGTTAGTTAGGATTTACAAATATGTGCATAATACTCGATCCCATGCCAACAGACCCAAAACATAAAATTAAAATGCAGTTGTTATCTCACGAGACAAAACACACATGCATATTGGCTTTACAGCCTTTCACACGGTTCGAGCATGACGCTCCAATATGGGCAGTCTCACATAATGTTTATCCACATTAATGACATATCTAATCTAACTACTTTTTTTAAAAGTCCTTTTCTCCAATATTAACTTTCTTTTTGCTCATTCAATTGTGTAGACAAATTGCTTCTTCCACTTGCACTGTCTGGACTCTTAATTATTGAGACAATTATTTGGCATGTTATATTATTTTTTTTTCTTTTCACTGAAATTATATAATGTAATCTATTATTGTCCATAATTTATCTATCCTCCATAAAAAAAGTTTTCTATCCAAAATTTAGAAACTGAAGAATATATGCTTTGAAAATGTTGAGAGTACGAGTTCGAACCCGTAACACTCTACTTTTCTCCTTTCTATTCCCCAGCCCTTTGTTCTAAGGTTCAAAAAATCATTTTTAATATTTCAACAATGAATTTACGCTATAAATTAAGTACTAATTTTTTTTTCTAAGCTAGCCGACAATTAAAGAGTCACCAAAATCTCATTAAAAAAGGAAAAAAAAAAAACTATGTTAATTTTTACAATTGTTTTTCACAGTTGACATCCTTCAAGTGTGGTGGATTTGCAATTGGTTTCACAACAAGTCATGCAACCTTTGATGGGCTTAGCTTCAAAACATTCTTGGACAACCTAGCTGCATTGGCTTCTAATAAGCCACTAGCTATAATACCATGCCACGAAAGAACACTCCTAGCCGCACGATCCCCTCCACGTGTCAGCTTCCCCCACCCCGAAATGATCAACCTCTCTAACCTACCTTCAGGCATTGAATCTGGGGTCTTTGAAGCCTCCAAAGAAGAACTTGACTTCAAAGTTTTTCAACTAACATCAAACAACATCAACAACCTCAAAGAAAAAGCTAAAGGTAGCAACACAACAACACGTGTCACAGGTTTTAATGTTGTCACAGCACATGTTTGGAGATGTAAAGGCTTATCTGGACCTTATGATCCTAATAGGTTATCAACTATATTATATGCTGTGGATATACGTTCAAGGTTAAATCCTCCTTTGCCAAAATCTTATACTGGGAATGCTGTTTTAACTGCTTATGCTACTACAAAGTGTGAGGAATTAGAGAAAGGTGAATTTTCAAAGTTGGTTGATATGGTGAGCGAAGGTGCAAGAAGAATGAATGATGAGTATGCTAAGTCTATTATTGATTGGGGTGAGTTGTATAATGGTTTTCCAAATGGTGAGGTTTTGGTGTCTTCTTGGTGGAGGTTAGGGTTTGAAGAAGTGGAGTTTCCTTGGGGGAAACCTAAGTATTGTTGTCCTGTGGTTTATCATAGGAAGGATATTATACTTTTGTTTCCTCCTTTTAAGGGAAATGATGGGGTGAGCATCATAGTCGCTCTTCCTCCTAAAGAAATGGAAAAATTCCAAAGTCTCTTTTACTCCTTGATTTGATATCGATGGAAAATATATACTTGTCTTATAGATGGATAATATAAATATTTTATTATGGATGTAATATTGCATGTATTGATTTGTAATTGTTGACTTTCAATATATATTATCAATCAATATCAATAAAAATGTTGCATGTTTGACTTTTATCCACAGTCACTCCTTCAGTATATTCTACATGTTATTTTTATTGTAGTTATGTATGAAGGTACTGAAAACACAAAAAAGAGAGGTTTGAATTGTGTTGATTGTTTTTAGAAATTTTTTCGTTGAAGTTAAAAGGGTGTTTTCTACCGAAACATTTAGTCTCACTTTAAGCATTATTAATAAAGATAGAAGTTAAACCGTAGAGAATTAGACACTATAAAAAAGATGAAGGAGAAGAAGAATATACACAAGAATTTTTATCCTAGTTCAAAACATATGTTGTTGCAAACCAGTTCTCCCCTCACAAAGAGATTTAGTCTTCTTCACTCGAATGACTTAATCCACTAAAAATAAATTTTATTTACTCTGCCTATCCATGCACTATGAGTATTATTCTTTACCTGCCTCTTTAGGTTATTACACTAGAAACATTTCTAATCTTCTCAACCTTATATATGGCAACATGCTGTTGACAAACTGAGTATTTACCTGTCTCTCTAGACTGTCTTTAACAAGAGAGAATGATACTACCGGACAGGATTACAACAAAGTGAGTGTGTATCGGTGTGATACAAATTAAGTCTTCAATATTGGACTCTATTCTCATCGAGAGGATATTAAAATCTAAACCATATATCAGTTCAAGTGTATTTTAACAACTTGACTTATTTACACATTTATCTAGAAAACTCTCAATTGAGGATAAACTATTGAGCTCTAGATATGTTTTTGGCTTTTTCTAAATATTTCTTTAAGGATAACCTTTTTCTTTGTGATTAGATATGTCAAATTTCAAAAAGTATGGATACTCCCAGGTGTATTATTTAATAGCCCACATTTACTTTGTTAATTTTTTCAATTTTTTACTATGTGCAGGTTGTATTAGCAAGAAGGGGGGTGCGGAGAGGAAAGCCCAATACTGAATTGTTGCTGGATGGGTAAAGATCCACGCGGAACCCAGTGGAGCTGAAATGTAGCAACACGCGGATCCTCTCCTTGGATCCGGTTTTGACCCGGTTCTTTTGACAAAACAACGCGACACAAACCTAATTTGCTTCAGCTGAAGCTAAGACTGCAAACAATCACCTTCTCACTTCGCGACTCTTCGCTCAGTGAGATCTTCTAGCTTGTGCTCTGATTTTCACAATCAAAGCTCAAACAAGGTAAATCTTTGCTTTCTTGTGTGATCTTTTACTGAAAACGCAACTTAGTTAGGTTAGGGTTTTAACCTAACTTTTCTTTTCTGTTACAGGTACAGATCTTCGTGAATCTCTTCTCAGTGGGCTACAATCTGCTCATCAAACCAGGTAGAAAATCTGTTCTTACTTTTCTTAGTTATAGATTTACTGTTTCTTGTGATAAACAGTAAACCCTAACGTTTAATCTGCTGATTCAGGCTCTCTGCTTGTAAGGTTTTGTTGCGGACACTAGGTAAAACCTTTGCCTTAGATTTTGATTTGCCTTAATCTTTAACAATCTTGTTGCTGGAAACTGATTCTGAAACTTTTCTTTGTTTCTGAGTACTGGTCTTCACACTTGAAGATGGATACACAGACTTAGTTCTCCCCTTGAGAACAGGTAAATCTATCCCCTTACTTTTTCTCTGTTTTTCTCTCTTTATTTCAGTCACTGAAATTTGTTGCTAACACAATTTTGTTTCTCTTTTCTTATGAGGTACACCTTCAACACCTTGTTGAAGATTCTGTCACACAGAGAACCTCACAGAACCTGAACAGAAGGATGATAGCAGTACAGGGAGGAAGAAAAAGAAAACTTAGGGTATATGATTTAAACAAAATGCATGTAAAACTTTTTTCTAAGAAAATGTAATACTGTGTATTTTCTATGTACATTGATAGCCTATGGGTCTGTATTTATATATACAGGGACTGAACTAGCTGTTAGGCACTTGGTTGTTTAGAAACAACCAACTTCAGTTTGTTATATTTAACAAACTGTTTTAGTTATTTTTAATAACCAACTTAACAGTTTAAACAAACTGTAACAGATTGTTAACAGTTTATTTTTGTAATAAAACTGTATAGGCTTTAATTAATATAGGTGAAATTGATTACCAATCTCAATACCCTACCTTAATCAAAGAACCTTTTAGGATTAACAGCCCTACCTTAAACTAAGCTAGGTCTAAGCTAAGAAACCAGACAGTAGGCAACATAAAACACAGGACAACCCCTGGTAGGTGATCTTAGACAGTTGGTCTAGGACAAGCCCCTAGACAGTGACTTAGGTTATTTCCTTCTTAGAGACTTAGAAAGAAACAACATTGAGTTGCCTTCTTAGCTTAGAGAACACTTCTCCCTTTAGGGCTTTTGTAAAAATGTCAGCAACCTGGTCCTTTGTAGAGCAGAAATCTAGTACCAAGCAGCCTTTAGCAACCTGTTCCCTTAGGTAGTGGAACTTAGTTTCAATGTGTTTAGTCCTGCCATGAGAAATAGGATTTTTAGCAAGACATATAGCTGATTTATTATCCATAAACAGTTTAACAGGATTAGTTAAGTTAACACAAATTTCTTTGAGTAGAGTCTCAAGCCAAGCTGCTTGGGTAGCAGCATGGCAAGCAGAAATATATTCTGCTTCACATGAGGACAGTGCCACAATGGCCTGTTTCTTAGAACTCCAAGAGATAGCAGCCCCTTAGAATAAGAAGACATATCCACTAGTGCTTCTCCTGTCCAACTTGTCTCCACACCAATCTGAGTCACAGTAGCCAACCAGGTTGTTCTTTCCTTTAGCCCTGTCATTAGGAAAAAATAAGACATAGTTAGTAGTGCCTTTAATATATCTTAGGATACGCTTGGCAGCATTCAAATGAATCTGCATAGGGCAGTTCATGAATCTGCTGGTCACACCAGTAGCATACAATATGTCAGGTCTGCTATGACATAAATATCTTAGAGACCCAACAATTTGTCTAAAGTAGGTAGCATCTACTTTAGTGCCCTCTTCATCTTCCTTTTTAGTTAAGTTACCCTCAGCTGGGTTTATTGCAGAATTGCAATTGTCCAGCTCAAACCTTTTCAGAATTTCTTTTGCATACTTTTGCTGATGCAAAATAATTCCTTCTTTGACCCTTAGAAATTCTAACCCTAAGAAGTAGGTTAGTTTTCCAAGATCAGTCATCTCAAATTCATCTTTCATAGACTGTTTGAACTTAACAATTTCTTTAGGACAGCTACCAGTCACAAGTAGGTCGTTCACATATAAACATACAATCAGCAAATATGAGTTTATGTCACCTTTGACATAAACTCCATATTCAGTAGTGCATCTAGAGAAACCCTTCTGAACAAAGAAGGCATCAATCCTTTTGTTCCAGGCCCTAGGTGCCTGTTTAAGACCATACAAGGCCTTATGCAGGTATAGAACATGATCCTCCTTTCCTTTTTCAATAAAACCAGGAGGTTGGTTTAAGTAAACTACTTCCTCCAAAGTTCCATTTAGGAAGGCAGATTTCACATCCATATGATACATGTTCCAGCCCTTACTACAGGCTAGTGCAGTCACTAGTCTTATAGTCTCATGCCTTGCAACTGGGGCAAAGACTTCAGTGAAGTCAATCCCCTGTTTCTGTTGGAAACCTCTTGCCACTAATCTAGCCTTGTACTTAACTACATTACCCTTAGGATCAACCTTTAGTTTAAATACCCATTTAACACTAATAGCTCTGTTTCCTTTAGGTAACTTAGTCAAGGTCCAAGTTCCATTTTTCTCAATAGAGGCAAGTTCCTCTTCCATAGCTTTCTTCCAATCTTTAGACTTTAAGGCTTGCTCATAGTCTAAAGGTTCCATATCTGCCACCATTGCAAAATGGATCAAGTCACCATCATTAGTAACCTGATTGTCCATAGCCATATCAAAATCCAGCATCCTCCTAGGTGTTCTCCTCTCTCTTTGAGGCCTAAGAGGAGCCTGTACAGCTTGCTCAGGTTCCTGTTCATCCTCCCCATTTACCTCTTCATGTGAACCTTGGTCCTCATTAGGTAAAATAAGGTCATCATTAGGTTGAACAGAACCTTCCTCATCAGAACTTATATCATTAGGATCTGGTTCAGTGTTAAAGACCTCATCAATGGATGTAGAGTCCATTGAACCAACTTGTTCAGCTTTATCCCAATCCCACTATTTGTCCTCAATCACAACCACATCCCTAGATACCTCAGTTTTATTAGTACTAGGATCTAGTAACCTATAACCCCTTGTAGGATGGTATCCCACAAGGATTAGAGGCTTACTCTTATCCTCGAGTTTAGTTCTCTTACTGTCAGGTATGTGGCTGTATGCTATAGAGCTAAATACCTTCAAGTGAGATACAGATGGTATTTCACCACTCCAAACAGTTTTAGGCACCTTTGCCTCCAAACCTCTTGTAGGACACCTATTCAAGATATAGACTGCAGTCACTACTGCTTCTGCCCATAGCTGTTTAGGTAGTCCCTTTGTTTTTGTCATACTTCTGGCCATCTCTAGGATGGTCCTATTCCTTCTTTCAGCTACCCCATTGTGTTGTGGGGTATATGGTGGAGTCACCTCATGAACAACACCACTGGTGGTGCAGTATTCTTCAAATTCTTTTGAAGTACACCATCAGTCCTTAATACTTTCAGCCTTTTACCACTTTGAGTCTGAACCATGGCCTTAAACTTCTTAAACACACTGAAAGTATCACTTTTGGCCTTAAGTAGATATACCCAAATTTTCTTTGAGTATTCATCTACAAAAGTAGCAAAATACTTGTTCCCTCCCATAGATATAGTATCCATAGGACCACACAAGTCAGAATACACAATTTCCAATAAGTCCTTAGATCTGTGTTCAATTTGTTTTTTAAAGTTCTTCCTAGGTTGTTTACTCATTAAGCATGTAGTACACTTATCCTTAGTATCAACTATCTTAGGTAACCCCTTTATAAGTTTGTTTGTACTTAGGTTATCTAGGGCCTTGTAATGAAGATGACCAAACCTTTTATGCCATAGCTTAGTATCACTGTCAGCAGTAGCACTTAAACATAGTGCATCAGTTTTACTTATGCTGGCCTTAAAAGTCCTATTACTTGCTAATTGGGTAGTTAAAACTAGGTGATCATTCTTATCAAACAGTTTCAACTTAGCATTTTTCATAAGAACTGAAAAGCCTTTTTCAACCAGCTGTCCTAGGCTTATTAGATTACAACTAATTTCAGACACAAACAACACATCATAGACTATAACCTTTTTCCCATCAACCCTTGTTAATTCTAAGTTTCCCTTACCCTTAGAAACTATAGTTTTTCCATCAGCACACCTAATAGAAGTTCTAACTGTGGGATCAAAGTTAATAAGCCAACTTTTATTACTAGTCATATGATTAGAACATGCTGAGTCTAAATACCAGATCTCAGTGACAGTTTTACCATCACTTCCAGTTACTACTAAAACAACATATTCCTTGGCCTTTTTCAAATTAGTTTTAATCTTCCTATGTTCAGCTAATTTAGTTTCCTTACACAGCATACTATAGGCAACTTTATCTGATTCATCTGAGTCAGATTCAGACTCTTCCTTAGCCACATTGGCTTCAGAAACTGAACCTTTAGAATTAGTACCTTTTCTGGTGGGACATTCAGTGGCATAATGCCCCATCTTGTCACACCTGTAACACTGAACCTTAGACTTATCCTTTTTCTTAGGTGCAGTGTTACTTTCAGATGATTCAGATTTAGACTTAGGTTTAGGCTTACCTGCCTTTCCCTTAGACCCCTTGGTCTGTTTGCTGTTACCTCCTTTTTTGCCTTTCTTGTGCTTGGACTTAGCTGCATACATGGCTTGATCCTCCTCTTCAGAGTCTTCATTAAGGATCTCCATTCTGATTTCCTTGGCCTCTAGTTTGCCCTGAAGTTCTTCTAACTTCAGGTCTTCACTCTTTGTAGTTTCCTCAATAGTGTTAGTTACCACATACCACTTCTTAGGCATTGACCTTAGTATCTTCTTGCATAGGGCAGTTTCTTCAAGTTTTTCTCCTTGAAGAGCCATTTCATTTTTAATCTTCTTCACTCTGTTGAAGAAGTCAGTAACTTTTTCTTCCTTTTTCATCTTGAGACTTTCATACTGAGCTCTCAAGGCTTGGAGTTTTTCTTCCTTAATCGGGGCATTCCCAGTATAGTAAGCTGCTAGAGCATCCCAGGCAGCCTTAGATGATTCACAGCCCCTTATTCTTTCAAAGTCAGCCTCTCCACAGGCTCTATGAATGAGAGACAGACCTTTGAAGTCTTTTATCTCATTCTCCAGATATTCTTTCCTTTGAGCAGCATTTTCAGTACCTGTTAGAGGTGTAAGGCCATGTCTTACCACATGCAGACACCCTTGAGCACCAAGAACAGGTCTCATCTGTATGGACCAAGTCTCATAGTCTTTCCCATTGAGTTTGGGAACATAGCTGTCTTGTCCTCCTGTATTAGCCATCCTAAAATACACTTAGAACACAAACTGAAAGATTAGTAAACACACACTTACACAATTTCTCACTGTGTAAGTGTTTTAGAGAGAAAATATTAAAGAACAATCTAAAGAAAACAGTAGAGTAGAGTAGTTTTTGCCCTGGATCGTTTATTGCTCTAAATATACCATGTTAATTTTTTCAATTTTTTACTATGTGCAGGTTGTATTAGCAAGAAGGGGGGTGCAGAGAGGAAAGCCCAATACTGAATTGTTGCTGGATGGGTAAAGATCCACGCGGAACCCAGTGGAGCTGAACTGTAGCAACACGCGGATCCTCTCCTTGGATCCGGTTCTGACCCGGTTCTTTTGACAAAACAACGCGACACAAACCTAATTTGCTTCAGCTGAAGCTCTCTCTGTCACTGTAGCTCTTTCTTTCTTCTTCTACTCTCCTCTTCTCTCGAAACCCTAGCTACCGTAGCTCTCATTGATCTCCGGTGATTGAAGCTGCGTTAGCTATTGTTTCTCAGTCAATGATGAGATCTGATGATGATGAATCAAAGCCCTCTCACTTTGAACTGAATCGGCTTCTAAGACTGCAAACAATCACCTTCTCACTTCGCGACTCTTCGCTCAGTGAGATCTTCTAGCTTGTGCTCTGATTTTCACAATCAAAGCTCAAACAAGGTAAATCTTTGCTTTCTTGTGTGATCTTTTACTGAAAACGCAACTTAGTTAGGTTAGGGTTTTAACCTAACTTTTCTTTTCTGTTACAGGTACAGATCTTCGTGAATCTCTTCTCAGTGGGCTACAATCTGCTCATCAAACCAGGTAGAAAATCTGTTCTTACTTTTCTTAGTTATAGATTTACTGTTTCTTGTGATAAACAGTAAACCCTAACGTTTAATCTGCTGATTCAGGCTCTCTGCTTGTAAGGTTTTGTTGCGGACACTAGGTAAAACCTTTGCCTTAGATTTTGATTTGCCTTAATCTTTAACAATCTTGTTGCTGGAAACTGATTCTGAAACTTTTCTTTGTTTCTGAGTACTGGTCTTCACACTTGAAGATGGATACACAGACTTAGTTCTCCCCTTGAGAACAGGTAAATCTATCCCCTTACTTTTTCTCTGTTTTTCTCTCTTTATTTCAGTCACTGAAATTGTTGCTAACACAATTTTGTTTCTCTTTTCTTATGAGGTACACCTTCAACACCTTGTTGAAGATTCTGTCACACAGAGAACCTCACAGAACCTGAACAGAAGGATGATAGCAGTACAGGGAGGAAGAAAAAGAAAACTTAGGGTATATGATTTAAACAAAATGCATGTAAAACTTTTTTCTAAGAAAATGTAATACTGTGTATTTTCTATGTACATTGATAGCCTGTGGGTCTGTATTTATATATACAGGGACTGAACTAGCTGTTAGGCACTTGGTTGTTTAGAAACAACCAACTTCAGTTTGTTATATTTAACAAACTGTTTTAGTTATTTTTAATAACCAACTTAACAGTTTAAACAAACTGTAACAGATTGTTAACAGTTTATTTTTGTAATAAAACTGTATAGGCTTTAATTAATATAGGTGAAATTGATTACCAATCTCAATGTACTTATCTACTAAATAATATATTGGCAATCAAAATAAGGTAGTGTGAATGTGCGATGGAGTGAAAATTAAGTTTTGATTTAGATGAAATTCGATATACATGATCATGCTCTCTCTCTCTCTCTCTCTCTCTCTCTCTCTCTATATATATATATATATATATATATATATATATATATATATATATATATATATATATATATATATATATATATAAATTATTGATGGATAGCTTGTAAATGAATGTAAGCTGCATTTGTTTTTTTGGTCAAATAAGTTGCATTTGTTCAATAATTATAAAGGGTTTTGATAATTAAATTTATACCCCCCCCCCCCATTTTCCCTTTCAAAAATATTCAAAATTTAATTAAGAATTCCAATTTTTTTATTTTTTCCGAAATTATCTATGGCATGGTTGTCAGGCTCGAGAGTTTACATAGACTCGTGAGGAGACCGTAGACTTGACTCGTAGACTCGTAAGAATCTATGAACATAAAAATTTACACCAAAAAAATCTGTAAACTAGTTACCGCAATGTCAAACAGTATCAAACTATCAATAACAATGAAGACATTTCATCAATACATAAATGTGGATTTATTATGTCATTATATGCCACATGATGATTTCAAATACTTAAGCACATACAAAAATAATGATAATAATTAATAATGCACTTGATTAGGATATCATGATCATGGTACTATAATTAATAGAGCAATAATACTATCCCTTTTGCTAATTGAGCAACAATACTATGCTTGATTTAGTAGCTTTAGAACAATAATACTAATTCAAAGAGCAATAACACGTAGCTTCAGAGCAATAACACTAATTCAGCAATAATAGTACTTGATTCAAAGATCAATAACACTATCCTTTTAATAATTCTAATTCAGCAGTAATCCACTAATACTTGATTCAAAGAGCAATAACACAGAAGCATTAATAAAGACGCAGTAACGATGACGTGCTGTTGCAACGGAACAAATGACGGCGTGCGATGGAACGAACGTCGGCACTATACGGCAACGTGCAAGGGCGGGAATGTAAAAAGAAAGAAGAAGAAACACAACGGGAATGGAAACGAGAGAAGAAAGGAAAAAAAATCATTTTTATTGATAAAATCGTAGACTCGCTATGGAATCGCGAGTTTGAACGAGTTTGAGCGATTCTGATCGATTCCATCCGAGTTTATCAAGATTACGATTCTACACGTGATTTGACTCGTTTTGGCAGCATGGACTCGTAAACTCGTAGAATCGTACGAGTTGACTCGCGATATTGACAACCATGTGTAGCGACCGAAAAATCCGGAGGAGGGATTCTTCGAAGTTCTTGAAATGAAGCCGCCACCAAAGTTTTAGTTTAAGGGCAAACATTGGAAAATCCCTATTGAGTGGATAAAGGGGCCTTGCGGACCAGATTTAGGCTCGGGAGTCGTTTATGCGTAAGGAAGGTATTAGCACCCTACGACATCCTTCCTAAGGAAGGTTACCTTTTAACTAAATGTGTAAACGTTTATTAATTCAAAAATAATGTTTTTACCCTTATAATGATAATAATAAAAATAAAAAGGACTCGATAAACGGTTAGTTGTTTTTTTTGTACTTTTTAAGAAATAGGAGGGAAATGAATTAAAAGAAAAAAAAGGTTTTTTATTAATGCAATTGACAGAGGTCGGCCGCCCTCCGCTCCTACGTATCTCCTGGTAGAGAATCAAATCACACGTAGTTCTTGGGTAGAAAACATTTGTGTGTTGGTGTTTTTTAAGTGTCTTGAAAATGGGATAGGCGTTCGTGACGACCAAACAAGTGAGACTCAGAGTGGTCGTCACTCATAGCCCGTTTGAAAGCAAAAGTTGTTATTAACGGTCAAACCAGTTAAACTCAGGGTGACCATTATTAACAACCTATTTTATGTGAGTTTGATGGTTTGGGGGAAATAATGGCTTGGGAACATAATGGGGAAGTAAAGAAACACTCATCATTTTTTAGAAAAAGGGTGTTTAAATAAAAAAAGAGTGTGAACAGTAAAGCCCAAGAATGGCAATGGCCCATAAACATGAATTAGGAAAAGGGGTCACGGGGTGTATATCCTTGAACCATATGGGTGTAACTAATAACATGATCTTAAGGAAAAACAGGGGGGCGCATTATTAGAGAAATGGGGGTGTGAATAGTTATCCGAAAATTTTAAAATGAAAATTAAAATTGGAACAGACTATTTAAGACAAACTAAAACAAAGAAACCCTAATCTCCACTTACCATCCGCCGCACACATGTCCCTGGAAGAGAGAGAAAAGAAATTTTCGGAGGGGGGAGAGAGAGAGAGATGGGGCGCGACGGAGAGAGAGCCTGAGGAAGAAGCTTTCGTTGGGGACGGTGGCGCTGCAGACCGACCACCTCCTGGCCGGTGATGACCACGCCTTGGTGGCGACGACGACGGCTGCGACGGCGGTGGGAGGCTTTTGACAGAGAGGAGAAGACTTCGCGAGGATCACCGGAGACCACGGTGGCGCAAAGGGGGGAACGAAGGGAGGAGAGGTAGAACGACGAACGATGGGGGGGGGGGGGGGGAACGCGTGAAACGGCGACCGGTGTGGGTGCACTAGTCACCACTGTTCTGTTCGTTGGGGGAGACGGTCGTAACCACCGTGAGTGGTGGTTCAAGGTGGCTCATGGCGATGGCTGATGACGGCGAGATGATGGTGAGAACGAGATTTTTGGTGGAGGTTTGCGACAGTGGGTGTTTTTGTAAGGGTGATTACGGTGGTGGTTTGCGACGGTGAGGGTTATGGGGTGGTGTTTAGTGGTGATGTGGTGGAGATTTTGGTGGTTGTGGGTGAAGTTTTATTGACTGTGAGTGGAGATGATAGTGTGGGTGTGACGCGGTGGTGGTGCGGTTCAGGGCGGTAGAGCGCCAGAAACAGTGGTGGCGACGACGGCAGTGGTTAATGGTTTTATTTACAACGGCTATTTTGTGGAGGTAGTTCCCCTTCTTAAGGAAATCCTCTCTTTGTTTTCCTTCTGTCTTTAATTTTTTTCAAAAACCGATTCCTCCCTGTTTCTGTGTGTATTTCAGAGATGATAGTGGTTGCGTGTTCTTTACAGATCGTGAGGGAAGCAATAAAATGAAATGATGTGTCTAAGGCTGCGCCAAGGAAGCAAAAGGACTGTTGTGTTTCCTAATTTTTCTCTAATTTTGATAGTGGTTTCTGTTCTTCGTTTTTTCTCTCCCCCCCCTGTTTGTGTTTTTGTGCGTGATCTGTCTCTGTGTGTGTATCTTCCTCCCCCTTACTGATTTCTGTTCTGTTGCATTTATAGGCTAATTGTGTGGTGTTGGTGTGGTGTTGGTGCAGGGAAACAAAACTCATAGGAGACCAAGCTGTTGGAATAGCAGAGACATGGTGGAGCAGCAAGGGAGGGACAGGGCTGCTGCCACTGCAGCAATGTTTTTGCTGAAAATGGAAGCCAAACAAAAGGGACAAGAAGAAAGAAGCTTGGGCTTCTAGCTTCAGGGAGAGCAAGTCGCATGCTGTCTCCCTTTGTTTTATTATTTATTTTTTTGGACTCTTTTTGCTTTTAATTAATTTTTGTACCAATTGTAATTAATTTTTTTGTCTTCATGTACATCAAAGTTGACTTAGGTTGTACCTTTTATTTGTAAAGAAAACTGGTTATAACAATAAAAACATTATTTCAGAAATTGATTTTTATTAGATTTTTTCAAAACAATAATGATAATTAAACTAATAGCAATGGCTTTAATAGCGGTAAAAAAAATGAGTACCAAAAAAAGCTCGTATGCAACGAGAAACAAACACGCTCACGCAATGAAAGCAACAATGTGCGTACAATTAAAAAAGAAACGCGGCACAACGAGAACAATAATGCGTGCACAATTAAAAGCGACCCGCACACGCTAGGTGCGAATTGAAACCATTTGCGTTAGTCTGACGGACGAAATTAGGGTATGACACCATGATTTATAGAGTCTTTTAATAGCGCCTATTTGAGTAAGCGCTATTAAAGAGTATAAACACTACCCATTCCCCACACGGCGGCAACAAAATCCGGAATTGTCTTTGCAAACATAAATCCGAAAAATACTCTTTAATAGCACTTACTGAAACAAACGCTATTAAAAGACTTCCTCAAAATTAACTTCCATGTGCCATTTTTCTCTATTGACTTCAGCTCATCGAGCATGGCTTCCTTCCACTGTTTGTTATTAAGTGCCTGCTCCAGACTCACTGGTTCTGCCTCAGCCATCGACTAACTTCCATCTTTGGGGCTAAATTTATATTTCTGATTTCTATTTTCTATCTCATTAGCATTATTGGAGTTCCAATCTTTAATATTAGAAACTCGGTTGCTAATTAGTGGACACTGTTTTCCGTTATGTTATGTTTTGATATTGGTTTATGGTTTGATAAATTGGGTGTGAATAATGAAGAGCATATATAGCTGATCACATTATAAGTGAATAATTTAGAGAGGACTTTGAGTATGATATCATTATAGTAATAATCAATCATAAATGTCTCAATTATTTAATTGGCTAAATTATAGTTTTGGTCCCCTATTTTCACAAATCCGGACATTTGGTCCCCCTATTTTAAAATCCATACATTTAGTCACCCTATTTTAAAAAATTCGGAGTTTTAGTCCAAAGAGCGGTTTTTCAATTTTTTGTTGCTGATGTGGATAAAAACTCTTATGTGGCACTCATTAAATGACGTGGCAGCCAACACAGCTTATGCCACGTCATTTAATGAGACACATAGACAGCCACGTCAGCAACCTATTATTAAATTATTAAAACTTTAAATTAAATCTAGGTTAAGAGGAAGATGATACAAGATTGTTGGTGAAGATGAAATAAGAATCACAAGATCCTCATCCCAAAAAAGAAACAGATCTGGAAAAATCTTAATAAAAACGAAGTTCCATCAGCGAAACAAAAAACTGGATAAGAAGCAGATCTGTCGTTCACCATAATCGAACCCAGAGAATCCCAAGTCAGTTCTGTCGACGGCAGAAATCTGGAAACAAAAATCCAGAGAAGTAGATTAGTGAAACAAACATCTGTCGTTCACCATAATCAAACCAGAGAACCCAGCGAAGCTCCAACAGGGAAACAAAAATCTGGAAAAAAATAGATCTGTCGCTCCCTCTGATTTGCGATCTTTCCCCCTCGTTCTTATCTTCCCATCAATTCCGGTGACGACTATGGCCATCGCATCGACCTTCACCCAAGTCGAACCCAGAGAATCCCAAGTTACTTCAAACTCTTAAATCCCCAAATTCCTTTGAACCTAAAATCCCCAAATGCCTTCTGGATATGATATCAACGATGATTCTGGGTTGTAAGAGGTGTGATTCACTGGAAATAGTCCTCACTTCAACGATGGTGCTCATCACAAAATATTACAATGATTTTGTGGTGCGAATCTGGTTCTAATTTTTCTTGAAGGTTTTAATTCCTATTTTGTACTTTGTTTTTAATCTTTTCTTGTTTAAAGTATTTTAATTATTATAAATATGAGTATTTGATGTGGCAAGTACATATGACATCATTAATTGATGTGGCATCCACGTGTTAGGCGCCACATCATTTAATGAGGGCCATGTCAACATTTTTTTGTTGACAGGATTCCAACTCAGCAAAAAAAAATGAAAAACATCTCTTTGGACAAAATGTTTGAATTTTTTTAAAACAGGGGGACTAAATATCTGAATTTTAAAATAAGGGGACCAAATGTCTGAATTTTTAAAAATAGGGGGACTAAATATCTGAATTGTAAAATAAGTGGACCAAATGTCTGAGTTTTTAAAAATAGGAGGAACAAAACTATAATTTAGTCTATTTAATTTAGTTTACAAATAGGACTTTGAGTATGATATCATTACAACATCTTTTTATGTCTCAATTATTTAATTTAGATTCTTTTAGTATTTTTGTGTGCATTTAATAGGAGGAGTTTCAACGGCGGTTGTCTCAACATATTTTTGACACTTTTAACAAAGTTGGTGGATTGGATTGACACTTTTAACATTAGTGTAGTTTAAGTTTAACTAAGTTGGTGGGTTGGATTGACACTTCTAGCATTAGAGTAGTTTATGTATGTTTGACACTTTTAGTGGTTTTGGATTGGATTGAGTTGAATCGGTGGATTTGAGTCTGAATTGAATTGGCAGGGAAGTGTTGCAAATAAAAATGGCACTTTTAACATTAGAGTAATTTTTTTATGTTTGACACTTTTAGTGGTTTTATTGAATTGAATTGGTGGAATTGAGTCTGAATTGAATTGGCAGGGAAGTGTTGCAAATAAAAATGACACTTTTAACATTAGAGTAGTTTATGTATGTTTGACACTTTTAGTGCTTTTGGATTGGATTGGATTGGATTGGATTGGATTGGTGGAATTGAGTCTGAATTGAATTGGCAGAGAAGTGTTGCAAATAGAAATGAGACTTTTAACATTAGAGTAGTTTATGTATGTTTGACACTTTTAGTGGTTTTGGATTGGATTGAATTGGTGGATTTGAGTCTGAATTGAATTGGCAGGGAAGTGTTGCAAATTGAAATGGCAATGTAAATGGATGATTACTAAATTTGCGACAGAATTTTAAACAATTTGTGACAGATTTGCGAAGGATTTGCGACGGAAAGGTGTCAGACTTTGCGACGACTTTCCCACGGATATTTGCGACGACTTTGCGATGGAGACATTTGCGACAAAAAAATCCGTCGGAAACGATTTGCGAGGAGCGCTTTTGCGACGTATTTTTGTCCGTCGGAAACATCCGTTTGCGACGGATTTCAGCGCATTTGCGACGGATTTTTCCGTCGGAAATCGTCGATTTTCTTATAGTGAGTTTCGTGTCGCGACCAGATAGGATCAGGTTGCGACCTAGGAAAAAATTCTGCCATCGCGTCGCAACTGAATCGCATCACGTCGCGATCGACTGCAGTTTTGACACCAATTTAAGTGAAAAATTAGAAATTTTTTGGGCATTCCTCTTGGCTGTGAAAAGTACAGTTTTGGAGCTGTGAAAAAGAGCGAGATTGGGAGCTTCTCTACACTTGGGAACAAGGAATTGAAGGATCAAATGTACTTATCTTTGTGTAACTTTTATTTTACCTTGCCTTTTAATACTTTGAACATGGGTAGTTAATTTTCTTAGGGTTAGGAAGATAAGTGCTAACAACACTCTCTTTTACACGCTCTCTCCAACTCTCACTCTATGATTGATTAAAATTCATGTGGTTGCACTAAATTATAGGTCTCAATTCCAAAGTGGTAGGATCCACATGAATTTTAACCAATCATAGAGTGAGAGTTGAAGAGATTTTGTAAAAGAGAGTGTTCCTAGCAATTCTCTAAAATGACATATCTCGTTTAAGTTACAAGCATCAAATACAAAGCCAGATGTTAGTAAATGCTCGGTGTGGCACATTACAGACTTAGAACGTTTAGAAGCTAACGATTCTACACCGGGGTTGTTCCCGGTAACCGACGTGGATGCTTTCAGAAAATTTAAAACGTATAAACTTTGACAATTCCACGCCGGATATTTAATTATAGCCGGCGTTAATTCCTTAAGAAAACTTAAAATGGTAACACTTCCACGTAGTTGTTTGTTAACAACCGGCGTGGTATAGTCTGTACACAGATATTAACGCTAGTCCACCCTTTCTTTAGTCCATTCTCTCACTCTTTTTCCCGCAACACTCAAACTCAATGCCATGTTCTCTCCGCCTCCCTCACGTTCATCGTTCTCATCGTCATTTCTCTCGTTCTCGCGTGCCATTCTTGAGCTCTTTTGAGCTTGCTTCGTCTCTGGTGGAACCTCGCTGGATGTTGTCTCCCTCGCATCCACCTATGGTTTATGAAGGAGACAACGAATATTCCCTAACTCCCACGAAGACTCTTCTTCTCCTCATGCTCCGTCCCTGTTGTACCACTTTTTTTAATGATTTTCGCACTATTTTATTTGATTTTTTTACTTTTTACTCTATTTGTTCTTACTTATTATTTTACAGCGGATGTCATGTTCTTTGACAACATATACAGTTTTTTAGTGGATTTTAATTGTATTCTTCTTTGCAAGATTAGTTTTTTTCATTTACATTCTCTCTCTCTCTCTCTCTCTCTCTCTCTCTCTCTCTCTCTCTCTCTCTCTCTCTCTCTCTATATATATATATATATATATATATATATATATATATATATATATGTTTTTTGAGAGTCTATATATATGTTTTATGATTTGTGCATTTGTATATGTTTTATGATTTATGGATCTGTATATGTTTTATGATTTGTGGATCTATATATATGACAATAGCTATATATGTTGATTCTTTTCATTTTATGTTTTAACTTTGAATACTATCATGAATGCAGTGTCCATGCAAAGTTAGAGAGGCACTTTAAGACAGTAAATTTTCCTGCTACGAGGATGTTTTGCCAGTTTGCTTTAGCCCACGTCTGGATGGAAGAGTATGCTCTAAGATCCAACGTTGCAGTGATGCATTTATCATGAGGGAGCAATGATGCATTTATCATGAGGTATGGAAAGTTTCATCTGCCTTGCCTGAAGGAGCAGTAATCTTGCCTGAAGGAGTAGTGACGTTCTTGAAGGAGCAGTAACCTTTCCATAGCAATCTTTCCATTGTAATCATGTTGGGGAAGCATATCAAAAGTATAGCTTCTTTGAAAGAAGGAAAAAATGAGTACGGGAAACATATCCGTACTCAATTTTTCCTCTCCAAAAGATTGTCTCCTTTCAAGATTGTTCCTCATCATGAAAAAAGCTTAGTTTAGATTTTGAAGGAACGCACGGTCAACCAAGGTTGATATGTATTTTTCTTATTGTAATTTTGTATTTTGTACTTTTATATTGTAAACTGACATAATGTATATTATGAGAATTCCTGGGAATAAACTTGTTGATTATTATTGGGCTCTACCTTTTTATTATTTGCAAAGTTCTTGTTTTTATAATTTCTGTGCGTGGTTTTGATTCCAAAATTTGTGTTGAATCGGGAAATTAAAAAACTTATTATTTATATAATAAAGAGTACTTTTTAACTCCGGTTTTTAACTAATAATCGACTTCAAAACCACTCTATTGTGAGTTTTGAAAGCGTTTAAAAGGACCATCTTATAATTCGAATATCTCCTCAAACTACTAATTTATGGGCTAAACTAAGTTATGGGCTAAACAACTAACTGGGCATCAGCTGACCTTCTTCGCATCCACATTTTGATTCCTGTTAACTAATCATGCTCCTCAGCTGTTCCTTAATTACACATCTCAGTTGGGCAGTCATATTTGGTCCAACTAGGAATCACTTGATAACAATTCAAAATATTTTTTACGACTGATCAGAAGTTAGCCGACCTGGAATTCGTCTTTGTTACAGCTGACCAGGAGTCAGCCGATATCTTAGTTCAGCTGATACAAAGTCATCGACTTCGAGTCTGTCGATTTTGATTTAGGCGATCTTAGCTCAGTTAATATGGACTTAGTTGATCGATAAATATTTTTCCTTTAGTCGAGTGGACCTAGTCACTTTTTGGTGTAAACAATATGTGATTCTAGAATGTCAATGCACTGGACAAACAACATGGTTCCAAAAAGATTAAATAACCCAACAAAACTAATCTGCTTTGGATTCTAATATTCGAGCATGCTTATCAGGCCAATGCTCTTTCAGTCTTTCATTGAAAAGGAAAATCAAAGGCTTACAAGTTACATGGACGATAAGGTTCAAAAGTGTTGAAATACAAAAAGAAGATGAAATTCCCATTCACAAGTGGTTCGCCGTTTATGCTTTTCCCAGAATTTCATGAGATTCCTGATCTTGTTATCGTAGGAACACTATAACATAAAAATAGAGGATATAATGGAAAGATGAGTTTCTAACCAATAAATGTTGCAGTTAATTTTATGATTAGATAAAAAAATTATTCCAAGATGCTTATTGTTTTTTATTAGAGCCAATCAAATGTTAAAACGCTTCCAATGAGTCGTTTTCACTTGGAAAGCTACGTCTGTAATGACGAGTTCATATAAGAAAAACAGTTGAAGAAAATGCTCTTTTATGATTGACTTTCTACTTTGCAGTGCTTTCAACAAACATATAGCTAGGTGGATAGCTGTGGTTGGTCATTCTTTTATCAATGTCTAAAACCTTGCCTAAACAAGTAAGCATCATGAACTTACGTAAGTCAGTGGAAAATGCACATGAGTTCCATCGTACATCCATAAATATAATAGATCTAAGAGTAAAGACCCAAATTGGTCCCTCACAATTTCTTTGCGGAACAAATTAGTCCCTGACAATTTTTTAGGACACATTAGTCTCTGACATTTTCAAAACGGGACATGTTAGTCCCTCCGTTCCTTCAACCGTTGACGGTAGCTCATTCAACGTTACCTACATGGCTACTTGGCACATTAAGTGTCACTGAGTCACGTTAAATGCCACGAAAGTCATTACTTTGGGCCACAATAGTCTCTAGCCTTAGAAATTATAAAATTTTAAAAAAATGGACAAATCAGTCCCTGCGTATTTTGGGATAACTTAGTCCCTGGTTATCTTCAACCTCAGATATCTGGTTACTTAAAACCAGAAACCGTTTTCATTGGTGTTTGTTGTCAGATCTGGTGGTTGGTTTTTCAGTCCGATCCTATTAATGGGCGGTGATGGGGTTACTGTCTTCTCCTCTTTCTACTTCAAGTTTCATGGCAGCAACTAAACCTTTGTGCAAACATGTTAGACGTATTACAAATGAGGATGTCCACTTTCATTATTTTGGGCATAACATCCAAAACAAGTTAATACTTTTGCTTGCTTGTGCAATTAAAACTGAAATCATTAGAAAAAACCATACAAGCAAAGTATATCTAGTGATACTTGATTGTACTCCTGATATCAAGAAAAATGTCTTTGATAATAAGATATATGAATGTTTCTTCAAACTCTGTTAGCATTGAGGAATCTTTTTTAGGCTTTTTGAATGTGAATGATACAACTGGCCAAAGACTTTTGATGTTCTACAAGATGAATTGAAAAATCGTGATCTTAACATATTTTAAGTGCGAGGACAAGGCTATGATAATGGGTCAAATATGAAAGGAAAACATCAAGGCGTACAAAAAAAATTAGAGATAAATCTGAGAGCATTTTGATAGGTCTGCAATTGCACGGTCTTATCGCGTAATAGAAAGTATCGATCCACAGGGAGTAAAATGTGATTACCAATCTAGTTTTGATGTTGATCAGCTGAAAGGGAATAGTTTTATAAGAAGAAGTGATTTGTTGATTAAAATTCAAGATAAAGAAAAGCGCATTGGGATTATAGTCAAATCACAATGATGGAATTTAAAACAACCCCTTAACTATCCTCTATCTTATATTTAAATTCGTTTTTAAGGACAATGTATTCTTTTTGGTGTAATTCAGGTTTCCTTTCGGAATACAAGAACGTGTCTCGAAACAATGACCAAACATATTCTCATGGTTGACCATTGCAGAGACCCATTAAGCGCAACCTTATTGTCCCAAGGCTATCAAATCTATTCTCATGCTTTGATGTGCCTTGTCTAATTCCATTTGTTCCAATATCAAACTTCACCTATCGGTACTTCGTTTGATATTTGTTTTATAAAATTAGTACGATGGAATTAGATTAAAAAGCGAACTCTAATAAGATAGAGTTTAATCTTGGAATTGTTTAGGGACCCATCATTGGATTGTTTCCCACAATTCCAAGACTAAAGAAGTCTACTCACACATGATCATAGTAGACAAGGGAGTAGAAGAGAATGACACAAAAGATAAATGACAAGAAAGATAAATGACAAAAATGTAAATTGCGAAATTGTAAATGAACGAATGTAAATGACTTGGAATGTAAATGACAAAAAGTAAAGTGCAGAATGTAACACCCCGGTATTTCTATTGACTAAAAATACCCAAGTGCACATTAGTAACACATCAGAGATATATTTCCTGCTTAGACACTGAATATCACTATAAATTTTTCGCTGAATATAACCCGAACAGTCTTATTTACAACAAGACAATATGGTCCGCAGACCATATACCATCAGCATCTACAATATTCAGTATCATACAAGAAAGCGGAAGAAAGATATACACTAAATACATAATGTCTTAGTATACAGACAACAAAAGGGAAATAAGCTTAAACATAAAGCTAGGCTATCAGCAACCAGTCCGAGCTCAACCTACTCGTGCCTCTTGGATTTCCGCTGTCCCTGTGTCTCTGTAAAACAACAACATTTAAACAGTGAGATACAATCTCAGTGAGTTCTACTGATACCCCTACTAACTCTCTCGGTTCAATTAATAATCCTTTTTAAAATCAGCACGACACCGACTGCAATAAAGTGCTAACCCCGGTGAACGTGAACAAACAAAGTGCGGCACCGACTGCAATAAAGTGCTAACCCCGGTGTATCGCACAGTACGACACCGACTGCAATAAAGTGCTAAACCCCGGTGTACGTACAACAAACTCATGACATAACACCGACTGCAATCCAGTGCTATATACCCGGTGAACACCCTTACCAATAGTACATTCTCCTATTGGCACGGAGCCTAGGGTGGGGGAGCATGACTGCCCCGCCAAGTATGTCGAACAATGGGTCGTCACCCAACTCGATATATATTTAAACATATATCTACAATCATATGAACATTTAGTCCATTCAAATTATACTTTACCACGTAGGACTCATAGTCTGCTTTGTTATCAATAAAACATATCCGCACACGTGTACTACTGTTCGGCTTTTCGAAAGAATTTCAACTTCAAAAGTATTTTATAAAACCCTTTTGAAATGTACTCAAAATCATGGCATTATAAGCCTAATATCATTGGAAAAGGGTTAGGAAAGGATTAAAAGAGGATTGGAATCGATCGGGATCGTTTCGGGCAAGATTGGAAAATTTGGACAGAACACAGCGCACGGTTCGTGCGCCCATACACACAGGTCGTGCGCCTTGTAATGCATTTTTGAAAACAGAAACAGAATGACACGCACGGTCCGTGCGCCTGGGACGCAAGGGTCGTGCGCTTTTGACAGCATTGTAGTTTATGCCGTTTTCGCATTTTTTTGTCGTTCCGACCAATTCCGATACCTGTTACAGTCCAGTCCCAACATAAAAACAGTCCAAAAACATATTCAAACAACAATGATCATCAATCAAACAATCCAAAAACCGATTGGACCTAAAACGTGATTTTCGTACAAAATACGTTTTCGACACGAATCAAACCGAAACACATTTAACGATTTATGTTTATTAAATTCAAAAACCTAAACGTGAGTAAAACTCACCCTTGAAGCGTGAACCACGATTGAGCCGAATTCACCGAGTAACCACACGAACATTCCCCGCATAAACTTTCCGTTCCGACGACGCTCAAATCCGCTTCCAAAGCTTTCCGCTCAACCGAGATGCCTTTTTGACCGAAATACCGAATTCCTCGAAATTCCCCATTCGAACCCTAATCACCAACCAACTTGCAATTCGCGAAATTGAACTTCGTCTCGCACTCGATACGCTTTGGGATCGCTCCTAATCGCTCTTGAATCAACAAATACTATTCATCATCTTCAAACCTTCAAATCACTATTCACACATAACCCCAAATCTTGATTTTTCAATCCCAACTCACCCAACTAGCTTCCAATCTTCCAATCGAACTTCAATAACCGATCCTCCATCCTTGGGTTCGCGCCAAACACCATCCCAAGCTATCCTTGAGCTTGAACCACCAATTATCTCCATTTCCTTCAAATTTCGAAAATGGCAAAGTGAGAGAGAGAGTGAGTTGATCATGTTGATGTTGGTACCAAATCGAAGAGGAAGTAACGCTGAACGTTTTTCGTGTTGGAAGGAAGTCGTTTTAATGAGCCTAAATCCTCCCTTTTTCTTCTTCTTCCTCCATGCCCCTTTCCTCTTCTTTCTCTTTTCTCTCTTTTCTCTTCTCTGTATCTCTCGCTTCCCTTCTTCTTTCTCTCTTTCTTTTAATTCTTTTAATTCTTTCTCTCTTACACACACACACACACACACACACACACACACACACACACATTTATTTAATATATAAGTGTTAACGTGGTCAAATTACCATATTGATCTAAATCTCTTATTTCGATTCCAAAACTTCCTTGATCCGTATTATCCGGTTAACGATCCGATGACAACCAATAATTAATTTTAGCATTCAATAAATTTACCCGTCAAGTACTAAATTAATTTGATTGGGTTAACACCCAAATAATTCTACTAATTATTTTGAGGGTGTTACACAGAATATAAAGGTGCTGGAAATTAAAGAACAGAAAGTAAAGTTGGAAGAATGTAAAGTGCAAGAATTATAAAGAACAAGAACTTAATATGAAGAAAGTGAATTGCATAAAACTTAGGAGTAAACTTTGAGTGTAATTTTCAAGTAAGCCAAGATGATATTACAGCTGAATTGAGGTCCTTTTTATAGCCTAGAATCAGTAGACAAGTCCTTAAATTCGAATTACAAGCCATGATGAAGAGAATGGGAAAAGCTTTGTAACATCTTTTAAATTCTGCATAAGGCGCACAGATCGTGCTTAGGAGGCGCACAGACCGTGCTGCATGTATGGCTTTTGATATTCTAAATAGCAACAGGGCGCACAGACCGTGCTAGGAGGGCGCACGGATCGTGCGTAACGTGAAACTTTTGGAATTCCCAGCAGCGAGCATCACGCACGAATCGTGCTTTCTGGGCGCACGGATCATGCGTGCTTTAACTATTTTATGCGCTTGGTTCCCTTCGAACAGGACGCACGAACCGTGCTAACACGCACGGACTGTGCGTCTACTCAGCTTTTATTCTGCTTAATTCTTCTCCTCTTCCTATTGTCTTTTGATCCATAATTATTCAAAATTCCTCATTTGCTCCATAATTAGGCTTGAAAACAAAAAGTAACACTTTGTAGTAAAATAGCTCTAAAGTAGAACTACAATCTCACAATTTTTATTTAATTTAAAATGCTAAAAACACACTAAATTAGGACTTATCAAACTCCCCCATGCTTAAACCTTTGCTTGTCCTCAAGCAAAACTATGAGACCCATTAGACCAATTTTGGAAAAATTCTAAATTCATACAAAAACCTTAAGTGAACCGGAGGTAAATTTCAGCACTTTTTCTTTGGTTTGAGATCTACCACTTGGTCATTTTGTGATTTAAGAGGCAAGTTTTTGAGGTATCAGTACATTAGAAAAGATATCAATGTCAGCATAGAACCAGTTCCCTAGCATTCTTAAGCTTGGGTCTTCCATTCACCTAGATGAATGCTACGAAACTTAAAAATTAATCCAAAAGAGGCTTTTTAAAACAAAACATGCTTTTAGGAAATTCCCAAAGACTTGTAACAAGGGGAGATGATATTTATTCAAAACAAACTAGACTTAATATAAACAAGAAAAACAGTAAAAAGGGCAAGATACCCCCCATGCTTGGACTAAACATTGTCCTCAATGATTTGCAATAAAAACAACATGAAAGGGGTAAGAGTAGCTCACATGTTTACTGCTGCCCGGGCGGAGGAGCCTGATGAATATTGAAATGCTGCATCATGGCATGAAGCATGTCTGTCATGTGCTCCAGCGGCTGACTGTGATGCAATTGGTCTTCTCTTATCAATTGTAGCTATGCTCCATGCCTCTGCTGCTGACTTTCAATTCTTGAACACCATGCTTCAATATTAAAATTATGATCATTTTTCACTTCCTGCTCAGCCATATCCTCCTCTCTCTCTTGGGCCGCCATTTCTTTGGGTATCTCTCCAGCAGCATTTAGGTACAACTAGTTCTCTGGATTTCTTGTGTCCGTCCTAACCGGGTTTGGTAATAGGATGGAATTTTGCTTGTCAACTAACAAATGAAATCTTGTTCTTGCTCTATTTGTTGCTCTAACCAAGAACATGCTCTCGCATATATCCAGATCAATGCTCATATTGCCATCCAATACTTCTAGATAAATCAACCTGTCTGCCAGCCCCAACTTTTGAACAATATAAGTCACCATCCCCCCAATCACAATATCACCCTTTGTAAGTTCTGCAACATGAATCAAATTTCTAATGATATAGTGGAGAGTGTTTGCTGGCACCTTATTTATCATTGCCCATAATAGAAAAAGCTCACCAGTCCTAATCCCACCCATTTCACCCCTGCCAAACACAGTGCAAGCCATTACCCTACAAATATACCGGAAGACCGGGTTATGGATCGAGCTTGCCTTTGCGGACCTTGCCTCATACTGACCCCTTCCAATAATTTGAGTCCAAAAAGTAAGAGGGTTATACCCTTTTGGCCTGGCAGTTGGGTCTCTTAAATCATGTATTAACCCCACATTAGAAAACCCCAATTTCCCCCCAAATTCATCCAAGGACATTTCAAAATCTTCATTAAAAAGCTTAAAGGACAGTTTATCTTCTATAAGGCATAATGAACTTAAGAATTCACGAGTAGGTCCTTCATAAGTGGCCCTTTGTGGCCTCAAAAAGTCCATCCAACCAAGATTATTCAATAACATCATCACATTGTCCTCTATCCCTAGTGTGTCAAGAGTAAGATTAAAGTGGGGATACCGCGTGGCGACTACCTTCCTTCCACAGTGTGATTCAAACCGCTCCCTTTGAGTTTTATTTTTGAAAATAACTCCGTGCTCATTACTTGTACTCGAACCAGCCCTCTTTTTGCCTCTACCAGTAGAAGTACTGGCAACATCAACACTTTTTACCTTCTTTGGAGCCATGGTTCGTTTTTGCTAAAATTAGGGTTTTAGGGTTTTGGTAAAATTTGGGATTTGTGGTGTTTTTGTGGTGAAATAGGGTGGTTTTGGTGGTGGGTTTTGAAGATTGGGTGGTAATGTTGTGTTTAGAAGAAGATTGAAGGTGGTTTATGGAGGTTTTGGTCTATGGATATGGTGGTATGCGATTTTGGGGTTTTGGTGGAGAGTGGATGAAAGATGATTTTGATGGTTGGGTTTTGTAGAGGAGGTTGTGGGTAATTGATTTGTGTAATTTTTATGGAGGTTTGGGTGGTGTTTGGGTGTATTTGGAGGTTTTGAAGTTATGGCTATGGTGGGTTTTGAGTAGGAGAAGAAATGGAAAAGAAGATGATGGATCATACTCATACTTCTTGAAAAACTTGGATTAGTCACTTTTTTACATGGATCATACTCATACTTCTTGAAAAACTTGGATTTCCTGGAAAACAAAAACAAAAACATTAACCCGTGGGTTGCCTCCCATGCAGCGCTTCTTTAACGTCACTAGCTTGACGGTTAAAAAGAGCACCTTTGCTCAGGTTGGGTTATGAAGAACCAAGGTGGTTCCTTTCTCGATATCTTCACCCACATTATAAATTTTTAACCTCTGGCCATTTACCTTGAATGATCCGGTCTTTTCACTCCCTATTTCAACTGAACCAAAGGGGTATACCCTAAGGATTTTAAAAGGACCAGACCATCTTGATTTTAATTTTCCTGGAAAAAGCTTCAGTCTAGAATTGAAGAGTAACACTATGTCATCCTTTTTGAAATCCCTACGAAGGATCCGCTTATCATGCCATCTTTTTGTTCTTTCTTTATAAATTCGGGCATTCTCATAAGCATCCAATCGTAACTCTTCTAATTCGTTCAACTGAAGTTTTCTCTTTTGACCAGCCAAACTTATGTCTAAGTTGAGGGTTTTGATGGCCCAATAAGCCTTATGCTCAAGTTCTACCGGCAGATGACAGGACTTCCCATAAATTAGTTTAAAAGGAGTCATTCCTATAGGAGTCTTGTAAGCTGTCCGATAACCCCAAAGAGCATCATCAAGCTTTATTGACCAATCCTTCCGAGAGACAGAAACAGTTTTTTCTAAAATGCTTTTTATCTCTCTGTTTGAAACCTCAACCTGGCCACTAGTTTGGGGATGATAGGGTGTTGCAACTTTATGCCCAAACTTTTGTAAAACTTTCTCAAACTGTTTTGAAATGAAATGAGATCCCCCATCACTTATGACCACTCTTGGGACCCCAAATCTTGGAAAAATTATCTTTTTAAAGAACTCTATGACTACTTGTGCATCGTTTTTTGGCGAAGCAATGGCTTCAATCCATTTAGACACATAGTTGACCGCAACAAGGATATACTGATTTCCAAAAGAAGACAGAAATGGTCCCATAAAATCAATCCCCCAGACGTCGAAAATTTTGACCTCTAGAACGTTGTTTAGGGGCATTTCGTTTCTTTTGGAAATACTCCCAGTGCGTTGACACTGGTCACATTTAGAGACAAAACGATGCACATCTTTAAAAAGAGATGGCCACCAGAAACCAGAATAAAGAATTTTAAAAGCTGTCTTTTGAGAACTGGCGTGGCCTCCATAAGATGAAGAGTGACAAAACATTAAAATATTACTTACCTTGTCCTCTGGAATGCACCTTCTGAATATACTATCTGACCCTCTTTTGAAAAGATAAGGGTCATCCCAATAGTATTGCTTGACATCAGAGAAAAACTTCTTCTTTTGTTGAAAATTCAGTTCTGGAGGTAACACCCCGACTGCAAGAAAGTTCACATAGTCTGCATATCATGGCACTTCAACTTGCACCAATGAGAATAGCTGCTCATCCAGGAAGGAGTCATCAAGTGGTAGCTCATTCTCATTGTTTTCTTGTAATCTTGACAAATGGTCGGCCATCACATATTCGGTGCCTTTCTTGTCCCTGATCTCAAGGTCAAATTCCTGGAGAAGTAGGATCCACCGGATCAACCTCGGCTTAGCATCTTTTTTGTTCATCAAATATCTTATTGCCGAGTGATCCGTATAAATGATGATTTTGGATCCTACTAAGTACTGTCTGAATTTGTCAACGGCGAAGACTACTGCCAACAATTCTTTTTCAGTTGTGGCGTAGTTCACCTGTGCTTCATCTAGAGTTCTGCTTGCATAGTAAATGGCATGCATTTTCTTGTCCCTCTTCTGTCCAAGAACTGCCCCAACAGCGTAGTCACTTGCGTCACACATAATTTCGAATGGAAGGTTCCAATCGGGTGGCTGCATGATTGAGGCAGCGATCAAGGCTTCCTTTAACCTGCAAAAAGCTTCTAAACACAAATCATCAAAGACAAAAGTTGCATCCTTAAGGAGCAAACTTGTTAGTGGTTAAGAAATCTTGGAAAAATCTTTTATAAAACGGCGGTAGAAACCCGCATGTCCCAAGAAACTTCTCACCTCTCTGACCGAGGTAGGAGGTGACATTTTTTCAATAATTTCAATTTTTTCTTTGTCAGCCTCAATACCTCGTTCAGAAACCAAGTGTCCAAGCACTATACCTTCTCTTACCATGAAGTGACACTTTTCCCAATTCAGAACAAGATTTACCTTCTCACATCTTTCTAAAACCCTTTCTAGGTTGGCTAAACAGTTATCAAAGCTAGACCCATGGACTGAAAAATAATCCATAAAGACTTCCATGATGTCTTCAACAAAATCAGAAAAAATTGCCATCATGCAACGTTGAAAGGTGGCAGGGGAATGACAAAGACCAAAAGGTATCCTTTGGTAAGAGAAAGTGCCGAAAGGACTAGTGAAAGTTGTTTTTTCTTGGTCATGTGGATGGATAGGTATTTGGAAGAATCCGGAATACCCATCCAAGTAACAAAAGTGTGAATGCCTTGCCAACCTTTCTAACATTTGATCAATGAAAGGGAGGGGAAAGTGATCTTTACGGGTCGCTTTGTTAAGCTTCCTATAATCGATGCACATTCTCCACCCCGTAACAGTTGTAGTAGCAATAGATTCATTTTTCTCATTTTTGACAACTGTTATGCCTCCCTTTTTAGGAACTACATGAACAGGACTAACCCATTTGCTATCAGAAATTGGGTAAATTACCCCAGCATCAAGGAGTTTGAGAACTTCCTTTTTAACAACTTCTTTCATATTAGGATTTAATCTCCTTTGATGCTCAATTGATGGTTTATAGTCATCTTCAGGTAGTATCCTATGCATACACAGTGAGGGATTGATTCCCTTAATATCCTCAATAGTATACCCTATGGCTTTAGGATATTTCTTGAGAATACTAAGGAGCTTATTTGTTTCAACCTCATCTAGGTTTGCATTTACAATAACAGGATAAGTAGAGTTTAGGCCCAGAAATTCATACCTCAAAGATGATGGAAGAGGTTTCAACTCAACCCTTGGTGGTTCCTTTGGAAGAGAAACAGATTTTTCCTCAACTAATTCTTCACTGCCCAAGCCTTTCATAGGAAGATTCTCATTCAACAATTGAGCATAGGCTTGGGCATCTCCAGTTAACTTTTCACCTGCATTGTTAACCAAGCATACTTCCAAACCATCGCTAGAAGGTGGTGCTAGAGAGCACTCCTTCACGCAACGATCTACAACATCAATCATACATCTGGATTCCGAGGTGGAAGGACTATTTTTGAGTTTTTCAAAATCAAACAAAATCTTTTCTTCTCCTACATGAAATTCCATCTTACCTTGCTTTACATCAATTATAGCACCAGTAGTGGCGAAGAAAGGCCTCCCCAAAAGTATTGGAACTTGGGAGTCTTCATCCATTTCCATAACAACGAAGTCAGCTGGTATAAAAATATCTCCTACTTTGATAGGAATGTCCTCAAGAATGCCAGCAGGACGCTTAATGGAACGATCAGCTAATTGTAAAGTCATGGTGGTGGGTTCTAACTATCCTATACCTAACCTTTGGCAAAGGGATAACGGCATCAGGCTAACACTGGACCCTAAATCACACATGGCCTTCTCAATGGTCTCACTCCCTATCACACAAGGAATGGAAAAACTGCCTGGGTCCTTAAGCTTTGGTGGAAGTTTGTTTTGAATTATAGCACTACATTCCTCAGTCAGGGCCACTTTCTCATTGTCATCAATTTTTCTTTTCTTGGATAAAATTTCTTTCAAAAACTTTGTATATGATGACATCTGAGACAAGGCATCCATGAACGGGATGTTAATGTAGAGTTTTTTTTAACAAATCAACAAACTTTTTGAACTGTTCTTCTAGCTTAGACTTGGCAAACCTTTGAGGGAATGGTATCTTGGGCTTGTAAGGTGGTGGTGGAACATAAGGTGGTTCTTTCTCTTTTTCAATCTCAACTACCTCACCTTCATTTTGAATCTCTTTTTCTTTCTCATTCTCACTCACACTATCCTCATTAGTTTCCTTAGGTTCTTCTAATTGTCTACCACTCCTTAAAATGACGACATTAATTTGGACCTTGGGGTTTGGTTCTGTTTGTCCAGGAAACATCTCGGTGGTTCTTGAGGACGAAGCGACTTGTTGAGCCACTTGTGAGATTTGAGTTTCCAACATCTTGTTATGGGTTGAAATTGAATCCACTTTTGATGTTAATTAATTTGATGAGAGCATCATTCAAAAATCCAGTTTGGTTTTTCAATTCTTCATTTTGCTTTGTTTGGGTAATAACAAAACTTTCCAGCAATGTTTCCAAATTGGATTTTTGAGGAGCTCTTTGATTGTTTTGATTTTGAAATCCTGGGGGTGGTCTTACTGCTGGTTGGGATGGAGGATTTTTATAAGAAAAATTTGGATGATTCCTCCATCCAGCATTGTATGTATTAGAAAATGGATCGCCCTTCTGAGCGTAATTTGCTTGCTTAGGGCCAGCAGTAGACACCCCTAGTTGGCATTCTGTGCCAGTGTGGCCAACTACACCACAGATTTCACAAGGTGGAGAAGAAGTAGTAGGAGAAGGTGAAACAGCGTTTACACTCAGCTTATCAAATTTGGCAAATAATGCATCTACCTTAGAAGCTATATGATCAAGAGCAGAGACTTCGTACTTACCTGGCTCTTTCTTTTGTGGAGATGGAGCAGTGATGGCTCTCTCGCTTGTCCATTGGTAGTGATTCTGCGCCATGTCCTCAATCAGTGCATAAGCTTCTTCAATATTTTTGTTCATTAGAGCGCCACCTGCAGCTGCATCAACAGTCATCTTTGTGGTATATAACAAACCATTATAAAAAGTGTGGATGATCAACCATTTCTCCAGTCCATGATGGGGGCAAAGCCTTAGCATTTCCTTGAAATGCTCCCATCATCATAAAGAGACTCCCCATCATTCTGAGTGAATATTGTAATTTGATTCCTCAGTTGAGCAGTTTTGCTTGGGGGAAAGAATCGGGGAAGGAATGCTTGCCTTAGTTGATCCCAAGTTGTGACAGATTCATTAGGTAGTGAGTGAAACCAAGCTCTGGCCTTATCCTTTAATGAAAAAGGGAAAAGTTTTAGTCTTATGGCTTCAGGAGTCACTCCATTCAATTTTAAAGTGCCACGGTATTCAAGAAAAATTGATAGATGAAGATTTGGATCATTAGTGGCTGATCCAGAAAATTGATCCTGTTGGACCATAGAAAGTAAAGACGGTTTGAGTTCAAAATTATTAGTATCAACGTTTGGACGCACAACAACACCATGGGGTTCTGCCGTAGAAGGCGTAGCATACTCCTTGAGAGTGCGATTTTGATTATCCGCCATTTCTTGGTTATTGCGCAATTCTCTTCTTCTTCTATGTAAGAATATTTCAATCATAGGAATTTGTTGAACAATTTCTCCAAGACTTCGGAATGTAAAGTGCAGAATATAAAGGTGCTAAAATGACAGAATGTAAATGACAAAAAGTAAAGTGCTGAATATAAAGGTGCTGGAAAATAAAGAACAGAAAGTAAAGTTGCAACAATGTAAAGTGCAAGAATTATAAAGAACAAGAACTTAAAATGAAGAAAGTGATTTGCATAAAACTTAGGAGTAAATTTTGAGTGTAATTTTCAAGTAAGCCAAGATGATATTACAGCTGAATTGAGGTCCTTTTTATAGCCTAGAATCACTAGACAAGTCCTTAAATTCGAATTACAAGTCATGATGAAGAGAATGAGAAAAGTTTTGTAACATCTTTTAAATTCTGCATAAGGCGCACGGACCGTGCTGCATATAAGGCTTTTGACATTCTGAACAGCAACAGGGCGCACAGACCGCGCTAGGAGGGCGCACGAATCGTGCGTAACGTGAAACTTTTGGAATTCCCAGCAGCGAGCATCACGCACAGATCGTGCTTTCTGGGCTCACGGATCGTGCGTGCTTTAACTATTTTATGCGCTTGGTTCCCTGCAAACAGGACGCACGAACCTTGCTAGAACACGCACGGATCGTGCGTCTACTCAGCTTTTATTCTGCTTAATTCTTCTCCTCTTCCTATTGTTATTTGATCCGTAATCATCCAAAATTTATCATTTGCTCCATAATTAGGCCTGAAAACAAAAAGTAACACTTTGTAGTAAAACAGCACCAAAGTAGAACTTCAATCCCACAATTTTTATTTAATTTAAAATGCTAAAAACACACTAGATTAGGACTTATCACATTTTATACTCCTTGTGATTGTCATAGTCTTTTGGCATTGTGTGATATGCCTTGTGTTAAAGCTCAAGATTTTTTTGGAGTTGTTCAATGTAGTTATACAAATTTTTCCAAATCTACTAAGAGATCACAAATTTTGAAAGATGATGTAAAATGGTTGATCCAAAGTCATTGACATCCGCTCGTTGGGAGAGTCGTGTAGATAGTGACAAAGCTATACGAGCTGAAATGTCAGATTTAGAAAAGCTTTACTTGAAATGTCGAAAAATGATCTTGATTCTAAAATAAGAAGTGAAGCTAAATCCTTAGCAACAAATGAGCTTGGTGATTTTGAGTTTTTAATGGCTAAAATTATTTGGTTTGAAATATTGTCCACAATTAATTTGGTTAGCAAGCTTTTACCATCAAAGGATATGCTTATTGATGTTGCTATGGGAAAAAATAAAGGAGTTGATTTCATTTTTTTAGGGATATAGAGATATTAATTTTGCTACTGTTTGGATAATGCTAAGGAAATTGTTATTGAATTGAATATCAATCTATTAATTTCTCAAAGGCGTATAATTCGAAAAAGAAAAAAGATAGTTTGATGAGAATTTGAATACCCCATCAGTTAAACTATTTGGAGAGTGATCTTTTAGGATTAATTATTTTATTTACCTTGTTGATCAAGTCAATGTTTCTCTTAATAAGATATTTGAACAATACCAAGAGTATGAAAGTGTTTTTGGTTTCTTGTTTACTTCTCACAAGTTACAATTATTGGACGGTTCAACTTTGAAGTCTTGTTGTAGTCATTTTGAACATACATTGAAACATAATGAGCAATCTCATATTGATGGGAATGAATTATGCGTGGAGTTAAAGTTAATAACAGAAATATTGTCTAAAGAGAAAATAGGAGCTATTGATAGATTAAGATTTTTGAACGACTTCGATTGTTTTCCTAATATAATTGCATATAGAATTTTATTGACTATTTGTTTCTATAGAAAGAAGTTTTTCAAAATTGAAATTGTTGAAGTCTTACTTACCGTATGTTACAAGAAAGGCCTAATGGATTAAGATTGATAGCAATTGAGAATGATCTTTCAGAGACAATACATTAATACGAAGACTTGGTTGATAAATTTGCTTCAAAAAATGTTAGAACGACGGCTCTTTAGTTAGAAGGTTAATATTAGTTTGAAATTGTATTGAGATTCTACTTACAATTTAAGTATACTAGTTTGAGTTTTTGGTGATTCATTTGATAAAAATATAATTAGGGAGGGGCCCACTTTTTAAGATTTGAACAAGACCTCCAAATTATTTGAGACGCCCCGACTACCAAGAGAAAAAAATCATTATTTTTTATTAAAAAAAATTTAGTTTATTTATCCAGGATTAAATTCCTACACTCGTGCTTTACATGCATACACATCACAAACCATAAAGATTGCTATACAGCAAAGGTTCCCATGCATGCATGACCACCTCTTTTCCTCTATATAAAGCTCCTAGTGGGTATTGTAGTACTTAAAAAGCCAAAGGCAGAAGAGTGTTGTAAACCAACAAGATGCGTAGAACTAGCAGAAATCCTCTTGTTGTTGGGCGTGTGATAGGGGATGTCTTAGACCCCTTTGAAAGTTCTATCCCTCTTCGAGTCACCTGTGGTTCTAGGGATGTGAACAATGGTTGTGAGCTTAAACCTTCCCATGTTGTCAATCAACCAAGAGTGAGTGTTGGTGGAAATGACCTCAGGAACCTTTATACTCTGGTAATCATTGCCATATGTCTAAATTTCCTATGTTACCATATCATATTTTGCTTATAAGAAAAACAATATTTTGGTTTATACTAACAAATGGTTGGTCCTTGTGGTGATGGCCTCGAGTCCATTAATCAGGATTCAAATCTCAATTCTTGTCGATAAATTTTAAGTAGGTAGTTCGGTTGGTGAGTTTATATAAATAAAACTCTTAAAGAAGAGGTTTTGGATTCAAATTATGAAAAATCTCGTTAACTACTAACATTTGCTTATAAGAAAAATCTCGTTAATGGAGACAATTTATCTTTGAGTTTGCATTCATATGTGCACCCAAAAGAATGTGTTTTCCAATTTCTAACGTGATTCTAATAAATTTTATTTCTTGTGTCATAGGTATTAGTGGATCCTGATGCACCTACCCCAAGTAATCCGAGTTCTAAGGAGTACCTTCATTGGTGAGTAAATCTGCCATACCCTCTGTTTATAATTGGACAAACTATTTTCAAAAGACTTTAGTTATGTGATATTAATTATAATAACTAACACTCTTCTTTGAATGGACTTTAGGTTGGTGACTGATATCCCAGAAACTACAGTGGCTAGTTTTGGTGTGTATATAGTTTAAGATTCCATGTTGTTAAGCAAAAAATATGCATGCACAACTCATTTTATTAGAAATCAATTACTTATAAAGAATAAGCTATGACTTAAAATTCAACATTGGATAACATTTATTTCAAGCCATGAATTAAGTCACCCTAAAAAAATACAAGCATGATTTCTTTTTCTAACTAATTAAAGTTTATTAAAAAGTTAGGGTTATGAAAAATGGTCCATGTTGTTTCCAATCACAACACGTGGATCAGTTATTTATATTATTTATTATCTTTTAGTTATTTTTTTCAAATATATTTCATGTGTCATGCTGTAATTGAAAAACAATACCAACTACTCGTAAGTTTTCTCCTGTAATTATAAATGCCAACTTAGTATTTTTTTTTAGTATGCTTCCTAGTATCTTTTAAGACTGGGCTTGGGATGACCCAAATGAGAAAATGCCCCTATAGACCACTCCAAAAAATTTATCTACCTTATAGAGTACACTCCAAAAACTCTATAGACCACTCACAAAACGGGAAAGACCCTTTACCTGCCTTCGCAAGAAACCATCCAAGAGATAGACTTAATATAGTTGACCTCCAATACACACTGCCCGAAAAGATACAACCATTAAAGATAGCCCATAGACCTAGAGCACTAACTACATGCTAAATCAAATTCACTCCATTGCTTCTCCATGATTCGACATGAATATATGCTTTAAAACTTGTATTGAATTGTGATTTCCTACATTGACAAGTTTGCGATAGCATAATGCATTTTTTGGTACCTTTCAATATCATTTCTAAGATTGTCATGCAGGATATGGATTATAAAAGTATAGGAATCTTACATGCATGTGGACTATGTTTTATGAAACTTGTTTAATAAGCAAAATACATGTGGACTATGATTTATGAAACTTGTTTAATAAGCAAAATACTTTACTCTTCATAGTATAAAATATATACAAAGAATGATTGAGATTTCAAACTGGTTGATACAATCATAGCATTTTATATTATATCATAAGTCAATTTAACCGGTACAGTGGTGAAGAACTTAGTTGATCCATTACTTTAGAAGCCACCATCTGTTAATTATGTATTTTCAAAAAAAGCCAAAAGTGTTCGATTAATTATGTATGATGTAGTACTCTAGTTTATATCAATAACAAATTAAGAACAACATTAATATTCTCATCAAAAGATAATTTAACAAATTATAAACCTATATTGGAATGCTTATTGTAGTAATTTAGTAAAAGGTTATATACTCCATACATTAATTTGGACTTGATTGATTTGCACATATGTAGGTAATGAGATTGTAAGTTATGAAAGCCCAAGACCCACAATGGGGATTCATAGATTCGTGTTTATTTTATTTCGTCAACAGTGTAGACAGAGAGTGTATGCTCCTGGATGGCGACAGAATTTCAACACAAGAGAATTTGCTGAACTTTACAATCTTGGATCGCCGGTCGCTGCTGTCTTTTTTAACTGTCAAAGGGAAAGTGGTTCTGGTGGAAGAACCTTTGGATAGCTTTTTATTATATGGAATATGAAAAGTGCAAGCATAGTTAGTGATTAGTGAAGTGCAGTACAGCACACAAATAAGAATGGTTATATAAATATATACAGACACACACAAACTTACTACATGCATGTATATTTGTAAAAGCAACAGCCATGCATTATATATATCGTTTTCTGTTTGTGAGTATCTATATCAATAAAATATAGAAAATGCCCTTTTTTAACAAATCATTACTCACTTAATATTCTATTTGGTGAAAAAACACACGTAAGTGCTAAGTGGATGTTGGGAGCGGGATTCAAACTCGGTACACTTCACGTTTCCTCCTTCCCATCACCCACGCCCAACCGTTTGTATCAGAGACAAAAAAAAATACTCACTTTTTTCAAATTTACACAAACAAAGTAGCCCGAATAAAAAGGTTGTCTAGCTTACACTACAATTTTACGGGGTGTATGACACACAAAGATTAAAAAAATGGCTCTTCTTTCGAGACACAAACTTAATCATTTGATTGGGAAGAACCACATGATCATACAGTAGACCATACACACCAAATCTCTTCGCCTACCCTACCTTACCTCTTCCCCTTGACGTCGTTGACTCTGTCTACGCCCTCAACTACTCGTTCTTGCATCAATCAGAGTAGCATAACTTCCTTCACCTTTCGGTGACTGTCTTCATCTCGCGCACCCACTATGAAATGACCTCTCGCCTATCAAAACTCCTCTAAACAAACGACGAAAACGTGGAAGCACCCAAGTCCTTAATATTGCAAAATCTTGAGCTCGACGAAGATAAAAGGAACTAAATATCAACACAATCAAAGGTAACAGATTGGAAGTTCCTATCAATGAGAAGGAAGCAAGGGATTCGATGTTGATAATGCTCAGATTTAGTTTTTGTAAGAGAATTAGATTCAGGGTGGAATGTGAGAAGACGGAATATGTATGTGACTTGCGGGGGCATAACCACGATTAAAAGAAGGAGTAGTTTCATGTTTTCTCTTTTTGGTATCAGCCTTACCAACTTCTTCTTTATCGTGCTCATCCCTCTACCAATGACGTCTCTAGCAGCTGATCTGGTGGAGTCACGGAGGCGCTCGGACGAGTCTCCTTGTCGAAGTCATGGGTGCTAAAGTGGCGATGAGTGGCTCTATAGGTTGAGTGGTTACTCAAGATGGAGGCACAAGAATTCTTCGTGGGAGTTTGTGGTAGATATAATGATACCATAATATCCAACGATACAAAAACATTGTGTAAGGTACACTAGTAAACGAAATGTTTGAAAATTTAACTCCATAGTTAAGCGTGCTTGACTTGGACTAGTAGTGGGATGGGTGACCTTCTGGGAAGTTTCCTAGAAAGCATGCAAGTGAGGACAACTCATGCTGGAAAGAATAATGTTGGTTTGTGGGCGCAGACGACAGTTCTGAAAGCAGTCTGGGATGTTACAAATGGTATCAGAGCAGCAAACCTCTCTCAGTACGGTGTGGTTCGGGGACGAACCAAGCGGAACCTGATGGGCATGTGACATCTGTGGCTGACAAGGGCGGGGAGTGATTGCCAGTGCCCTAAAAGTTGGCACGGCAAAGAGCGGCTCCTGGCAGCTTCTAGGCGAAGGGGCGCGTGAACGAACTGAATACGCACCGGAATGAGAAGGATCCAGAGGCTGTGCAGGTATGAGACTGTACAATTGAAGGAAGGCTTAAAAGAATTAATTTGGACCACCTATATCTTTTCGGGAGCCCTTCCCATAAGAACTCCATAGTTAAGCGTGCTTGACTTGGAGTAGTAGTGGGATGGGTGACCTTCTGGGAAGTTTCCTAGAAAGCATGCAAGTAAGGACAACGCATGCTCGAAAGACTAGTGTTGTTTGTGAGGGCACTCGACAGTTCTGAAAGCAATCTAGGATACAGTAGTTTTATGTTAAAGTCGGTGTTGAACAAATAGTGGTATTTTTGTAAATAAAATGTTATATCTCGTTTTAGCGCATTATAAGCCTCAAAGTCGATTGACATGGTATATCTGATGTAATTAAACTTTAACACGCTTAAAATACCACACCAATATTTGTAAATCCCCGACATTGATTCATTAAAGAATTTAAAACCTTTAGAATGCTACCAATTCAACGTCGGTTGTTTCTTAATGCTCAATGGGATATAGAACGCTACTAATTTCAAGTCGTTCGTTTCTTAATGCCCATCATGGATTCGTTTAGAGAACGTAAAACATTTAGAACACTACCAATTCCACGCCAGTTCTTTATTAATGTCTGGCGTGGACTCACTCAGAGAATCTAAAACGTTTACAATGCTAAAAATTCCACGCCACGAAGGTTCATTCTCTATTTTGTACAAAAATCTCAAACCCTAGTGTCTCATCATTCTCTCTGTCTCCCTCGCTTATCATGGTTCTCGTTGTCGCTCCATCATCGTGTTATTCTCGAGCTCGTTTCGTCTCTATTAGCACCTCAGTGGACGTTTTCTCCCTTGGAATCCACCTATGGTTTATGAGGGACCCAACAAAGGTTTCTAAGCCCCTACGAAGGTTCTTTTTCTCCCCTTATTCTTCTTTCGTATGATTTAATTTTTTACATTAGAGTGGATTTGCATTACTTGTTCTATTTGTTTTCTGATTTTTGCTCTATGTGTTTTTTTGTTTTCGGATTTCACAGTGGAGACCGTGTTCTTTTTCAATGTATGCATTTTTTTCGGTGGACTTGTGTTGCATTATTCTTTGCAAGGTTAGTTCTCTTGACTTAGATTCTTTTTAGATGGATTCAATTTAGGATTTTATCACAATAGCTATATATGGTTTATGTTTTATGGTTCTATACATGTTTTATGTTCTATCTATTTGTTTTATTTTTAACTTGAAACTTGTCGTGATTGCAATGTCATTATGCCTAAACTGGTTGTTGGTTTGTTTGCCTGAGAAGTGTCTGGATGCCTTGTAGACTATTACCTTGGTCTTAAACTGTGTTGGTGGATGATGCACGTTATTCATTGAAGAATATCTAATTTGGTACAAAGTTCATGCTTTTGTCAATTTCGTTGAGCCTAAGGTTCCTTGTGAGCCTAAATTTCTTGTGCGATTTCCGACGACAGTACAACATTCCAACACAGCCAATAAGTAGGATTATTGTGGTTGCTTGACCTCACCCAATAAACCCAATAGGATTAGTGTGGTTTCTTAACACCACCAAGTTCATCCATACTATTGTTTCCCTAGACAAACTCATGAAGTGGGACTCGGGTTGAAGACGTTTTAAAATATGAATTTGTATACTATTATATTTTGTCACGGTTTTATTTTTCATAGAGAAATGGAGGGGGATTAGGAAGTGAACGTCAGTTGCCTGACACTGTTAGTATCTATATGTATATTCTCATGTAGATTCTAATAATGTCTAGCGATTTGGTTGCCCAATGAGTCAATGAATGATCTCCCCACCATCTATCAATAGATAGTAAAATTCATCCCAAAATACAACGATATACATATGAACTTGGTGGTGTCAAGCAACCAGACTTGGTGGTGTCAGAACTAGGTGTTTATCATACTGGGGTAGAAGATCAGAAGAAGATTATCTTTGGGAAAAGGGAAAAATGAGCACAAGAAACTTGTGAAATGTTTCATGTACTCGTTTTCCCCTTCTCCCAAAGATGATTTCCTTCTGAAATTCTACACCGAATGGTAAATGCCTAGTTCTGATTCTGAAGCAACACAAAGTCCACCTATGTTCATATGTATTTTCATATGGTAATTTTGTATTATAAATTGTAGACCGGCGATATATTATATATATTATGAGAATTTCGTTGACTACACTTGGTAATAATATTGGGCTCTACATTTTGATTTCTTGTAACTTTTGTGTAAAATTTTATTTATAATCGTGAGCGTATTTTTGATTCCCAAATTGTTGTTGAATTGAGAAACTGAAAAAAGTATAATTAAGGAAAAAAGAAGTAATAGCGTCGGGTTTATGCTATTAACCGGCTTTAAAACCAAACCCCCCTCCACCAATGAATTGATTTAAGCGTTAAAAGGAACATGTAACACTAGTTGTAAAAATACGAAGTTAAAAGTCCGAGTTACTACACACGCAAAAATTTCACTACTTCATAACCGGTGTAAAAAGTTAAATTTAAACGACATTGTATCTCTTAATTGTACTAGTGGTACACAACTTAATAGTCTTATTGGTCGTGCATTTAGTCCCTTTGACCGCATAAAGAAACACTCAAAAAGAATTATGAACCAACCACTACTAAAAAACAGTTTTTAGTGTCGGCCAAAAGCCCACGCTAATAGGCCAAAAGCGAACGCTAACTGTGTTTTAGCATCGGATTAGCGCCGGCCACGTGTTGAGGCTAAAATGTTCGAAGTTAAATCTAGCGTCCCATAAATAATAGCCGACGCTAACTTAGATTCAGCTAAGCCAACGCTAAAACGGACACTAATATTGGGACCGACGCTACATAGTCAACGAAATGTAGTCAACGAAATATTTAGCGCCGGCTTCTCCGACGCTATATAGTCAACAAAAAAGAGTCAACAAATTAACTAGCGTCCGCCAAGCCGACGCTAAAGTCAACCAGCCAACTAGTTTGGTAGCGTCGGTGCGGCCGACGCTCACTTTAGTTTTTTTTTTTTTTTGGAAAATAATTGTCCGACTGCTCCTTATGCTTTTACTTTGTGCCTTTACTACCACTGCTCCTAAAGAATTTTTAACACAATCATGAAAAGCATGCCATATCAAAATGCATTATACCAAATACCATAAAACAAAACATTCTTGAAACTACAAAATATAATAGTCTTGAAACTACAAAATATAACAGTCTTGAAACTACAAAATATCAAGTGTTTTGTCATCCTATAAATACATAAAAGTAACCATGACAAGATCAATTCTCACCATCAAGTGACTCTTCATCCAAATCTTCATCATAATGAGGATGTGAATGAGAATGGCTACAACCACATGATCCACGCTCCAAAGCATCCAGGCGATCTACAAATAATTTTCTCATCTCATCTAAATCATTTTGTACCTTCTGAGAACGCTCATTCGCCTCTTGAGCCTGGGCTACTGCATCTTGAGCAATCTTCTCAGCTCTAAGTCTAGCTTCCCTCTCTGCTTCCAAAGATATCCCAAGCATGAAACCAGAAGGATTCTGGGACTCTTGGAAAAGAGACTTGGACCCAGGTCGGACGTTCACATATAAACCTGCTGTGCCATAGAGGCGACCACGGGTGCGAGGCCCCGCAGCCAACGTCCAGCACTCAACTGCTACCGCTCCATCTACCTCTTGAACATCATCTCCAACCAAGTCAACCACATTTTGTTTGAATGTATCCTGATCAATAAGAAAAAATAATAAGCTACTAAAAATAATAAGCTATTATCAGGTGCTTAAAACAGAACAAATAGAACAAACAGAATAATAAGCTACTAAAAATACTTCAGCATAAAACCGAACAATACTTCAGCATAAAACGTAGAACAACCAGCATAAAACAGAACAACTAGCAATATGTACCAAAGAATGAGTAAAACTGGGTTTACGTAAGATTCTCATTTCTTAGGGAATCCAAACTGTCTAAATTAACTTTCCTATATAAGCTAGACTAATCCAATAGGAAAAGCGCTCTGTAATGCAGAAACAAATTCAAACTGAGCCTTAATAGAGAATCATTTCCCTAGTTCCCAACCAACAACCACATGATAAGAATACATCCATTAGAAATTTGGAACCAAAATTTAAATTGCAATTGCAGACTTGCAGTCACTATTTATATATTCGATAATCGCAGATAAATACAACAACTAATTCAGTCACAATTATAGCTGCAAACTATAATCTATAACAATGAATGAAAGTTCCAATTTATAAGTTGTCTTTGTGGAAAAAGACAGCTAATTCAGTCACATAATTACCATTTACCACTGTGTTGTCCATTTTAGAGTTGACAAAGTTTACAATATCTCAACGTGTGACCTCTTGTTACCATCTCTCAAGATTTTGCATGTGTCATACAAGTATTAGTCAATTACAGGTTTCACATGGAGAAATATTTCATCAGAGCAGTGGCAACAACTTACATAGGTAGTTTTCGCTCGATGATCAACCGAAACACCGGATTTCTTTTTGTGGGTTATCAAAAATAATTCATGTGGTCGCACATCTCTTTTATACTCATTGCACTACAAATAAAATAAAGATGCAATCACAATTGATTAACTCAAAGCAATAATTAATGATAAAGCACAAAACAAAACAGTCATTAAAAAGCTATTACTGAGTTTAATACTTACGAGCTCAAGTGCCAAGTCAATGTGAGTCTTGCGGCCTGAGGTGTGGACCGCTCCACCTCTTGTTGACGCTCTATTAATCTTGTTTTGATTGGAGATGTCCTTGGATTTTTGTCCACCCCAATATTCTTTAAGACCCAAGTAAGCTTTCTCGCGTATCCAACCAGGCCGAGCATTTTTCTTTCTTACCGTCGTAAGCATATCATTGAGTCTTTTCTTGGCCTTTTGTTCAAACAAGTGTTGGATAACATGGTTATAACAAGGATCCCATGTCACATTTTCCTGCAAATTACAATACAATCATACAGAACCATTCCTTTCACAACGATTGCAATACATACTTCTTACAAAACAAATATGTACTTACCCCAAATTTCTTAAACCATTCCTTTCGAATATCTTCGATTGTTGCACTCCAATCATAGATAGCCACATTAAAGTGGCTTTGTATGGCAAATCTAAATGCATCTGCAACTTCTTTGCTAGGAATGAGCCTGCAAAATTTTCATCAAAGACCAGAATTTTCATCAACAATTCACATTCCTTCAAAAATCTCCAAAATCACAGAATTTCTACACTCTAACACTATAAGCATTTGTATAGTTTAGCTTCATTTCAACTAATTTCAATTCCTAGGATCTAGTCTAGAATCTAGAATAATATATATTGTAACTTACCCTTAGGGAAAGGTCGTATAATGACCTTCCCATCTCTTGTTGGCACGGGAGCAGGAGCTGGCCCTTCACCCACCTCATCTTCATCCTCTTCGTCGTGGTCCTCATCTTCATCCTCTTCATCGGGCACATCCTCTGCTACCGGAGCCTCATGTGGGGCATGCTGTGAAGAGGCACCCATGGTTTGAAGTTTTATACTTGGATTTGGCATAAACACGAATGCCTCAGAGGTAGAGGAATAGCTGGGTGATGGTGTCTGAGCAGGTACCACAATGTTGGCCGGTGCGGGATGTTCAGACGGGGGTGGAGATGATCGGCCAGGTGACCTAGTGTTGGACAAGTTTCGGCGGATGACATTCTGCTGCTCAAGTTTGCCCGGTTGTATCATCCTTGGTTTGCCCCTAGTAGGATGGGCCTTTTGCTTGCCATTGCCACCTCTGTTATTCATCTGTTGTCATAAAATACAAAATGCATTAGAATACAAAATAGAAATAAGATATATGTTTCACACAAGTGATAGAACAAGTGCAATAATAAATACATATATAATGAAGAGACACAAAAGTTCCTTAGTCTATCCCAAAAGCATTGTGCAATACAAAATACTTATATAATGAAGAGACACAAATGTTACTTAGTCTACCTCTATTACATAAAATTCTGAATTTAAGTACACCAATTAGTCTTAATCATGATAGTGCAATACAAAATACATATAATAAGCTCTAATAATGTGCAATACAAAGTACTATAATAAAATACATCCTCAATCATTGTGAGGCGAATGATCAAAAATCTCTTTGAACACATCTACTTGTGAGTCGTCACGTAAACAAGATATTGATTCAATTTCTGCAATAGGTAGAACAAGTGACATCCCATCAGACTGATAAGCCATTTCATCCTCCATGTTGTCAATCTCCACATGACCCCTTGGTTTTGTGGTGATTGTCGCACACCATCCACGCATATCTCTACACATTTCTGGATAGGGGACGAAATACACTTGTCTTGCTTTTTGCGCAAGGATAAAAGGATCGTAAAGACTATAACGCTTACCCATTTTAATATCCACAATTTTATAATGTGGATGAACCTTTGTGCCCTTATTTTTTGTTGGGTCAAACCATTCACAATAAAATAGTGCAATCTTGTCCTTCAGACCAAAGTAATCTACTTCAAAGATATGGTTGATCGTGCCATAATAATAATCTTCTCCTCCTTCATTAAGACCCTTTACGTGCACCCCACAATTGACAGTTTTTTTACCAATGCTCCAGGCCTTTGTATGAAACTTGTACCCATTGACAAAGTACATGTTCCATGATATTGCCATTGATGAAGGACCGCGAGATAGCGCCCTTATGTCTTTATTGGTCACTCCATGCGCCTCCTCATCTACATATGCCTTTAGCCATATGGGAAACTCTGAATATATACGTCCAGATGCGTCTTCTCCATTGATCGAGTGATTCTCCAAGAAAGTGCTGACATCAATCATTTAATTCATAAGTCAATATAGGTTATGATGGGTATCAAACTCATGATTGATGTGTAATGAAGGATACTTACTCAAGATATGGTTTGATCTCATCACAGTTAATCAAGACATGCACATGAGCAGATTCCCACTCCTTATCTAATAGATAATGTTTTCTTGGTTTCCCACTCGGTCGACCACCTTTGTGTAGGATGGACAGTGTAGGTTGGATTTCATCACATTCCAAACGAGTATTGTTGCTTAACCTTGAGGTTGCCAACACATCTAATGAGTTGAAATAATGAGAACAAAAATAAGTTGTCTCGCGTTGTATATAGTCAGCACATACAAAACCTTCAACCCTAGCCTTATTTGTCACTGCTCGCTTTGAGACTCCCATACATCTGCACATTCAATCATTCCATGTCTATTAATCTACAATAAACATATAACCGTTAAAAAAACAACCACAACAATTACCTTTCAAATGGATACATCCAATGGTAATGTACGGGACCACCTAGCATTGCCTCATTGGCAAGATGGATTGGAAGATGCTCCATTGAGTCAAAGAAACCCGGTGGGAAATTCCTTTCTAACTTGCATATGATAATTGGAATGATTTCATCCAACTTAACTAAGTCGTCCATCCTCAACGTATTGGAACAAAGATCCTTGAAGAATCGACTTAGCTCAGTTAATGGTTTCCAAACAAATTCTGGCAAGGAACGAAATACAATTGGGAGTAAACACTCCATGAAGACATGACAGTCATGGCTCTTCATCCCATGCATTGTGCCCTTTTCGACATCCGCACACCTAGAAAGGTTTGAAGCATAGCCATCAGGCATTCTAAGTTCCTTAAGCCATTTACAAACCAGCTTGGTATCAGATGATGTCAAAGTGTAACTTGCCTTTGGTTTACCCATCTTTCCGTTAGATAAGGTTTGCATCTCCAAGTCCCCACGACAACATAATAAAGACAAGTCTTTTCTTGCCTTTTCATTATACTTTGTTTGGCCTTTATTATTCATGACAGTCTTAAATATATTGTCGAAGAAATTTTTCTCTATGTGCATCACATCAAGATTGTGCCTTAACAAATTATCCTTCCAACACGGAAGATCCCAAAAAAATATTTCTTTTAGTCCAATTATGGCCAACTCCAAACCCATCAAATCTTCTTTTACTTCTTCTAAAAGAGTGATTTTCTGGCAAGAATCGACGATGACAATCAAACCATGAATTCTTCCCGCCATATTTCAAGGTGAAAGCTTTTGTGTCTTCCATACAATGAGGGCATGCCAGCTTTCCTTGTGTTCCCCATCCAGATAACATACCATAGGCCGAAAAATCATTGATTGTCCACATCAAGCATGCTTTCATGATGAAGTTTTGTTTTGTGGATATATCATAGGTCAAATTTCTATTAGACCACAATCGTTGCAGATCATCAATCAATGGTTGCAAGTAAACATCTATCTTTACTTTAGGGTTACGAGGTCCGGGTATGAGACAAGTCAACAAGTATGGTTTGGTCATGCACATTTCGGGGGGAAGATTGTAAGGGGTAACTATTACCGGCCAATAAGAGTATGGAGAAGTAGAGGCTATAATGTAAGGATTAAATCCATCTAAACACAGACCTAGCCTTACATTTCTAGGCTCACTAGCAAAGTCGGGATATACATCATCAAAGTGTTTCCATGCTTTTCCATCGGATGGATGTCGAACGACGTTTGAGCTCTTTCTGTTTTCGTGATGCCATCTCATTCCAGTTGCGGACTCAGGTGATGTATATAGTCTTTGTAATCTGGGAATGATAGGGAAATAGAACATTCTCTTCACTGGGACATCTTTGTACTTTCCCGTACCAATCCTACGAGGAAGGAACCTAGGAGCATGACAAATTTTGCACTCAGATAACTTGCTATCATCCTTGTAACATAACATACAACCTACCTCGCAACAATCAATCTGCTCAACCTTCATCCCTAACTTAGACACAAAATGTGATGCTTGGTAATAGTTCTTGGGCAAGCATTCTTGGACTGGACATACACTATTAAGCATATGAGCAACAAAATCTATACCTTTTTGTGGAATATGCCAATTAGTCCTAATTGCCAGAAGTTGAACAGATATTGACAATATAGACTGTGTAGCCCCCTCGTAGATGGGATTGTTAGCGCATATCAACTTGTCGTAAAACTGCTTTGCATCTTTGTTGGGCAACTCATCCTCACGCGGGATATCTTCATCTTCATACGGCCTAAAAGCATCAAACACCGTCTGATTTATTGAATCAAAATAGTCGCCATGATGCACATACCCACTACTATTCGAACCACCCCTTGCATCAAGATCGAGGTTCACTTCTTCGTGTTCAGTCCATATCCAATAGCCTGGTTGAAGTCCATGCTGGTACAAGTGAAGCCTAACATTAGTTGGTGTAGATATCTTCCTACACTTGCATTTTATACACGGACACCTTATCCCTCCCTCGGATATACAAATGGGTAGCTTCCTGGCCCTCTTCACAAAATCTTTAACCCCACGAACAAACTCTTTTTTCAAGCCGTTTCTATTAGCATTTGTCCTGTATTGCACATCCAATTACGATCCATTTTCAATAAGGCAAACATATATAATCGAGTAAGACATAATAGATGCATACATATTCAGCTAGAGAAGTTATAATGAGTCATGACTTGGGATAAGCAGACAATAGAGCTCAAAATGTAAGTATAAAGAATTAACTAGCAATTGAATTTCATAATTTAGATAAGGCAATAGAGATTAAACTGTTTATAAATTATACCAATCTCTACATTGAAAATATGACAAGTTTCCTATAGCAAACAAGTTTTCCAGCATACTCAATACCATTAACATAGGAAAATGGGCAATTCAAACAAGTTTTCAAACAAGTGACAGACCATGTGAAACAGAAAATGGGCAATGAAAATAAACAAAAGTATAAAAGATATATCTTTGAAATACAAAATACATATAATAACAAGAAAAAATAATACTCGAGAGAATCAAGGAAAAAATAAACTCACTCTTTATGTATCTTGGTTATCTCTAAGCACCCTCCATTTCACAAAAACAAGAATTTATGACACAAATAAATTAGGCTCTAAATCAATTAGGCTCTAAATCAATTAGGCTATTCAAATTCAAACATTCAAGTTTCAACAATGCTCTATTTACAATGCTCTATTCACAAAGTGTTTTGAATTGAGAGAAAGACAGAACAAATTACAAGAAAAGAATGTATTACTAGAAAATGAACAAATGATGGGAATAGAATCCTCCCAATATCATATGTGCAGAACACCTCTCTCTATTCTTGTTTCCCCTATTTATACAAACCATTCCCTTTCATCTAGCTAACCAACTGTACCAATTACATAACTGTTCCTACATCTCGACAAAATCATTATACTTTTGCATTCACTATACTTTTACCATCAAAATCATAATAGAAAATGTAGCTGTTCCTACATCATAATTGTTCCTACATCTTGACAAAATCATTATAGTATGTGAAACAGAAAATGTATTTGTTGCATTCACTATACTTTTACCATCAATCTTCTAATACAACCTCATATATTCACAAACAGATGAAACAAATAATCAAACATTGGGTGAATGTGTAACAAAACCCTATCAATTGAGAAAATCAACAAACCCTAAATACACAAAATCAATAAATCCACAACATATGTAACACAAATCCACAAACCCTATCAACTGAAATGCTACTGATTCTTTAGTTTTCCTCTTACAAAACAAAAACTACACATTTGTATAAATAGGATTTGAAAAGACAGGCAATAACACCGACCTTTGTGCCGAAAGGACCTACATGATGGTCAATTTCAAGAATCTCCCTTCCCTAACCAAAATAAACATACATGTCAAAAAGAAAACTGATAATCGATCTTCAAATGCAAAAAAAAAACTAACAATACAGTAAAAGAGACGGAGAAACGAGAGGGACGAGCCGAAGAAACGAGAGAGACGAGAGGGAGAAACGAACCGAACGTCAATGAGCAGTGAGACGAGAGAGACGCGACGGAGAAACGGAGCAGTTGCAGTGAGAGAGACGAGACTGATGAGTGAAAGAGAGGGAGGAAGACGCACTGTGAGTGAGAGAAACAGAGGGAAAAAAGAGTGAGAGAGTTAGGGTTTTTTGGTAATAAACGGATATGTAGCGTCGGCTCCTCCGATAATATTATTTTAAAATTAAAACGTTTGCGTCCGCTTTTTCCTCTATAGCGACGGCCTAGTCCGACGCTAAGTTGTTTCTTTAAGGACCAAATAAATTCGCGGCGTAGCGCGGGTTAGGCCGACTCTAAACCGACGCTACTAGTGTCCGTGTCGTGGCCAACGCTAAATTATAGACGCTAATATGACATTTTCTAGTAGTGAACGGACGGTATATAGTAATAAGACTTAGTATATACACTCAAAAACAATAAAGTAAATTTTATAGAGTGGGTACATGAGATTATGTAGAGTGGGTTTATGAGTGTATATACTAAGTCTTATTATTAGTGTTTTAAAATCTGAACCAAACAAGACGATTCGACCTGTTTAACTTGAAATTGTTCTTTTTAACAGTTTGGTTATTTTGGTGTTTCGACCATGATTCATGTCGATTCGAATAGTTTGAAACAATTGAACAATAATCTAGACGTCTCACTGATTCGATGCTTGGTTCGATTTTAAAACATTACTGATTACACATGATAAACTCATATAACAATTAGTTAGAACTAATTTGACGGGTCACCACGACCAAGATGGAGCCTAAATTTCTTCTTGAATTGGAATCTCAAAACATCTTTCATTGAGTGGTGCTTAGAAACGGAACACATCTTCCTTGATAGTCTACTATTCATTAATAGTTTGCTACTGCAGAAAAGATATTTAAAGTCGGGTATTTTATACATTTAAAGTCGGCTCTGGATTCAACTTCATTTCTTTGGTCATTAAATGCGAGACATTTGGAGTCAGGTGCTTCCCCAACTCTAAATGTTACATTTGGAGTTTGTTGCTCAAACACCCAACTCCAAATATGGGTATTTTGAGGCCTCAAAGGCTTTTAGTATCCATATTTGGAGTCAGTTGTTTCAAATACCCTACTCTAAATGTGCCCTTTTTAAGTTCTGTTTTTGTTTTGACCTTTTTAAATGCATTTAAATTTTAGGAAGGCTAAATAACTAGTTCTAACTTAGTGGAGCTAACGAAAATAGTTACCCATCATGCATCGTGCCAGTTGACATTATGCTCGGGCTTTTCTAGGACGAGCAAAAAAACCGGGGTTGAAATTTGGGCACAAAGTTTTTACAGGCCAAGCTAGTCGGACCATATGCATGTTGTGAGCTTTTTGAGTAGGAATCTTGTAAGTTTTAGAGAGGCTAAATTCTAAAACAAGCAAGTTTCTGAAAAACCTACATCATAGTCGTTCCCTAGGCACCGCTAGGGTTTCGTTGGGCAGCCGCAACGGCGCCCTTCCGTTGCCGTCTAGGCTGTTGTTGCTGCTCTTTGCAGCTCTCCCGTCAACAGATCTAACCATGAGCTCCACCATTCGTTGTTCTGTAACACCCTCCGTTGTTCTGCATTTTCTTTCTCCACCCTCACGCCCCCACCCCTTCCACCAGATCTCACCACGGGCTCCACCACCGATTCGGCTTCATCTCGCCCTCCCCTGAACCACCGCCTGACCCTCCTTCACAATAGCTTTAGTTCGTTTCGATTTCTACACCTCCCTGCAACAGATGGTTCCTCTGTCACAGTCGCCTCATGTCTCTCCTTTTCTTTGTCTCGATCTAAAGCCTCAACCTTCAGTCTGTTCCAACCTGCAACCAGCCCTCACCCCATCTTCTCTGGCCTTCAGACTCAGTACTCTAGATCTCGGGGCCAGTTGGCCTTCAAATACGGGGAAAGTCTGGACTCTCCATCTCTCCCCCTACACCAACTTCGTGGCTCTCCTGCTTCTCCTCAGCGGTGTCCCTAGTCCTTCTCAGTGGTGGAGTCTGTCATAAGTTTGGTTTGGTCTCGCTTTTGGATTAAGCTCGAGCGGTGGAATTAGCGACTGTGTTGGTGTTTTCTGGCTGTTTGTAGGGTTCTCTATGTTATTTTATGCCCTTTGCATTTTAATTCAGTAGATTAATGTTAAATTGCATTATGGTTTTTTAGTTGTAGTTTGTTAGGAATTTAGTTGTTTCAGGTGCCGCTCTGATGCTTATTGTCTATCTTTAGGAGTTTCAGCTTTATGCCGGATTTGTTTGCTATCCCTTATTGGACCTGATGTTGCTTCCTCTGTGAGCTTCAAGCTTACATTTTCTGTAATGTTTCTATAGCTTTGCCCGTTATTAAAGAAAAATATTGCATTATTGACAAAAAAAAGGCTAAATTCTCTGTCCTAACTTGATTTTGCATGATTGGTATTGAATACATGTAATTTCACGCATGTTATCTTTTTGCATAATTATGCCAAAAACTTAGTGGCACCTGAAATTCTTAGGTAAGCCTAGAGATCACTTTCACTTGATTCCGTAATCCAACACCCAGCACTTGAATGCCTGGGCACCAATTAGCTACTTTATCAACTTTCGGAACTCTACCTCCTATGTTATATGTTATATGTTTAATAAAAGAAATGAAATCTAGTTGGTGTCATCAATCATAAACAAGGCATACAATACAAGGCATAAATCACAAGAATAAAAGATTTCCAGCACCCGTATTATTCCAAACACTAATCATTCAATTCAATAGATACACAACCTGTCTTTTATTGGATTCGGATCCTCCACAGCAGTTGTCTGCTGCAGTTTTCTACAACATTACTAGCAGCCATTGGATTAAATGAAGGGTTGTGATTTTAGATGACAAATATGAATACAAAGATTAATAAAAACTGTTTGGTGTCATGAATTACTTGCGAATTTCACGCTCTTCTTTCTTTCTAGCTACCCTTTCGTTCCAAACTTCTCGCTGCTGCCACTTATTTGTTTCATTCCAAAGTTCCAAATCTGCACAAAGTCCTCACAAAGAAGAAACCAAGCAAACCAGCAGCAACGTTTAGAGAAGGAATGAGGTCCCCAAAACAGCATTCACAACCAACCTGTTACTTTGGTAAAAGGTAATTCTATTTTATTGAGTTGTAACAATTCATAACCTAGTCAGCGTCTACCAATACAAAGAGTAAAACTGGAATAGATACAACTATCTAAAAATATACAACTATCTAAAACATATAAAATAAATTATAATAATATTGCTAACACCCCCCCCCCCCCGGAAACTGGACTGTAAATGTTGTGCATGTTCAGTTGGGTAAAAGCTCTGAAACGAAGTGGGTTGAAGGGGCTTTGTGTGGATGTCAGCAAGCTGGGCAGCTGTAGGAATGAGCATGAGATGAATGATGCCAGCTTGGACCTTGTCACAAACCAGGTAGGTGACAGTCGAGTTCAATATGCTTAGTTCGCTCATGAAATGTGGGATTTTAAGCTATCTGAATGGCAGACCGGTTGTCACAATAGAGCAGAACCGAATCGGTGTGAGAGATATGTAAATCTTTTAAGAGGTATAGTAGCCACTGGACCTCACAAGTAGTGGAAGCAAGGGCTTGATACTCAGCCTCGAAGAGGACTTGGAGATCGTGCTCTGCTTCTTGGACTTCCATGAAATTAGGGAAGGTACCAAGGAATATACAAAAACCTGTGACGGAGCGTCGAGTATCAGGACATGCGGCCCAGTCTGAATCACTGAAACCTGTAAGTTTCAAATCAGAGTCAGCAGTAAAGAAGAGCCCAAGAGCCGGGTTGCCTCTTAATGTACCTGAGAACATGAAGAGCAGCATCCATGTGGGTCTGCCGAGGAGCAGAAATGAATTGGCTAAGCTTATGAACAACAAAGAAGGTGTCTGGCCTGGTGTTAGTAAGATATATCAGGCGACCAATGAGTCTTCTGTAACTAGAAGGGTCATCCAAAGGTGTCCCACTGGTAGCAGAGAGCTTGAGGCCAGGGGGCATAGGTGTAGAGGCTGGTTTGCAAGCAAGAAGGCCAGCATCAGCGAGAAGTTCAAGGGCATATTTCCATTGTGTGGATGATTCCTTGTGTAGACCGGGCAACCTCTAAGCCAAAGAAAAACTTGAGAAGCCCCAAATCCTTGATTTTAAAGGCTAGCATCAAGAGAAAGCTTCACAGACTAGATTTCAGCTAAGTTGTTCCCTGTGAGAATGATGTCATCAACATATATGAGGAGCACATTGACTTGTGAACCATTCGTTTTGACCAGTAAGAGAGTAATCGGATTTGGAATGTACAAATCCGAGGGACGTGAGAAAGGAAACCAGTTTGAAGTTCCATTGCCTGCTAGCCTGTTTCAACCCATAGAGAGATTTGTGAAGTTTGCAAACCTGATTGGTTGCAAAAAGTTTCAAAACCTTGAGGAATCCGCATATATACCTCTTCATGCAAGACACCATGAAGGAAAGCATTGTTAACATACAACTGATGTAAATGCCAATTGCAAGCTGCTGTAAGTGCCAACACCAGTCTCACAGTGGTAATTTTAACAACCGGAAGAGAAAGTTTCATAGTAGTCAACACCTTCAAGTTGTGTAAATCCCTTTGCCACAAGACGTGCCTTATGCCTTTCAAGGGAGCCATCAGCTCTAAATTTGGTCTTGTAGACCCATTTGCTTCCAATAGGTTTCTTACCAGGAGGTAGTTGAGTGATGGTCCGGGTGTTGTTTTCTTCTAAGGCCTGGATTTCTTTGTTCATTGCTTCCTTCCAACAATCATGCTTAATGGCTTGAGCGTATGAGGAAGGGCTCAACAAGGCTAGATATAGCTGAAACAAAGGTTGTGTGGGAGGGGGATACATGATCATATGACAAAAAATGAGAGATAGGGAAAAGCAATACGTGAGGACGAGTTGGCAGCATTAGTTAAATGGATTGAGTTACAATGATATTCTTGAAGGTAATTGGGGGGATTACAGGTTCGAGTAGATTATCTGGGAGGGGGTGGAGGTATATTAGGAGAGGAGGTAGTAGGTGAGGTCCGTAGTAGAGGGAGAGGGATTTTGTGAAGGGGAAGTAAGTTCAGTTGTAGGGTTAGTGTGTGGAGGGTTTATTGGGGATGTGGAGGACGAAGGTAGGAGAAGGTCGGTAACATTGGGTAAGGGTATTGAAGGGGAAGATGAGGGAATTGGGTTAAAAATCGGGGTAGGGGAGTGAGGAGTGGCAAAAGGGAAGATGTTCTCATAAAAGGAAATGTGTCTAGAGTAAAAGATTTCTTGGTTGTGCAAGTCATAGAGTAAGTACACTACAAGAAAAATTGGATTTTTCGGTGGGTAAAATCCGCCGGAAAAGCCAAAAATCCGCCGAAAATGTGCACCTTCCAGCGGATTTTTGGCACCAGTAGCCAGCTCGCAGGAAACGGTTCCCAGCGGATTATTCGCCAGAAATTTCCGGCGGATTTCGTGGCGCCGAAACTTCTGCCGGAAAATCCAAAAAAAAATCGTATGAATTTATCCGCCGGAAAGTCCACAAATCTGCCGGAAAGCCCACGGCAGAGTATCCGCCGGAAAGTCCACAAATCCACCGGAAAAACTGTTTTTTTTAAATTAATTATTTTTAAAAAATAATTTTTTTTTAAAAATCGTTTTATTTAAAAAATTAATATAATTTTATTCAAAAATTTAATTGATTATTTTATTAAAAACTTTAATTATTGATAAAAAAATAAAATTTAATAATTAATTGATTTACTATTTAAAAAATAAAAATTAGGAAAGAAAATTAATCATTAATTTAAATAAATATATATCCATACAAAAAAAAAATATCCATACAATAAAAAAAATATTCATACAACAAAATAAAATAATCCAAAGATATTGGGGTGGCTGCTGGTCTGACTCATCACCCTGATAATAGGTATCATCAGATTCAAGAAAAGCACTAATCGAATCGATATTATTAAGATCAATGTGGGGCTGCTGGGGTGACCGCCGTTGGGGGTGCTGGTTTGGTCGGTTTGGCTGGTGGGGTGACTGTTGCTGGGGCTGCTGGTATGGCTACTGGTATGGCTGGTATGGCTGAGGTGCATACTGCTAGGAATACTGGGGTGCATACTGCTGCTGAGGCCACTGCTGAAACGCACCGCCGTAATGCTGTTGCGGCTGCTGCGGCAGGTTGGATGGCATATGTGATGAGGATGGCCTCGAGTGCTAAGACATCAGCTGATCCTGCAAAAACTTAAAGCGCTGCTCATTTAGCCTGGCCTGCTCCGCAGCTAACCTAGCCTGCTCCTCGATGCGCTCCGCAGCTACCCTAGCATGCTCCTCCATGCGCTCCTCAGCTATCCTGGCTTTCTCCCGAAGCACCTGCACTTCCCGTTCATTTTGCTCCTGCCGCTCGGCAAACTGACGCTGGGCCTCGCTCAGTTGCTGCGTCAATTGCGTAACAGCATGCAACTCACCAGCATTGGGAACATAAGAGCGACCAGTACTCGAGGATCCAGAATATTGTGAAGCTGATAGACTCGGAATAATGCTTGTTCGGAAAGCAGCCGGTCCAATACCACCTGATCCCACCATACGATTACTCTTTTGGGGACCAACTGCTCTCTCCCAAATATCACGAGCTACTCTAGCCTCCTCCACTGGATCTATATCAGCTGCCCCACTGCTCTGTTGTGACTGATGATACTCAGTCAGCCCACCCTGGAAGCTCTCCTGAAAAAATTAACCCAACAAATAAATAACTATAGCAAAAGTAGTCTTAATATAATATTCTCCGCCCGATATAAAATTTAATATAAATAATAAACATTAATATATAATTGTAAAAGTAGTTTTACCTGAATATTCCTCGCCTGATCTATAGCAAAGTCACCAGTGTCCTCCCGCATATGAAGGTAGCGATGCAACTCAGGCAAAGTGATTACCCTTTGTTCCCTCGCCTCCTATATATATACAATTAATTAATACACATGAAAATGAATAGTTAATTATAAATAATTAATTAATCAAGTAATAAAGTAATAAATTTACCAAACGCCTGTGATGCGTTGCAGTATTAACACTCCCCCCTGTGTGTGTGCAGCCACCTTTTTCAGAAGCACGGCTCTTCTTTGGCTTTCTCACAAAAATTCCTAAATTCTGGTGTCTGTCAGTACTCCTGTAACCCAGCCCAAGTTGAGTCTCCCATATAAGATGGCTTCGCATTCTTACCGCGCGCCTCCCACAGTAATTCAGAATAGCGATGGGAACATCTCTTATGGAAGACTCTCTCAACTTCCCTTTGCTGCTCTGGTAACCATGTACATTTTTCCTATTTAAGAAATTTACAATAATGTTGTTAATTATAAGACAAATATTAATTAATCAAGTCAATAAGATAATACACCAAATTAATTAATTATTTAGTAGAACAACTTACCAAAAATGATTTTAACATCCTCCCAATTGGCTCTGTATCTTTTCTAACAGCCGTCCAATTCTTCCAGCTGCTGGTAAAATTCTCATTGATTGTTTTTGTGATGGCGGTAGCTATAGCCTTCAAAGGAAGAAACCTGTATTAAAAAAAGATGAATTTTATTACACTAAATTATATAAGTTATATAAAAGGAAACAAAAATAAATTAATAAATAATAATATATATACTTACGAATCGCCAGCAGTCTCCAGTATGATACGCCCATCAAGTGTATACCTCACCACCTCACTGTTATACCCCAATTTTGTCCGTCTTTTTTTTTTCTAGTTTTAGTCGTTTATTTTTTGTAAATCGTGTTTTGAAGTCGCGTGATTACGAGAATTATCAGTATGGCGTCTCAGTTACTAATCCTAGCCAATTTCAATTACCCTGTTCAACTAAATCGAAATACCGTTGTTTTAAAATAGGCATGCACGCGAATGATCGATCGTTTCGTGCGTTCTCCAATTTAATCTTCGTATTTGGATTTAAGTCGAACCTAATTGAGACTAACAAAGTCAATTTTCTCGTGATTGGGCTTGTCATTTCAATTTGGGCTTAAGAACGCGATTCTGAGGTAATTTTTTAGCGTTTCTAGTTAACAGGCCCATTTTTCTATTTTTGGGCCTCGTTTTAGCGTATTTGTTTAGTCTGGCCCGTTCTCGTCTTTGTATTTGGCCCGACTCCTTTTTCTTGTTATTAATCTTTTTTTGTTTATATAATTTATTTAAGCAATATAATATCAAAAAATGGCAAAAAAAATTCTATTTAATTTTATTTACAATTTAATAGTGTCCAAGATGTCCAAAAGTCCAAAAATACAAAAAATGATAATACTAAAAATACCAAAAAATACAAATCCGAAAATAATAACCAAAAATACAAAAAAATAGGAAAAACGAAAATAAATAAAAATAAAAGCAGCAGCAGCAGATCCATGGGCTGATTCTTGTTGCCCAAGAGTCCAATAACCTGAAAAAGGAAATAAAATCAGGTTAGAATCAAAGAATTCATTTTCCTAAGCCTAAAAATTGCCTATAAAAACAAGCTGAATCAAGAGAGAAAAGGACAGCAATTCACATAGACAGAAAATACACTGAAATTCAGAACCAAAGATTAGGGTTTTATACGGAAACCCTAGTCACAAAGCATCAAAATTTCTAAATCAAAAGGAAAAACAGAAGCAGCAACAATAAGCAGCAGTAGCAGCAGCAGAAAATAAGCAAACAGGAGATTATCAGAGGCTGGAAAAGAGGTAGGTTACCATGATTTCATTTCCTTCAGACTTTAACAAGTTTAAGACATAATAGGCTATTTTGCAAGTAACTCTATTTGTTATCAATCTGAAACTAGTACCCAATCCGTATATACATGTAAAAAAACAAGATTAGGAGGAATCGAGTTTTAGAACGGGCTAATCTTCAGAACTGTATATATGTATAATTTATAATCTGATATGGTAGATAATTTGAAGTTTAGAACAGACTAGTTTTTAGGACCGGATTATTATAAAAATTAATTAAGACCAGATTAAAGTTTTTTTATAGGATTAGGGTTTTGGAAGTATTACAAATTAGGATTAGGAAAACAAAATCCATTAGAGAGAAAGAGGAACAGGATAAAAAACGAAACCGAATCAGAATTAGGAGAAGAAAAAAAAAAGAGAAACAGAACCGTACCGTTAGCACCGACCACCGTAGACGGTGGTCGTCCTCCGCGAACGCCGTCGCGTCGTTCTCCCCCGTTGCCGGTCTCCTCCGTCAACAACAACCCTGGCACCTTGACTGTCCTCTTCGCATCATCCTCCCCTCTCCTGGCCGGAACCACCGCCCCTCTACCGTACGCACGTCAACAGCAAAAAAAACAAAATAAAAAAATAAGAAAATAGGATAGGAGGAGAAAACAGCAATCGAAACAGAAGAGAAAAGGGGAGGCTACCTTTGGCCACCGCAGACGGTGGCCGTTTGTCCCAGACTGCGAACATCACCGTCATCTATTCACGCGCCGTCGATGTCCGTTCACTCCACCTTTCATTCGGCCTCCAACAGAAACCATACCCACTTCTCTCCCTCCTTTCTCACCATTCTGCGAAGCAGCGCCGTGGGGAAGGGAAGGTGAAGGCTTGGGTTGTGTCGACGGTGGAGGGAAAAGGGAGAGTAAGATTTGGGTTGACGCTGAAGAGAAAGAGAGAGGGTTTTGGCTCGGCGACGAACGACGGTGAGCGAAGCGAAGAAAGGAGGAGGAAATAGGTGGAGAGAGAGGAGAAATGAGAGGAATCACGTTTGAGAGAATTTCGGCCATAGACAGCGCCGCGTGAGAGGAGAAATGAGAGAAATTAGGGTTTGAGAGTGTGAGGAGGGGAACGGCGCCGCGAGAAGAATGAGGAGAAATTAGGTTTAGGGTTTTTTTTTGATTTCCTTATATAGTTTAAACGCCTAGGGTCATTTTTGTCATTTCATTTAACTCCATACTACTTACACCCCTCATTTGCGTATTACGCCTCCCCCTGAAAAAGGCCCGTGAATTTGTGGACCGGTTCACAAAATGGGCTGCTGCTTTTCACACCCAGTTTTCAATAATACAGCCCCCCTTCTAATAACACCCCATTTTACTATTTTACCCCCTTTCTCGTTTTTTTTAATTTAATTTAATTCTCTTCAAGACAAAATATTTTCTCATAAGTTAAAAACTTTGTTAATAGTCTTGTGAAGCCTTTGCTTGCATGATTATTAACAACGAGGTACTAGTGGTGATCACTTGGAGCCTTTGCTCAATTGATCATCATGAATGCCTAATTTTCTTAAGGATTTTCACTAAATCGAAAACTTTGTTAGTAGTCTTGCGGAGCCTTTGCTTGCATGATTATTAACAATGGAGTGCTAACGGTGGTCACTTGGAGCCTTTGCTCAATTGATCATCATGAAAGCTCAATTTTCACAATTAAACAAGATAAAAAACAAAAAAATGTTTTCCAAACAAAGAAGAACTACGTAGCTTTGAATTCTCCATCGCACCGGGAGATACGTAGGAGCGGGTCACATCCCGTCAAGCATAACAAATAAAAATCATTTTCACAATAAGTTTTCAACAATTATTTTCAAAAGAACAAGAACTACGTCGCCTTTGATTCTCCACCCGGAGATACGTAGGAGCAGGGCCACGCCCTGTCAAGCGCAAAAATAAACAATTTCTAGAATTAAAGAATATACAAACAGATCTCCTTCATTTCAAAAGCAAAAATCTTATTTTCAAAGTAGGGGATTAAGTCGGTCGTATGGCCGGGTTAATCACCGTTTTAAGACAAGTGAACTGTGGTCCCTCAGAGCCCCAGCGCTCCTTCAGCCCTCAGTGGCCCTTCAGAGCCCCAGTGCTCCTTCAGACCCCCAGTGGTCCTCCAACACAGATCATGCAGTCCTAAAACCCCTACATTAAAAAACATCAACCCACAAACATTTTCTACACCCAAGAACTACGTAGCTTTGAATTCTCCATCGCACCGGGAGATACGTAGGAGCGGGCCATGTCCCGTCAAGCACTTCTTTCTAAAAACCCTTTTTTTCCTTTCTCTACAAAAATAAAAAATTTTATTAAGTTCTTTAATTCATTTTTCAATAAGAAATAAAGAGGCAAATTAGGTATTTTTCAAATCAACACTTAAAACCACACATTTAATTAAAGGTTCCCTCTCAGTAGAGAGGACGCGTGAGGTGCTAATACCTTCCCCGGGCGTAACCGACCCCCGAACCCAAAACTCTCAGTTTTCAAAGGCCAATCGCTTTCCAATAAAAGGTTTTCCTAATATTTTCCTTGATAAATATTAGTGGCGGCTTCATTGTCTTAAGAAAAGTTGTGAACGAGGAAGGTTCTCCCTCGGGGACTTTTTCGGGCGCAACACTCACGGTCAACAATGAATGTGCGTACCCCATCAAAATCAACATCTGTCGGGGCTTAGCCCTCAGTAGCAGCAGGAATCACTGGGTCCCCTGCAGTACTAGTACTAGCACCCTCAGACCCAAGTGGTGGCAAATATCTGCCACCAGAAACAACAACACGAGCAGGCTGAACACGACGCCCTAGGCGAGTAGAAGTCTTCCGCCTGCTAGTGCTGGCGGCATCACCCGTGACAGATGGAGGAAAATATGTCTCGTCATCGGATCCTGAGTGAGATGCCATGCTAGACATATACATTTAAACAAACAAACATACACTAAACAATGTTAACATAAACATACTAAACAAAAATATATAAACATAACAAACAAAAATTACATCGTTGATTAAAAATAGGTTAACATATATATATATATATATATATATATATATATATATTGTTGAAACATAAATAACTAATTGGAATCTCATTCATTCTCAAAATCATCATCATCAGAGGAGTGAATTCTTGATACACCAATGTGGTCTGTTGCATCTTCATCGGCATCTTCTTCGTCATCAACTTCATCGCCAGTGTTTGGCTCATCACATAAATGACTAATGGGTTCAACTTGAATCACTTCATTTACATTAGACATCTCTTCCATTTGATATGGCACATCTTCCATCGTGTCATCATTTGTCTCAATGTGACCTCTTGGTTTTGTTTTAATTGCGACACACCAACCATGCCTATCAGTACGCGTTGATGGATAAGGGACATAATAGACTTGTCTCACATTTTGTGCAATGACGAACGGATCATACAGTCGATATCTACCATTCATTTTAATGTCCACTGTATTTGACATTGGATTCACCTTTGTTCCTCGAGCAGACGGATCAAACCAATTACAATTAAAAACCACTACCTTCTGACTAAAATCTAGATGGGGGTACGAAAGTTCATATATGTGTTGAACCACACCATAAAAATCATCTTCACCTCCTCCAGTGACACCCTTCATGCACACTCCACTATTGACTGTCGGTGTGAAATTTGTATCCATTGACAAAGTATGTGTGCCATTCTTTAACACATCTTCGAGGACCGTCTGATATGTTCCTCAAGTGTTGGTTGGTAGGAGTTGGTGGGAGGGCATAAACATGTTGCCTAAACCAAGTTGGAAAATGTGCATTAATATGAGCAGAAGATTGTTGCTCACTTACGTCCTCTGATGACAAGAATTCCCTACAAAGAAATAATTAATTGTTACACATTTGTCTACTTTATATTAACTAATTAAGATCGATAGTTAATGTTGAGGAACATACTCAATAAATGGTTGCACCTCAGTACAGTTTATCAACACATGAACATGTGCTGAACTTAACTCTTCATCTGTTAGCCAGTGAATTGACTCTTTCCAATATGGACGACCGGGTAGACAAAAGACAGACAAAGTTAAATGATGTCTAGGCCATTCAGTATCCATTTTATTTCGACTGCTTCCAGGAGCAAACTCATTCTTGAAATAATAAGAACAAAAATGTGTTGTTTCACGGTGTAAGTAAGAAGAACATATCGATCCTTCAACTCTAGCTTTGTTTTTCACCGATCTTTTTGAATCACCCATGAACCTAGAGAAAATGATATTAATTAACATAATAATCATATATTTTAAACTTGTTTATTATATTATAAAAATTAACTAACCTTTCAAACGGATACATCCATCTGTATTAGACAGGTCCGCCAAGTTTAGCTTCATATGCGAGATGCACCGGTAGATGCTCCATAGAATCAAAGAAACCAGGCGGAAATACTCTCTCCAACTTGCATAAGATAAGTGGGATGTCTTGTTCCATTTTTGAAAGATCATCAGCTTTTAGCGTTGCAGAACACAAATTCTTAAAGTATTGACTTATTTCAATGAGCGGATTCAAAACGTGTGTTGGCAACGAACTAAAAGCGATAGGAAGTAAGCACTCCATGAATACATGACAATCATGGCTCTTCATCCCATGCAACCTCCCATTATCCACATCCGCACATCTAGATAAATTGGAAGAATAACCGTCTGGCATTTTCAACTCTTTTATCCACTGATAAACTGCTTTCGCTTGTTCGGTAGATAAAGTATAATTGGTTTTGGGTTTCAAAGTCCTAGTACCTTGCTCAACCAACAACAAATCCTTTCGTCTACAGTAATGGTCTATATCCTTCCTAGCTTTCTCATTGTCTTTCGTTTTGCCTTTCACGTTCATGACAGTGTTAAATATGTTGTCAAAAAAATTCTTCTCTATATGCATGACATCGAGATTGTGTCTCAATAGATTATCTTTCCAATAGGGAAGTTCCCAAAAAATACATTTTTTTGTCCAATTGTGCCATTGTCCATAGCCATCTGGACGAGAAACAACACCCGCTACGACTTCCACAGGAGGGATATCCCTAACACTATTCCATACTTCCTCTGGTGTCAACCTACGAGGAGGTCCAGCTGTTTCAACATTTCCCTTGATGAGCGCATATTTCTGCTTTCTAAATGGGTGATCCATAGGTAAGAACCTACGGTGCGAGTCAAACCATGAAATTTTTCCTCCGTATTTAAGACTAAAAGCCTTTGTGTCAACCATGCAAATCGGACACACCATCTTACCATGTGTCCCCCATCCAGACAACATTCCATAGGCACGGAAGTCATTAATGGTCCACATCAAAGCCGCCCTCATCACAAAATTTTGTTTGCGTGCTGCATCATAAGTTAAAACACCATTCCACAACCTTTTTAGGTCATCAATCAAAGGTTACAAATATATGTCAATACCAGCTGTTGGATTACTTGGCCCTGGAATACTAGAATTTAAAAACATGTATGGTTTAGACATACACATTTCTGGAGGAAGGTTGTATGGGGTAACAATAACTGGCCAACATGAATACAATGTTGCCGAGGCTTGAATATATGATGTGAAACCATCAAAGCATAAACCAAGCCGAACATTGCGTGGATCACTGGCAAAATCTGGATGAACACGATCAAAATGCTTCCAAGCTTCACCATCAGATGGGTCGTAATTCACCAGAATTATTTCTATTTTGATGGTGCCACGTCATTTTACCTGCGGTCTCCATTGAAGTAAACATCCTCTGTAGCCTTGGTATAAGTGGCAGATAGAACATTGCTTTTCGTGGAACCGGTTTGCCTCTACTCATCCCTTTCTTACTGACACGATAGCGTGGCTCTCCACACAACTTGCATTCCGACCACTCTCCATCATTTATGTCAAACTCATTGTTATAATAGAGCATGCAACCAGACACACAACAATCAATTCTTTTAGATTTTAAGCCAAGCTTCGATACCATTCTTTTAGCTTCATAATAACTTTGCGGCAAAAGCCCTCTAATGGGGGTTGCATCCAACATCATTTTGGTCATATATTCCATGCCCAACTCAGCAACATTAAATTGAGACTTAAGACCCAACAACCGAACACACATTGATAATTTTGAGTGTTTAGATCCTTCAAATAATGGTTTATTTGTCTCACTCAAATACATGTAAAACCTTTGAGCTTCCTCATTTGGAACTTCTTCAGCATCATATTCTGGTTCTTCAAAATCCAAATTTACTCCAACAGCGTCAGATATCATTCCCTGATAAACATCTAACGGTTGTATAATTTGGTCTTCAAATGTCGTAGTCGCTGGATAACTACTTGATGTGGGAGCTACTACTTCAACCGGAACATTAACCGCAGGAACTGCAGCAGCTACCCCTGGTCCTACTTCCCCGTGACGAGTCCATATCCAATAATTTGGCTTAAACCCATTATTGTACAAATCAAGTCTAACTTCTTCTTCATTTTTTATAAATCGAAAGGAACATTTCAAGCACGTACATCTAATACCGCCTTGTCGCGCAAATTCTTCATGGGCCTTAGCACAAACTCTTCTACTCCTTCTACAAACATCGCTTTAAACCGGATCTTCCAGGAAACAATCGATCATACATCCAACTACGATCCATAATTTCAAGATCGATCTTTGTACTACACTACAACGTAAATGAAATAAACTATCAAATAAACTATCAATTACTTTATATTTTGAAATATATTGATATATTAATTACTTTATTTTGATATATCAATAAACTATCAATTACCGCAACACAATGAATTTTTATATAATGTTATATATTAATAATTTAAACATTATAAATAATATTTGCAAATTTAATTTTAAATTTCAATTTTTATAAGACAATATTTGTTAATAAAATTTATAAGTGAACTTAATAAATAAGTTTTTTCAATATAAATTATTTTGTATTATTATTGCAAACAAAATTTGTAACAAAATTTTACTATAAATAGTGAAGTAATTAATATTTTATTGATTTTAATATTGTACAAAAAATGTAATTTGAAAAAACCAACTTCTAAGACACTACAATGAGACACAGGAACATGTATTCAAATCATCGACAATAAGCGTTATTAAAAGTCACCAAGTACTAAAAAAATCAAAATTTTACGGTGACCAAAAGTTGGTAAAATTTTTTTAGACACTAAAAACAAAAAATCCATATATATATTGATATATTAATTACTTTACTTTGATAAATAACCGTAGTGAAGAGAAGACTCTGACTTGAAGCGTATCCCCAACTCAAACAAAGAGGAAAAATGAGGAACGCAAACTCAAACAATACCTAAACAAACAACACCACAATTAGTAACAAACTCATATTATAAAATAATTCAAAAACTAAAACTATTAACTCATGTTACAAACATACCTTAGATCGAAGAAATTTGCCAAAGAGAGGAAGAGAGTTAGTAGAGAGAGGAAGAGAGGAATTTCAAGAAGAGATTTAGTAGAGAGAATGAGAGTATTGGTAGAGGTGTGAAGAAGAAGTGGAGAATGAAGAAGGGATTATATAGAAGAACTGAAGTCCAACGGTCAAAAGGAAAATCCGCCGGAAATGTCACTTACCGGCGGATTTAGGGGATTTCCGGCGGGTTTTCAAAAATCAAATTCCCCACTCTTTTCAAAAAATCCGCCGGAAATGACATTTCCGGCGGATTTTAGTCGGTTCGTCATTTCCGGCGGATTTTTAGGTATTTCCGGCGGATTTTAGGTATTTCCGACGGATGTTTTCGTAGACCCAAATCCACCGGAAATACCTAAAATCCGTCGGAAATACCTAAAAAACCGCCGGATATGTCATTTACCGGTGGATTTATGGGGTTTCCGACGGATCAGGGGGTTTCCGGCGGATTTACCCCGCACTTTTTTCAAAAAAATCCGCCGAAAAATACCTTTTCGGCGGATTTTAAAAAAAAAATCGTAGACTGAAATCCGTTGGAAATACCTAAAACTTCACCGGAAATGTTCTGGAGGAAAAAATATCCGCCGGAAAAACCAACAAATCCGCTGGTAATGTTTCGGCGGATAAAATCCGCCGGAAAGTTTTCGGCGGATGTCAATCCGCCGGAAAGTCCTGGCCGGTAAAAACAGTTTTTCTTGTAGTGGTAACCTTTGACACCAATTGTATGGCCAATGTTGACACATTTGCGGGCCCTAGGTTGAAATTTGGTTCGGTGAGCAACATGGGTAGTAGCATAACATAAAGAACCAAACACCCGAAGGTGTGACAGGTCGGGAGTGATATTGTGTAATATGTAGGAGGGAGACTGGTTGTTTAGGGAGTGTGAGGGAAGAAGGTTGATGATATGGACAGCTTGGGAAACGGCAAATTCCCAAAAGGAGAGAGGCAAGGATTGAAACATTAGGGACCTGGCAACATTCAGGATGTGTTAGTGTTTTCGCTCAACTACTCCGTTTTGTTGCGGAGTTTCGGTACAAGAGCGTTGGTGTATAATGCCTTTAGAATGGTAGTAGTCAAGTATGTGGAATTCAGGACCATTGTCAGACCGGACAAGTTTGACACTGATGCCAAATTGAGTGTGTGTCATGGTGATGAAATTCATGAGGTGTACACGGGCTTTGGCTTTGGTTTTCATTCGTCTAACCCAAGTAAAACGAGATTTTTCATCAACAATTGTAAGAAAATATCTATTGCCAAGAATGGATGGGACACTATAAGGACCCCATATATCAACATGTATTATGTCAAAAATATTATCAGAAACAGTAGAACTTAAGGGAAAAGGGGATTTCTTTTGTTTAGCAAAATGGCAAGCATCACATGCAATGTGAGTACATTTCGGTATGTTGGAATTTTGTTGGTGTATAAGAGTAAAACAATCGGGGGAGGGGTATCCTAGTCTATGGTGCGAAAAATCAATGCTGACTGCAGGATTGGCCGGGCCGATAGAGTGGATGGCTGAAACTGAGCTGGAGGTAGGCTTGAAGTCAATTACCATCGAGAATAGCATGCCATCCAACCTAGCGTTTCCAATCGTCCTCATAGAAGGTCGTTCCTGTATCAAACATTCATTGCAACGAACAATACTTGGCAATATTTAGAAGCTTGAAGTCTAGCAACAGAGATAATATTTTTGGAAAAATCAGGTATGTACAACACATCATATAAAACAAGGTTAGCGGTAAGGAATATGGTACCACTATAGTGAGCAAAAGTCTTAGTATCATTAGGGAAAGATGCACTTACGGGTCGAATGGCTTTGTAGGTTGCAAAAAAATGTAAGGAGGATGTTATGTGATCAGTAGCTCCAGAATCTACAAGCCATAAAGAAAGGGAATTACCTGGATTAGATGAGTCGGTGGCAAGGTGATGGGCACTGGCAAGGGAAGTCGTAGCGGTTGCAGTAGGTGACGTGGAAGGGAGCAAAGCAAGAAGGCTCTGAATCTGGTCTCTGGTGAAGCCAAGAGGGGAGTAGTTAGAGGAACCCGGAGCCTCATCGTCGACATGGTTGACCGCTCTCTTGGACTTGAACCCCGGAGGATAACCATGTTTGATGAAGCAAGTGTCTACTGTGTGATTGGTGCGGTTGCAGTGAGTGCAGAAATGATTACCTCGCTGTAGAGGTCGGCCTCGAGTCTCTTTGCCGCGGACCTGATAAGGTGAGGGTGAAGGTGCAGGGGCCAGTGTTTGTGCATGGACAGCCATTGCCGTAGGAGGAATGGGGGGTATAATCAGGTTCATATGCCTTTCTTGTTGTATGATAATGGAGAAGACCTTGTCTAAAGTGGCCATAGGATCGAGCATGAGGATTTGAGATCTGACATGATTGTAAGATTCATTAAGTCGTTGAAGGAAGCACAAAACACTGTCAGTTTCACGATATTTTTGTAAAACTAGCACGGACTGGCAAGAACCCGTAGGTGAGGAATCACACGAAACTAAAGGCCTGAAGTTACACAACTCATCCCATAGGATCTTGACCTTGTAAAATCCTAACGTTGTCACCTTGAGAGAAGCGATTGCGTAGGGCAGTCCAAACATCAGACGCTTTGGTGAGCCATATGGCCCTCGTTGCAATTTCCGGAGTCACTGCATGATTGATCCAAGAACGCAATAAATTGTTACAACATTTCCAGGCAGCAGAATTAGGATGGGAGTCAGCGGGTGTCGGAATTTTGCCGTCTATGAACCCGAGCTTGTTCTTTATGTCGAACACCATAGTCATAGCTTGCGCCTAACCGTGGTAATTTGAACCGTTGAGAACAGCAGTAACAATTTTATTTGATGGATTCTCATTAGAATGTATGAAGCAAGGATTAGAGAAGTCCTGAGCACATGAGACGGTGGAAGTCGTCGCGACTGAGACAGCAGAAGTTGCGGAAGCTGAAGTCACCATAGATACTAACAACAATCCAGAAACCAGAAATAGAGAAGCAACAACAACAAATCCGTGGTTTGGTAAATAGTTCAACTAGCTTCTTTACAGATTTTTTTTTTTTGAATCTGTAAACAAATTTAGCAAAATTTCTTTACAAAATTGGGTTATTTTGCATTTAGTTCTTGTTATTTTATTTTAGCCCCTAGAAAAGTTATTTAACAAAGAAATGGTCCCTGTAAAATATAAAATATTTGATTTTAGTCCCTTCAATATGAGTGACATAAAGGACTAAAAAAATATTACACACATATTACAAGGACTAATTCTAAAATAAACAAATTTTGCAAGGACTAAAAGAAAAACGTTGTATATTTACAAGGATGGAAAAACGGGGAAAAAAATTATAGGAATCAGGGTTGCAAAAAATCAAGATCTATCCATGAATTTAAATTAAAGTTTCATAGACATTTGAGCAGTGTTTTAAAACCCAGCTCGGATCGGCCGCTCGGACCGGGATTCGGGTGGGTCTGCGGTTCGGTTGCCTAGTTCGATCGGATATGCACTGGCTCGGTGATGACGTCAGCAACTCGGTCAACTTTGAGTCAAACTCGGCGGGTCAACTTTGAGTCAGCAAGTTTTTTTTAATTAAATTGGTTAGAGTAAAAGTGAAACGCATTGGGATCGAACCCCGAACCTTTTCCATAATACCAAGAAGCGCTACCACCGCACCAAAGTTGCTGTTTGTTAATTCCAATCAAATACTTAGTATATATTTCATGCTACACATTAAATAAAAAAGTGCCCAAGATACAAATGGATGATGGTCTTCTATAAGTTTTTTTTTGTGATTATTATTATTATACTCTCCCTCACAAACAAGTCAACAACTAAAGACATTATTTTTTTCATTATATATATTTAAAAGTTTTATTGTATAAACATTTTTAAAATAATAATTCTTTTCTTTTAAAATGTTGCCGTAGATCATTTACATTTGATAGCATTGTCGGATTATTCAATTTGTGGTGAATTTTTGTTAGACTTTTCTAGGCGGGATGTGTAATTTTAAGAAATTAAGTTTTACAGGTACGAAATTTATATTATATAGGTCTTGAAAATTCGCGAAATAGAGACCGAGTCCGAGTCATGCGGTCCGGGTTTTGGTCATGCGGTTCAACTGTCGACCCCTCGGTCCGACCCTTGACCCAGTGACCCGATAACTTCACCGAGTCGGCCACGGTCCGAGTTTTAAAACATTGCATTTGAGTAAGGAAGAAGATGAAGTACAAATCCTGTAAAGAACAAAAAAATAGAAAGAACTAGAAATTCATACGAAATTGTGAAGAAAAAAGTGCAAAGAGAACCTAGAGTAGCACCAATAACTCTCAAATTTTGCAAATGATTCTAATCTATTGAAATGCAATGCTTCCATGGAGTTTATACGCTAAAATCCACATGGGCTTGGGAAATACAAAGCCCATAGAGGCACCATTTTACAAACAAGTGATTTATGCAGTTTTTAGTGCCACCCCAAATATTAAGGATATTATATTTTCTGGTGACCCTTTTCCTTGCAAATAACACATTCCTCAATAGCAACTTTCACTTAAGACTTTCCTTTGGTAAAAGGAGCAACAAAGAGAGATGGAAGAATGGAGAGAATTCCTTTTTATTGATGTGAATGTGAATGAGACTTGAGGCTAATTTCCTCAGTCAACAACTCATTAACCACTAAATCAACACTGGGAAGAAGAATGTGATGCAAAATAGTCCCACAAAGCCCCTCAATGCGCTTTGAAGGCTTTCAATTCAACTGATTCAGTAAGAGCCTACTGGCTCCATAAATTAGATAGGCATAATAGAATTCTAGAACTAACATATTATATTATGCTTAAGAACCCGAATATCATTAATCTTCTCATTGATACTATTTTGCAAAATTATACCAAAACTACAATCGTTTCAAATGATCCAATATGTCCTTCTGGCAGAAATCGCAAAAAAAAAACCGCAAACTGATCTAAACTAAATCAAAAACCGCAAAAAAAGCTTTGGTTTGGATATTTTTTTAGATAAGCAACTTTGTCATTATAAAAGAGGGCATAAGGGGGTGCACCAACCCTTACAATGACGGGGCCTCATTAAAACTTCCAAAGGCCAAAACCCATTGGGAAAAAGACCCAAGGAGGAAAGAGTACCCCAAGAACACCATAAAATTGTTACATAACGTCTTGGAGTTACAAAGAAAGAAAACACCCCATCGGGCAATTTAACCAATCCGCCCATGAGATCTCACAGTTCTTCCCACTCCTCGCCATGAACCACCCCCAAGAGGTAAGCTTCACGCCATGGAAAATATTCGTGACCGATGCCACTTCTCCCCTAAATAAAACATTGTTCCTTGACCTCCATAGGCACCACGTTACCGCCATCCATATGAGGTGTTTAACCCTCCTTCTCTTCTTGCCTTTCAATAATTTACCGAATTCAACAAAATTATCCACCGCTCCATTTCCCATAGACAATGGTAATCCTAGCCATCTTAGCGCCAATCTCCAAACTTCTCTAGCCACCTCACATGAGAAAAACAAATGGGACACCGATTCCTCTTCTTTGAAACACAACACACAACAACGTTCATGTGTTGAAAGCAACACGCCCCTTCTTGCCAATGCATCCCGAGTAGCTAGTTTATGTCGTAGTAACCTCCAATTGAAAATAAGGATTTTTGAAGGCACATCATTCCTCCATAATTTCTTGCAAGCTTCAACCAATTGGTCCTCCATGTCGCCATTATCACCTGCAAAAAATAGAGCCAGCCATCCATAGCATTGTTTCACAGTGAAACCATGTGAAGTATCGGGTAGCCAACGCCATTTATCGCCAGAATCGCATGCTGGAGTAACGCCCAGCAGCAAGTCCGAGAGTTCAGCAGCAGAACTCGCCACTTCTGCTGAAAAACCATCAACCCGAGGCAGCTTCCAAAACCAAACCGACGCCTCCCACGACCCCATCTCAACCACCTTTGCATATTTCTGCGCAATACTGATAAAAAAGAGTCGGGAACAGCCCCTCAAATGATTCTCTTCCCAGCCATATATCTGTCCAAAAATTAATTGTTGAGCCATCTCCAAGCTTCTTTTTAGCTAATTCATTGAACCAAGCCATTGGTAAATTTGTACCAGCTCCTAATGATTTTAAGTCCCTCCACCATAAGGAAGACCTTCTCCATACACCTCCATTTCCAACGACTCCATCCCATGAACTCACCATTCCATACCTGTGTAATAATATTTTCTTCCAAATACAATCCTCCCCATCCACTAGAATCCTCCACCTCCATTTAGATAAAAGTGCCAAGTTAAACGCCTCTAGATCTTTTACCCCGAGCCCTCCTCTATCTTTGGGTAAACAAATCACATCCCATTTGACCCAAGCCATTTTTTTATTATCTCCATCGCCACCCCACAAAAACCTCCTTTGCAACTTAACAATTTCACTAATCACCTTTTTTGGAGCTTTATAAAATGAGAAAAGATACAAAGGAAGGGACGAAAGTACCGAATTTATGAGTGTTACTCTTCCACCCAGTGAAAGTTGCTTGCTTCTCCAACTATTGAGTCTAGCCTTTATATTATCTATCACATATTGCCAAGTTGAAACTCTTCTCGGACTTGCACCAACCGGAACCCCCAAGAACTTAAATGGTAAGTATCCCATGTTGCAAGCTAGAAAATTGGAGACACCATCAAGTACCTCTTGCTGAATATTAACTCCTAAGATGTTACTTTTCGTGAAGTTCACCTTGAGACCGGAAACCAACTCGAAGCTTCGCAATATCGCTTTTAAACACCAAATACTCCTATCTTTCCCATCACAAAAGAATATAGTATCATCCGCAAATTGTATCAAGGAAATGGAGAGTTGATCACTTACCTTAAAACTGGTATAGCTGTTTGCTTCGCACCCTTTTCTAACAAGACCCGCAAGACCTTCCGCCGCTATGAGGAACAAGAAAGGTGAAAGAGGATCGCCTAGTTTTAGCCCTTTTTGCGCCACAAACTCTCCGGTAGGACTACCATTAACTAGCACCGATATTGAATTTGCTGTCATGCATCCGCGCATCCACTTCCTCCATTTAACATCAAACCCCATCCTTGCCATCATATAATCAATACAAGACCAACTAACGGAATCATAAGCCTTAGTGAAATCAGCCTTTAGCACCAAACAATTCAATTTCTCCCTTTTTCCCACATCTAGAATTTCATTTACTACCACCACTCCATCTAAAATATTCCTCCCCGCCAAGAAGGCATTTTCACATTCCGAAATCACATTTTTCAACACCCTTTTAAATTTCCCCGCCAAGACTTTCGCCAAAATTTTGTACAAGCATCCAATGAGCGAAATGGGTCTATACTCATTAAGTCCTTGCGGGGATTTATTTTTTGGAATAAGAGCCAAGAAAGAGGCGCTCACCGCCTTAGATAGCATAGCACTCCGCTGAAATTCCACTATGAAAGCCATCAAATCCACTTTAATAATCTCCCAACAACAGTTGATAAAATTAAGATTAAACCCATCCAGTCCCGGGCTTTTATTACCATCACATTCCCATACTACTTCCTTTACTTCTTCCTTAGAGATTGGCGCCGTAAGCATATCATTCTCCTCCCTTGAGATTTGTTTGAAACCAACACCATCAAGTTTCGGCCTTACCTCCATTTCCTCCTTGTAGCTCACCTCAAAATGATCTCTGACTACCCCTTTAATACCATCCACATCCTCAACCCATTCATTGTTCACCTTCAATTTGAGAATTTGAGTTCGCTGACTATTACCTCTTACACAAGCATGAAAATATCTGCTATTTGAATCTCCCTCCGCTATCCACTTCGCCCTCGATTTTTGCGCTAACAAACTCTCTTTGGCGTATAATTCTTTCCAAAAGGCTTCCCCTAACAATTTCCTCTGAGCATCGTTGTTAGGGCCCCCGTTAGTTGTCGCCTATTCTAAATCATTCAGCTCCAACACAATCTTCTCAATTTGGAGGTCTTTATATCCGAAAACGTCTCTATTCCACTCCCTCAGTTTTCCTTTCAACCATTTAAGTTTTTCTTTTACAACATAATCCCCCTACCTTTCATAGTACACGAGTTCCAGTTTTCCTCCACAAATTTCATAAAGCTATCATGTTCGATCCAACAATTATTAAATCTAAACGGTTTCGGGCCCCAATTCGCTGATGACCCCAACAACCATACCGGACAATGATCCGAGATCTCTCTGTTTCCAACCCATTGTGCTGAGATATTCCATGCTGACACCAACCCCTCTGACACCAAGATTCTAACAATGCGACTTGCCCTTCCCTCGGAACCGAAGCATGTGAATTTTTTCCCCAAAACCGGCATATAATTCCCTCATTTCTACCTGTTTAAAACTTGCTGAACACCCCTTCCTCTCCTCTCTAGATACAATAGCATTAAAGTCACCCGCAATACACCACTCGCCAACTTGAAACTCCCCCTTCAGTCCCCTCAAATCATCCCACAAACGCCTCTTTCCGATCATATTGCATGCCGAGTAAACGTTCACCATATAACATAATTTACCATTGATTAGCGCTCCAACTCCCACAAAATGTTCGCCGGAAAAAGTGAATTGTACATCGATACTGTCGGACCTCCATACACATAACAAACCCCCTGATTGACCACAAGCATTCTTGTTCACCCAATCAAAATTCGAATCCCTCCAAATGCTCCCAATCATTCTACTAGTCAAGTTGCTTATTTTCGTATCTTGCAAAAAACAACAGTCAAACTCACCTGCAACTAAGCAGCTTTTCAGGCACCTCCTTTTAGCGGCACCCCCCCACCCGTGCATGTTAAATGTCATTAACTTCATTGAGACGTACTTTTTTCCTCCTTCGTGGCCATTCCTGCCCGATCTCTATGCTCCAATGGTTGGATCTTCTTCCTGAATATATCATCACTGCCCTCTCCATTAACCCCCAGTTCATCGATAGCAATGTTCCATATCTTTTTGGCCAATGAAACTTCGTGTTCCACAATCACCCTTTCATTCCCTTTCCTGATCTTAGAGTCACCAATTGATACTTCTTGCATCCACTCATTACCCCCATCGCAGCTGGCAGACCACGAGACTTGCGAAATTGGATTTTTACGACAAACCCCACCTCCACTGCTTTGAGACGACGACGCCATGAGAGAGGGAATAAGTTTCCTTCCATACTCATTAACCAATCCAACCGTGACCCTTCTTTCTTCTACGGCATAATTACTACATTGCCCCTCCTTTTTATTCTTCCCTTTTTCTTTATTTTTTTCTTTTTAATTTCCTTTTTTTCTAAAGTTGTAGTTTCTATTAGAACCCCTCCATTTTCTGGACCACGTTCATCCTAGTCACAGCCTTGACTTTCTACTTCTTCAGGCCCCACCCCCAAATATATTTGCTGAAATAAATTAGGCTCTTTCCCATGACAATCATTCCCTCCTTGTGCCTCCACCCCCATCGGAAGAGCATTCATCTTCTCTTATTCCCCCTACCTCATTAACTCTCTCATGATTATCCTTCTCTCCATTCTCCAAGAGTTTCCCTTGCTGAATTAAATTTGGCACTTCCCCATGACATTCAATCCCTCCATGCGCCTCCACCCCAATTAAAGAGCGTTCATCTTCACCTTTTCCCACTACCTCATTAACTCTCTCATGATTAACCTTCTCTCCATTCTCCAAGAGTTTCTCTTGTTGAATTAATTTTGGTACTTCCCCATGATATTCAATCCCTCCATGCGCCTCCACCCCAATTAAAGAGCAAGCATCTTCTCCTATTCCCACCACCTCATTAACTTTCTCATAATTATCCTTCTCTCCATTCTCCAAGAATTTCCCTTGCTGAATTTTTTTTGGCACTTCCCCATGATATTGAAACCCTCCTTGCGCCCCCACCTTAATTAAAGAGTATTCATCTACTCCTATTCCCAATACCTCATTAACTTCCCCATGATTAGCCTTCACTCCATTCTCCAATACTCTCCTTTCATGAATTGTGATGATTTTTGAATCCTCCACCCTTTCATCTTCTTCCTCCTCATCTGACCCACCATGGCTGCCGTCCTCCTCCGTAAACAACGGTGGACCATCGTCATCATCGCTGCCATCCTCTGACTCTGAGTTTTCATCGACGTTTTCCTTCCCATTGGGATGTGTTAGTCCGTTCCAATGCATAGGTCCACACCATTCTTCAAGCACCTTAATATGGAAAGTGAGGTCATTGATTTGAGCATAAACCACCATATTGAATACGTCAAAGCCCTTTGTCCGAACCAGAATTCTTGCGACGTCCATAGATGTTTTCTTCCTCGTGTTCTCATCGACTCCCAAAAACACACCAAATTGACGAGCAAGCTTCCCAAAGAACTCATCGTTCCACGCATGAGCTTGAATACCATGGCACCGCACCCAAACTACTCTTTCGTTGTCATACTCCATCGGACTCCACCCTCGAATATCTTCAAAATTCTCGTACACCCAATCATTTGCATCGGATATGAGAGCAGGAATCATGTCCTCCTCAAATTCTTCAAGAAGAACAAGATTTGCCCCCAACGAAGTTGCTTTGATTGAGAGAACTCCTTGCGAATAAAGCCATTCCTGAACCAAGTGCGAACTGCCTGCATTCCTCAACTCTCCCACATACATCTTCTTATATTTGTTCATCTCTTCCTCTGACACCTCCTAACATAGATCATGCAAGTTCTTCTTCCTAAAGTACACCACCCTTTGCTCCGGTAACGACTTTCTTTCCATCCATGGTGCGCGATGCTTCCTCTCACCATTGTGTTTGGCGCATGACCCTACACCTTCTCCTCCCCTACCTTTGCTCCCTTCCTTAACTCTCCACACCTTCTTGCTTCCCCCTTCCTTGTGTCCTCCTTCCTTGTGTCCTCCTTTGCGTGACCAGCAATTGGCCTACCAGCCACAACCTCCGACGTTTCTCTTTGGAACTTAGGAATGTTGACAAAGATTTTCTTTGCACCTATGATAATGTTATCAAGTTTCACCGCAAAAGTTCTTGGATCGTTGACGTTTCTGAATCTTGCAAATCCAAACCTTAATTAAGCCCCTACTATTTCTCTTGAATGGAATTACCACCTCTACCATGTCACCATAGTAGGCAAAAGCCTTAAGCATATCTCTTGCTCCATGTGAATCCGGAATCTCTGAGAAATAGAACGTGTTGGTCTTCTCGCCGTTATCCATCCAGCCTTTCCCTTCAATGTCCATCTTCCCTTGTTTGTGCGAGACTCTCCTTTTCTTGCCCACCACCCGTTGCCAACCCTCGTAGTCCATTTATTGTCCTAAGATCAAAACTCTAGTTGGACTATAATGTGTTTCATCATGTTTGTTGCTTAAAAAATGATGTTGCTTTGGTTTGGATATGTTCGTGTCAGTTTTTCAATCAATTGATCTGTTCGATTCAGATGGTGGTTTTGTTTCCTATGACCAAATCAAATCAAAGCGAACCACACATATTATTATATATTATTAAAAAAATAAAAACCTACTTGGCCTCATTATACTCACACACACTACACCTCAATACTCATACACACTTACGACTTACCTAGTCACACACGGTCACATGGACAATTACACAAACTTAAAATTGAAATTTCAAAACTAAAACTCTAGTTCAATCTTGATTCAAATTCAATATTGCTGCATAGGGTTTCAACATGTAATATTGAAAGTTGTCGTTTCTCCAGCTTTTTATGAATATTAAGTTTCTCATGTCCTTTACTACATTTTAATGACAGGCTAGTCACTGACCTATATTGCAGGCTAGTCAGTCATGGTGCTCATATATCAACTCTCTCAAGTAGAAAACCTGGACTGGCTCCAACAGAATACGGGAATCTGACGTTAAGTTATACTTTTGATCAGAAAACAAAAAGTAAGAGATTGAGAGAGTGAGAAGAACTGAGAAAGAGTCAGTACGTTAACTAGGAGATTCGGAAATTGCTTTTGTTGGTTTTTTTTTTGGCTTTTAAACTGAGGAAATCACAAAGCATGGTAAGTTGGTAACGTTGCAGAGAATGTATTGCCTGGTGTACAACTTGCAAAGAGTCTTTAGCCTTTTCATTTTGATTGTGACTTGTGAGGTATGCTGATTTTTTCAAGCATCAGAGGATCTATCTTCTCTCACCCATATATAACAAGGTTTCCAAAAAAAAACCATATATAACAAGATTTATAGAGTTTAGCACCGACGATTCCGATTAAAAACATGTCTGGTATTCAATATGTATTTTGTCAGACAACCAATATAGACACTTCAATTACTAATATTTTTTAAATTAAAATCAGTGTTTGTGTGTCTATATCTGTGTCGTGTTTGGTGTCTGTGTCGATGTTTTATAGTCAGAGAGAGAAAAATCTCTGTCCTCTTTAATTTATACAAAGTAATTTAATAGATTCAAAATAATTCGAGAACTATTTATTTTATTTATACTATATCTTGAGGATCAAATAAAAAAGAAAGTGACGGTAGACTAACTAAATTTAAGATTTACTCTAATTGAAATATGCTTGAATCGACAACCTCTCCTCCATCCCATGAAGAACGTACGAACTTTTCAGCGAATTGGGTTTATTTATTTAATTATTTTCTTGATAAAACAAACACTTGAAAACAAAAATGATTAAAGTATGTCTGGTATAAAATATCAATCAATTATCAATCAATTATCACAAAGCATGGTAAGTTGGTAACGTTGCAGAGAATGTATTGCCTGGTGTACAACTTGCAATTAGTCTTTAGCCTTTTTCATTTTGATTGTGACTTCTGAGGTCATGCTGATTTTTTCAAGCATCAGAGCATCTATCTTCTCTCACCCATATATAACAAGATTCAGAGATTTTAGCACACATTTCCGGTTAAAGACATGTCTGTTATTCAATACGTATTGTGTCGGACACCGATACTGTATTTCAATTTTTATTTACTAGTATTTTTTAAATTAAAATCGGTGTGTGCATGTTCATATACATGCCGTGTCTGGTGTCTGTATCGATGTTTCAGAGAGAGAGGAAAGCCTCCATCCTCTTTAATTTAAACAAAGTAATTTAATAGATTTAGAATAATTTGATGATTTTTTATTTTATTTATATATCTTAAGGACCAAATAAAAAGTAAAGTGATAGTAGACTAACTAAATTTAAGATTTACTCTAACCGAAATATGCTTGAATTGACAACCTGCAAGGATGATAGAATGGAGTCTTGACTTCACCAGACTGCAACAAACTAAGTCTTACGTCCAAAATCATGAGCTTTCATCTTCTTTTTGATTAAAGTATCTCTAGTATAAAATAGGCTAAATAGCATTTTTGGTCCTTTATCTTTGTTTCAGATTTCACTTTGGTCATTTATCTTTTTTTTGGTCCGTTTTGGTCCCTCATGTTTCGTTTTTGTTTCATTTTGGTCTCTCACGTTAGTTTTGACTAACGGACGCCACGCTGGCAGTTAACTGCTGACGTGGCGTCCATTAAATTTTTTATTTAATTCTAAAATAATTATACTTCATCTTTTATTAATTGATAAAAACTTTTTTAACCTTTTTAATTGATAAAAACTAAAAACAAATTAGAAAAACTAACATTAATTTAACTAAAATTAAACTCATTCTTCTTCTTCTATCAAAATCACTTCTTCTACACAACAACATCAGAATCATTCCACCACCAGAATCACTTCTTCCATCAAAATCACTTCTTCTTCTCACCATCATCAGTCCATCATTCCACCACCAAAACCCAAAAACTAAAACCCAAATCCAGAATCGAACAAACTAAAACCCAGAGGAAACAAGGAAACGAGTTCGAAAATGGGAGAAGAATGGAAGAGAGTGGGTTTCGAAAATGGGAGAAGGATGGAAGAGAGTGCGTTTTGAGGATGTTGGGTTTGATTTTGTGGGTTTGAATCCAATTTTTTCTGTATTGTTTCTGGATCCATATCTGTATTTTTTAATTCGTTAGTTTTTCCAGATCTGAAAGGGACCAAAATGAAACAACACAAACAATGAGAGGGACCAAAATGAAACCAAGGAAAAACAGAGAGGACTAAAATGAACAGATTTGTTTCAGTGTTGTTCTTTGTTTTTGTTCTTTGTTCTTTGTTTTTTTGGTTTTTTTCTTTGTTTTCTGGTTTTGTTCGTTGTTTTGTTCTGAGCGAAATTGGTTCTTCAAATTGGTTCTTCGTTTTGTTCTTTAGATTCGTTTCTTCGTTTTGTTCTGATTTGAAGATTTTGGGGTTTTGATTTAACGAAGAAGATTTTGGTGAAGATTGAAGATGAACAGTTTTTTTATGGTGAGATTTTGGGGTTTTTACTCTTGAAGATTCTGGGTTTGAAGATGAACAGTTTTCAGGTGTCATACCCCAATTTTGTCCAGCTTAGGTCAAAACCCTAATTTCCCAAAAAAATAAATAAATTGAAGAGCGAAGAGCCTTATGCATTTCGGATCCTAGAAGGCATTCCAAGGTTCTTGAAATCGTTTTTAGAGTTGGAACGCATTTTTCGGGCAAATTAGGGTTTTAGCGCCAAAAAGGGTATTTTGGTCAATTATAACGGTTTTTTTTCTCTCACTTTCAAAAAGGCTCAAAAATATGTATAATTAAAAATAGAAATCTGAAATCAAAATAAAAAAATGAATAACAAAATAATATTGGATGCTTATGGTATTTTTAGAATTAGGGCTAATTCCTTTTAGGTGCTTTTTGCTTTTATCCATTTTTGGCCAAAGTAAGCACCAATTTCACAAGCAAACAACCTCCCTCACTCCACCCTCATGCCCTTCACTTTAGCCCCATCAAGTGCACATCACAAAAAAGCCTTTCATCATGACAAGCACACCTTTGAGTCCAATAACATTCAATACACAACATATATTTACCTTCCTTCTCTCTACACCACTAAATACACACTAATTTCTTCACCTCCTTCACTCCATCCTCATGCTCCACGCCTCCCTTCACTTCAGCCCCATCAAGTGCACATCACAAAAAAGCCTTTCATCATGACAAGCACACCTTTGAATCCAATAACATTCAATACACAACATATTTTTACCTTCTTTCTCTCTACACCACTAAATCTTGTTAGTATCTTTTGCTTGCTTGATTTTGGGAGTTTGATGAATAAATTTATGGTTTGACTATGTATTGGTTTCGCAAGTCTTGAAGAATAAATAGAGTTTTTATATGTTTGCTTATTGTCTCAAGTTGATGATAGGCAATATGATTCCCACTTGTGCCTAGTGCACCTTGCCTAAAGTGATGAGGATTGTTCTATATGATTCAACCCTTTTAGTTTATATGTTGTTTAAGTTGATGATTGGCAAGAAGATTCACACTTGTGCACTTGCGCACGCTAATTTAAGTGTTGAGGATTGACCAAAGTGATTCAACATGCTTTGGTGTTTTGATTGTTAAGATGACTCGCTTGTTTAGGGTTTGCCAATGATCATCCTTGAGGCTACTCTTTTGAATTCATTTGTGCCTACCACTTCCTTGTCTACTCCCATGTGGAATCATTAATACTTAGATAGGCCCATTCCTCACATTGCATCTTCCACTAGATGTGCATTTAGATTCCCTTGCGTTTTGTAGAAATATTTGAGTATGGTTCTCGCCTAGCATCTTCCACTAGATGTGCATTTAGGTTCAATCTTGCCCACTCTTGCATTTTTGCTTAATGCCCAATTCAAGTTCCTTCTTTGCCTATTTATGTGTTGTGGTCTAACATGTGTAGTCTAGGCTAATATTTTCTCAATAATTCAAATGAGATTGTTATTTGCCTAAGGATTCGATTTGCATTCATTGCTTTCTTTTCTAAATAGTTTAGCATGAAAATGGTAATTAGTGACAATCACCCATAACCTTTGTTAGTTTGATTGTCCTAAGAGCCTAAGTTTCAAAAAAGATGTTTTCATATGCATAAGCTACTAGTGATAATCACCCATAACCTTTGTTAGTTTGATTATCATGAACGCTTTCGATTTCAAAAGATATTTTCCTAAGCATCGAAGTCATAGCAAGTGCTAGTGATGGCCACCCATAACCTTTGTTAGTTTGGTCATCATGGAGGCTTTCATTTTTCAAAAGAGATTTCTACATGCACTTAAGTGGGTTCTAGTAATGGTCACCCATAACCTTTGTTAGTTTGATCATTATGAACGCCCTCCACTTTTCAAAACCAAAGCAAAAAGACTTTCATTTTCAAGGCTCGTTAGAACTACGTCGCTTTGATTCCTATTTGGGATACGTAGGAGCGAGTCACATTCTCGTCAAGCGCAACCATAAAAAGTTTAGCATTTGCATAAAAAAAAGAGTTATTTTCATAACAAAAAGAATCGCTTTTGCAAACCAAGATCATTTTCAGAACAAAAACCTTTTCCTTTCTAAAAACATTTTCAACCCATCGTCGCTAGTGGCTAATCAGAACCTTTGTTCGTCTAGCCATTGGTGGCGATGTCTTTTTCCCAAAAGAACAACAAGCGATGATCACTCATAACCTTTGTTAGTTTGATCATTCGTGCCAATCAATCTCTTTCGAAAACCCCTTTTAAAAGAACAAATAAAAACGAGTCGCCACTAATAGTCAATCAGAACCTTTGTTCGTCTGACTGGCGGTAGTGACTCCCATTTTCAAGAGTACTTAGCGGTGATTATCCATAACCTTGGTTAGTTTAATCATTCACTAAATGCCCGTCCTATTTCGAAAACTCACTAAAAGATAAAAGACAAAAACCTTTTTCAGGACAAAGAAGAACTACGTAGCTTTGAGTTCTCCATCGCACCGGGAGATACGTAGGAGCGGGCCATGTCCCGTCAAGCGTTTTTTCTAAAAAAAATCATTTTTCCCCCTTTTCCATAATAAATAAAGATTTTCATTAAGATTTTTTCAATAAGAAGTAGAGAGGCAAAATTAAGTATTTTCAAGTCAACACACTAAAACCACACATTTAATTAAAGGTTCCCTCTCAGTAGAGAGGACGTGTGGGGTGCTGACACCTTCCCTGCGCGTAACCGACCCCCGAACCCTATTCGCTAGTTTCGCAAGATCAATTGCTTTCCAAAAAAAGGTTTTCCTAATATTTTCCTTAATAAATATTGGTGGCGGCTTCATTGTTTTAAAAAGTTGTGAACGAGGAAGGTTCTCCCTCGGGGACTTTTTCGGGCGCAACATCAGGTGTTGAAGATTTCTGGGCAAACACGATTTCTGGTGTTGAATATTGAAGATGAACAGTTTTTGTTGGATATTTCTAATGTTGAAGATGAACGATTTGTGAATTTGAATTAAATAATTTTTTTGCCACGTCATTAATGAATAACGGACGCCACGTCAGCAGTTAACTGCCAGCGTGGCGTCTGTTAGTCAAAACTAACGTCAGGGACCAAAATGAAACAAAAATGAAACATGAGGGACCAAAACAGACCAAAAAAAAGATAAATGACCAAAGTGAAATCTGGAGCAAACATAAAGGACCAAAAGTGCTATTTAGCCTATAAAATATCAATCGAATATCAAATAGTATAAAATAAAGCTAACGCATATAAACAACTGGGCGGGCATATTACAAAATACAAGACTTAATACCCGTGTGATGCACGGGGTCAGCTAAATCTGACTTGTATAAAATATATAGTTTTTTTAGCTTGGATCATTCTTAGCTACGCATGAAGTGTCCCAACTCGTTTAACGAAAGACTAATATCCACCTGTACTTAGGATTAAAAATTTGGATTTTAACAATTATAACTTTCATACGATGCATGGGGCCAAAATTTTATTTAATATGTAAAAATTGTAAAATTAGAAATTCGAAGATTGAGAAGGCATAAACATCAACAGAAACAAATTTCAAATAGAAATTTGGACTACAAACATCATGAAAGTTATAGGAAATGAAGGTCAAGTACGTTATCTGTACCGGTCTCCATATACGGTTTATCATCACCTATCTCAATAATACCATAAAACATAGTACCGGGAAGAGTTTCAGGAGTTACCCTTTGAGAAAATGTATGTCGATAAACAACATACAAACAGGTGGGGAGATGGATGAATTTGACAAAAAAATATGTTAATTAGTAAGAGCAAATAAAGATTGTAGAAACTAAACAGATATTGGTCGAATACGTATAACTCATACACATAGTCTTAGTGATGCAATCAGATACAATCAGAAATATCCGCAACACGAATATTAAACCGCCTGTGTGATACATAGGCATCATCATAATATCCTATAAAATTCATGAGGCTGTAGGTACAAAACTTTAAGACCGTATTCATAATATCCTTTCAAATTCGTGAGGTTGTAGGTACAAAACTTTAAGAACGTACTGAACTCTTATAACAGTGATTTGCATTTGAAGTATGATTATTTTGCTTCTCATTCTAAATTGAGAACTTTTATTTGAAAATTTCCCCCCTTTTAACTATTCAAACCCAACCTAGTGTAAAAGGGAAGTATGATTTCATACATTCAAAACCTGTTTTTGGAACAAATATTACAACTCTTCTTCGTATAATTTAACAAAGGAACATACAATAGTGACCCTAAAGCACCGAGACCACCATTGCATGCTTATAAGCGAAGGGAGAAAAATTATATTACACCTGACAATTAAAAGAGAATGCCATAATTATAAATGATTAAATACTAATAAGGGAATTGAAGCTCGTATCATAATTGTTAGAAACTTCAAGTCCCAAAAATAATACTTCTCAACTTCTAGTGTAAATTTTAGCATCTACAAACAAGAGGAGAACCCTTTGACTCCATCACATGTTCTTGATTTCCAGATATGTAACAATAAAAATAATGGCAATAACCTCTAGCCCCCTCTATAGAAGCTATCAACAGAAAAAGATACCCTCAACAAACAAAAGCAAGGAAAATAGAATAAAAAAGTCAAGTAGAGAAAGAAAGAGAAAAGAGAAGAGGGGGCAGAGAGGAAAACTAAAAAATGCATGTTGTTGAAAATTTGGTGAGGATAGTATGGAAGTAGGAGAGGTGACGGTAACTGCGGATTTCGGTGCATTGCTGCACTACTTGGTAGGGGTGAGGATATTTGGAATACCGTGAGGAATGATTGAGGTTCAGTGAGACTTCGAATTGTACTGTAAGTTTTTTTTTTGGATGGGCAAAGTCCCCTATGTTATGAAGTCGTTGATGCGCCAACATAGGGAACCAAAGAATTGGATGACTATCCCAAAATGTGCTTATTTGATTGCAAACAGATACAAGGTCGCGCTTGTTTGCTGGTCTGTTAAAGCATCCTACACAGTTTTCCCATTTCTAGTTGCACCTATTAAGAATGCACCCGGGTTCAACATATGCTTCACAGGGAACCACTTTGTACAAATAGTTTTGATGAAAAGAAGCCCAATACCCCTAGCGAATTATTACTGGAATAGACACGAGGCAGACATAGCAAAGGATTGAGTCAAGCCACTCACGAGACGTTTGCAACAGTGGAATTCTTTAAACTTAGATCTAGAACCCCCTTGTATTGTAGACTTAGCAAAAGATTGATGGTTATTTGAATATGTTTTGAATTTCTATTCGGTTATGTATTAAGACAAGATCATTTATCCAGTTAATCGATCTTAAGTTCATTAAAACTAGTTAATTCATTGTTAGTATTTATATTGAAAAGGTGGAATTACTTTATTTTTGGCAACTTGAGTTTCTGTCCAATAACTTGAGATTCTGTCCAGTAACGGATAGGTTCGGAACTTTATGTCCGAACCGGTTCGAAAGTTAACTACCGTACCTATGTTTGTGGCCAAACACCCCTTACGCGGTTCGGAGGTTTATTAGCGAGCTGGTTCGGAATTTCAGAACCGAACTCGTCTTTTTTGTTGCCACGGATCGTAAATTCTGAACCGGTTCGGAAAAGCACCACTGAACTTGTCATTAGACCAGCGTTCACGAGTATCCATCACAGCTAGAAAAACGAAAATTAGAGACTGAAAAAATCCGTCACTAAACAAGGAAAATCCGTCAATAATCGTTTTAGCGACGAACTTTGTGACGAACTAAAATCCGTAACAAAATCTGGCGTCACTAAATTATTTGCGAGGAATAAAAAACTCCGTCGCTATTAGCAAGGGATAAATCCCTCACAAAATCCTAAAATACGTCGCAAAACGGCAACAGCAAATAAGATAAAAAAAATGATTTTCCGTAGCTAATAGTGAAGGCCAGATTCCGTCGCTAACAGTGACAACGTGGTTCGTCACTAAACACACACACTTCCGATTTTAACACATGTCACTTCTTTGAATCTGATTTTAACACATGTAACTTTTTGCATCTGATTATAGCACTTCCCCATCTTTCCACACACACTTCCCCATCTTAGTAAATTAAACAAACATTAGATGCACCTTAACATGTCTGGCTCAGATACAAAAATTAAAAAACAAGACCACTGAGCAAAAAAGATTGAAACTTTATACAAGTAAAAAATGAATTAGCTGAAAAGTAGAAACCTTTTTAATATGGTTTGATCAACCAAGAACACAAAATTGAAACTTGGAGAGATCTGGTAGCTCTATCCACGATCCACTCTTCTCTCTTCTTGAAAATACACACACAGCCGTAACCCACCATCCATTCATTGCAAAAAAAAAATATTAAAAAAAAACATAACAAGTCTAATTCAGATACAAAAATAAAATAAAAAATGATCTAGACGACTCTTCTCTCTTGAAGGAGATCAAAGCCAGCAAACTTGAAAGGAGATCAAAGCCAGCAAACTTGAAAGAGATCAACGCCAACAAACTTGAAGGAGATCAAAGCCAGCAAACTTGAAATCTTGGTGTTGTGTCTCCAACAAAACATATGGGTCACTCGAAAGAAGCGACTGGAGTACTAGCTCTTACCGTTACCGTTGTTGTTGCCACTGTTGCCGATGGCGCTGTCGGCGTCGCCATCGGTGTTACCGCTGTCGCTAGCTGAGCAATAGCCGTTATCTTCGCTAACAACTAACAAGTAACAACACTCTTTTCTTTTTCAGGAAATGAAATAGCTTTAGGGAGAAGAGGTAGTTTGAGAAATGGGTTAACAGAGGTGAAATGAAATGGGGGTTTGAGATCTAGTTTTTTTACGCAGAAGAAAAGAAATAGGTTAACAGAGAGAATGGAAATAAAAATAGTTTGAGAGAAATGAAAGGTGAAATGAAATGGGGGTTTGAGATCTAGTGCAACTTCATTTAATTAATAGAGGACGCCACGTCAGCAGTTAACTGCCAGCGTGGCGTCCGTTAGTAAAAACTAACGTCAGGGACCAAAGTGAAACAAAAATGAAACATAAGGGACCAAAACGGACCAAAAAAAAGATAAAGGACCAAAGTGAAATCTGGAGCAAACATAAAGGACCAAAAGTGCTATTCTGCCTTTTTTATTGATAATATAAGGGATGGTGACTGGTGAGTCACGGTTTGGGAATGGTGAGAGAGTGTGTGGTTAGGAGAAAGAGTGGGTTTGGGAAAAATCAATAATCAATAATTTTTGTGTGAAATGAAATGGGGCGAGTTTCGAGAGAAATTGAAAAGAGCGCCTATGGGAGGGAAGCAAATTGGAGAGTGCTGAGTAAGTTTTTGGGTCAGCGACGGACTATTCATTCATCGCTATTAGTGAGGGATGTTTTTTCATCTCTAAATCCGTCTCTAACTCCTTTTTGATATTTTGTGACGAATTTAGAGAGGGAATCTTTAGAGAGGGATATTTTTCTTCTCTAATTTGTCACAAAAGTTAATTAGTGATAGCTACATATTTTCGTAGCTAAATCCCTCACTAATAGTGAGGGATACTTATTCATCTCAAAAATTCCTCTCTAAAATCAACTTTTCTAGTAGTGCATGTGTATTCCACATGAGGGCAATTTTGGGATTTTTAAAAAATAGGAATGTCCGGTGAGTAGAGGGGTTGTACGAAGTATGGGTCTTCTAGTATATTGAAATCCAACGCTTACATAAAGTTTAGGGTTTTTTTTTTGTACCCCCACCACCTCCCTATCTACCCCCATCGACCCTGCAAAAAGACGCAATTGCCCTTCACAAAAATTAAAAATCCCGAACGTATCCTGATTTCAATTTTTTTTTTGGAAATCGGATTTAGGTAAATCCGATTTCCACTAAAAAATTTAAAAAATTTAAATCGGATTTAGGTAAATCCGATTTCCACTAAAAAATTTAAAAAAATAAAATCGGATTTATTTAAGATGGGGTAGATCCGCTTTGAAAAATAACAAATCGGATTTACCTTAATTGGGGGTAAATCCGATTTGTTATTTTTAAAAGCGGATCTACCCCCATATAAGGTAAATCCGCTTTTAAAAATAACCAAAGCGGATTTACCTTAATTGGGGGTAAATCCGCTTTGTTAACCTAATTAATAAATAACTCAGTTAAAATTTTAGATACAAATTTCGACCGTCTTTTGGTTCTGTTTAGTGTGTGGTTCGTTAACACGTGACGATATTGTACGTCGGGAGAATAATTTAGGCTAAAAAATCAGTTTTCGGGCAACCTACTCAAATTGTAATGAAACCACATTCTTTAAATCGGAAAAATATCAAGGATCAATACTCCTTAAGAAGGGACTTCTTTCAGGACTGGGGACCTCAAAATCCCAAATTCCATCGTTTACTATTTTATATTAATTTTTTTAATTTTTCATAATCTCCAAAAAATCTGAAAAAATTTGCATAACCTTATTTTGGTTTTATTAGATTTTTAGTGGTGTTTTTATAATTTTTGGATTAGTTTTGGCTGTTTAACGGATTTTTAGTAGCATTTTATAACCTTTTTTAAAAAATTAAATAAAAAACAATTTTTTTTAATAACAAAATCGGATTTACCTTAGGTGGGATAAATCCGATTTTCTTTTTTTAGGGAAATCAGATTTACCTTAGGTGGGATAAATCCGATTTTCTCTTTTTTTAGGGAAATCGGATTTATGTGCCCAGCAGGTAAATCCGATTTCCAAAATAACAAAGCGGATTTACCTTCAGCTAAGGTAAATCCGCTTTGTTATTTTTGAAATCGGATTTACCCCCATCTGAGGTAAATCCGACTTTAAAAATAACAAAGCGGATTTACCTTAGATGAAGGTAAATCCGAGCGAATTGTAAGTTGGGCAGGGGTATTTTCGGGTTTTAGCAATTTGATGGGGGTAGATGGGAGTTGATGGGGGTACAAAAAAAAAAGGCCTAAAGTTTATAGCTAAAATCCACATGGGCTAGGGAAATAAAAAGCCCATGGAAGCACAATTTTACAAATAGGTGATTTATGCAGTTTTTAGTGCCACCCCCAAGTTTATTGATTAAAACTCCACGGAAACTAAAAGAGTTTTGAGGAAATTATTTCAACAAAAATTTAAACAAGTATTTAAAGATCATTCCTCAAATTTCTAAATTCAATGACTTGAAATCATCCTTCTTTCTTTTCTTGTTCTCCAGTCTTGGTCATCTCACTATTCAAGCTTCAACAACCATATCATACATAAACGCAAGCACTATAATTAAGGGTTTGTGTAAAAAAAGATTAAGATTTCACATAGATTTTAATTAGGGTTTCAAATTTTAGGATCTTACAAGCAACGTCATTTTGTTAAGGAGTATCGGTACAAGTAGTATGTAACACAACTTATTAGAAGTATATTCACCACTTAGATCATTATTGAAACATGTTGACTCATGGTCATATGTATACCGTTGCTCAGTTTTACAGTCATAATGCGAGTGTTTGTGTGTTTTTAGTTAATTTCCATGGGGAAATAGCTTAGATTGCAATTGATGTCATTAGGATTGATTTATAAGTTGTTACCCTCTTTTCAAATGGTTGTAGTAAGACAAAAATCTTCAATTTGATGTTTCGTTGGCCAGCAAACCAGACAGCTTGCCTAGCAACGCAGCAGAAAAAAGAAGAAAAGTTTCTGGTCCCTATCGCCTCGCGACCAGCATTCATCGCCTCGCGATCAAGGCAAAAATCTGCAGTCCATCGCGTCTGAAGAGTTCCCAGATGAGAAGTTGTTTGCAATTGACAAAAGACCGTGGTTTGCCGACATAGCAAATTATAAGGCAGTCGGAATGGCACCGGAAGACTTCACATGGCAACAAAACAAGAAGTTCCTCCGTGATGCCCAACATTACCTTTGGGATGATCCGTTTCTCTTTAAAATTGGGACGGACGGACCTCTTAGAAGATGTGTTTCTGGTGTTGAAAGTCAGAAGATTCTTTGGCATTGTCATGATTCTCCTTGTGGATGAGGTCACTATAATGGGGAACGCACGGCTGCTAAGGTACTCCAATCTGGTTTTTTTTGGCCATCCATCTTCAAGGATGCGCAGAATTATGTGAAGAGCTGTGACAGGGGGAGATGCCATTGAACCCCATACTTGAAGTGGAAGTGTTTGATTGTTGGGGCATTGATTTCATGGGACCATTCCCACCATCTCACTCTTTTCAATATATTTTGGTGGCGGTTGACTATGTTTCCAAATGTGTAGAAGCCATTGCCACTTCAAAGAATGATTCTCAAACTGTGGTGAAGTTTGTTAAGAAAAACATTTTCTCAATATTTGGTGTTCCAAGAGTCTTGATAAGTGATGGGGGTAGCCATTTTTGCAACACTCAGCTCAACAATGTACTATCCAAGTATAGTGTAAAGCATAAAGTGGCAACTCCTTATCATCCTCAATGTAATGGTCAAGTGGAGGTGTCAAATAGAGAAATCAAGAGAATCTTAGAGAAAACAATGGGGAACTCAAGAAAGGATTGGGCAATAAAAGTAGATGACGCGCTTTGGGCATATAGAACAGCCTATAAGACACCTTTAGGCTTATCACCTTACCAATTGGTTTATGGTAAATCTTGCCATTTGCCGGTTGAACTTGAGCACAAAGCGTATTGGGCACTAAAATTTTTGATTTTGACCCCTCATTGAGTGGAGAAAAGAGGATCCTACAACTTCATGGGTTAGATGAGATGCGTCTGCATGCATATGAGAACAATAGGATCTACAAAAAAAAATGAAGGCGTACCATAATAAGAATATTTCAAGAAAAGAATTTCATCCCGGACAACAAGTACTACTTTTTAACTCTCGGCTCAAGTTGTTTCCCGAGAAGTTGAAATCCAAGTTGTCGGGGCCCTTTGTGGTCAATGAAGTGACACTGTATGGAGCAATAGAAGTGGAAGAGCCGGAATCCAAAAGATCTTTTAAGGTCAATGGACAAAGACTCAAGTCATACCTGGGTGATGCCGTGGAAAAAGCTCAAATGGTTCTCATCTTGAGAGACCCATGAGTACCTAAAAGACGTCAAGCTAGTGACGTTAAAGAAGCGCTCAGTGGGAGGCAACCCACGCTAGTCACTCACCTATATTGCAGGCTAGTCAGTCATGGTGCTCATATATCAACTCTCTCAAGTAGAAAACCTGGACTGGCTCCAACAGAATACGGGAATCTGACGTTAAGTTATACTTTTGATCCGAAAACAAAAAGTAAGAGATTGAGAGAGTGAGAAGAACTGAGAGAGTCAGTACGTTAACTAGGAGATTCGGAAATTGCTTTTGCTGGTTTTTTTTTTTGGCTTTTAAACTGAGGAAATCACAAAGCATGGTAAGTTGGTAACGTTGTAGAGAATGTATTGCCTGGTGTACAACTTGCAAAGAGTCTTTAGCCTTTTCATTTTGATTGTGACTTGTGAGGTATGCTGATTTTTTCAAGCATCAGAGGATCTATCTTCTCTCACCCATATATAACAAGGTTTCCAAAAAAAAAAAACCATATATAACAAGATTTATAGAGTTTAGCGCCGACGCTTCCGATTAAAAACATGTTTGGTATTCAATATGTATTTTGTCAGACAACGACACCAACATAGACACTTTAATTACTAGTATTTTTTAAATTAAAATCGGTGTTTGTGTGTCTATATCTGTGTCGTGTCTGGTGTCTGTGTCGATATTTCATAGTCAGAGAGAGGAAAATCTCTGTCCTCTTTAATTTATACAAAGTAATTTAATAGATTTAAAATAATTCGAAGACTATTTATTTTATTTACACTGTATCTTGAGGATCAAATAAAAAAGAAAGTGACGGTAGACTAACTAAATTTAAGATTTACTCTAATTGAAATATGCTTGAATAGACAACCTCTCCATCCCATGAAGAACGTACGAACTTTTCAGTGATTGATAAAACAAACACTTGAAAGCAAAAATGATTAAAGTATGTCTAGTATAAAATATGAATCAATTATCAATCAAATATCAAATAGTATAAAATAAAGCTAACGCATATAATCGAGTGGGCATATTACAAATACTAGCCCTAAATCTGGCTTGCATAAAATAAATAGTTTTTTTTAGTTTGGATCATTCCTAGCTACTCATGAAGTGTCACAACTCGTTCAATAAAAGACTAATATCCACCCGTACTTAGGATTAAAAGATTGGATATTAATAATTATAACTTTCATACGATGCACGGGGCCAAAATTTTATTTAATACGTAAAAATTGTAAAATTAGAAATTCGAAAATTGATCAGAATGTATAATCATCAAAAGAAACAAATTTCAAATAGAAAATTGGACTACAATCATCATGAAAATATAGGAAAGGGAGGTCAAGTAACCGGTCTCCATATACGATTTATCATCACCTATCTCAATAATACCATAAAACAGAGTTCCGGGAAGAGTTTCAGGAGTTACCCTTTGAGGAAATGTATGTCGATAAACAACATACAAACAGGTAGGGAGATGGATGAATTTGAAAAAAAAAAGTGTTAATTAGTAAGAGCAAATAAAGATCGTAGAAACTACACAGATATTGGTCGAATACATATAACTCATACACATAGTCTTAGCGATGCAATCAGATACAATCAGAAATATCCGCAAGATGAATATTAATAAACCGCCTGTGTGAAACATTTTCACATAGGCATCATCATAATATCCTTTAAAATTCATGAGGCTGTAAGTACAAAACTTTAAGACCGTGTTCATAATATCCTTTCAAATTCGTGAGGTTGTAGGTACAAAACTTTAAGACCGTATTGAATTCTTATAACAGTGATTTGCATTTTAAGTATGATTGTTTGGTGGGTTTTATAATTAAGGTCCACAAACCACACTTTTTGTGTACCGGTCCACAAGTGAATTTGACCTGCTAGTGTAGGTTTTCCGGTTTTAGTTAATGAGACACTAGAATTACAAACACAACACATAATTATTAGTTATTACGTATAGTACCCTGAAAATTTTATTTATGTTTTATATATTATTAATTAATATTAATATTATTTGACTATTATCAAAACCTATAAATCCAATTAACGTTGCACTTTACTATTATCGTTTATATTATATTATTATCATTTTTACAATTATAATCATTTATATATAATTGTTATTTTTTTATGGGTAAAACATGTTTTTGGTCCCTAAAAAATTAGGTCCTTCTAAGTTTAGTCCATACATTAACGAAATAGGCGTTTTGTTCCCAATTTATTTTTCCGTTTCCAATATTAGTCTCTGACATTAATTAGACTAACAGAAGATCTAGTCAGCATTGCCACATAAGCATTTTAGCTGATATAGCATCCACATGTCAATTAATTTATAACATTTTTATTTTTATATTACTAATAATTAATTATCACCTCTGGTCAAAAAATAATTAATTATCACCATGTTCTTTGTTCTTCTTGTAATTGAACCCAACAACAAGAACTTCTTCCTCTTCTCCCTCAACAATCCTTCAACTTCTTCCATCAAAATCCCCTTCTCCATCATTCCATCAAAATCACATTCGTCAAAATCACATTCGATGGCCACGGCTTTCGAGGAGACTTCACTTAATCCAGCTTACGGGTCGCGACCCGATCTAGCTCGGATGTCGGAGGGCGTGGCCATCGAAAGGCCACGGCTTTCGAGGAGACCTCACTTAATCCAGCTTACGGGTCGCGACCCGATCTAGCTCAGATGTCGGAGGGTGTGGCCATCGAAAGGCCACGACTTTCGAGGAGACCTCACTTAATCCAACTTACGGGTTGCGACCCGATCTAGCTCGGATGTCGGAGGGCGTGGCCATCGAAAGGTCACGTCTTGTGAGGAGACCTCACTTAATCCAACTTACGGGTCGCAACCCGATCTAGCTCGGATGTCGGAGGGCGTAGCCATCGAAAGGCCACGGCTTTCGAGAAGACCTCACTTAATCCAGCTTACGGGTCACGGCCCGATCTAGCTCGGATGTCGGAGGGCGTGGCCACCGAAAGGCCACAGTTTTTTAGGAGACCTCACTTAATCCAGCTTACGGGTCGCGGCCCGATCTAGCTCGGATGTCGGAGGGCGTGCCCATCAAAAGGCCACGACTTTTCCTTTGCAGGGTTGCGATGGATTAGTCCAGCACGCGAGAATCGGTCCAAAGGTGTCGGCGAAGATCTGACCTATTTGTTTGGTTTCCTGGACCTTCAGCAAGGATCTTTGGGTGTATCTCGTGCCTGAGATGAAACAAAACTGGTCTCTCGTGCCTGACGTAGGTCCACCGAGCCAGATCGGTTCCTAATGTTTATGCGCCCTAAAAACTAGGAGCAACGCTCCACAACGCCCACTAGCTAGCATGGAAAATGGGATGAAAATATCTTCGCTCCTATTTCTATGGCGCTTCTCCATGTTTTCTTCAACTGCTTCAACGTTCCAACTGTCCATGTGCAATATTTACTTGCTCCCAAAACAAGCTCCTATGCCTCGACCAAGATACCCTCAGCTGCGTAATACTTTATGCCATCGGCTATTAGTTCCTCAGATGTATTACCCCTTAGCCAAGCTGCCTATGCTCAAAAAGCATTACCATTTTCTTGGTATTTTAACCTATGAATGGGCTTCAAGTACATCATCCAGGTTTTTCTACCAAATTTTCCTGAAAATAGCTACGTTTTCCTTCCTAAAAAAATATTTCTTCGTTGAGGCTCCTTAGCTAGCTCCACTGTAAATTGATTCTCTTCAGAATTGATCACTCCCATATGAAGAAATCACATTTCCTTACTCTCTTGGGTAGCACGTACCCCTACCCTCCACTTCATACTTAGTTGAGGCAACCAACGCCCCTCATCTGGTTGCTCTTCTTGGAAATGATAGAAGAGAGTAGGAAAAAGTTAAGTAAATATAGGCCACTCAGCAACCTATCCCCTTTTTGTTCCATATTTGAGCAACTCGGTTGGGCTCTTACCTCGGCTAGGTCTCTCCTTGGCCAAACACTCGGGAGTTTTTGGGTGTTAGCAATAGCATAATATGTTTTAAGATTTAGTATGATAGAGTCGAAAACAACATGTAAGTTGCATGCACCACATATGATCAATTCTTTTATGATACTTCTTTACATTTGAAATGTATTTCTATAAAAATATATATTTAAATATCATTTTGGTCCCTGCATATATAGCGAATATTCATTTTAGTCCCTTCAAATATTTTTTTTAAAATAGCCTCTGCAAATTATAAAAGGATCCATTATAGCAAGATGATTTTAAAGCTTATGTGTTACATTTTAGTCTTGCTGGCAGTTGGTGACATGGCCAGTGTGCCTACATGGAATTCCTAAGTGGATGGAGGGGTTGAAATCCCTAATTTCATTTTCCTCAACCCGAAGTCACATTCTCCCTCGGTCTGAAACCCAAACCAACAATGTTCCCATCCCTAATCATGTTCCTCCTCCCAATGAATGACACAGCTAAAATCCTGCTCACAAAAGAAAATTAAAACAAACCAGTAACCGCCTAACAGCATTCAACCCAAACTCTCATTCAATCCATGAGAAAGGAGGGATACTGAGGGAGAAGATATGAGATGCAGAGAGCAATGACAGAAAAGCATTAAAACCACCGCTCACCGCCGTAACCTACCAAAACATTACCGCTCACCACCATCTCTGCCCTCTCGGCCATCTCATGATCTACCAGCTCCTCCATATCATCTCTCTCATTCTCCCCCAATCTCTCCCCCTCTCTCGGTTCTCTTTCTTCCTATAATCTCTCTCTATGTCTTACAACCCCTCTCTCTTTCAATTTTGCAGGAGCCATGGCTGGTTTTCCTCTGCATCTTATGGTTCGGTTTTCCAGTAGCCATGGAGAGGAACAAAGTTGGGGAAGATGGAATTGAAATTAGGGTCGAGATGTTAATAAATTCCACATAGGCAGCCACCTAATGAGGCTACCTATGTCACCAACCGCCGCCCAGGTAAAAACCAAGTCACATCATCATTAAAACCAGTTAAAAGACTAAAAGGGATGGTTTTGTAAATTGAATGGGTATTTATTTTTTAAAAAAAAAATTGAAGGCACTAAAATGAATATTTGCTATATTGCAGGGGACCAAAATGATATTTGAACCTAAAAAATATCTCCCAAAACACTACAAGAAAATCGATGATTTCCGACGGCATTTTTCGTCGCAAATGCAGCAAATTTCGTCGCAAATTGACATTTCCGGCGGACAAAAAGTCGTCGCAAAATCGCTCGTCGCAAATCGTTTTCGACGGATTTTTTCGTCGCAAATGACTCCGTCGCAAATCCATCACAAATGTTCGTCGCAAATTCGTCGCAAAAAACCATTTCCGACGAAAATTTCCGTCAAGAATTTTAAAAAAAATAAAAATAAAATAAAATCTTCTGAAGGGTTGTGGTAACTTCACCTACAAAGGGTTGTGGTAAATTCATCATAAACACATAACAGAACATGCAAAATCATTAAGTAAATCAAAACATTCACATAGAATAATAAATTCCCCTCTTGAAATTAGAAAATAAATGAATGTTTATGATGAATGTTTGCTGATAAACAAAGAACTAAATATAGAGAGGGAGAGATTGTGTGCACTTGCTGATAACTGATAAATCTTCTCTTGTTGAGACACAATGTTGCATTACTAATACTATTATGACCATCCAGATTTTGTGTGCACTAATATTATTGATAAATCTTCTCTTGTTGAGACACAATGTTGCATTACTAATACTATTATGTTGCATTACTAATCCTTATCTATACACAGCGAGAAGAAGAAAAAATCTTCAAAAATTGAACTAACAACTGTTTATTTGCATTTTCCAGGGATGGAAGGCTATTGAAATCTTAAAGGATTGGAGGGAAAAGAAAAATAATAGCCCACTTCGTCTTCATCTTTTAAAGCAAAGAAGAAAAATTAACCTCTGAAACAACTTGCTACTCAAATCCTATTAGCTGGTAAGAAAAAACAGAAAATTTGATTCTAAAATAACAGTGAGTTCATGAATAATTGAGAGACTATGATACAAAAGACTGCCAAATAATCTTACTTGCACCAACACATTCAAAGCCAATCGTTGTCTATAACCAATGCACTCCAAGACATGTAATGTAAAGGATGATTTCAAGACAATACCTGTCTATAACGGATATGACATACAAGAACTGAAGAACAGCTCCAATAGCAAAAGCAACCCCCTAGAAAAACTGCTCAGCCCAGAAACACAAAACACTGATGACAGCCAAATAAGTAGTCAATATATGAACAGTCACCTTCATCATTTGAGTAGCCGCCTTAGAACCCAACAACAACATCCAAGTCCATCCAAGAACAGTCCCAACTCCACCAGCAACAGCATAGAGAGGCCAGTAAGTCTCTGTCAACCCGGCTTTATTCCCAGAAATCCCAAATGACACAGCTTTAGTTTGTAGATAGTGTGGATGTGGTTATTTAAAAACAACAATCAAGAAATTAGACCATGAACTAATTGCCATTCTAATACCACTATTCTAATTGCAATACTACCAAGATTATTACTTGATCAATCTTGTAGCCACAACTATGCAGTGTCTTCATAACATCATTAATCAAGTTGATGTTACCTGACTTCATAAATGCCCTTGCAAATTTTTTAGTGGTGGAACGAGAAATAAGCATCGCATTATCCTGAACAAGATAAGATTCATCAGACGAACTGCAATCCTATGAGAAAAATTAGGATTTATGCATTCCCAAAACTTGGAATACCTTGAATACTACATACGCATCTTTCAAAAGCTTTCCAGCCAGGAGAATGTGCAGAATATTCTCATGAAGTGCCTTGCACATCGTTCTTTTGCTATATTTCAACATATTGTAAACAGAAAATGCCCCTGAAGGAGCATTTGTCTGACCAAAGATTCAAAGGTTACCATTACCTCATCTTCAGCATAACCCAAAGATTCCAGTTCAGCTAGTAATTCTTTTGATTTCTCAAATAAACCTCCTCTAACATATACCATTAGTAAGTGTTCGGTACCTTATCTCCTGCTACGTATCCGATCTTGGATAGCTAGACCGGTCTGAGATAGTTGGTACGTGTGTCCTTGGTTGTCCGAGTTGGTGCTCCGGTCCGAGGTGGGGTGGTACCTGCAATGACACTCCGACGCTCAAGTCAGTGAGTGAGTCAATTACAAGTGAGAATAGGTGAGAGATGAATACCATTAATGTGAGCATTCAATGCTTATTTATAGGTATCTAGGAAGGAGGAGGGATGTTGGATCTAGGTCTGCAATCTCCACCGTTGGATGAATTGGACCCTTTGGTGTTGGGCCTTTTTGGTGGATTGGCCATTGAGGCCCAATCCATAACAGTAGCCCCCCAAGTCGGGTCGCCTTAAGGCGAGCTAGACTTGTCGTTTAGAGATTTCGTCGGGCCCAAGCTCGGGCGAGACACTTCACGACATACCGGGCCGATCTGAGGGACTCAGGTCGCGCCGAGTGACTCGAGGCTGTCCGCTTTGAGAGATTCCGGTCACGGCGGGGTCAAGGGACCGGGGCGAGTCGAAGGAAACGAAGCGATCTGGTCAGATCTGTGCCTTGATTTCTGTGCCAGCTGGCAACGTCATTGATGGGACGCGTCGTTCGAGGATGATTGGGGTAGTGATGGCGCTTGGAACGACGCGCCTGTCTAGGGGCTAGTCTTGGGAAACGTAGCCTAGGCCCAGGCCCATCTGTGGCCTTCTTAATGTTCTATAAATGGGAGGGGGGATCCCCCTTACTTGGATTGTTTTTCTGCGAGTTGCTCTGCTTCCGATCTTAAAGTCGTTCCGGAGCTTATTTCTCTCTTCAGAGTTGTGATGTATCTCGGTGACGCCTTTGCTGTTCGCGACCTGCCCCCAGTGTTCGACGAGCTTCGATTTTCATAAGGTTAGTTTTCCTCTTTTCTTTATTGCTTCCGGCTTTAGATTACGACCGGGTTCTCTCCGGACCCGTATTTGTAGATACAGAGTGGGGGTCGTCAGGTCGGGTTCCGACTTGGTTGTGGACCCACTGTTTACGTATCAACCTGACTCGCCAAGCCCCCATTTCTGCAGGTCCGATCTGGCGAGGACGAAACAAACCCGTCGGGTTGCTGACATAGATCGCCCTCATTTCGCGCAAACAATGGCTTCCGGAATTGGAGAGTCGATGGAAATTCGTGCCAGTCCCCCCGGGTCGGCTATTCCCGAGGTTCAAGACGACTTGGGCTCCGCTCCTACACACGCTGAAGACCGGTCTCCCGGGGTTCCCAGCAACGAGCCGGCAGATGAAGAGAACACATAGGTGGTGGTCCTTGATTCGGGTGATTCTGATGCCGAGCCCGACCGTGAAGAGCAGGGCAGCACTAGTTGGAGTTCGGGGGAGAGTGAGGAGGAGGTGGCTGAGAGCCGAAACAATGAAGACGGTCTTGGGCATTGCGGGGAGCCCGCATATGAAGAAGGTGATTCTGACCAATATCCCCGAGCCGGAGTAGGGCCGGTCACTGTTCCCGTATCCCTACCTCTCACTGTTCCCCGGGAGTATTCCTGGGTGTCGGAGGCGTTGAAGGGGATTCCGTCCCTTTATAGGACCGGGGACGATATGAGTTTCTTCGTCAACCGCCTTTCCCGGAAGGATCAAATCTGGAATGTGGAGGGAATGGCTGAAGACCAGCATGTGGCCGTCTGGCCGAAAGCTCTGAAATTTGTTATGTACGGGGTGACGATCCTTGACATGCACGTTAGCCCCCCGTTCACCGCTTTTCAGCAAGAGGCTTTGGAGATCTTGAACCTCGCTCCTTCCCAACTACATCCCAACTCATGGGCGTTCCTCCGGGCTTTTGAGTTGATGTGCATTCATCTGGAGAGGCCGATCTCCTGTGACCTCTTCTTCCACCTTTTTGAGGTTAACCGGAGGCATGAGGATGGAACCAAAGATCGGTGGGAACATGTGAGCTTCCGGGCTAAGAGAGGGGTAAAGATTTTTATGCCTTATTCCGACTCTCTTAAGAACTGGAAAAATAAGTATTTCTTTGTTGAGCCCGTGAATGAGGAGGCAGTGAGGCACGTCGACCAATATTCTGCGGACGGGAAATCATTGGAGTTCACAAAGTTTCAACTGGGGTGGTCTCTCTCTCACTTCAACCGGAGGCCTCATTCCTACACCGTCGGCTTAGGGCGGCTATCCCAGGTTGATCAGGACACATTGGCGATCTTGACGAACTTTGCCGACCTGATTATCTACCGGGATCCCAAGAAATTTGGGATTGACGTAGCCCGATTGGTCGGGGCCGGGTCGAAATCTCAAGTAGTCGCCGTTCTTGGTAGGTTTCTTGGTAGATAACCCCGCCCATTATAATTTTTTGACTGCCGTTTCTTCTAACATTGTTTATTTTCCTTATTCTGCAGATAGCATGGGGCCTGACAAGTTCTCTCGCCTGACGGCTCTTGCAGAAAGGAAGACTGGGGTTCGAAAGGAAAAACCCGTTGCCGCCGTTCCGATCAGCACAATCCCGGAGGCAGGCTCGGCTGGAGTGGAGGATCGGGCTGCGGATCTCTTGCACCGAAAAAGGGAGCGCCCCCTCCCGCAAGCAGACCTTGCTTCTACTTCACATGCTCCGGCTGCTCGGGCTTCAAAAAAGGGGCGTCATGGGAGGCACCAGACTTCTAGGTCTTCCGGCATTTCTATTGACGCCGACTTCCTGCAGAAGCACTTGGAGGATTCCCGGGTCGACCCGGTTGAGGCGTCTCTTAAGTTATTCCGGCATCTGGCCGACGTGACGAAGCTTCAGAAGGTCGAGGCTGAGAATCAGGCAAAAGGTGACCCCAAGTTCCGAGGTGCACTCTTCGATTTTCCTTCTTGGTTATCTCTGTTTTTGACTTCCTTCTTTCTGTTATTACAGGAGCCCTGGTGGAGAGGGACAACGAAAGAAGAGCCCGGGAGGAGTTGCTAAAGAAATATGAGGCTCTGGAGAGGGATCAGACCGAGCTTAAAGCCGCTGCAGAAAAATTTGAAAGGGAGAGGGACTCTGCCCTTAACTTGTGCATGGAACATGAGGTTCGAATCCAAGATCTCGAGAGCCAAGAAAGGCGGTCTGCCGAGGCGATTTCTTCCCCGAGGGCTCGGATTCAGGAGCTCGAGGCCGATCTTGCGAAGGCGAGGCAGGCCCAGGTCGGGTCTAGCGTTGATTCTTTGCCTCGGATTGCTGAATTGGAAAGAGAGCTTCAAGAGGTACGTGCCAAAGCAGAAACCTTGGAGGACGAGGTGGTGGAGGTGGCTCAACTGGCTGTGGACGTGGCCGAGGAGAGCTTCGAAAAAGCCCTTGCTCAAGTCACTGTCATCCATCCATCCCTTCCTCTGGACCGGGGATTTATTCGCTTGAACCATACCGTAGCAGACGGGCGTATTGTCCGGCCCTATCGGGACTCTGAAGCGTTCGATGTCATTTACCCTCCCCCTTCCTTGCCGTGATTGCTGCTGACGGGGAAGTTCTGAATTTGCTGCTTTTTGGGTTCCGGGTGGAACCGGTGGGGAAATAAAGCCCCGGGTTCCGGGCGGAACCGGAATTTGTAATATATCACCATCTTTTTGAACTAGAGGACCCGGCCGTATCCGGGATAATTTGTAATGGAAATTTATTTTAATGTGCCTCCGGTTTTATTTACCTCGGTTTAGTCTTTATACTGTTGTTTTACATTCCTGCACTTGCGTTTGATTCGCTCAAGTGGTAAGCGTCGCCTTAGGGACAGTTTACCGGGACTCGGCCCAGATCGAACTCGTTCCTTAGGGTCGTGGCAACCTCGGCCAACAAGTTGTTTTTACGTAACAATGATCGCCTTCGGGGCAGTTTACCGGGACTCGGCCCAGATCGAACTCGTCCCTTTAGGGTAGCGACAACCTCGGTCAGCTAAAAGAAGAGAAACTAGGTGATAAAATCGGTAGACACCGCAAGCATAATGGATAACATCGGTATACACCGTTCATTAGATAAGATGAGTTACAACATCGGTATACACCGCAAACATAACTGACATCATCGGTATACACCGTTCATTAGATAAGATGAGTTACAACATCGGTATACACCGCAAACATAACTGACATCATCGGTATACACCGTTCCTTTAGGTAAGATGGGAGTCAGCTGTAGTATTTTCTCAGTTTAGTGGCGTTCCAAGTTCTTGGGATCGCCTTGCCGGACAAGGTCTCCAGTTCGTAGGCACCTCTGCCGGTTTTAGATAAAACTCGGTAAGGTCCTTCCCAGTTGGGGGCGAGCTTGCCCTGTGCGGCGTTCTTCAAACCGACATCGGCTCTTCGTAAAACTAAATCACCGACCTCGAGGTCTCTGGGGATCACTTTCGAGTTATATCGTACTGCTACCCTTTGCTTTATTATTGCTTCTTTAAGGAAAGCCTGGCCTCGGACCTCATCGACGAGGTCGAGGTTTTCCTTCAATGCATGGCTATTGTCCCCCGGAGATTTCGGGTGGAGTGTCCTCCAGCTCAGCTCCCCGATCTCCACCGGAATTACGGCCTCCGTCCCGTACGAAAGTCGAAACGGGGTTTCCCCTGTTGAGCTCTGTGGGGTAGTTCTGTAAGCCCACAGCACGTAAGGTAACTCTTCAACCCAGTTTCCCTTTGCTTCATCGAGTCGTTTCCTCAGTCCACTGAGAAGTACCTTGTTGGCAGCCTCGGCCTGACCGTTTGTCTAAGGGTGTTCTACCGAGGTAAACCGGTGTTTGATCTTAAGGTCAGACATGAGTTTTCTGAAGCCTTTGTCGGCGAACTGTGTTCCGTTGTCCGTGACTACCACCTCGGGGATCCCGAATCTAGTCATTATATTTTTCTTGAAGAATTTGATGCAATTCTTAGCGTTGATGACGGCCAAGGGCTCAGCTTCAACCCATTTGGTGGAGTAATCCACCGCTACTATGAGGTATTTGATCTGGCCGGGGGCAGTTGGGAACGGTCCCAAGAGATCTATTCCCCACCAAGCAAATGGCCACGGCGAGCTTAAGCTGGTGAGCTCCGTAGGGGGCGCTATGTGGACCTTGGCGTGGATCTGACACTTACCGCACCTCTTTACATAATTTCTTGCATCGGTCTCCATGGTTGGCCAGAAGTTTCCCGCCCTTAATGCCTTTCGAGCCAGGGATCGACCTCCAAGATGTTGCCCGCAGATCCCCTCGTGGATCTCGGCCAGGACGTAGTCTGCTTCTCCTCCTTCGATGCATTTCAACAGCGGTGCAGACAAGCTTCTTCTGTAGAGGCTTCCATCGATTATAGAAAAAGAGGAGGCCTTCCTCCGGAGGATCTTGCCTTTGCTCGGGTCCGGAGGCTCGTTCCCCATTCTGATATAGTCTATTAATGGCGCGATCCAACCCTGGCTTTCTTCTACTACGTTAACAGAAAAATTTGCTTCCGGGTTCAAGATTACGCTCGGCTTGTTCAGCGTTTCCTGGATTATCGACCGGTGGTTCCCCGGAATTTTGGTGCTGGCAAGTTTGGAGAGTATGTCAGCCCTGATATTTTCCGATCTTGGAACGTGCTTCACTTCCGTGAATGTAAAAAGGGAGAGCAGCTCCTGCACTTGGGTTAGGTACCTTTGCAAGATCGGATCTTTGGCTTCGTACTGTTTCCCGATTTGGGATACCACCAATAATGAGTCGGTATTTAGGGAAAGCCGGGAGACCTTGAGATCGATCGCAAGCCGAAGTCCAGCTATGCACGCCTCATATTCCGCCTGGTTGTTTGAGGTAGGGAAACCGAATGTGAGCGATACTTCGATTACGACGCCAACCGGGCTTTCGAGCATCAACCCTGCACCACTTCCTTTTGGATTTGAGGACCCGTCTACGTGAAGTGTCCACACCCCGTCATCCGGATCGGCGGGTGCCATCTCTGTGATAAAGTCGGCAAGTATCTGGGCTTTCATGGCCGGTCTTGTTTCGTATTTGATTCCGAACTCGGAGAGTTCTACTGCCCATTTGATCATTCGTCCTGCTAAGTCGGGTCGGTGTAAGATCTGCCGAATTGGATAATTAGTTCGCACCACGATTTGATGGGCGACGAAATAAGGTCGGAGGCGGCGTGCCGAGATGAGTAGAGCAAAGGCGATCTTCTCCATTTTCTGATATCTCACTTCTGGTCCATGCAAAGCTTTACTCACGAAGTATACCGGGCTTTGCCCAGCTCCGGTCTCCCTGACAAGCACGGCCCCGATGGCCTCATCTGAGATGGCTAGATACAAAAATAGATCTTCCCCTGGACTCGGCCGACTTAGTATGGGCGGTTCGGACAGGACCTTTTTGAGCCGGGAGAGTGCCTCGTCCCGTTCTGGGGTCCATTCAAAAGTTGCTTCTTTCTTAAGCAGTTTGAACAATGGGAGCGATTTGAAGGCGGCGTTGGAAATGAAGCGAAATAACGCAGCTATCATGCCGTTGAGTTTTTGGAGCTCTTTCTTAGTGGACGGGGTCCGCATTTCTGTTACCGCTCGGCATTTATCCGGGTTGGCTTCAATGCCCCTTTCCGTGAGATAGAAACCCAGGAATTTTCCAGCCCGGACTCCGAAAGTGCATTTTTCCGGGTTTAGCCGCATATTATTTTTTCGAATTTCCGCAAAAATCTCTTCCAGATCGGATATATGGAGGTCTTCCCTTTCGCTTTTTGCAATCATGTCGTCGAGGTAGACTTCTACGTTACGACCGATCTGAGCTCGGAATACCTTGTTCATCATCCTTTGATAAGTGGCCCCCGCATTTTTTAAACCGAATGGCATGACCCGGTAGCAGAAATTACCGCGGTCAGTCATAAAGGCCGTCTTCTCTTGGTCGGGGGGAACATCGGAATTTGATTGTATCCGGAATAAGCATCCATGAACGACAGTAAGCGAAAACCTGAAGCATTATCGACGAGCCGATCAATGCTAGGAACAGGGAAGGCGTCCTTAGGACAGGCCTTATTAAGATCGGTATAGTCAACGCACATACGCCACTTTCCATTGCTTTTCTTAACAAGTACAGGGTTTGAGAGCCAAGTTGTATACTTGACCTCTTTTACAAAATCAGCCTTAATTAAATCTTCAACGACCTTAGCCGTAGCAGCTGCCTTTTCCTGGCTTTGCGCTCTTTTGCGTTGGGCGACCCATTTTTCCCCGGGGTTCACCGCTAGCTGGTGACAGGCGACCTCGGGGGGAATCCCGGGCATGTCCTTTGCTGACCACGCGAAGAGATCGGCGTGGGATTTGAGGAAGAGGGTGAGCTTTGTTTTTACTTCGTCGGGAAGATCGAATCCGATCTGGACGGTTTGGGTCGGGTTCTCTCCCAGCTGGATTTGTATGAACTGCCCATCAGGTTGAGGTCGCCTAATTTTCTTCTTTAGCTCACGTGCTAACTCGTCGTCGCTTTCCTCCTCGGAGCTGTCCGGGTCATATCTCGCGTCGAGGTCCGTGACATTGACCTCGGCCGCTTCTTTTCTTCTTTGGGCTCTTCTGAGTCCTTGCCTCTATGGGGGGAACCCCCTCTTCTGAGGCCTGCCTGTCCGCCTTGACATGAAGATAGAAGCATCTTTGGGCGGACTCTAAGTCGGCGTCAAGGGTTATAACTTCGTCACTCAAAGAGTTGAACTTCATCTTGAGGTGAACCGTTGAAGTTACGGCTCCGAGTCTTCCGAGGGTGGGCCTCCCGATGATACAATTGTAGACCGAGGGGCATGGCAACACCAGGAACTTGGTCTTGACCGTCCTTTCTAGTGGCTCCTCTCCATAGGTGACCATCATTTCCAAGTAGCCGAGAGGTTTGGTCCGAGACCCGTTGAAGCCCGAAAGATCCGATCCCCGGTAAGGGGTGAAGTCCTCCTCTGAGATCTGCAGTTTTCTCACCAGATCGATGAAGATGATATCAGCGGAGCTCCCCTGGTCGACCAGAATCCTTCTTATTTCATGGTTTGCCATGACCGCCCTGATTATGAGGGGTATGTGTTTATTTGGCTTGCCATCCAATAAGTCTCGGTCGCTGAAGGCCAAGGGTGGGCGCTCCGGACCTGAGGTGATTGCCGAGGTGGAAGCGGCACACATAACTTCCTTCCATTTTCTTTTCATTGTTTTGCCCGATGCCTCGTCGGGATAGCCCCCGGATATCATCATCATCACAGGTCGGCCCTTTGATTTTCGATAGTCGCGCTCGTCCTCTGAGCTCTCTTCTCGTTTTTGTGGGGCTTTACGCACTACAAGACTTATTGGTTTTTCCGGCCAGGAGTTTCCGGCGGATATAGATCCGCCGCAAAGTTACCGGCGGAATCTACGAATTTCCGGCGGAATTTATCCGCCTCAAAGTTACCGGCGGAAAAATTGACATTTGCGGCGGATTAAAATTCGTCTTGGCTTTTGCGGCGGATTTAACGGTTCTTGCGGCGGATTTGGGTTCACAATTTTTTTTTACGAGATTTTAATTAATCGCCGCAAATGCACCTCCGTCCGCCGCAAATCCCTTATGTCCGCCGCAAATCCCTTAAATCCGCCGGTAACTTCCGTTTCCGGCGGATCTGGCCTTTTGACCGTTTGACTTCGTTTCTCCTATATAAACCCCTTCTCCCCTTCTTCTTTTTTCACACTTCTACCTACCAATACTCTCATTCTCTTGATACGGCACTCGATCTCTTAATACGGCACTCTCTTGAGCATTGTCGGCAGCGGGGTTCCAATAGAGTGGCGTACGTCTCCATTTTTTTGTAAAAAAATTTCCACATTGTCATGAAGACCCCTTCATCTTTTTCGTTAAAAGTAACCCCTTTATCAGCATAAAGTTCATCCTCATTATTTTCACCACAAGAGACATATACGCTCATCAAACGCTCGGTATCATCCTCCAACTTAACAACCCGTCCTTGCAGTTCCTCAAACTTTCTATTTAGAGATTCAATCATCTTTTCTAAAGATGGTTTCTTGTGAAACTTTCTATTTTGAAAATATGGTTGAATCTCTAAATAGAAAGTTTGAGGAACTGCAAGGACGGGCTGTTAAGTTGAAGGATGATACCGAGCGTTTGATTAACGTATATGTCACTTGTGGTGAAATAATGAGGAGGAGCTTTTTGCTGATAAATGGGTTACTTTTAACGAAAAAGATGAAGGGGTGTTCACGACAATGTGGAAATTTCTTTACAAAGAAATGGAGACATACGCCACTGTAATGGAGCTGCTGCCGACAATGCTCAAGAGAGTGTCATATCAAGATAATGGCGTAGGTCTCCGTTTAGGGGTAGCAGACATTAAATATATATTTTACTGTTTTTCCCAATTTTTATTGCTTTAGAATATTTTATTTTTTTGTTTAAAATATTTTATTAATTGTATGTATATTTTTTTGGTGATAATATTTTACTGCTTTTCCCAATTTTTATTTTTTTAAATTAAAAATTAATTAGTTATTGGATTTTATTTTTTTATCAATAATTAAAAAAATTAATAAAATAATATATATTTTTAATTAAAACGATTTTTTTAAAAAAATAAAATTTATTTTTTAAAAATAATAATAATTTTTTAAAAAAAAATAATAATTTTTTTAAAAAAAAAAATGGTACTTTGCGGCGGATTTGTGTTATTTGTGGCGGATGTTGAGCATTTGCGGCGGATTTTTGCGGCGGATTATAGCTTTTGCGGCGGATTATTTGGTGTTTTTAAAAAAAAGGCGCGGTATTTTGATTTGAATATCCGCCGCAAAATACCACGAATCCGCCGCAAATCTCCGTAATTAAAAAACCCGCGGATTTTAAATTTCAAAATCCGCCGCAAACCTCCAGAATCCGCCGCAAATCTCCGTAATTAAAAAACCCGCGGATTTTAAATTTCAAAATCCGCCGCAAACCTCCAGAATCCGCCGCAAAGTACCGAAAAAAAAAAACCCGCGTATATTGAATTTTAAAATCCGCCGCAAACCTCCAGAATCCGCCGCAAATCCCTTTTGACCGTTGGGCTGTTTTTCCTATATATATCCATTCCCCACTTCTCATTCTTCACACTTCTAACAATCCTCCCATTCTCTTCTTAAAATTTCTCTTTTACTCTCTCCCAAATTCTCTCCTTTTCTACTAAATCTGTTTTTGAAGTGTAGCGCTTCCTCCCTACGAATTGTCTTCTGCTCTTATTGGGAAATTTCTTCAAGGTATGTTTTTGATATTAGTTAATAGTTTTAGTTTTTAATTTTTTTTTAATATTCGTTTTTAAATTATTTTATAATAATATTGTGTTGTTTTTTTTGTTTAGGTATTGTTTGGGTTCCTCCTTTTTCCTCTCTGCTTGAGTTCAGGATAAGCTTCAAGCCAGAGCCTTCTCTTCACTACGGTTAGTTGTTAAAGTAATTAATAAAATATTACTTACTTCACTATTTTTAGTAAAATTTTGTTTAGTATTTTGTTTGCAATAATAATACAAATTAATTTATATTGAAAAAACTTATTTATTAAGTTCACTTATAAATTTTATTAACATATATTGTCTTATAAAAATTGAAATTTAAAATTAAATTTGGAATTATTATTTATAATGTTTAAATTATTTGTATAAAACATTATTAAAAAATTAATTCTGTTGCTTGTAATTAATTGGTAGTTTATTGAAATATCAAAATAAAATGAGTAATATATAAATATATATATATCAAAATATGAAGTAATTGATAGTTTATTTTATTTATATTGTAGTGTAGTATACGTATAGTTCTTGAAAATGGATCGTAGTTGGATGTATGATCGATTGTATCCTGGAAGAACTGGTGTAAAACGACGTTTTGTAGAAGGAGTAGAAGAGTTTATTTTTTGTGCTAAGTACATTGATCATGAAGAATTTGGGCGACAAGGCGGTATTAGATGTCCGTGCTTGAAATGTTCATTTCGAGCTATAAAAAATGAACATGAAGTTAGACTTCATTTGTACAATAATGGGTTTAGGCCAAATTATTGGACATGGAGTCGTCACGGGGAAGGAGCGCCAGGGGTAGCTGCAGTTCCTGCGGTTAATGTTCCGGTTGAAGTAGTAGATCACACATCAAGTAGTTATCCAGTGACTACGACATCTGAAGGATGGGGAATACAACCGTTAGATGTTTATCAGGGAATGATATCTGACGCTGTTGGAGTAAATTTGGATTTTGAAGAACCAGATGCTGACGAAGTTCCAAATGAGGAAGCTCAAAGGTTTTACATGTATTTGAGTGAGACAAATAAACCCATATTTGAAGGATCTACAGACTCAAAATTATCAATGTGTGTTCGGTTGTTGGGTCTTAAGTCTCAATTTAATGTTGCTGAGTTGTGCATGGAATATATGACCAAAATGATGTTGGATGCAACCCCCATTAGAGGGAGTTTACCGCAAAGTTATTATGAAGCTAAAAGAGTGGTATCGAAGCTTGGCTTAAAATCTAAAAGGATTGATTGTTGTGTGTCTGGTTGCATGCTCTATTATAACAATGAGTTTGGCATAAATGATGGAGAGTTGTCGGAATGCAAGTTGTGTGGACAACCACGCTATCGTGTCAGTAGATCAGGGATGAGCAGAGGCAAACCGGTTCCACGAAAATCAATGTTCTATCTGCCTCTTATTCCAAGGCTACAGAGGATGTTTACTTCAATGGAGACCGCAGGTAAAATGACATGGCACCATCAAAATAGAAATAATTCTGGTGAATTACGTCACCCATCTGATGGTGAAGCTTGGAAGCATTTTGATCGTGTTCATCCAGATTTTGCCAGTGATCCGCGCAATGTTCGGCTTGGTTTGTGCTCTGATGGTTTCACACCATATATTCAAGCCTCGGCAACACCGTATTCATGTTGGCCAGTTATTGTTACCCCGTACAACATTCCTCCAGAAATGTGTATGTCCAAACCATACATGTTTTTAAATTCTATTATTCCAGGGCCAAGTAATCCAACAGCTGGTATTGACATCTATTTGCAACCTTTGATTGATGACCTAAAAAGGTTGTGGAATGGTGTTTTAACTTATGATGTGGCACGCAAACAAAATTTTGTGATGAGGGCGGCTTTGATGTGGACCATAAATGACTTCCCTGCCTATGGAATGTTGTCTGGATGGGGGACACATGGTAAGATGGCGTGTCCGATTTGCATGGTTGACACAAAGGCTTTTAGTCTTAAATACGGAGGAAAAGTTTCATGGTTTGACTCGCACCGTAGGTTCTTACCTATGGATCACCCATTTAGAAAGCAGAAATATGCGTTCATCAAGGGAAATGTTGAAACAGCTGGACCTCCTCGTCAGTTGACACCAGAGGAAGTTTGGAATAATGTTAGGGATATCCCTCCTGTGGAAGTCGTAGCCGGTGTTGTTTCTCGTCCAGATGGCTATGGACAATGGCACAATTGGACAAAAAAAAGTATTTTTTGGGAACTTCCCTATTGGAAAGATAATCTATTGAGACACAATCTCGATGTCATGCATATAGAGAAGAATTTTTTTGACAACATATTTAACACTGTCATGAACGTGAAAGGCAAAACGAAAGACAATGAGAAAGCTAGGAAGGATATAGATCATTTCTGTAGACGAAAGGATTTGTTGTTGGTTGAGCAAGGTACTAGGATTTTGAAACCCAAAGCCAATTATACTTTATCTACCGAACAAGCGAAAGCAGTTTATCAGTGGATAAAAGAGTTGAAAATGCCAGACGGTTATTCTTCCAATTTATCTAGATGTGCGGATGTGGATAATGGGAGGTTGCATGGGATGAAGAGTCATGATTGTCACGTATTCATGGAGTGCTTACTTCCTATCGCTTTTAGTTCGTTGCCAACACACGTTTTGAATCCGCTCATTGAAATAAGTCAATACTTTAAGAATTTGTGTTCTGCAACGCTAAAAGCTGATGATCTTTCAAAAATGGAACAAGACATCCCACTTATCTTATGCAAGTTGGAGAGAGTATTTCCACCTGGTTTCTTTGATTCTATAGAGCATCTACCGGTGCATCTCGCATATGAAGCTAAACTTGGCGGACCTGTCCAATACAGATGGATGTATCCGTTTGAAAGGTCAGCTAATTTTTATAATATGAGAAACAAGTTTAAATTAAAATATTATATGACTATTAATATATTAATATCATATTCTCTAGGTTCATGGGTGATTCAAAAAGATCGGTGAAAAACAAAGCTAGAGTTGAAGGATCGATATGTTCTTCTTACCTACACCGTGAAACAACACATTTTTGTTCTCATTATTTCAAGAATCAGTTTGCTCCTGAAAGCAGTCGAAATGAAGTGGATACTGAATGGCGACATCCTTTGGCTTTGTCTGTCTTTTGTCTACCCGGTCGTCCATCTGGGAAGGAGTCAACTCACTGGCTAACAGATGAAGAGTTAAGTTCAGCACATGTTCATGTGTTGATAAACTGTACTGAGGTGCAACCATTTATTGAGTATGTTCCTCAACATAACAATCGATCTTAATTAGTTAATATAGTAGACAAGTGTAACAATTAAATTATTTATTTTTAGGGAGTTCTTGTCATCAGAGGCAGTACGTGAAGACCAATCTTCTGCTCATATTCATGCGCATTTTCCAATGTGGTTTAGTCAATATGTGTATTCCCTCCCGCCAAATCCTACCAACCAACACTTGAGGAACATATCAGACGGTCCTCGAAGATGTGTTAAAGAATGGCACACATACTTTGTCAATGGATACAAATTTCACACCAATGAATGGACACAGGGCAGAGAGACAGTCAATAGTGGAGTGTGCATGAAGGGGGTCACTGGAGGAGGTGAAGATGATTTTTATGGTGTGGTTCAACACATATATGAACTTCAGTACCCCCATCTAGATTTTAGTCCAAAGGTAGTGGTTTTTTATTGTAATTGGTTTGATCCGTCTGCTCGAGGAACAAAGGTGAATCCAAAGTCAAATACAGTGGACATTAAAATGAATGGTAGATATCGACCGTATGATCCGTTCGTCATTGCACAAAATGTGAGACAAGTCTATTATGTCCCTTATCCATCAATGCGGACTGATAGGCGTGGTTGGTGTGTCGTAATTAAAACAAAACCAAGAGGTCGCATTGATCAGACAAATGATGACACGGTGGAAGATATTATGCCATATCAAATGGAAGAGATGTCTAATGTAAATGAAGTGATTCAAGTTGAACCCATTGTTCGTTTATGTGATGAGCCAAACACCGGCGATGAAGTTGTTGATGACGAAGATGCTGATGGTGATGATGCAACAGACCACATTGGTGTATCAAGAATTCACTCCTCCGATGATGATGATTTTGAGAATGAATGGGATTCAAATTAGAATGAATGTAATTTATATATGTTTCAACAATTCTATTTTTAATGAAGATGTTATTTTTAATGAAGGATGTTATTTGTTTGAGAATGAATAGGATTCAAATTATTTATTTTAATGCATGAGTTTTGTATATATATGTTTATATATGTTAACCTTGTTTAGTATATGTTTGTTTTGTTTAAATGTATATATGTTTAGCTAGATCTATACAGATATGGAATCTCATGATGACTCGGGATCCGATCATGACGGCGCATATGTTCCTCCTCCACCTCCCGATGCCGCCAGCACTAGCAGGCGGAAGACATCTACTCGCCTAGGGCACCGTACTTAGCCTGCGCGTGTTGTTGTTACTACTGGCGGATATTTGCCACCACCTGTGTCTGAGGATGGTGCTAGTACTAGTACTGCAGGGGGCCCATCGATTCCTGTTGGTACTGAGGGCTTATCCCCGACACATGTTGATGCGGATGGGGTACGCACATTCATTGATGGGACTGAGGTGATTAGGGTTACACCTGATGGGCGTATCATATTGCAGATTGTTGGCGATTCGTAAGTCTATATATATATATATATATATTATTTATTAATTTATTTTTGTTGCCATTTATATATATATAACTTATATTTGGTGTAACAAAATTCATCTTTTTTTAATGCAGTTTTATTCCTTCGAAGGCTTCAGCTACCGCCATCACAAAAACAATCAAGGAGAATTTTACCAAGAGCTGGAAGAACTGGACGGAAGTTAGAAAAGATAAGGATGCAAATAAGAAGATGTTAAGATCATTTTTGGTAAGTTATTCAATTCTACGAAATAATTAATTTGGTGTATTATCTTTTATATTGACTTGATTAATTAATTAATTATTGCCTTATAATTAACAACATTATTGTAAATTTCTTAAATAGGAAAAATGTACATGGTATCCAGGGGAGCAAGCCGCAGTTGAGAGAGTGTTCCATAAGAGATGTTCTCATCGCTATTCTGAATTGATGCGGAGGGCGCGCAATACGCGTACGAAGCCATCTTATATGGGAGACTCAACTTGGGCTGAGTTTAATGAGTATTGGGAGAAAGATGAAGGATTTAAGAATTATTGTGAGAAAGCCAAGAAGAACCGTGCTTCTGAAAAAGGTGGCTGCACACACACGGGGGGGAGTGTTAATACTGCAACGCATTACATACGTTTGGTAAATTTATTACTTAATTTATTACTTGATTAATTAATTATTTATTTATAATAATTAACTAGTCATTTTCAATATGTGTATTTAATTAATAATATATATATTTATGTACATATATATATATATATATATATATATATATATATATATATATATATATATATATATATATATATATATATATATATATATATATAGGTGGAGAGGGAACAAAGGCCAATCACTTTGCCTGAGTTGCATTGCCACATGCATATGGTGGAGGAGACTGGTGAGTACGTTACAGATCGGGCGAGGCGTATTCAGGTAAAACTACTTTTACAATTATATATATTAATTAATGTTTATTATTTATATTAATAATTAGTTATTTATTTGTTGGGTTATTTTTTCAGGAGAGCTTCGAGGGTGGGATGGCTGAGTACCATCAGTCACAACAGGGCAGTGGGGCAGCTGTCGATCCAGTGGAGGAGGCTAGAGTAGCTCGTGATGTTTGGGAGAGAGCAGTTGGTCCCCAAAAGACTAATCGTCTGGTAGGATCAGGTGGTATTGGACCGGCTGCTTTTCTAACAAGCATTATTCCGAGTCTATCAGATTCACATTCTGGATCCTCGACTGGTCGCAATTATGTTCCCAATGCTGGTGAGTTGAATGAGGTTAGGCAATTGACGCAGCAACTGAGCGAGGCTCAGCGTCAGATTGCCGAGCGGCAGCAGCAAAGCGATCGGGAAATTCAGGCGATTCGGGATCGAAGTGAGCGGGAAATTCAGGCGATTCGGGAGCAGGCTAGGGTAGCTGAGGAGCGCATGGAGGAGCGCTTTAAGTTCTTGCAGGATCAGATGGTGTCTAGCTCGAGGCCATCCTCATCAGCATCCTACCCGTCGCCGCCACAGCAGCAGTACTACCTGCAGCAGTATGCACCCCAGTATCCCCCGCCGTATGCATCCCAATATCCCCCGCAGTATACACCGCAGTATGCGCCGCCATTCCAGCCATACCAGCAGCAACATCAGTCACCCCGCCAGCCATACCAGCAGCCCCAACATCAGTCACCCCTGATCCAGCCAAACCAGCAGTACCCCCAGCAGCGGTCACCCCCGCTGGACATTGATCTTAATGTCCAAATGTCATCGCTCAGTGCTTTACTTCAAGATGATACATATTATAATAATGTTGATGACATTGACCGGCAGGCACCCCAGTAGCTTTAGATTATCTTATTTATTTGTCTGGATATTTTATTAATTGTCTGGATATTTTATTAATTGTATGGATATTTTTACTGCTTTTCCCAATTTTTATTTTTTTAAATTAAAAATTAATTAGTTATTGGATTTTATTTTTTTATCAATAATTAAAAAAATTAATAAAATAATATATATTTTTAATTAAAACGATTTTTTTAAAAAAATAAAATTTATTTTTTAAAAATAATAATAATTTTTTTTTTAAAAAAAATGGTACTTTGCGGCGGATTTGTGTCGTTTGCGGCGGAATTTTAAATAAAACGTTTTTTTAAAAAAATTATATCCATTTTTTTTTTAAATAAAACGGGTGTTTTGCGGCGGATAAGGGGTACGTTGCGGCGGATAATTTGCGGCGGATATTGGGTACTTTCCGGCGGATATATTGCGTCAAAAATTTGTCCCCTTTTCCGGCGGATTATCCGCCGCAACGCGTTTGCTTCGAGCTGGCTACCGGCGAAAAACTTCCGCCTCAAAGTCCAAATATCCGCCGCAAATTTGGCTTTTGCGGCGGATTTCGCCCGCCGCAAAGTCCAGCTTTTCTTGTAGTATACCCTTTCGTTTCGGATCGGCTTCTTCTTCCTTAACCTCGGCCTCGTGTCTGGGTGCTTTAGCCACATACTGGCTCAACTTCCCTTTCTTAATCAGGTCCTCGATGTCATCCTTCAAAGCATTGCATCGATTGGTATCATGCCCTTTGCTCCGGTGATACCGGCAGTATTTGTTGGATCTCTGTCCCGGCCTGTGTGGGAGCGGATCAGGGAACTTGACTTCTTTGAACTCAGCGTTCATACATTCCGCCAGAATCCTGGCCCTTGTTTCGTTCAGATCGGAATATTGCTGGTGTCGGTTCCGAGGTCGGAGCCTATTGTCGTTCCGGGCCTCCCTTTCATAACGGGCCTCTGCTGCCTGACGCACCGGAGCCTCTTTTTCATACCGAGGCTTGCTCGTTCCGGGGTCGGCATCTGTCTTTCTTGCAACAGCGCCTTCTTCATGGTCAATGTATTTTTGAGATCGCTGGAGGAACTCGGCAAGCGACTCAGTTTGGTTGATTCCGACATCGATCTGAAACAGACTTCCTTCCCGCAGACCGGCTTCCATGAAGAATAGTCGAAATGAATCGTCTAAGTTCCGGACCTGAGCCGCCTCTTTGTTAAATCTTTCAATGTAGTCTCGGAGCGACTCGTTCTCTCCTTGCCGGATGGCTTGTAAGACTTTCCGAGATTTAGGCTTCATTTTGGAGTGGGCGAACTGGGCCGAGAACAGCTTTGCAAGCTGGTCCCAGGATGATATCGAGTTCGGCTTGAGGGCTCTGAACCAGTCTAGAGCCAATTTCTCAAGGGTGAGAGGGAAGATTCGGCATTTGATCTCCTCCGGGACATTCCGGTATTGCATCATCGTGTCGAAGTAATCCAGATGTCGGTCGGGATCGCCCGTCCCGTCATGCATCTTTAACCCCTCCGGGGGCTTTTCTAAGTGCTTGGGTACCGGAAAATAGTCGATTTCCGCTGTGAAGGGTCCCTTCCGCGTTGCGGACCTTTCCCTCGGAGGAGGCCTTCTGATAGGGTGCCGGGCAGGGGATCCGGGGGATCGAGGGTGCCGACGTTCATGCCTCGGGGAAGTTCCCCGGCTTATAGAACGCCGCCTTGGTGACGAAGATGCTAATGATGAGCTTTGGTGGGCTGAGTCCCCGGGATAATAAGTCTCGTCATAAGTCTCGGTTGGGGGAGTTCCAGATTCCTGCCTCCCTCTTCTGCGTGGTGGCGAACGATGGTGGTGCCTCCTCCAAGCAGGGGACCGGTGACGTCTTTTACTGGAGGTCCTTCTGCTAGGAGAGTAAGTTTGAGGGGAGATATGAATACCATTAATGTGAGCATTCAATGCTTATTTATAGGTATCTAGGAAGGAGGAGGGCTGTTGGATCTAGGTCTGCAATCTCCACCGTTGGATGAATTGGACCCTTTGGTGTTGGGCCTTTTTGGTGGATTGGCCATTGAGGCCCAATCCATAACAGTAAGGTTGTCAAAATAACCTGCCATTTGTGAGGTATGCTCTTCAGTCAAATATGAAAAATCAAGATACAGTAAATACAAAAGCGTCTTGCATTTCAATGAGAAAAACAAAAGATAATGTATTGTACTAGAAGCATGCCTCCGGCTCATCTAAAGGTTTGCTAACTAAATAAAACCAAATCTAACATTCAGTGATGTAAAGCCACATGTATGATATCAAACTAGTCACAAATTGTCGTCTTAAACTTGGTGAATGACAAAGAAAACAAACCTTGTTTGGCCAATAAGTCAATGCTTTAGATGAAAAATCAGACAGAGAATACTAAATGATAGGTGGTTGACAATTTCCTCTTTTTCTAAGTTATTGCTTCAACCATGCGAATTAGTATCAAAAGGAATCAGATAATCATACAGTGCTATAGGTAACGACATCAGGGATTAAACCATCGTGTTTCATCTGCTGAAAGAGTTTAATGGCGGTATCCTATTTGCCTTTCTTGATTAAACACCTGAGAATGGAATTACAGACACATACATTGTCCTTCACCGATTCATCTTGAATGCTGTTGTATAGTTTTAGCACAGTGGCAGCATCAAGTTTATTGGCCATGAACCTTATATAATGGGAGTAAGAATACACATCAAGCTTCTTCTTTTCTTGCATCCATAAAAATAACTGCAAATTCAATAATCGCAAGAATCAAAAATCATCAAAATGTCTTGTAAAAAAAATCATCAAAATGTTACGAAAATGATGAGCGAGTAGGTTTTCCAATTCCATGCATGAAGTAGAAACAGGCACCTGAGAGATATGGTTAAATTTGTTTGAATTTCCAAAGTGGTGCCACTGTCAACACTTCTCCCACCCTAATAATTCAAATCCAGTTATAATTAAGCTATTAAAGGAGGGGTATACTTATCATGATTAAGTCTATCCTTTTTCTCAAACCTATTAAGGCCAAGAACCCCTAGAAGGAATCCTAGCCCAATCAAATGGATCATAAATATTCCTAACCAGAAAACATCATGCCATGGTTCTACGTTTTCAATCACAAAAGCAATTAATCAAATAAGTGTACATGTTTAGGGTTTCAGAGCAAAACCTTCATTTCGAAATACGAACGTGGTTCTCTGCGCCTTCGTTCTCCTAGCGGCGACTGAGCTCAAAGATGATTTATATTAGGGTTTTCAAATAGTCATTGAAAAATGGGCCGAACCAGGTCACAAAAAACATCAAGACTCAAAAAAAATTCCCAGGCCTGAAAACTGACAAAAAGGAACAAAATAGCATAAGAGAAGCACTTACTCACCACAAGAAAATCGCGTATTACCGGCGGGTTTTATCCGGCGGATTTTTTCCGCCAGTACGTTTCCGGCGGAAATTTGGCATTTCCGGCGGATTTTTTCCGTCGGTAAATTACAGGCGGAAAAATTTGAATTTCCGGCGAATTTTTTTAAAATTTAAAAAAATCTAAATTTTTTTAAAAATAAATCTGTCGGAAATTAAAAAAACCGCCGGAAATGTTCCGGTGACATTTCCGGCGGATTTTTTTTGCATTTCCGGCGGTTTTATTTTAAATAAAAAAATTTAATATTATTTTTTAAAAAAACCGCCGGAAATTCAAAGTAAACAGCCGGAAAGGTCATTTTTTAAAAAAAAAACCGCCGGAAATTCAAAAAAAAACCGCCGGAAATGTTCCGGCGACATTTCCGACGTTTTTTTTTTGAATTTCCGATGGTTTTTTTTTTTAAAAAAAAATTTATTTAAAATAAATCCGCCGGAAATTCAAAAAAAACCGCCGGAAATGTTTCGAACTTTTGCGGCGGTTTTTTTTTAATTTCCGGCGGATTTATTTTTAAAAAAATAATAAAAAATTTGAAAAATCCGCCGGAACGTTTTCAGCTTCCTATAAATAAAACTTTCTCATACACTCTTCTCATTCTCTCATTTCACTCTTATTTCCTTCTCACTTTCTCCTACACCCTTCTACATTTCTCTCTCTTCTTCTTTCTCATTCATTCTTCTTCCTTCTCACTTCTTCTTATTTTTTCATTTTCATACTCTCATTCATATTTATTCCTTCTTACTTCTTTGTTCTTATTCTCTCCTATATCATTTTTCCATACTCTCTTTCATTCTTTTTTTACACCATCTTCCTTCTCATTCATTCTCACTTATTCATTCTTCTTCCTTCTCACTTATTCTTATTTCTTCATTCTCATACTCTCATTCATTCTTTGTTTTACACAACTCTCTTTCATTTTTATTCATTCTAATTTTTCTTCCTTCTAATTCTATTACTTCTCATTCAAATTTTTTTCTATTACGTCTTATTTATTTAAATATAAAATTCGAAAAAAAAATTAATTTTTTTTTAAAATCTGCCGGAAATTCAAAAAAACCGCCGGAAATGTTCCGGCGACATTTCCGGCGGAATTTTATTAAAAAAAATAAATAAATTTTTTTTTCCCGGCGGACGAATCCGCCAGAAATTACCGGCGGAAAATCTGCCGGAAATTACCGGCGGAAATTCCGCCGGAAACCGTTACCTACGAGCGTTTTACCGGCGGAAAAAATCCGCCGGAAACGTCACTTTTCCGGCAGATTTGGTGCATTTTCGGCGAATTTTTTCCGCCGGAAAAACGCATTTTTCTTGTAGTGACTTCTTCTTATCAATGTCTGGAAAGTCACTTTTTCCAGCTTTCTCCACAATCACCTGCACACAAATGACATATTTGAACAAGAGTGCATAAGGAAGAATAAACACTGATATGATGTAACCATACTGAGTACCATCTTACAGGAATTCTATCAGGATACTTCTCTCTAATACGAGAAGCTTCAGTCGTTCTTCTTTCTGACATGTCAAAAACAAACAAACTATTATTCAAGTCAAATGAACAAGGGTTTCTTTTGAAACGCTAACAAAACAATCAGGTGAACATAGGAAACATATTCATTCTTCCATCCGTTCAGATAAAAACCTAAAATCCCTATCATATAGTATTCCAATAATTTCAATTTCAATTAGATGAATGAAAAATGTTAAAAACTTGATTTGTTTCCTAACATAAGATTATTATAAAACAAAAAGGCAGAGACTATGAATTCAATCAATCAAAATGTTCCGATTCCCAAAAGAAAGACTGAGAAATTGAAGAAAATTAGAAATTAAAAATATAAAATTAGAAAGGAAAGTACCGAGAGGATGTTGAAGCTTGAAGGAGGTCTTGGACATGATTAAATTGGAATTTGTTATTAATTTCTGCAAATATCAAACACCGAAACATTAGAAATATAATCAACCTTGCAAAACGATAGGGGGTGGAGAAGATACGGAAATTTGAGGAAAATAAAGCTAATCTCAGAAACCCACCACGAAAGGATCGATGATTGAAGTGAGGGCTTTGATCCGTTTGAAGAAATAGATGGGAAAAAGACAAAAGAGAAGTGATATATTATTGCGAACCAGGTCATACCCACACATGAGCCTCTTTGACTTCGAGGGTGAGAGGATGAGAGGCGATTTCGAGGGTGAGAGGGTGAGAGGCGATTTCGAAGGTGATGAAGATGCTACGGTTCGAAGGTGATGAAGATGCTACGGTTCGAAGGTGAAAGGCACTTTCGATGCTAAGAGAGGAGAGGGGGAGAGGCGCTGAGAAAGGAGAGGAGGAGAGGCGCTCAGAGAGGGAGAAGATAAAGGAGAGCACTGGTTAATTTGAGGGTGAGAAGCGCTGAGAGAGGAGAGGAGGAGAGCCTTCGAGGGTTTTGTGAGGAAGAGGCGCTGGTTTGAGGAGAGTGAGAGAGCATCGAGGGTTTTAGTTTTTTTTATTTCGTGTCTTATGGTTTCCGACGGATATTTAGTGGGTTCCGACGGAAGTGTCCGTCGGAAATTTGCGACGAAATATATTTTGGTCGGAAATGTTGAGTGGGAATTGTAGTGCATTTATCCTGATTGGTTGCGACAACATTTTGGTCGGAAATCCGTCGGAAATTGCGACGGACTAGAGTTCGTCGGAAAAAATGACAGCAAACAGCACTTACTTATTCTTGCAGTGAAAATTCATTTGCGGAGGATTCAAACACTGAGCGATATATAAGAATCAAACCGTTACACCACACAATTCAGAACATTATGGTGAATTGGTAAGATATAATACTTAACAATTTGACTCCCCAAACAATTGTTCATGCTTAATTGAAAAGGTCTGGCATGACATGTCACCGACCTAAGATATGGATTATAGATTCTCGAATAAAAGTGCACAGGTGACAAAAGAATGAAAAATATGATTCTCTATGAACTGGAGATTTGTAGTTCACACAAACTGCTATTGGCAAGACATGCACAGTATTTTAATTAAAAAATGAGTTGACAAGAAAACTTTTTTCAATCAAATTCTCTCTTTTGTCGAAGAATAAGGATTCAGAATAGGCATGAACATGATACTAAAGCAGATAAATATTTGACTTTAACTCTTAAAAATATTTTAATGACGAACGAACGAAGAGTACGATTTTCTAGGAAATGGGGATTTGTAGTTCACACAAACTACTATCGGGAAGTCCTACATGATACTCTAATTAAATAAAGGCATTGACATGCAAACCTTAGTTCACTCAAAATTTATCTTTTGTTGAAAATTAAGGATCCCGGAACCCAATACTAAAGCGGGAAAATAATTGACTTTCATAAAAAAATATTTTATTTTTATATATTTTATAAAATTAACAAAAAAGAAAGTTATTAGTTACCCATTAATAAAATATTTTTAAGTGCTTGGATAGAGTCTCTCCCCAACACGGTGTTGTCCATAGTTTCCCTGATTTTGATGAGTGCTCTAGTGTTAATGAACATTAATGTTCCTTGGTGCACATGCTCTTGTGCTCTAGTCCTCGTTGGTTGGTGTGTCCACATTTTGAACATTGTAAGGACAATAGTCTTTTTTGACAGAAGAAGGACAACAATCATTTTATACCTTATTCGTAAAATATACTAATACATACTAGTACCATGCAATCAAGAGCGAATTTTGCTAGTGACATTGGAAAGTAAGGCGACCCTAAAAAAATTATAAGTGAATTTTGTTTATACCCTAATCTCCCCTCTCTCTTTCTGTTTTTTAGCAGCCATGGCTGCTTTTCCTCTGCATCTTAGGGTTCAGTTTTTCAACAACCATGAAGAGGAACACATTTAGGTAAAATGGAATTGAAATTAGGGCTTAGATGTTAATTAATTCCATGTAGACAACCACGACCTAATGAGACTACCTACTTATCAATCGACTTTGAATGCTGGTACAATAACCCCCTCAGCCTGTATAGCCTTAGTATCCTGACTTATAAACAGGTTTGAGGTACTTCTTGTGCCTCCTTAATGCTATTTGACTTATAAAAAAAACAGTTAAAAGACTTTTTTTTTTTTGATAAGTCAAATGATTCATTATAGGGGTACAAGGGGTACCACTAACCCGTATATAAATGAAGTCACAGTATAGCAATACACTCCATAGGATTACTTTCCCATTTTTCTAATAATATATTCTGGGGCACCCTCCCCAAATTTACAAACCATCCCCATGACATCTTCACTAATTTCTTAAACATATCAATTACAATCACATTCCCCCCGTTAAATATAACATTATTCCTATTAATCCAAATAACCCAAACTGTTGCCATCCAAAATATATGCCTAACCCCCCTTAATTTTTTCTCACATAATTCCTTTGCAAATCCCTCAAAGTGACCCAATATAGAGTCAGATTGAGGCAACTGTAACCTTGCCCAAGCAGCGACCATCGCCCATAGCTGCTGCGCGACGCTGCAGTGAATAAAAATATGATCTACAGACTCAGTTTCCGCCTTGCAGTGGACGCAGTCCAGCCCCGCATTTATCGGGATAATACCTCTTATACCCAGGGCGTCTTTAGTTGGAATACGTTGTTGTAAGACTCGCCAACAATGAACCTGAATTTTCGAAGGCACCTTCGCTCTCCACACTTGTTTGAGCGCTGAGAACATGACAGCATCCTCCACCGATGGACAGTTAAAAGACTAAAATGGATAGTTTTGTAAATTGTTGGGGTATTTTTTTTAAATAAAATGCAGGCATTAAAATAAATATTTGTTATATTTGCAGGGACCAAAATAATATTTGAACCTAAAAAATAGCTCCCAAAAATTCATTGTGGAGGATTCAAACACTGGGCGATATATAGGAATCAAACCACTACACCACGTACATTTCAGAACATTATGGTGAATTTGTTATGTATAATACTTAACAATTTGATTCCCCCCAAACAATTGTTCTAGCTCAATTGAACTAGTTCTGGCACTGCATGTCACCCACCTAAGATAAGGATTATACATTCTCGAATAAAAGAGCACAGGTGACAAAAGAATGAAGAATATGATTTTCTATGAACTGTAGATTTGTAGGTCACACGTACAAACTGCTATGGGCAAGACGTGCACAGTATTTTAATTAAAAAAAGGAACTGACGTGAAAACTTTCTTCAATCAAATTCTCTCTTTTGTTGACGAATAAGGATTTGGAATAGGCATTATACTAAAGCAGATAAATATTTGATTTTAACTCTTAAAAATATTTTAATGACGAACGAACGAAGAATACCATTCTCTAAGAAAAGGAGATTCGCAGTTCACATAAACTACTACTGGGAAGTCTAAAGAGGACTAGAGCACCGTAGACTTTTTTTCTAATAATTATGATATATATTTTATAGCAGAGAATGTTTTTAGATTTACTATGGAGTGGGAAACAACATTTAAGTTGCATGCACCATACATATTCAATTCTTTTATGATATGATACATTTTTGCATTTGAAATGTGTTTCTATAAAAATATATTTTTAAATATCATTTTCACCTTTGTAAATATAGCGAATATTTATTTTAGTTCCTGGAATTTTTAAAAAAATACCCTATGCAATTTATAAGAGCATTCGTTATAGTCTCTGAGATGATTTTAAAGCTAACGTGACACATTTTAATCTTGCTAGCAGTTGGTGACATGGCCAGTGTGCCTATATGGAATGTCTACGTGGAGGAGTAGAGTTAAAATCCCTAATTTCATTTTCCGCAACCCGAAATCACATTCTCCCTCATTCTGCAACCCAAATCAACAATGTTTCCATCCCTAATCCTCTTGCTCCTCCCAATGAATCACTACAACATTTTGGCCCTACGGCAACGCTTAAAATTGCTACTCTTAAAAAACTGTTGCCTTAGGTAGAAATGGCAACGGTTTTATGAAACCGTTGATGTTTTAATTTTTTTTTTAATTTTTTTTCGGCAACGGCTAGAAACCGTTGCTTAAAGGTCAATAGCAACGGTTTTTGTTTTATCTTCAGCCAACGGTTTAAAACCGTTGCTGAAAGGCAAGGGCAACGGTTTTGTTTCATCTATATCCAACGGTTTAGAACTGTTCCCATATATCCATTATTAAAAAAAAGTAAAAAAAATAGGCGCTAAAATATGCCGCGTACATTTCTCACCACTAACTTAACCTTTCTGTTTTTTTTTTTAAAAAAAAAAACACAAACCTTATTTGCCTTCAACCTATTCACCGTATTCCTTCAACTCACCGTATTCACCCATTCACCGTATTCGCCTTCAACCCATTCGCCTTCAACCTTATTCGCCTTCAACCCATTCAGCGTTTCACCCATCAGAAAACCCGTTCACCTTCAACTCACCCTGATGCGAAGAAGCACGTTTCACCCAGCATGAAATGGAAACCCAGCGTTGATGCGAAGAAGCACCGTTCACCTTCAACTCCACTGATTCTAACCAGCGAGTTCTTCATCGCAGATCTACGCATATTGAACCACCGTTCTTGTGAAGACTACACCGAAACGAACCAGGATGCATCGTCGGAGAAGACAAAGATCGTGAGCATCAGAAAACCCAGCGTGAAGATCCGAAAACCCGAAAACCCGGCATATTCGCGTGAAGACAAAGATCGATTTCATCACTGCAAGGGCGTTTTTCTTCACGTCCGAACCTTCTTCTTCTCTGCATATCACACCGCTCCGACAACACCATTTTTCTTCATTTGCTGGTGAGTTCTCTTCTACTGGATTTCAATTTGAATAAACCCTAGTTAGGTTCAGATTTCAATTTCACATCATCTATTGGAATAGGGGTGCAGATATGAATGAAATTTGAATAAACCCTAGTTAGTTTCTCTTCTACTGGATTTCAATATGAATGAAATTTGCTTAATGTCTGAACAGTTTTTTTCATACATTTGATAAAATTTGATGTCTTGAAGTGGCAAAACCAGTTAAATGCAATGAGCGAAATTTGTTGTTCAATATCTGAGAAATTGAAAATAAAGGTGTTCTTCATGAGGTTGTGGCTGAAAACTTACGTAAAAGTTTACATGGCTTGAAAAGGAGAGAATGATTTTATTGAACTTTGAACAACCAAAGAATGAAAAGAACAAAAGGAGAAACCTCTACTATAAGGGTTTCCCCTTCTACAACTGAGCCAGTGCTCTAAATGTTTTTCTCTTCATACTAAATTATGTGTTTGTTACAACTTCGAGAAGGGCCAGCAGATTATACTAAGTTATGTTACAACTTTAACAAAATTGAATCAGTAACACAATACAACATAAGGAACCTGCAGTAACACAATCCTCAGGACAAAGAAACTCAGATAAAACAATAACAAAATACAAGATCAGGACAGACCATTTTGTCAAGATGAACAGCGGCTTGCCAAGAGTCTAAAGTATTCATTGCACATTCTCTCATGTGCTTCTTATTGTCACCGAGACATTTCAATACATCAGACAGAACACCCTGCAATAAACCATTTCAAGAAAATTTGACTTTTGAACAAGGAATGCAACCTTACCAACTCGGAAGAAAATACAAAATAACAGAATCTTCCATCAAAGAACTAAAGCAACTGATGAATGTTTTTATTGATTAAAAAAATGTTTGATCCTTACTAAGTATTAGCTATGAACAAAAAAAATCAAAACCCACCATCGCTATTTGGTTCACTTGCCAAAGCCGCCATACGTCGAAATTGTTGTGCCGCTGTCGCCAAACCCTTTACCTTATCTACTTCTCCACTTCTGTATCTAGGCAAAAATCCTAGATACACATCTCCTATTGCAGCAACATTCAGCTGACATGGCTTATTACCTCTTCAAATTTCCCACTCATGCTTGAAGGACTATCAGCTAAATAAGCATAAGCCATTAACTCCAATGGCCAACCAGTAACCTTTACAGGAAAACATTGGGATCTAATCAAAACAGAACATAAAGTAAGTAACAAGCACTACAACAAAAAGAGGTTTACGCAACGGCCAAAAACCGTGGCCAGAAGTGAAAAAAACGTGGCCTAAACCTGAGGCCACGGTTTTGGAGGTGTGGGGCAGGTGGCCGTTGCCTATTCGTTTAGGCGACGGTTTTTTAACATTAGGCCACGAATTTTCGAAACCGTGGCCAGAGCTATAAAATAGGCGACGGTTTATCAGTCTGGTTTCCGGCCACGGTTTTCAATTGGCCACACATAAATAACTGTGGCCTATAGGTTTAAGCCATGTTTTCAATTGGCCACACATAAAACCGTGGCCTATAAGTTTAAGTCCAGTTTTTTTTATATATCAACAATTAGTCACCATGAAATAGAAGCAAACCAAGTCATCAATCAAATTATTTTCTAAGAATAAAAACAAACAAGTGATGTATAGGAACAGAATAAATCAATCAAATTATTTTCTAAAAAAACATCTCCCCAAAACATAAACCAAATAGCTTGTACAGGAACAAAATAAATACACGATGGATTGATTTTTTTCTTACAATTGTTACAAAAAAACTTAATGAATACACATGATTACAAGAATCGTTGAGCTCCTACTACAATCCATGTGCTGAGACTATTTATTTTGTTGCTGAGACTATTTCCTCCGTTACTTCTTTGAGGTGAGATAAGAGTTGTTGCTGAGACTATTTCCTTCGTTACCAGGATCGATTGAGCTCCTACTACAATCCATGTGCTGACCATGAAGTAATGAATTAGAGGCAATTAAACTTGAACTAGGAACATTCTTTGGATGATACATTTGTCTGGAATTAAAAATAGCATTATGTCTGGAAAGCATTCTTGCTATAGGACGGTATCCATCTCTATCATTCAAGTTGTAATATCCTGAAGTAAGTTCTGTAGCATGACTTTCTGTTTTATACCACCAGTGGATTCCAGCAACCTATTTTACAAATAAACTTTCATATGATTGATGCAAATAAAATCAGCTTGGTAATTTATCATATATGTTTAAGAGTTTACTTTTGCGGCTAACTTCACTTTGCACCCTAGGAATACTTTGTTGGCTTCATCCAAGATATCACCGCCATGCCTTATCAACTTGTTGGAATATCATGTCAGAAAAAAATTTCCCTTTTCTGTTTGGTAAGTACGATTTGATCTGAAAAACTCTGTAGATTCAGGTATGTCATTGCTTTCCCCTGCATCATCAGGCAGTTCCCATTCAGGATGGCCTGCATCATCAGTTTATTTTAAAATAACCCATGAAAAAACTCTGTTATCCTATCATATCAGCTTTCTCAAAGACAATTTATTTAACTATGCTTCAAAGTTATGCAGACAAATGATAAACTCAATGTAAAAAGTATGCACCACCTGTTCTGTATGCTAGACAATGCATAACTTCTTTCTCATCCTCCCACTAAATCCTAGTGTCTTCAATTAACCGTGGTTACTGGTTTATATAGAAAGCAATTGAACTTCAAAGCATCTTATTTGTTATTTCTATTATACTTCAACAGCATAAAGAAATTATTTCAAGTAGTGAGTGTGTGATCCCAACTCCTTAGTGATTTAGAACACTCCAAAAACAATAGAAATGTGAAATTAGCATTCACTATCCTTACTCTTGAATTACATGAAGACCCACTTTAGATTATATCCTAGTAGTATAAGCATTTGATTCTAAAACATTAAAAAAAGTTAGAGAGTATGATAGAAGCAAGTATAGCCATAGGAGTGTAGTATAACAGCCTTGTAAACAATTCCAAACATAGAATTACTGTTATTGCCATCACTATATTTGACACTGATGTTTTACACTCTGCACTGAAATTTACTGCTGTCCTTGAAAATGAACCCGCAGCAAGTGTTAAGAATAAAACAAATGAATGAAACAAATTTCACTCACATCACACTAATTTTAATTCACAAGTATTATCTTTTTTCATGAGTATCTTAGAATTTACGACACGTTTTTTCGCTAAAACAAATGTTGCCACTAACCTGTTGCCACATAGCATGAACTGAAAGATCCTGCAATGTTCATACAACCCATTGCTAACATTTCTTTGTTGCCATCAAGATGGTATCCCTTAATGGAAGCAAAAGATCTACCAACAGCCATTGCTTCCTAAACCAGAATTAAAGTTCATATATTCATTATTAGGAACACAAAACTTTGGGAAAAAAAAGAGAGAAATAGAAATTTGAAAAGGAAATTAATTAACATACAGTGAGTGCAATAACTGCAGAAATCAATCCAATTTTAGCAGCTTGTCCAACATGTTCACCACTAAGTTGTAACTGGTGAGCTGAGCTTGGATTCAAACCTCGTTTTTACATGTTTTACTATATTAACCCCATTCTTATCTGCTTTGGATATATACACTATAAAAGTTGATAATATTACTGATACAAGAGGAGCAGTTGCTGGCAACCAGAACAGTTTTTTGTTCCTTTTTCCCTGAAATTAATTAACCACATATACATTATTATCAGAAATAAGCTGAAAGAGGTATTGTAGTAGTGGAATTTGGTTGCCATAAATTTCATTACTTACAATAAATCATGCACTCAAAAGGAAAATCAGGAATGAAGATCCAATAACAAAATTCAGAGGATACCACTGTCAATGAAATAAACAAAGGAACAATGTCAAATATCAACAAAATAAAGGAAGTTGAATCAAAAGTTCATAAATTAGTCTAGTAAGTAAGGAACAAGGAAGTAAGAATGCATCAGACATCAGTAAAGATACATTCTTTCTAAATTCATGCAACAAGATTAATAAACAAAATAGGATAACCAAACCAGTTTTTTGATTTTGAAATTTTTAAAAACTGAAAAACAGATTTTCAAAACGGTTTCAAACATGCCCTTAGTAACTTACAGTCAACTACTAGAACCTCTAATGATCTTATAATGAATTATAATGAACGGCCCCCTAATCTACCTAAGGGAATTATGGAAAGATATCAAGGAATAAAAGGAAATATCTGCATGGAAACACATACACTATTAGTGTAGTATATATCAATCTCACAATATGGAAATATCTGCTTTGTACAACCCATTATAATTATGTCAAATATTTTGCAAAACAAATTGAGTAAACTAATTTGATCAAACATATAAAGACCTATTATAATTTTAGCTTCAGTTGTGCAACAAGTAGGAAGGAAATTTAATTATGAGGCATAGTCTTACCACCAAAGTGTTTACCCTCACAACATCAAGGGTTGTAAGTTGTAACTCCTAATAGTCGCTTTGAACACAATGATAATAGTTCCAAACTCCAAATCCTTTGGTAAAAACGAAGTACAAATAACTCCACCTTATAGAAGTTAGTTTCTTATTGTTGGCCTATCTATTCATTAAAAACACCAATTCCTAAACTCTCTTACCTACCATTTCCAAAAGAAAGAACAACCCCATTTAAGAAAAACTAAGACACAAAAGGAAACACCAACATCTCACCTCGTTATTCTAAAGCCTATATTGGTTAGAACAAAGAAGCAACCTGGGAACTCATCTCACACTTTCTCTACAATGGATGTTTCATGCAAGATTCTGAGAAGGTCTATTCATAGTTTTCTTCAAAACTATCATTATTTTACCTCAGCAGCAGCTCTTCTTGTTTTTCCCTTCTCAGCTTCAATTCTTCTCTCACAAGCTTTAGTTCCTGCTCTTTCATCTCTCTTGTCTCAAATCTACAATCGTTAGAGGACTCTCTTTGATGCTGCAGGTTTTCCTTCTTCTTCAAAATTCTTCACTCTTTGAAGACTCTTGCAGCGAACATCACTCACTCCCACATTTCAAAGCCTGCAACATATTTTAATTTTAATTACAAAAAAAATGATACGTGATGTCAACAAATTAACAAACCAGTATCATTCCTAAAGAAATATAAACATATAAACATACAGAAATCTCTAATTTGAAACCCAAATACCCAAAAAAAAATCACTAATCAGGAAAGGAAAAGCAAAAGAAAAAATTAAAAAGCATTCAGCATGGAGAAAGAAAACCTAGGAAGGGGAACCAGAGAAATCCCTAATAGTGGCCTGTAAATAAAAAACAAGCCAACAGTGAGAATGAGGAGAAGAGAGAAAAAGGGCAAAATGATAGAAGATAGCTTCTGTAGAATGGAGAAAGGAGTAAAACCTGGTCATAGAGGGAAGACAGTGTCAGGAGGAGCGGCGGAGCTATGGCGATTTGGAGCGGCACAACAATGGAGCAGCGGAGCTATGCAAGGTTTGGAGCGACGGCAGAGGTTTGAGCAAGGGATGAAGCGGCGACGGAGGTTGCTAGGGAGGAACAGTTTGGGTGGTTCTACGGCGGAAACAGAGGGAAAAAGAAAAAAAAAAGACAAAGGGAGCGCTAGGGTCTTTTGAAGAGAGGGAAAAAGAGAGAATAGGGATTATAGAGAGAGCGACGTTTCAGCGGAGTAGCGCGTAGATATTTTAATAATTTTTTTTTTGACCAAAGGAAAGGCAACGTTTTTCTTAAATTTCTAAAGGCCACGTTTGCAGAATTGTGGTATTATATATCTACGGTTTTTTAACCGTGGCCTATGTACTTTTAAAGTGTGGCCTGATATCAACTTAAGGCAAACGTCGCCTATTGTCTATCTTATTGCCACGCTTTTAGAACTATGGCCTCTTCCAGGTTTAAGCCACGCTTTTTTAGCCATGGCAATGGTTGGCGTGGCCTAAAGCCAAAAATGTTGTAGTGAAGTTCAACTTTGGAAGGTATATAACTATTCAAACTAAGGTACTCGCCCCGATAGTTCATACTTCTTCAACAGTTTTCACTTCTCTTTATAGGACTCATCAGATTTGTTGAGCACCAGTGGCAACTCAACCGAATCGCTCGGATTAGTTCCTTCCTTTGGAACAAATCCATAAGATAACAGAAGCTCCCCATTTGACTTATTTCCATATGAAATAAACACCTGGCATAATTTGATACAAGAAGTCAATTGCAACATTTGGGTTTAAATCAAATGACTATGAGGAAAGCTAAATGGTGAAGAGTATCACCACCAAACCACCAAACACAGCTCCAATCAATTAATATTTTTACTTTGAGACAATATTGCTAACTTTAGAGGCATAGTATATACTTGTTTTCTATTATGTTAAGCAATTGAATTACCAGTAAAGAAGAGAGTAAAAGGCTGACTAGGTAAGGCGGATATATAATTGCTCTATCTTGAAGATTCCATGAAACTAGCTTCACTTATGAGGTAAGTTGCAAGTAATGGACAATCTGGAACTGAATTCCTTTTCAATACTTCACCAGCTTCTGGGCAACTCCACTCCTGATAACCAGAATACACAAAAACACACATGAATAGAAAACATGATCCCCAAATGTAAGACATGACTGGATCTGCTAAACTAACAAAGAAGTGCATGCAACCCTTGCAAACGATTGCTTTGATTTATATGAATATAAAAACTCAATAAGTTATTTCAAGACAAAAGACAGAAGTACTCACTTGTAAAAACCAAAACATAGAAACTCCATAATATAGAGAGCTCCAGTTATGGCCAACATTGATTTTGGTGCTTCCTATGGTCAATATTGTAGCATTCAGAATCACAAAACGCCCTTTGAAACAATGACAAACAACTACAATTCAATAGATCAATTATACTGCAATCCAATATTTTGGTGTATCAAAGTAGCAACTTGTAAAAAAATGCAATCCAATAAATCAATTAACAATCGCTTTCAAATTTATATTCATAAAATAAAATTCTTTTAAGCACTACAAGAAAAACAGGATTTTGCGGCGGGCAAAATCCGCCGGAAAAGCCATATTTCCGCCGCAAAATTGGACTTTGCGGCGGATTTTTGCCGCCGGTAGCCAGCTCGCAGCAAACGCTTTCCGGCGGATTTTTTCCCTCCGAATTTTCCGGCGGATTTTTGAAATTTTCGGCGGATTTTTTGAAATTTTTTTGGCTTTTGCGGCGGATTTTTTAAAAAAAAAAATTTGTAGCGGATTTTTGCCATTTGCGGCGGATTTTTAAAAAAAAAAATTGGCTTTTGCGGCGGATTTTTGGCAATTGCGGCGGATTTTTTAAAAAAAAAAATTCAAAAAAAAAATTTTTTTTTTGTCTTTTGCGGCGGATTTTTTTTAAAAAAAAAAAATTTGAATTTTTTTTTTTAAATCCGCCACAAATGCCAAAAAATCCGCCGGAAAAGTTTGCGGCGGATAAAATCCGCCGGTAAGTCCTAAAATCCGCCGGAAAGTCCTGGCCGAAAAATCTCATTATTCTTCTAGTGAAGTTAAGCTATCAATTCTTTAATTAAGCTAGTTTGACATCAGAAATAACAATTATCAACAATGAAACGATGGCCAGAAGGAACATACCTGCATACTGCATAGACAATTATCAAACATTGACAAATGGTGATTAACGAGTAACAGGGACAATGATACCTGCAGCGGCAGTTATCAAACAAAGGCAATTATCAATCATTGAGAGACTCGATTTAAATAACCATGCAAAAATTATAGACATTGAGTTTTACATACATACGCATATAGGAGAAAATATATTAAGGGGAGGGAGAGAACCTAAGAGAGGGCTTTCCTTAAAGAAGATTCCTCCGCTATTAATTAGTCACACACAGAAAGCAAAATAAGAACAAATTACATACTGAAAGAGGAGAAAGATATGGAAATTGAGAGGAAGAAGTTACCGAGAGAGATTATGCACCGATCGAAGATGGGAAGCGCAAATTTTCCAGCGACAACTGGACGCATAAAAGCACAAATTGAAGAAAGGGTTTGGGAAAGAAAGGGGGGCTCGTGTTTTGGAATCACAAATCGAAGTAGGGAATTGGAAATAGGGTTTGAAATGAAAAGCGGAGCTCAAATTTTTGGAAGAAGAGGGATTTCAGAAATTGCGGGAAGCGAAAACGTGAGAGGAAAGGTTATGTAGCGATAATGATTTGTGCATTCCGTCGGTTCACAATCGCCACTAAGTAGCGAACCAGAAAATGAAACTCATTGAATTAGCGTCTGTGGAAGACGCCTGACGCTAAGTACGTGACACGAAATTCCTTTTTCCTTGTAGTGAAATTAAGACCTCTGCACTCTGCACAATGCACACTTTAACAATGCACTATGCACAACGCCCACTTTACAATGTGCCATCTGCACAAAGCACTATTAAAGACAAAAGAGTAAATTATTGATCCAAAAGACAAAGCACTATTTAGTCTCGGCAAGATCTCGGTACTAATTTTTTGCACTACAAAACAAACAGTTTTTTTAGTGTTCTTTACGATTATAATACATGTTAAAATTAAATCTGTATGTCATATTTCATAACTCAACACGATAGTTTTATACCTCTTCTACACGGTAGATATTTTTTTTAAATAAAAAAATAAAAATATATGATTAAAATTGGTCAAAACATAGTAAAAAACTAATTTTTTGCATTACAAAACAAACTATTTTTTTAGTGTTTTTTTAGTGTTCTTTTTGACGCATGAGATCTTACCAACACTTTTAAATACATTAATGTGTTCAAATTTTTTTTCTCACAAAAATATATATAATTAATTTTGAATTAACAATATTAATTTTCTAAGTTAATTATTTAAATTAATATACAAGAAAAATAAATAAAAAATAAAAAAAAACACAGTTCAGAAGTCACCCTGGTAGGGGGCGACTTCTAAACTACAATTAAAAAAAAATTACAATTTTTAGTTCAGAAGTCGTTTTGGTGGGGGGCAACTTCTAAACTAAAAATTAGATGTGTGCTAATTTGATAAATAATTAAAAAATATATTATTTTAGTATTTAATTTTTTTATCGGTGCTACTGTGGTGAAATTGCCTGCCAAAAGCAGCAACCTCAACCAGCGCAACAGCACCAACCAGAGTAATTACAGTTTGACGCGACAATGGTGAGTCAGACCCTATCTGTGAAGATTATAAAGTCTATACTAACGAATTTTGATTGTCAATAATTACCAGTTTTTTATTGTTTAACCCAGTTTCATTTGATGTTGATTTCGCTTCCTAGATATTTTCATTTGCTCTTCAGAAAAAGAATTTAAACCATTAAGTGGCCATGTATGATGTATCATTATTGTAAAAAATAAAAAGTGGCCGTGCATCATCAAAAGTTATGTGTCTTGTTTAAACTTTAAATAAACAAAGGGAAAGAAAGTGGTACATAATTGCTGCTGATCTTATCCTAGAAAAACAAATCGTCGTACAATTAAGTATCCAATGTTAAGACAAAACTTAAGAATCCATTGATGGGACAAAAGCAAAAGCAGATGCTAAGGTGACATATGTATGCATAAGCAGGCTGCCAAATAACTGAACCAAATATATATACTATTCCCTCCCTCTTGGCTAAAATAATTGGTCACATAATATATAACTTTTTAGAATACTTTTCTTCTTTAATAATTTTTATAATTTAATAATATTTCTTTATAACCCTATTAATTTATTTTTTAATGAAGGTTAATTTCGTAAACTAACTCACAATTCTTATAATTTAATTAATTTATTTTTTCCAAAGTGACATATATTATAGGAAGGAGAAAATAATATATGTAGATATGTATGCATAGGAAGACTCCCAACAGCAAACGAGGTACAGTTGAACAATCTAGATCATATGGCACGGAATGGAGTCGACCCTTTAGTTGTGGGGGGTGTGATAGGTGATGTTCTGAGCCCTTTTACAAGCTCAGTTTTTCTCACTGTTGTCATGAATAACAGAGAGATTATCAATGGCGGTGAATTCAAAACCTCTCATGTTGTTAACCGCCCAAGGGTTACTGTTGGTGGTCAAGATCTCAGAACTTTCTACACACTGGTAACATAAAAAAAACTAGTTCCAAAGTCTTGCATATATATGTACTACGACTAGGTTTTTATTATCAATGTTTTAAATTGTGTTTACAATCGTCATCGCAAAGACATTAAAAAACGTTACTCCGTTGGAAACTACAGACCGATACAGCCAGTTGTGGTTACGAAGGTCTAATAAACTGGTCTGTTTAAGACCATGGTTGTTATATTATACTCTTTCTCGTCTTATTTATAATAAAAATTTGTAGTTTTAAGTTTATTGAATAACTGATATATTTTGTCTATATTATAGACTAGATGCTTCAATTATTCAAAAAATCTAAAACTACAATTTTTTTCTTATAAATAATAACATATGCATGTTAATTTTTTGCATTCATTTTTATGGTTGAGTTTCAGGTTATGGTGGATGCAGATGCCCCAAGCCCTAGTAACCCTGTCTTGAAGGAATACCTGCACTGGTGAGTTTTCTTCCCTCTTTTAATGGTAGAAGCAAAGGTGAAATTCAAATATATATATATATATATATATATATATATATATATATATATATATATATATATTATATTTTGCTTGTGTTAAAATATTTGTTTTTGTAACCATTCTTCCCTCTTAAATGGAATTGCAGGATGGTGACGGATATTCCAGCGACCACAAGTGCAAGCTTTGGTATTGACAAATTAAATATTCCATTTCCATGCTTGTGTGTATGGGGCCATTTGGGGGGGGGGGGTATTGTTGTAGTTACTTGCTGCATTTTCACCTGCTTCATGCATCAATGAGAAGGGTTTATTATTATTATTATTATTATTATTATGAAGGAACTAATAAGGAAAGTATTATTATGAAGGAATGAAAAAGTATTTGTTAAACAGTCAATTAAGCTTATGCAACTCGATCAAAATGAGTTTATCGGTTTTCTTTAAGCATTTAGGCTGAATCCAAAACACAGAGTTTATCGGTTTAAACTATTTTCATACACATATAGTACAATTACTTATGAATTTAATGTACACACTGTCAGTGTAAATATATTTTACACATGTATCCAATGTGTTACCATGTCATTTAACGAGTACGACAAGTTACGAATTTAAACACATGATAAATATGTTAATATATCATTTAATGCATATGTAAAATATTTTTATAGCGATCTTTTTAGCAAATATTCCGGTAATTTTGTTGTTGATGTACATCTATCTATACAGTGACACTAGATCTGTGCAGGGAAAGAAGTTGTGGTCTATGAGAGCCCAAAGCCTTCAGCAGGAATTCATCGACTTGTAATGGTATTATTCAAGCAACTAGGCAGAGACACGGTGTTCGCCCCAGTATGGCGTCACAATTTCAACATGGAAAGCTTTGCAGAAATTAACAATCTGGTAACTGTTGCAGCAGTTTATTTCAACTGTCAAAGAGAGCGTGGTTGTGGTGGAAGGAGATGTTAGAAGAAGGAATCACTGAGATAAATCAAGAAATTGAGACATGAATTTTGATTTTAAGGAAGCTGAGGCTAATCTCTCGATTTTGATCTTCCGAGATTAAATTAATGTATGCATTGTTATTTCAATCTTTTATAAGTCTTGTTTACCGAATTCTCTCCTTAAAGAGTCGGACTTGAGGGTTGCTAGCTCAATGATAAGAGTTTAGTCTTGTATTCTTGAGGTGCTGGACTCAAATCCTCTTGAAAACCGTTGTAAAATGATCACTAGTGTCACTTTGATTAATAAAATATTTTCTTTAAGAGTTGAGTAGGTATAAGTTTTTTAAATAATCATATTCTATTTTGCAAAGACTAAGGTGGGTAGCTCCACAATGAGTGTCAAAGCTCTCCCTCAAGAGATTTAACATTGCCGCATGTGTAAGACTGGATTCGAACTCAGGACCAAAGTTAAGCTGGAAGAGACCCCTACCATCTCATCCAAGTGCTCCCGGGTATAATCATATTCTGTTTAGTGTTTACGATAACAGACCAAAAAAAATATGCAGTTTACGATTAAGATAAAATATAGGTTTAAATATATGTTTAGTCCTTGCAAATATACGTTTTATCCTGTTTAGTCCCTGTAAAAATAAAACTGTGTTTAGCCCTTGCAAATACAAGTTTGATCCAGTTTAGTCCCTGTAAAAATAAAACTTTGTTTGTGGTCTTATACGTTTTATCTAGTTTGATCCTTGTAATATGTAAAATATTTTATTTTAGTCCCTCCAATATGAGCAGAAAATGGACTAAAATCAAATATTTTACATATTATAAAAACCAAATTGGATAAAATATATATTTGCAATGACAAAAAATAAAGTTTTGTTTTTAAAGGGACTAAACTAAATATAAAATATATATTTAGGAGAACTAAACATATATTTAAGCCTAAAATATATATAACAAGAAAATGAATATGACTTGATGGATGAGGATGATTCCTGTCGCATTTTGCAGCCACGTGAGCTAGTTACCAAGAGATTCTTCATATATTCGAGGAAACAAATCTCCTTAAAGACATGATTACTTTTGGGTCAGAAAACAATTAAAATCAATTTTTTCTTCATCAAATATCGGTGGAAAAATATGTAAAAGAGGCAATGAGGGAACCATGAATAAGGAACTGTTACATTAAAATAGCGCACATGAAATTTTTAAAATAAGGAACCGTTAACGTATATTTTTTTGGTTTTTTATTAATTTTATTCTTTTCTTTTCTTGAGAGCCCCAATAGCAAGCTATTGCGATGGACTCTCCCCCTCAAAAATATAATTTAATATCGTGTGAGCTAATGACCCACATATCAGATATTAAACTGATAAGAATAGATACTACACTTGATCTTAGCCAAGGCCTTCAAAATGACGTACTCTAATGAGTTTGAATTCTCACAAGTAAGTGTGGGAGTTATAAGAGAGAGTGACACAAACAAAATGATTATGATATTTATTACATTTATTATTATATTTTTTGTGTTACTCTCTCATAACTTGTCCCACAATTACTTTTGAAGATTCAAACACTACTTGTTTTTCATACCTATATCTAATTTGGGTATTTGTGGATATTTATTGGTTCATATATGTGGTTTGACGTATAAATATATGTTTTTGTTTTAGAAAATAAAAATAAAAAATTACATTTTTCCAATGTTTTTTCCAATGATATTGATACTTTCTTTGTTCTCTCTTAAAAGTTTTAATGCTGCTACATTTACAAAACACTACCTTATCCAAATATTCTCGAATGATATTGATACTTTCTATGTTACATTATATTTTTTTTCTCTATTTTTTGTAATATAAATAATTTTTTCTAGTTTCTCTTACATAAATACTCTCTCTGTCTCAACTTAAGTGTCCTCTTTACAATTTTTTTGTCTCAAATTATCTGTCACTTTAAAATATCAATGCAACATTTATTATTTTTTTCAATAATTCCCTTTGGCTTAAATATATGTTAACTTTCCATCCAAAAAAATTGACGTGGCTAACGGAGATGACATCAGCATGACATCATCAAAGATTAACAGAGAAAGATTATCGTTTTTGAATCATGTCAATTTTTCTCTGTTAATTATTCCTTTTTTTTGGAACAGTCTGAAGCAGAACGGAATCATTTCAATCTTTCTCTGTTAATCATTGATGATGTCATGCTGACGTCATCTCCGTTAGCCACGTCAGTTTTTTTGGACGGAAAATTAACAGAGAGGATTAACTGTAAACACTTAATATTTGCAAGGGTCATTTTAAAACTTTTTTATAGTGGCCTAAATGGATTATGACCATATTTGCAGGGGTCTAACATATATTTAAGCATTTGTATTTTCAAGTTTTCCATTTCTCTCTCCTCATAATAATATAAGGTATTTTAGTCCTAACATATTTTTTGAGCATAAAAAGTAGCATATTTAATCATTTTTGAAAGACCCGCGCACAACTTTAAGTGAGAGTTAAATTGAGACGGAGGGAGTATCTAATTGATATCAAATTTTCCTTAATACTCTAATTAGTCTTACAAAAGTGAAAAGCGATAGGAGCTTTTTTCTAGCTCCGGTGCTGACTTTGATTTGACACAGAGGTATTGGTAGGTTTTGAAATAGAGGTATTTTTGGACTAGGAAGATAATTTGAAATGGAACAATAATGACAAATTAATTGTTCCAATCTATATCAAGGCAAAGGCGATAGGGAATGAACCGAATCATATGTGCATTCAGTGCATTCTTTTGAGTCCACACATTTGATTGAGCTTTGACTAAAGAATTGGGATGCTACTTAAAAGAAAAAGGTTATCCGTTGTTGAATTGAGTTTTTTTTTATTCACAACCGGAGAGAATAATCCTCGAGCTGGATAAGAGGACTTTAGCTAAGTCGGAGGATATCTGAATCATCTCATCGAAACACTCTTAGGTGCTATTAAATTGAGTTTAATCTAAAAAATAGTATTTGGATAGAATATTTTTAGAGGGTAATGTAATTTTTGGGGAGATTTCAAACATTTTAGTTCAAAATTTTGAACTAAAATATTTCAATTACTCTCAAAAATTACATTATCTCCTAAAAATACCCTATCCAAACACTTCCTAAAAGAATTCTAACTCAATCATTTTTACCATCGTATATATCTACAAGTTCTTCTTCATAGTTTTTTACATGCACTTTTCCATATATCTTTTCGTTCAAAGTTAGAAATGATAAATTTACCAAAAATATGTTGATAACTTTATTCTCACTTTCTACCTTGTACTACACTGCTATGTTGGTGTAAAACAATTTTACACAAACATCTAAAAAACTCGTCATATTATCACATCAGTCCATTTTTATAACTGCATTTTGAAAGTAACAACAAAATATATAAATCCATGAGACGTTTTTTTTTTGGTGAGAAGAGAGGGTAATAACACCCCCATAGAGCAGAAACAAACTACAAGATAGTTATTCCCACACTATCCTCAAGAATAATCGAGTGGATAGCGGGAGGGACAGAATCGTAAATGACAAAATTACAATTTAAAGACACACTGCTTTTCGCTAGAGCATCAACAGCTCTTTTATAGGTCCTTGGAATCTTTGACCATCTCACCATTAACTCCCCATTCACCATATTCTTGATGCTCTCAATTATATGAGAGAGAGAGAGAGAGAGAGAGAGAGAGTGGTTGGTATTTGTAGCCTCTTCAATGAGATCCAGGGCAGCTTGACAATCACTCTCAACCACAAATTTAGAAATGCCTTTCTCAATTACCAACCTGCAGCCGTGGAGAATTGCCCTTAATTCAGCCTCAAGAGCAGCACACGGATCAAGCTTCATGACAAAACCAAAGAGAAATCTTCCAAGGTGATCTCTGATTACACCACCGCAGTCAGCCGTGTTACCACCATCCATCATTGATGCATCAACACACACACAAACGAAGTCCAACGGAGGAGGTAGCCAAGAGCAAGGTGCAACACGATCTCTGCTTCTGGCCAGAGGATCCAGGCTACACAACGTCAGGTGACTTTGAATTATCGATTGAATCTGGGTTTGAGCTCTGAACATCAAATCCTTGAAAGAAATACTCTTGTTCGCAAAAACAAAATCATTCTGCGTCCTCCAAATATTCTCAGCAAGAACACCGAAGATAAGCACCCAATTCTGATTATGCATGTGTTGATTCCTTCTTAAATTGAACTCGAGCCACATGAACCAATCTCTGATTTGAAAAGATTCACTGTGAACAGGAATCTGCAGAGAGTTCCAAAGGATGTTGATTCGGTTGCAATTTCTAAACGTGTGAAGCATTGATTCTTCATATCCACCACAAATTGGACACAAATTGGAATCCGTAAGGTGACGTCTAGCTCTTTCAGAGTTCGTGAGCAGGGATCCGTGAAGGGCTTTCCACAAGAAGACTCTGATACGCTCAGGACCTGGCCATATCCAAGCCAGCTCAAAATTACGAGAAACAGATTAAATAGCCCTTTTTTGCTGCATTATTCCATTTCTTAAATCGCTCCAAACTTCACTTCTAGCCTCAGGATTTCATCATTATGCATTATAAACTCAAATTCACTTGTTTTACTCAATACTTGTCCTGAAAATAAAAATAAAACAAAAGGTAGTAAAATAGCTGTAGAATAAAACAAAAATATACTTCGGCATCAACAATATACTGTTGGAATAATCGACCGGTAGAAATAAGAGTATTTGCTTGAGAGATATGTTGTTGTATTCTATATGCATAATATTCTCTCATCATAACATTTTTTTCTCTTGCCTGTTTTCTTTTCATCAATTTCATGGTATGGGATTTCTAGGTGTAATCTATCATCACTACATGAAAATAATAATGGATATTGCATTGACAGTAAAGAATAATGAAATAGTTTTAGTCTTTGGAGGCCATCTATTCGATGCTCTATTATTATATCTCTTTTTCCATTAGTTTCCCCGAGATCTACAACAATCAAAGCAACAATTTCACTTGAGGTGATTGGCGTGACTCAACTACTCTCGTGCCAATTAACTTGATGTGCACTTTTTCAGCGTTTGGCACTATAGTACATGCTCTATGCTTTTGCGCACCTTGCACCGGTCTTCCAAACTTGCCTTGGAAACTTGCCACGAACGTACCACCCCTCGAATTCTCTTGACTTGTACCAACCTTCAAATTCTGCCTTAAAGACTTGCTGACGTGTCCATGTCATTTCTTGCGGTAAAAAAGTAGTCATCGCTAGTCACTTCAATGGCTGACACGACACTCCACATTTTCAGCATCATTTCCAAGAATTGCGTAAACCAACTTAGATGCCATCAATTCATCGCTCGCGGCTAAAAACTTTTAACTTTATAAATAGCTAATTCTTTTAACAAATGACGCACTTTCTTCTTGATTTTTTTGTACGTCCATTACTTAAAAGAATTTCTGCACTTAAAACTCTGTCTTTAACTTTGTTCAGATGGTCTCCTCCTCAAACACCCAAAACCTCAAGAATTAATTCCTTTGTTGTCACAGAGCCACTAGCTGACAACTTTTCTCAAGGCTCTCAAGAACTTTTGTTGGTGATGAGATCACTCATGCTTTCTTGGGTTCTCACATTTCTTACACAGATAATCTAGAACGCCACTTGTTTTCTCTGAAAATGGCTCACTCATTCTTGGGGCCAAGGAAGAACTTGACCAATTTCCTCTTAATCTGAAAATGGTCTTTAAAGGCAATCCTTCCACTTTGAATAGCATTTTCTGCAACGGGCTGAAACGCATGACCAAAGCAAAGGGAAGCCGGTGGAAACAGCAAGGCATCTATCATCTCATCCACTTCAAAGAGAACATGTCGAAATGTGTACGCAAAAATAAGTTTTCAAATTTGTTTCTCAAAAACTAGTCCAAACATAGTGTTTTAGAAAAGAGTTTTTTAAAAAAATAGATTAAGAAAGGCTCTATGAACAAGCTTTTTGAGAAAACTAGTTTTCAAAATAGGATATGAAGAAAGACTCAAAGAGCCAAGCTTCGGTATTTTGCCTCTACACTGAATTGTGCCACCAATGTTTGTTTCTTGGACCACCATCAAATAAGATTTGAACCTAGATAGATGCAAGCACCAAATGTGGACCTATGGTCATCAATTTCACGAGCCTAAACCCAAATCCAGTGTAACCCTGAGAGTCCTCTTAACGGCAGTCCAGTGAGTCTCAAGTGGATGAGAGAGAAATTGACAGGCCTTATTGTTGTGGCATAATGCAATATTTGGACAGTTTTAGCTTGGTTGGCAAAGGAGTAGAAATACCCTTGGCAGATTCCATGCCTGCTCTTTGTAGTAGCTCACACAGATATTTGGTTTGAGTTAGAACCATAGATCCATTTGCAGTGGACTTAACCGCAATCCCAAGAAAGTAGTCAAGAGAACCAAATTGCTTACGAGCAAAGACAGTGGTGAGCTTATCGATAACAGCTTGAACAACACTTGTAGATGATCCTGCGATGATTATATCATCAACATATATTAAAGTGTAGATGTCCCAGCCATCTAAGTTTTTAAATTTGTTTCTCAAAAACCTAATCCAAACAGTGTTTTTAAAATAAATGTTTTTAAAAAAATAGATTGGAAAAGGCTCTAGAACAAGGTTTTTGAGAAAACTAGTTTTCAAAATAGGATGTGAAGAAAGATTCATTAAGTCTTGTTAAATTATGCACAATTAGTAATTAGTAATTGAAATAGGTGGCAAAACTTCTTATCATACATTAAGTCTTGTTAAATTATGCACAATTAGTAATTAGTAATTGAAGCACATTTCATAGCTATCTTATGCATTCATCCAGTATATGTATAATAACTCAGGAATCATACGACATGTAAATGCATATCTAATTCTTATTTTAGAAAAATCATAGGACAAAACATTGAACCAAAAAAGTTGAGCCGGGTTCGGCAAACGTGATCATTACCGTGCAACTTACGGATGAATAGCATTTGGTGCACGCCTTGAGCTACTTAGACCATAAGCAAGTAGCGCCTACAAAGTTATGTAGCACATATTAGTTTGTCTTTTACATTAAGGCTATGTTTGGAAATCAAATGGGTAGTGGAATGGAATGGAATGGAATGGAATGGAATGGTAGAATGGGGAAGTTATCTCATGTCCTAGTGTTCAATTATTATAAGAACGAAAGTTGCGGAAGCGATTTACAAATTGTAACAATTATAAGTCGTACAATCGAAGATACAAATTTTGACCATAGAAAATACCATAAACATTTTAAACCAAAGCTTCAACATCTCCTTTCGGTTGTGCCGTAGCCGTGCCTCATCATCTTTGCTTGTTCTCTGTAAAAACCACAAAACATGAAGGGTGAGATAACATTATCTCAGTGAGTCCTATCGAGACCCCTTACTAACTCTCTCGGTTCATTATGCCTCTTTTTAACTCATAGCCCTAATAAGCGACAACGTGAAAACCTCTTTTACATTGCTTATCATATCACCGTTCATTAAAAAAGTCCCGGTGAACCCATTCCACTGACCATTTTCTATCAGGGATCCCTCGTGGTGTAACACCCTAATATTTCTATCAAATAGAAATGCTAAGATGCACGAAATGACATACATCAGAGTAATATTTCCTGTTTAGATATTAAACACAACTAAAATTTTCTCGATGATTAACATCAACAGTCTTGCATTCCATAATTTAATTAAAAACCATATAGGTCCCATGTCTTTCAATATCTTTATAACCTAGTGTTCAATACCATCACAAGAAAAAGCGGAAACGATTACACTACTTAAAGCAAATTCAAGTCATACTATCGAGTTACAAAGACAACAAGGGAATTCAATATCCAAGATAAAAGAACCAAGTCTTCTAACTTCTCCTCTAGCACATCACCTACTCGTGCCCCGTCGCTTTCATCTTTCCCTGTTTCTATGTAAAACAACAACATATAATGGGTGAGATAAACATTATCTCAGTGAGTCCTACCATAACCCCTCACAATAACTCTCGGTCCTTTTGTTCCTTTTCATTTAATCGTAGTCCATAAAGGGCCTACGTGCATATATCTTTTCCTTTCATGCCATAGTACATCTCCGATAAAAGCTCTGCCTTTACCTTCGAACCTCTCCACTAGCTTATACTAGCTTCAAACATCTGAAGCCTAGGTTTTGGGGCTCATGACTTCCCCTCCCCTAGTATACTAATCTACTGGGTCGTCACTCATCCTTTTGATATAATTTATATATCCACCCGCATTGGGCCGTCTCCTGTACTCAATATAATTTATATATTTAAACCTTAACAATCTTTGATGAAAACGTTTATTCATCCATTTTTATTACCTGTCATTCATGTTAATACATAAACATAAACCTGACCGAACATATAGTTCCATAACTTTAAACCTAGCCCATGTCCACTCACGTGTACTATCTTTCGGTTTTCGAAACATTTATAGGTTTGAGAGAAATTTTCAAAACCATCTTTGATCATGTCAAAAACAATGTCTTAAAAGTGAAAAATCATCACAAAGGGTTGGAAATGAGATTAGAAGAGGTTTGGAATCAAAAGGAGCGACGAAACGATAATTCGGTGTCCGCTAACAGAAGCTCACGCACGGTCCGTGTGCCCTAGGCGCACGACCCGCGCGTACTGAACATTCCTTTCTGCGCGTGCTGAACATTCCTTTTTAAAAACATTTGCGAACCTGGCGCACGATTCGTGCGCTTTTGTCAGTACACCCTTTCATTCCGTTTTTCTCGTTTTCGCAACTCCGTTCGAGTCCAATCCATATTGCGATCAAAATCCAACGAAAACACAGACAATACCAGGCAATATTCCAATCAATTCAGTCCATATAACAATTCACATATTGACACATATTTTGATAATTAAACCGTAAAGCGTATTTTTCCGAAAACGATTTTCGACTCTTAAAACTTTTGAAAAGAAGTACACCTCAAAACCGGTCACATGACAATCATTTCAGAAATATAGAAACGATCCTAAGCGTGAATAGAACTCACCGTTTCGACGAACTCGGGAGAAATCACGTCCTCACACGAAACGACCGAACCGTAACCTCTCGAACGATCCCCGTAATCACGAACTCGCACCGAACGGGTCTAGACTTCGAAACCGAACTTCCCACACTTCAAATTCGAAACTCAACAGTTCCTATTCTGAACCTAAGCTCATTGGCTACTGAATTTCTTCTCCTTCTACTCAAATCAACCATGCATCACTAGTTATACCCCAAGCTAGCTCCCATTTGGCCAAGCAATGCCTCAAAGTGCTCAGAGCTCCATTTCTTCCCTTTGAGCTTCCAAAATTCGAAAATGATAGATGGACAAAGAGGTTGAATGAGATGATGAAATTAGTATCAAATAAAAGAGAAAAGAAAATGGGGAAGATTGGTACCAATTTTGCTTGCATGCACCAAGGTTTGAAGGAGAATCTCTCTTCTCCCTTTCGCCCTCCTCTCTCCCTTACTCTATTCTGAAATTCTGGAATTCTGTTTTGCTGAAAGTGAGGCTTGGTCAGCTTGGCAAGGCTTTAAGTGGATGGGAAATGACCAAAATGCCCTCCACTTAGCCCTTCACCTTAATCTACTCTTAAATAACCACTAACTCATAATTAGTTTCTAAAAATTGTGATTGTGATCTTATGGAGTTAAGGAGTATGTTTTGGTGTTGAGTAATTTGGGTTAGGGTTCGAAATATATGTAAATGACCAAAATACCCTTGGTCCCCTAATCCTCACATAATTTTATTTCTACCTCAAAACGACCACGTAATTCATACTATTAGCAACTAAATGTGGCTTTCACGCTTTTAACATATCCATGACTTGAATTATTATTTTATCGAATAACAATTCGCTAGTTAATTTCCCAAAACGAAATTAACAGAAATTAGGAATGTTACACATGGGGCCTAGGTTCATAGGGCTCATGACTTCCCCTCCCCTAGTACGCTAACCTCGATAGGGTCGTCACCCTAGACCTCGATTATATAATTTATATATAATTGCACCTACATTGGGCCGTCTCTTTTACTTGACATAGACTTAACATAACCTCAACCACAACCTCAAGGAACATATATTTCATTTTATTATTTCGTGACATTACCTCACTCGTGGTTACTAACATTCATTAACATAACTTAGGGAGCATCACAATCCAGTCCAAGCATCATTATTTCACTGACAATCAACATAATCATTTCAATTACAATCAATATCATAACATCGTTATCTTAACTTTCCTTGACCTCATTGGGACATAAAGTCCATTTACTTATTCATAACATTAACCTCATCTTCATAGTCATTAACATTCATTAACATAAAACCTTCGCATCACATCAATAAAACATAACATAATCACAATCAACATCAATACATAACTTAGAATTGTTCACCTCATATCATTCATCATTACATAGGGTTGGAGAATGGATTAGAATGGATTTGGAACCAGTTGGAATAGCCTAGGACATGGTTTGAAATCGGATACCCGGAGGGGACGCACGGTCCGTGCGCTAAGGCGCACGACCCGTGCGAATTTTTAAAAATTTTATTGCCCAGGGGCACACGGTCCGTGCGTGACCATCAGTTTCTCAAAAATACATTTTCGTGTAACTTTGGCTATTCCGTTCGTTCCAAACATCCGTTCCGATCGATTCCCAAACATAACATCACATCAATTCAGAGCAATAACCACTACAAACATCATCAAACATAGCATCAAATCATCCAATCTCAATCATTCAAACATTTATAACAAAATACATTTTCACAATTACAGTTTTCGCAAAACAACGGCTTTCAATGAAATCTTAACGAAACGAAACACCAAAACATATTTTCAGTCACATGCAAGGTTGACACAAATAAAATGAAAACCCTAAGCGAGTATAGAACTCACCCGGAGCGGCGAACAACTCGAATAAAGGAAGACCCGATCAAACTTTCTCCGAACAGAACTATTTCTGGACAACATCAGGGAGCAGTTTTGGAATAAGCACAACTTATTCAATTTCTAATCAAAACCATTCAATCCAGGGCCTAATGTTTAGATAATTTTGTCTATATTCTGAGGATTCAGATTTCGTGTTTATACAACGGGTATCTGGGGAGTTACAGCGAAAACACTGAAAATAGGTCAACACTGTAACTGATTCATAAACCTAACTTGTGGACATGATATCTTCCTCAATACATAACGAAATCAGGTGATTCTTGTGTCTATTTTGAAGGGTTTCGTGTGTAGTTTCTAAATCATCAAAAATGAGCTTAATCAGAGTTCTGTACAGTGAGTTATAAAGGAAATCCCATGGGCTGTCCCAAAACCGTTTTCTATAGAACTTGCTGTGAGTTGATTTCTTCAACTCCACCACCAAGTATCACGAACTCAAGCTACCCAATGGCCTAGAACTCAACCCAGCAACTGAAACCCACTCCAAAACGAATTCCAACCTTTCCTAACACTTCTAAACTCTTCAGATGCGAATGTGGTTCTCAAAATACATCAATGTTGCTCCAAACTCAACATGCAAGGCTTGGAGCTTCCAATTTTGGTGGTTTGAGCTTGAAGATTTGAAAATGGTAAAATGAGATTGGTGGAGAAGTAGATGATGATTCTGGTGTCATTAGCTAGAGAATGAGGAGATGATTATAATGGTGTGAAAAGGAAGGACATGTATTCAGAATTTTGGCTCCCTCCCTTTCTCCTCTCTTCCTACGCCCTCTCCCTCTCTCAAGCTCCATTTCTTTCTTTTCTCCATTCTGTTTCAGCAACTAGGAGTGTGGGAGTGAGTAAGTGGATTCACTTTCAGCTAGATGGTCACTTAACCAAGGCAAAAGACCACAATACCCTTTGTGATCAACATGTCCCTTCGTCGCCTAAAAAGGGTGCCAATCAGTGAACCAAAATAGACATTAAACAAGTTATACTACAAAAGGGATAAAATAGACTTTTCAGCTTAAAATAGAAGCCCAAAATTGACATTACCATTACACGAAATCAGGTCAAAAGCATTAAAGAATCTTTCCCTTTCCCAGAAATGAAAATAGTGACAACACAACAATAGAGTACGACAGCATGTACAAACCTGTTTTTTTCCAAAATGAAGTGTCGTCTTCTTCCATCGCCAATCAGCAGCTTCTTCCTGCACCCTCTTCCGTCGTCTTCTTCCTGCACCCTCTTCCTTCGTCAATCAACGAAAACAGCTACTGAAATCCCTTCTAATCTACTCCAATCCACAAGGTAGGTTCTGTTTTACTCCAAGCTAGCGCTAACTTTGACATGCAAGCTTCCAAAATTCTCAAAACTCCATTTTCTCACTTTGAGCTTTGAAATTTCAGCAATGGTGAAATGGGATGGATGAAGATATGGGTGGTGTTTTAGGTATCAGTGGGAAGAGGGTTAAAAACTGAATCTACTGGTGAAAGAAAATGCAACATGCATCAAGTTTTGGTGGATCCCTCGCCTATTCTTCTGCCTCTCCCTTTCGCAAGTTCCCTCCCTCTCTCTCTCAATTCTATTTCTGATTCTTGATTTCTGAATTTGAGAAATGAGAGTCATGTTTTCTGTTTTTGTCAGCTGGTGGTAAGTTAAGTGATGGGAAATGACCATTCTTCCACCATTCTTCCCCTCTCCTTAATTTCCCATTTAACTAGCTCTAACTCAACTATTTCCTCATAACCAACTTACTTAGAACAATGTATTAATCATGCACACACAATTAAATGATTTATTTCAAACATTTCTTCATAAATCAATAGTGACTTGTTGCTAATTTAATTAAATCGAATTAGCTAATTAGGGGATGTTACATGAGGCATTGCCAATCATTTTTCATTACCCTAACGATTTTTATTGCGTGTGTTGGGTTCCCTCATGATGTGATGTGATTGGTTTGTTACCCAATCATCGCCGCGTGGGGCATCCATATGCATTCACATGAATATGTGGGTGCACACGTCGCCTTAACGCAGCCCCTATGAGTTCCAGCCTTGAATTGCATTCATATGCGCTACTTGGTCTCGGGCAAAACATGTTGCGGTTTGTTGCTTTCAAAGGGTGACTTTTGAAGTTTGACATGCTTAGCGGGCTCCATCGGAATATTCCATATCCTTGCTATGCCTTTGGCATTGGGGGTATGGTTTGTTCGTTGATGTTTAGTCTTAGCAATCGCGTGGGCGTGTGAGTGGTACTCGGTCGGATAAACTGTTTGGAGTACCCCATGGTGAGGCACTCTGTTGGATAAACTGTTTGGAAATCAACTCTTCCAATTGGGTTTTCAACTCTTTCAATTCTAACAGAGACATTCTATACGGAGCTATAGAAATTGGCCCAGTGCCTGGAACCAACTCTATAGAGAACTCCACCTCACGATCCGGAGGTAATGAAGAAACTTCATCGGGAAACACATCAAGGAATTCATTAACAACTTGTACAGAAGATAGATCTAAACATGTCTCCACCGATGCAGACAACATCATGACATAAGCTTCCGCACCTTGGAATAGACACTGGCTTGCGGAAGTGAATGAGATAACGGCTTCAGAATTGGTCGGTTGTAGCTCCACTGTCTCGGAGGCGAAACCGATAGTCCTTTCAAAACAATCAATAGTTACATGATTGGCAGTCATCCAACTCATACCTAGGACAATGTCCATACCCTTCATTGGCAAACAAATGAAGTCTACCACAAAATTCCTGTCTCCGATGGATAGAAGACAGTTTTCACATAAGGCTTGGGTCTGAATACTACCCTCGGCAGCAGTTTTAATAGAGATTGGTTGGGGCAACGGAGTCAAAGCCAATCCCAACCGATCGACACAAACTTAAGACATAAAACAATGAGTTGCACCTGAATCATATAAAATACTAACGGAGTTATAAAAAAGAGATCCCATACCCCTTAGTAGATTATCTGCTAGTGTGACTTTCTAGGCATCCAAAGTGTAGACTCTTCCATGAGTAGTAGTAGTAGTAGCAGGGCTATCTTCCTGGTTTTTCTTCTTCGATGGGCAATTACTAGCATAATGGCCCTCTTTCTTACAGTAGTAGCACTGGTTCGATCCCATCTGACACTTACCCTGGTGGTACCTTCCACAGTTGGAACATGAACTGAACTTTGGGGAGTTAGGCGACTGAACTTGCTTCCCCTTGTTGGAGTTGTACCTAGGACCCATCTGACTGTTGGTCGATCCAACATTCTTCTTATTCTGATTAAATACTTTTCTGCTTGCATACAATCTCTTCAAATCACTTTCAGCTATATGAGCTTGTTGAATCATGGCTGTGTAGTTGGTATATGCAAAAGAACTTAGGCTTTGAGAAATATCTTCCCCCAACCCATACTTGTACCTGTCAGTCTTCCACCTGTCATTGGGAGCACACCCAGCCAAACCGAAAAATTGGCACAGTTCCTCAAATTTGGCCGTGTACTGGCCCACAGTCAATCCTCCTTGAGTAAGAGCTAAGAATTCATTCTCCTTGTCAAACCGCATAGCAGTCGGAAAGAACTGCTCCAAAAATGTCTGCATCAAATTCTCCCAAGTCTGGGGAGTACCCATAGTTGCCATCATGGCCTTAGCATTAGTCAACCAGTTGTTGGCTTCTCCCTTCAGCATATGTGATGCCAATCTCAGCTTATCCTCATCAGTAACTTGCATTGTGAGGAAGATCTTCCCAATATCATCCAGCCAATGCTGGACTTCCATCACATCAGGTCCTCCTCTGAACTCGAAGGGTTTCATCTTCAAGAATTCAGAGTAAACCTGCCTTGGATTCACTTGCGGCTCAGGAGCTTGTTGGGGCTGAGCATGAGCATTTTGTTGCATTAGCAGCATGTCTTCCAGCATCTTTTGCTGCCTTTCCATCATGTTCTGCATCCAAGCGGAATGTGGATCAATTGGTGGGGTGTTCCTCGATCCCCCTGTCATAATTCTGCAAACGATACACCAAGTATTAAGTTGATCAGTCTCAATGTCTCTTAGCATCATAAGAAGCAAAACAGCAGAATTGCTCGAGGGACAAAACCACCCTAACTATCTAAGCCCGACTAGGTCGAACTGATCTGATACCATAATGTAACACCCCGATGATTTCTAACATGTAGAATTATCGAAATGTACTAAATGGCATACATCAGAGTAATTTCCTGTTAAAGAATATTGAATATAAACTAAAAATTTCGATACTTAATATCAAATGGTTCTCAGAACCTTAATAACTTCTTGAAAATGCTTAAGTTTCATATCTTAAGGCTTATACAATCCTAGTGTTCAATACTCAAAACATAAAGTAGCGGAAACGATTTTACAACTTATACAGTGAAAGTCATACAATCGGTAAAATAACTAGAAAAGCACACAGGCCTAAACAGGAAATCAAGTCTCCAATGACTCCATGAGTCGCACCGGCTAACCGTGCTTCGTCGCATTTGCTTTCCCCTGCTTCTCTGTAAAAACCACAATATATAAAGGGTGAGATAAACATTATCTCAGTGAGTCCTATCGAGACCCCTTACTGACTATAGCGGTTCATTAACTTTAACTTTGAACTCATGGCCCTAATAAGCGACCACAATTCATGTCTTATCTTTTCTTAAACTTAGCACAACACCTCAAGCCTACCTTAGCATGGTTATTTCTTCGGCTTTTGGTGAACCCATCTCGCTAATCACTAGTGGGCTAAACATGTGGGCCTAAGATTTAGGGCTCATGACTTCCCCTCCCCTAGTGTACTAATCTTTGAGGGTCGTCACCCTCGATATCCTTATTTTATTATATGTATACCATCTACCTTTCTTTTTGAGAAAGTGAACTTCCTTTTCTTCCGGAAAGTGGATTAACTTGAGTTTTCTTGACTTGACTTACATGACCTGAACTTACATGACTCTTTTAGACTTTTAGACTTTTAGCCTTTTATCTTGACTTGACGTGTGTACACTCGTGTTTACTAATGTACGGTTTTTCTTAACTTTTATAACTTGAGAGTTTTACCTCTAACCTACTTAATTTCATATCATCAATGTGTTTCCATCATTGGGAAACCTTGGGGAATCAATTGGAAAGGAATTGGAATCATTTGGAAAGGACAAAGGGGTACTTTGAAATAGGGTAACAAAAGGATCCGCACGGTCCGTGCTCCAGAGGCGCACGACCCGTGCGTATCAATAAAACTCAGTTTGAAAAAGTTACAGGGCGCACGGTCCATGCCACCATGACGCACGACCCGTGCCATGTCAAAAATTCATTTTTAGGCCAGCTGCGAACAAGGAGCACGATTCGCGCGTCCTTGACAGACGCAAAAATCTCAGTTTCGTGTAACTTCTCCATCCCGTTTCGATCCCAATTTCCTTCCGATCGATATCCTAACATAACAGCAATCATTCCAGTCCAGATAACAATCACACAACACATATAATCATATCATCAATCAACAATTCAATAAATTCGATCGATTGTAAAATAACGAATTCAAAAAAAAGAAGGCTTAAAGGTCATTTTGGCTCCTGCAAAATACACATTAATCCATTTTGGCCCCTACAAAATAAAAAACTTTAAAGAAGCCCCTGTAAATTAGTTATTTGTTCTGTTAGGCTCTCGCTGTTAGTTTCCCCCTAACGCTGTTAGTGGTAGCCTACGTGGACTTCTGACTTGGCATCTACTCTGAACACGTGTGTAACCACGTATAACTAGGTTTCTTCTTCTCTCTCTCTCTCTCTCTCTGAAATGGCAGGAAGCAACGCATCTTCAAACGCAACTTCAAGGCATGGAGAACTACCTGTTTGTGGATGTGGAGACCCTATGCGACTATGGATCTCAAATACAGCTGAAAACCCAAGAAGGAAATTCTGGAAGTGTGTTAATTGGGGGGTAATTACGATTTAGGGTTCTTTCTTTTCTTCCCTTTTATTTGATTTTGTTTTCTTTTTTGTTAATTCTAATCATAAATTTATTCTGGGGATTGTTTACAGAGGAAAACAACAAGCTGCAAGTTGTTTGTTTGGGATGATGAGCTTGATTGTTCAAAGACTTCTCAATGCAAATGTTGTGATGTATTCAAGGATTGGGAGTCAAGGGAAATTACTAAACTGAAGCTCAAGTTGTTAAATTAGAAGAAAAAGATGAAGTGGATGTAAGGAATTCTCATATTGGTCATTTTGTAAAAACATAATTCAGTGTTTCTCGGTTCATAAAACGAGGGTACTCAGTTTTTAAAACATCCCTAAGCGAGTTATAAAACTCACCTTATCGTGATGAAAATCACGAACCAACTCGAAGACAAAGCTCACAAAAAACCGAAATCACACGAATGATCCTCGAAATGCTCTCTACTTCGAACTTGAACTAACCCCCAACGAAAACAACTACTGAAATCCCTTCTAATCTACTCCAATCCATAAGGTAGGTTCTGTTTTACTCCAAGCTAGCCCTAACTTTGACATGCAAGCTTCCAAAATTCCCAAAACTCCATTTTCTCACTTTGAGCTTTGAAATTTCAGCAATGGTGAAATGAGAGGGGTGAAGATATGGGTGGTGTTTTAGGTATCAGTGGGAAGAGGGTTAAAAACTGAATCTAATGGTGAAAGAAAATGCAACATGAATCAAGTTTTGGTGGATTCCTCTCCTATTCTTCTCCCTCTCCCTTTCGCAAGTTCCCTCCCTCTCTCAATTCTATTTCTGATTCTTGATTTTTGAATTTGAGAAATGAGAGTCATGTTTTCTGTTTTGGTCAGCTGGTGGTAAGTTAAGTGATGGGAAATGACCATTCTGCCCTCTCCTTAATTTCCCATTTAACTAGCTCTAACTCAACTATTTCCTCATAACCAACTTACTTAGAACAATGTATTAATCATGCACACACACAATTAAATGATTTATTTCAAACATTTCTTCATAAATCAATTGTGACTTATTGCTAATTTAATTAAATCGAATTGGCTAGTTAGGGGATGTTACATGAGGCATTGCCAATCATTTTTCATTGCCCCGACGATTTTTATTGCGTGTGTTGGGTTCCCTCATGATGTGATGTGATTGGTTTGTTACCCAAACATCGCGGCGTGGGGCATCCATATGCATTCACATGTATATGTGGGTGCACACGTTGCCTTAACGCAGCCCCTGTGAGTTCCAGCCTTGAATTGCATTCATATGTGCTACTTGGTCTCGGGCAAAACATGTTGCGGTTTGTTGCTTTCAAAGGGTGGCTTTTGAAGTTTGTCATGCTTAACGGCGCGGACAAGGCTCCATCGGATTATTCCATATCCTTGCTATGCCTTTGGCAGTGGGGGTATGGTTTGTTCGTTGTTGTTTAGTCTTAGAAATTGCGTGGGGGTGGGAGTGGTATTTGGGATGTTTGTGCTGGCTGGCTCCATGCTCGTGCATCGAACGGTTTGCACGCAACCCTCTCAAGTACTCACCTTATGCCTTGTGCTTTGGTGTTTGTTTTGGTTCCTGTGTTGGCTACCTATTGAAGGCACCTATTGAAGGCACTTGTTTGGCTTGCTGAACTCATCCCATCTCGGTCTCTTCGGTGGGGTCGTGGAGGGCTTGGGCTTTTTGAGAAATTATGTTTACAAAATGGGATATGAAGAAAATTCAAAGACATGTCCAAAAAAGTATGCAAAAATAAGTTTTCAAATTTGTTTCTCAAAAACCTAGTCTAGACAGTGTTTTCTTAATAAGAGTTTTCAAAGGAAAAAGTCTCTATGAACAAGGTTTTTGTGACAAATATGTTTTCAAAATAGGATATGAAAAAGATTCAAAGATATATGTCCAAAAGAGTATGCAAAAATAAGTTATCAAATTTATTTCTCAAAAACCTAGTTTAAACATAGTGTTTTCGAAGTAAGAGTTTTCAAAAAAATAGATTGAAAAAGGCTCTACAAACAAGGTTTTAGGGAAAACATGTTTTCAAAATAGGATACCAAAAAAATTTCAAAGACATGTCCGAAAAAGTATGCGAAAACAAGTTTTCAAATTTATTTCTCAAAAACCTAGTATAGACACGGTGTTTTCTAAAACATAGTGTTTTTTCAAGGATTTTGAGAAAGAAAGTATGCAAAATTAAATTTTCAAGAATATTTCTCAAAAACCTAGCCTAGACATAGTGCTTTCGAAAAAGGGTTTTAAAAAATACAAAAAAGGTCTATGAACAAGGTTTTTGAGAAAATATGTTTTCAAAATAGGATATAAAAAAGGTTTCAAAGACATGTCCAAAAAGGTATACAAAAATAAGTTTCCAAATTGATTTTTCCAAAATCCACTCTCGGCATAGAGTTTTCGAAAGAAGGGTTTTCAAAAATAAATAAAAATTGAAAAAGAATCTATGGACAAGATTTTTGAGAAAATACGTTTTCAAAAAGAGTATGAAAACAAATAAGTTTTCAAATTTCTTTCTCAAAAACATATATAGATTGAATAAAGCTCAATGAGCAAGCTTTTTGAGAAAATATGCTTTCAAAATAGGATATGAAGAAAATTCAAAGACATGTCCAAAAAAGTATGAAAAAATAAGTTTTCAAATTTGTTCCTCAAAAACCTAGTCTAGACAAAGTGTTTTCTTAATAAGAGTTTTCAAATGAAAAGGCTCTATGAACATGGTTTTTGTGACAAATATGTTTTCAAAATAGGATATGAAAAAATTTCAAAGACATGTGTCCAAAAGAGTATGCAAAAAAAAGTTTTCAAATTTATTTCTCAAAAACCTAGTTTAAACATAGTGTTTTCAAAGTAAGAGTTTTCAAAAAAATAGATTGAAAAAGGCTCTACGAACAAGGTTTTAGAGAAAACATGTTTTCAAAATAGGATACCAAAAAAATTTCAAAGACATGTCCGAAAAATTTAGTGTTTTCAAAATATATTTTTTTACACAGTAGAGAGAAGTGACAACGAAACAGCAATTGGAAAAACATGAAGTTCAAAAAGACCAAATAAAAGAAAATAGTAGAAGACTTCAATTAAGACAAGAACTTAAAACAAAATTTGTCTGTGCATCTAAAGCGCTACCAATAATAATGTCCTTGTTATCTAGAAGAAGAATAAAGCAGTACCTTAACATAGTGAGGGATGGGACAGAAAACAGATTCTGGAATTGGATGTAACTTTACGCTCTACTGTAGAATTCAAGTTGATTAATGTCTTCGTATTCGTGCCTTCAAGAATTAAAGCTATCGATGTCCGACAATTTATCACACCTGCGTAAGTGTATTGAGTAAAGCAATTCATCATATACCTTCTAGGCCAACCTCCAAACCCATTGTACTCTATATGATATAAACACAAACATACCTAATCTTCATTAGTACAGATATAGTGATCCGGTGTTGAATTCCTCTTCTTGAGTCTTCCTTGTCTGTAAAAATAAAGATGGGTAAGCTTGACAAATTGTTGAGAAATTAACAGAGTATTATTATTGTTAAAATTCAATTTAATGATTGATAACAAGAAAGGGAATGCAGTCACTGAATGTATAAAACAAGATAAGATATGAAAAAAGTTTCAAAGACAGTCCAAAAAAATATGCAAAATAAGTTTCCAAATTGACTTCTCCAAAATCTAGTCTCGCCAAAAAGTTTTCAAGATAAGAGTTTTCAAAAATAAAAATGATTGATAAAGAATCTATGAACGAGGTTTTTTAGAAAATTTGTATTCAAAATAGGATATGAAAAACATATTTGTTTTAAAATTTATTTCCCAAAAACCTAGTCTAGACATAGTGTTTTCAAAAAGGGCTTTCAAAAATATAGATTGAAAAAGGCTTTTTGAGAAATAAAGTTTTCAAAAAATGATGTAAATTTTTTTTCAAGGACATGTCGAAAAGAGTATGCAAAAATAGGTTTTCAAATTCGTTTCTCAAAAACCTAGTCTAGACATAGTGTTTTCGAAATAAGAGTTTTCAAATGAAAAAGGCTCCATAACAAGGTTTTTCTGAATATATGATTTCAAAATAGGATATGAAAACAGTTTCAATGACATATCCAAGAAAGAGCATATGAAGAAAGAGTTTTCAAAAAAAAAAGATTGAAAAAGGCTCTATGAAAAAGGTTTTGGAGAAAATAAGTTTTCGAAAGAGCATATGAAGAAAGTTTCAATGACACGTCCAAAAAAGTATACAAATAAGTTTTCAAATTTATTTCTCAAAAATCTAGTCTAGGCATAGAATTTTCAAAATAAGAGTTTTCACAAATAAAAAAGTGAAAAAGAATCTATGGACAAGGTTTTAGAGAAAACATGTTTTCAAAATGTGATATAAAAAGAGTTTCAAAGACATGTCGAAAAGAGTATGCAAAAATAAGTTCCAAAAATAACTTCTCAAAAACCTAGTGTAGATAAAGTGTTTTCAAAATAATAATTTCCAAACATAAAAATGATTATTGAAAAGGGATCTACGGTTTGGTTGTTACATTTATTCGGTTGTTTTATCTTTGGAAGCGATTAACGAGTAACAATCAACGCAATACATCAAATGCGGAAAAGAAACTATCTAAAGTATGGGATACTCATAACATTAAGACAAAAATCAAAGGAAAAGATACACCTAATTAAAAACATAGAAAGAGAATTGAAAAAGCAATTTAAGGGTTGAGCATCCATACGGTACAAATAATTATTATAGTAATAAAAAAAACAAAAGGAGAAAACTAAACTGACCCGTGTGACGCGTGTTGCTTTTGACATTTCGTATTTCCAGCACAGCAACTCAACGCCTACGATTCTTGTCGCCCCTTTTTTTTCTTTTCCCTTTTTAATAATATTAGTTTCTGATAAAACAAAATATTTTAATGTTAAAATTTTAGTACACGTTGGTTTAGCTTAAGAAATATATACTACTAGACACTATAATGTAGAGCATAAACTAACATGGATGTTCCTTGTTAGAGATACTAACATAGTTTTGTAATACATATTTTTGAATGATATTTGCACATTGCAATACAGTGATTCAGTCAATCTAGTATCAGTGAGATTCCAACTCATGGTGAATGAATTACTACAAAGTGTAAAAAAACCAATATCAGAAAGTGGTACCTTCAATGATGAATGAATGAACCAAATATCACCAAAGCTGCAAGCTTCATATTCTCGGGAGTCTGAATAGGAAATTCTCAAAAGTCAAAAAATTAAGTAAGAGAAAATTCACAGACCTATAACTAAAATAAGAAAAAAGTAAAGAACTTATGACAAAAGAAAGTTGAATGTTCTCATTTCAAATATTAAACTTGGTTAAATACCTGTGCAACCCACAAGTTTTGAATTCCAAGGACAACTGTAGCACCAAAACCAAGACAAAATATCCCAACAGCAAATATCAATGACCAAACAAATCTTTCCTTGGAGTAGCCATACCTGAACAAGTAGAAAACATCACCATTTCCCCACACTGATTAAATTTCAAATTCATGCAAAGACATAAGTCATATCCCAATTCGTACCATGAAATAGAAATAGGTGGCAAAACGTCTTATCATACATTAATGGTATGTTTGGATGGTCAAAGGAAAGAAAGCTGAAGGAAAGAATGTTAAAGGAATGAAAGTGATTAGAAAGTGAGAGGATTATTAGGGTGTTTGGTATATAAGAGAAAGTAGAGTTGAAAGTGAGAGGAAAGAAAGATGTTTATTTAGTAATTGACAATAATACCCTTATAACAAAAAAAAATGATAGTGCTTGTAAAACAAAAGACATGATGGGGTTACTTTTGTCTTAATCACACTAGATCATCCTTGTGTCTAGCTTTCCACCCATTTCCGCGAGGAAAGTATTTTTCAGTGGGGCCCATCAATTTTAATCAATCCTTCACCTTTCCATCATGATGAACCAAACGATGGAAGGCTCACATTTTTAGAAACTTTCTCTTCTATCACATTCTTTCCTTCTACTATCAGCTTAACCAAACACACTGTAAGTCTTGTTAAGTTATGCACAATTAGTAATTAGTAATTGAAGCACATTTCACAAATATAAGATTCAATAGCTTTCTCATGCATTCATCCAGTATATGTATAATAACTCAGAAATCAAACGACATGTAAATGCATATCAAATTCTTATTTTAGAAAAAGCATAGGACTAAACATTGAATGAAAAAAGTTGAGCCGGGTTCGACAAATGTAATCATTACCGTGCAACTTACGGATGAATAGCATCTGGTGCACACCTTGAGCTATTTAGACCATAAGCAAGTGGCGCCTACAAAGTTATGTGGCACATATTAGTTTGTCTTTTACATTAAGGTTATGTTTGGAAATCAAATGGGTAGTGGAATGGAATGGTGTAAGATGGAACATAGTGTTCATTATCCACTGGTTGGACATTTTATGATAGAATGGGGAAAATGACCTGTTCCATCCCATAACCCCAAATTAAAGTTAAAGGGTTATCAATCTATAGTACAATATCAACCCACAATGACATACCTGGTTTGCAAAATCAGCAACTAAGTAAAACAATTCATGCCAAGAATTCATCAGCACCTGCAAAAGTGCTTTGAGCAAAACCATTCATCATACACCTTCTGGGCAAGCCTCCAAAACCGTTGTACTCTAATATATGATATAAACACAAACATACCTCTTCTTCATTAGTACAGATATAGTGGTCCAGTGTTGAATCCCTCTTCTTAATTCTTCCTTGTCTGTAACAATAGAGCATGTTAACAAGATGAATGAGACAATAAAGCTTACTAAACACCCATTTCATATTAAAAGTGAAAACTAATCTTTGATGCAGAAAGATAAAAGATGGGTAAGCTTGTCAAAATGATTGTGAAACCAAAAACAAAGAAACGGAACTAACGGCAACAAGAAAGGGATTGGGGAGATCATAGAATCGAAAAAGGGGTATCGAGTGGAATCCTCACCTTAACAAGAGTAATGGTTTTTTGATCAGCTTCTTGATATCAAAGAAAGGTGCCTAGCCATTCTGATTTCAAGAATTCATCTCTTCCTCCAAGAACACAAGACACTAGTATTTCTTGTTGTTGGACGATGTGGTTTGGACTCTGAAGAACAGAACATTGTGGTTGGGATCAAAAGTGACTTTATTTCCTCTAATAACAGACATGAATGAATTGAATTCTTGGGATATGGATTTGCCAAGAGATCAAAAGAGAGCTGCTGCAAAAGACAAATGTAATAAGCTACTATACCCTACCATGCAATGGGAAAAACAAAAAGAAGAGGAAAGTTTAATTACCATACAAAAGACGAATCTCACATATTATAGTATTGGTGTTGTGGAGTACTGAGGCGGTTTGTATATGTATAAATGCAAAAGTCCTGCAAAAATTCTAGACTTTTTTTGATTTCTTTATTGCTCTCTTTCCAACGAGATGCTCTTCCTATTTCTTTTTTTTATTTATGTAACGTAATAAGGTACAGTACTTTTTGTATAAAATTATAATTATAATAATAATAATAATAATAATAATAAAGTTAATAAAAGGTTTTAAAAAAATAGATTGAAAAAGACTTAATAAACAAGGTTTTTCAGAAAATATGTTTTTAAAATAGGATGATAAAAAAGTTTCAAAGACATGTCTAAAAAAAGTACACAAGAGTAAGGTTTAAAATTTATTTCTCAAAAACCTAGTCTAGACATAGTGTTTTCAAAAAGGGCCTTCAAAAATATATTTTCAAAATAGGATACAAGGTTTTGACATATGTCTTATGAACATATGTCTCATAAAAGAGTTTCAAAGACATGTCTAAAAAAAGTACACAAAAGTAAGTTTTAAAATTTATTTCTCAAAAACCTAGTCTAGACATAGTGTCTAAAAAAAGGAAACAAAAGTTTTAAAATTTATTTCTCAAAAACCTACTCTAGGCATAGTGTTTTCGAAAAGGGTTTTCAAAAATATAGATTGAAAAACGCTTTATGAACAAGGTTTTTGAGAAAATATTTTTTCAAAATAAGATATGAAATAGTTTCAAAGACATGTCAAAGAGAGTATGGAAAAATAAGTTTCCAAATTTATTTCTCCAAAATATGGTCTCAGCATAGAGTTTTTGAAATAAGAGTTTACAAAAATAAAAAAGATTGAAAAGGAATCTATAGAACAGGTTTTTGAGAAAATAAGTTTTCAAAAAATGATGATGTAAACTTTTTTTCAAGGGCATGTCGAAAAGTGTATGCAAAAATAGGTTTTCAAATCTGTGTTTTCGAAATAAGAGTTTTCAAATGAAAAAGGCTCTCTATAAACAAGGTTATTGTAGCAGTAAAAAAAAAACAAGGTTGTTGTGAAAATAATGTTTTCAAAATAGGATATGAAAACAGTTTCAATGACATGTCAAAAAAAGTATGCAAAAATAAATTTTCAAATTTATTTCTCAAAAACCAAGTCTAGACAGTGTTTTCGAAAAATGGTTTTCAAGATACAAAAAGGCTATGTACAAGGTTTTTAAAAAAATATGTTCTCAAAATAGGATATAAAAAATGTTTCAAAGACATGTCCAAAAAGGTATCCAAAAATAAGTTTCCAAATTGATTTCTCCAAAATCTAGTCTCAGCATAGAGTTTTCGAGAAAATACATTTTCAAAATGTGACATAAATGTTTTTTCCAAGACATGTTCAAAAAAGTATGCAAAATTAAGTTTTCAAATTTGTTTCTCAAAAACCTAGTCCAATTTTCAAAATAAAAGTTTTCGAAAAAAAATATAGATTGAAAAAGGCTCTATTAAACAAGCTTATTGAGAAAGTACGTTTTCAAAATAGGATATGAAGAAAGATTCAAAGATATGGCCAAAAAAAGATGCAAAAATAAGTTTTCAGATTTATTTCTCAAAAACCTAGACTAGACATAGTGTTTTCTAAAACATAGTGTTTTCAAAAAAAGAGTTTTCAAAAAAAAGATTGATAAAGGCTCTATGAACAAGATTTTTAAGAAAATATGTTTTCAAAATAGGGTATGAAGAAAGATTTAAAGACATGTCCAAAGAAGTATGCGGAAACAAGTTTTCAAATTTATTTCTCAAAAACCTAGTCTAGACATAGTGTTTTCTAAAACAGAGTTTTCGAAAAATTGATTGACAAAAACTCTATGAACAAGCTTTTGGAGAAAATATGTTTTCAAAATAGGATATGAAGAAAGATTACAAGACATGTCCAAAAAAGTAGGCAAAAATAATTTTTCAAATTTATTTCTCAAAAACCTAGTTTAAACAGTGTTTTCAAAGTAAGAGTATGCAAAAATAAGTTTTCAAATTTATTTCAAAAGAGTATGCAAAAATAAGTTTTCAAATTTATTTCTCAAAAACCTAGTTTGAACAGTGTTTTCAAAGTAAGGGTTATCAAAAAAATAGATTGAAAAAGGCTCTACGAACAACGTTTTAGAGAAAACATGTTTTCTAAATAGGACACCAAAAAAATTTCAAAGACATGTCCAAAAAAGTATGCAAAAATAAGTTTTCAATTTTATTTCTCAAAAACCTAGTTAAACAATGTTTTCAAAAAAAATAGATTGAAAAAGGCTCTACGAACAAGGTTTTAGAGAAAACATGTTTTCAAAATAGGACACCAAAAAAATTTCAAAGACATGTCCGAAAAAGTATGCAAAAATAAGTTCTCAAATTTATTTCTCAAAACCTAGTCTAGGCTTAGTTAGTGTTTTCAAAATATATTTTTTTACACAGTAGAGAGAAATGACAATGAAACAGCAATTGGAAAAACATGAAGTTCAAAAAGACCAAATAAAAGAAAAGAGCTTAAAACAAAATTTGTCTCTGCATCTAAAGCGCTACCACTAATAATGTCCTTGTTATCTAGAAGAAGAATAAAGCAGTACCTTAACATAGTGAGGGATGGGACAGAAAACAGATTCTGGAATTGGATGTAACTTTACGCTCTACTGTAGAATTCAAGTTGATTAATGTCTTCGTATTCGTGCCTTCAAGAATTAAAGCCATCGATGTCCAACAATTTATCACACCTGCGTAAGTGTATTGAGTAAAGCAATTCATCATATACCTTCTAGGCCAACCTCCAAACCCATTGTACTCTATATGATATAAACACAAACATACCTAATCTTCATTAGTACAGATATAGTGATCCGGTGTTGAATTCCTCTTCTTCAGTCTTCCTTGTCTGTAAAAATAAAGATGGGTAAACTTGACAAATTGTTGGGAAATTAACAGAGTATTATTATTGTAAAAATGCAATTTAATGATTGATAACAAGAAAGGGAATGCAGTCACTGAATGTATAAAACAAGATATATATGTTTTCAATATAAGATATGAAAAAAGTTTCAAAGACAGTCCAAAAAAATATGCAAATAAGTTTTCAAATTTATTTCTCAAAAATCTATTCTCGGCATAGAATTTTCGAAATAAGAGTTTTCACAAATAAAAAAGAGTGAAAAAGAATCTATGGACAAGGTTTTAGAGAAAACTTGTTTTCAAAATGTGATATAAAAAGAGTTTCAAAGACATGTCAAAAAGTTAAGCAAAAATAAGTTTCAAAAATTATTTTTCAAAAACTAATTTAGAGAAAGTATTTTCAAAATAAGAAATTTTCAAAAATAAAAAAGATTGAAAAGGGATCTATGATTTGCTTGTTACATTCATTCGGTTCTTTCATCTTATTAGCGTCCCTTGTCGTACTTAGCTATGTTACGTGTGTCGATTGCTAGTTTTCCATTTCTTTAGGAGTTCAAGACTTAAATACGAGTCTACAAGTTCTTTGGAAGCAATTAACGAGTCACAATCAATGCAATACATCAAATGCGAAAAAGAAACTATCTAAAGTACGGGATGCTCTTCAAATTAAGCCAAAAAAAAGGAAAATATAAAGCAAATTAAGAACAAAGAAAGAAAATTGAAAAAACAATCTAAGATAAAGCATCAAAATGGAACAAATAATTATAGTAGTAAAAAAGTAAAAGGAGAAAACTATACTAACCTGTTTGAAGCATGTTGCAACTGACATTCTTTGTATTTCTGGTGCAGCAACTGAACGCCTACCATTCTTGTCTCCCCATTATTTTTTCTTTTCCCTTTTTTAATGATATGTGTCGCTAATAAAAAAATTAATGTTAAAATTTTTGTCAACGATGGGTTAAATTACAAAATATACTACTAGACGCTATAATGTAGAGCATAAAGAAACATGCATGTTCCGTGGAAGAGATACTAATATGGTTTTTTAATACATATATTTGAGGGATATTTGAACATTGCACTATAATGATTCAGTCAATCCAGCATCAGTGAGATTCCAAATCACCAGTTATTCTAAAAATAAATTCCAAATCATCGTGAATGAATTATTACAAAATATAAAAAAAAATAATCACAACCATGTAACGTTAAACACATATTTTTTGTACACAGCAGCGAGAAGTGACAATGAAAGAGCAAGTGGAAAAACAAGAAGTTCAAAAAGACCAAATAAAAGAAAAGAGTACAAGACTTCAATTAAGACACGAGTTGAAACAAAATTTGTCTCTGCATCTAAAGCGCTACGATTAATAATGTCCTTGAAAGAATAATAAAGCAGTACCTTCTACTGAAGATTCTGAAGTTGGATGTAACTTTACCCTCTACTGAAGAATTAAAGTTGATTAATGTCTTCATATTCATGCCAATAATTCATCAGCACCTGCATAAGTGTTTTGAGTAAAACAATTCACCATACACCTTCTGGGCCAGCCTCCAAACCCATTGTACTCTACATGATATAAACACAAACATACCTAGTCTTTATTAGTATATATATAGTATAGTGATCCAGTGTTGAACAAGATGAGCATGTTAACAAGACGAGACATTAAAGATGGGTAAGCTTGACAAAAGGTTGGGAAATTAACAGATTAATATTATTGTTGTTAAAATTCAATTTAATGATTGATAACAAGATAGGGAATGCACTCACTGAATGTATAAAACAAGATATACCTGTGATCTTAGTCTTATTGGCATCATCAATCAATAAGAAAAGTCCTGTTTGTGAAAACACAAATAAAGAAACTGAACTAACGGCAACGAGGAAGGGATTGCGGAAATCATAGAATCGAAAAGGGGGTTTTAAGTGGAATCCTCACCTCAACGAGAGTAATGGTTTCTTGATCAGCTTCTTGATATCCAAGAAAGATGCCTAGCGATTCTGATTTCAAGAATTCATCTTTTCCTCCAAGAAAACAAGACACTAGTATTTCTGGATAATGGACGATGTGGTTTGGACTCTGCAGAAGAGAACATTGTGGTTGGGATCAAAAGTGACTTTGTTTCCTATAATAATCTCAGACATGAATGAATTGAATTCTCGGAGTATGGATTTGCCAAGAGATTGAAAGAGAGCTGCTGCAAAAGAAAAAATTTCTAAGCTACCATGCCCTACCATATGTTGTTATGGGAAAAACAGAAAGGAAAAGAAAGTCTAACCAGCGAGACAGAACATCTGGATAATTGATGTTTTGAGCAAAACAATTCATCATACACCTTCTGGGCAAGCCTGCAAACCCGTTGTACTCTAATATATGATATAAACAACACAAACATACATTTTCTTCATTACTACAGATATAGTGGTCCAGTGTTGAATCCCTCTTCTTAATTCTTCTTTGCTGTAACAATACCGCATGGTAACAAGATGAGAATGAGACAATAAAGCTTACTAAACACCCATTTCATATTAAAAGTGAAAACTAATCTTTGATGCAGAAAGATAAAAGATGGGTAAGCTTGACAAATGATTGTGAAAACAAAAACAAAGAAACGGAACTAACGGCAACAAGAAAGGGATCAGGGTGATCATAGAATCGAAAAAGGGGTATCGAGTGGAATCCTCACCTTAACAAGAGTAATGGTTTTTTTATCAGCTTCTTGATATCCAGGAAAGGTGCCTAGCCATTCTGATTTCAATAATTCATCGCTTCCTCCAAGAACACGACACTAGTATTTCTTGTTGTTGGACGATGTGGTTTGGACTCTGTAGAACAGAACATTGTGGTTGGGATTAAAAGTGACTTTGTTTCCTCTAATCTCAGACATGAATGAATTGAATTCTCGGGATATGGATTTGCCAAAAGATCAAAAGAGAGATGCTGCAAAAGACAAATGTAATAAGCTACTATACCCTACCATGATATGGGTAAAACAAAAAGAAAAGGAAAGTCTAATTACCATGCAAAAGACGAAGCTCACAGATTATAGTATTGGTGTTGTGGAGTACTGAGGCGGTTGTATATGGTATAAATGCAAAAGTCCTGCAAAAACTCTAGACTTTTTTTGATTTTTTTATGGCTCTCTTTCCAACGAGATGCTCATCCTATTTCTTTTTTTATTTATGTAACGTAATAAGGTACCGTACTTTTTGTATAAAATAATAATAATAATAATAATAATAAAGTTAATAAAGTGTTTTAAAAAATAGATTGAAAAACGCTTAATAAACAAGGTTTTTCAGAAAATATGTTCCTAAAATAGGATGATAAAAGAGTTTTGAAGACATGTCTAAAAAAAGGATACAAAAGTAAGTTTTAAAATTTATTTCTCTAAAACCTAGTCTAGACATAGTGTTTTCGAAAAGGGTTTTCAAAAATATAGATTGAAAAAGGCTTTATGAACAAGGTTTTTGAGAAAATATTTTTTCAAAATAAGATATGAAAAAATTTCAAAGACATGTCCAAGAGATGATGGAAAAATAAGTTTCCAAATTTATTTCTCCAAAATATAGTCTCAGCATAGAGTTTTCGAATATAGAACAGGTTTTTGAGAAAATAAGTTTTCAAAAAATGATTATGTAAACTTTTTTTCAAGGGCATGTCGAAAAGAGTATGCAAAAATAGGTTTTCAAATCTGTTTTTCAAAAACATAGTCTAGACATAGTGTTTTCGAAATAAGAGTTTTCAAATGAAAAAGGCTCTATAAACAAGGTTTTTGTAGCAGTCAAAAAAAAACAAGGTTGTTGTGAAAATAATGTTTTCAAAATAGGATATGAAAACAGTTTCAATGACATGTCCAAAAAAGTATGCAAACATAAATTTTCAAATTTATTTCTCAAACACCTAGTCTAGACATAGTGTTTTCGAAAAATGGTTTTCAAGATACAAAAAGGCTCTATGTACAAGGTTTTTAAAAAAATATGTTCTCAAAATAGTATATAAAAAATGTTTCAAAGACATGTCCAAAAAGGTATCCAAAAATATGTTCCCAAATTGATTTCTCCAAAATCTAATCTCGGCATAGAGTTTTCGAGAAAATACATTTTCAAGATGTGACATAAATTTTTTGAGAAAATACATTTTCAAAATGTGACATAAATTTTTTTTCCAAGACATGTCGAAAAAAATATGCAAAATTAAGTTTTCAAATTTGTTTCTCAAAAACCTAGTCCAATTTTCAAAATAAGAGTTTTCGAAAAAAATATAGATTGAAAAAGGCTCTATTAAACAAGCTTATTGAGAAAATACGTTTTCAAAATAGGATATGAAGAAAGATTCGAAGATATGGCCAAAAAAGATGCAAAAATAAGTTTTCAGATTTATTTCTCAAAAACCTAGACTAGACATAGTGTTTTCTAAAACATAGTGTTTTCAAAAAAAGAGTTTTCAAAAAAAAGATTGATAAAGGCTCTATGAACAAGATTTTTAAGAAAATATGTTTTCAAAATAGGATATGAAGAAAGATTTAAAGACATGTCCAAAGAAGTATGCGGAAACAAGTTTTCAAGTTTATTTCTCAAAAACCTAGTCTAGACAAAGTGTTTTCTAAAACAAAGTGTTTTCAAAAAATAAGAGTTTTCGAAAAATTGATTGAAAAAAGCTCTATGAACAAGTTTTTGAGAAAATATGTTTTCAAAATAGGATATGAAAAAAATTTCAAAGACATGTCCAAGAAAGTATGCAAAAATAAGTTTCCAAATTTATTTCTCCAAAATATAGTCTCAGCATAGTGTTTTCGAAATAAGAGTTTTCAAAAATAAAAAAGATTGAAAATGAATAAATAGAAAAGGTTTTTGAGAAATAAAGTTTTCAAAAAATGATGTAAATTTTCTTTCAAGGACATGTCGAAAAGAGTATGCAAAAATAGGTTTTCAAATTCGTTTCTCAAAAACCTAGTCTAGACATAGTGTTTTCGAAATAAGAGTTTTCAAATGAAAAAGGCTCCATAACAAGGTTTTTCTGAATATATGATTTCAAAATAGGATATGAAAACAGTTTCAATGACATATCCAAGAAAGTATGCAAAATTAAATTTTCCAATTTATTACTCAAAACCTAGTCTAGACATAGTGCTTTCGAAAAAGGGCTTTCAAAAAAATACAAAAAAACTCTACTTACAAGGTTTTTGAGAAAATAAGTTTTCAAACTAGGATACAAAAAAGGTTTCAAAGACATGTCCAAAAAGGTATACAAAAATAAGTTTCCAATTTGATTTCTCCAAAATCTAGTCTCGACATAGAGTTGTCGAAAGAAGGGTTTTCAAAAATAAATAAAGATTGAAAAAGAATCTATGGACAAGGTTTTTGAGAAAATACGTTTTAAAAATGTGACATTAAGAAATTTTCAAAGACGTGTTGAAAAAAGCAAATTTGTTTCTCAAAAACCTAGTCTAATTATATTGTTTTCAAAATAAGAGTTTTCGAAAAAATAGGTTGAAAAAAGCTCTATGAACAAGCTTTTTGAGAAAATATGTTTTCAAACTAGGATACAAAAAAGGTTTCAAAGACATGTCCAAAAAAGTATGCAGAAATAAGTTTTCAAATTTGTTTCTCAAAAACCTAGTCTAGACATAGTGTTTTCTTAATAAGAGTTTTCAAATGAAAAAGCCTCTATGAACAAGGTTTTTGTGACAAATATGTTTTCAAAATAGGATATGAAAAAGATTCAAAGATATATGTCCAAAAGAGTGTGCAAAATAAGTTATCAAATTTATTTCTCAAAAACCTAGTTTAAACATAGTGTGTTCGAAATAAGAGTTTTCAAAAAAATAGATTGAAAAAGGCTCTACGAACAAGGTTTTAGAGAAAATATGTTTTCAAAATAGGATACCAAAAAAATTTCAAAGACACGTCCGAAAAAGTATGCGGAAACAAGTTTTCAAATTTATTTCACAAAAACCTAGTATAGACATAGTGTTTTCTAAAACATAGTGTTTTCAAAATAAGAGTTTTCGACAAAATAGATTGAAAAAAAGGCTCTATGAACAAGCTTTTTGAGAAAATAGGTTTTCAAAATAGGATATGAAGAAAGATTACAAGACATGTCCAAAAAAGTTGGCAAAATTAAGTTTTCAAATTTATTTCTCAAAAACCAAGTCTAGACATAGTGTTTTCTAAAAAGGGTTTTCAAAAAAATATATTGAAAAAGGCTCTATGAACAAGGTTTTTGACAAAATATTCTTTCAAAATAAGACATGAAAAAAGTTTCAAAGACATGTCCAAGAAAGTATGCAAAAATAAGTTTCCAAACTAATTTCTCAAAAATATAGTCTCGGCATAGAGTCTTCGAAATAAGAGTTTTCAAAAATAAAAAAAGATTGAAACAAAATAAGATATGAAAACAGTTTCAATGACATGTCCAAGAAAGTATGCAAAATTAAATTTTCAAGAATATTTCTCAAAAACCTAGCCTAGACATAGTGCTTTCCAAAAAGGGTTTTAAAAAAAAACAAAAAAGCCCTATGAACAAGGTTTGAGAAAATATGTTTTCAAAATAGGATATAAAAAAGGTTCCAAAGACATGTCCAAAAAGGTATACAAAAATAAGTTTCCAAATTGATTTCTCCAAAATCCAGTCTCGGCATAGAGTTTTCGAAAGAAGGGTTTTCAAAAATAAATAAAAATTGAAAAAGAATCTATGGACAAGATTTTTGAGAAAATACGTTTTCTAAATGTGACATTAAGAAATTTTCAAAGACGTGTCGAAAAGAGTATGAAACAGCAATTGGAAAAACATATTTGTTTTAAAATTTATTTCCCAAAAACCTAGTCTAGACATAGTGTTTTCAAAAAGGGCTTTCAAAAATATAGATTGAAAAAGGCTTTTTGAGAAATAAAGTTTTCAAAAAATGATGTAAAAATAGGTTTTCAAATTCGTTTCTCAAAAACCTAGTCTAGACATAGTGTTTTCGAAATAAGAGTTTTCAAATGAAAAAGGCTCCATAACAAGGTTTTTCTGAATATATGATTTCAAAATAGGATATGAAAACAGTTTCAATGACATATCCAAGAAAGAGCATATGAAGAAAGAGTTTTCAAAAAAAAAAGATTGAAAAAGGCTCTATGAAAAAGGTTTTGGAGAAAATAAGTTTTCGAAGGAGCATATGAAGAAAGTTTCAAAGACACGTCCAAAAAAGTATACAAATAAGTTTTCAAATTTATTTCTCAAAAATCTAGTCTAGGCATAGAATTTTCAAAATAAGAGTTTTCACAAATAAAAAATTGAAAAAGAATCTATGGACAAGGTTTTAGAGAAAACATGTTTTCAAAATGTGATATAAAAAGAGTTTCAAAGACATGTCGAAAAGAGTATGCAAAAATAAGTTCCAAAAATAACTTCTCAAAAACCTAGTGTAGATAAAGTGTTTTCAAAATAATAATTTCCAAACATAAAAATGATTATTGAAAAGGGATCTACGGATTGGTTGTTACATTTATTCGGTTGTTTTATCTTTGGAAGCGATTAACGAGTAACAATCAACGCAATACATCAAATGCGGAAAAGAAACTATCTAAAGTATGGGATACTCATAACATTAAGACAAAAATCAAAGGAAAAGATACACCTAATTAAAAACATAGAAAGAAAATCGAAAAAGCAATTTAAGGGTTGAGCATCCATATGGTAAAAATAATTATTATAGTAATAAAAAAACAAAAGGAGAAAACTAAACTGACCTGTGTGACGCGTGTTGCTTTTGACATTTCGTATTTCCAGCGCAGCAACTCAACGCCTACGATTCTTGTCGCCCCTTGTTTTTCTTTTCCCTTTTTAATAATATTAGTTTCTGATAAAACAAAATATTTTAATGTTAAAATTTTAGTACACGTTGGTTTAGCTTAAGAAATATATACTACTAGACACTATAATGTAGAGCATAAACTAACATGGATGTTCCTTGTTAGAGATACTTACATAGTTTTGTAATACATATTTTTGAATGATATTTGCACATTGCAATACAGTGATTCAGTCAATCTAGTATCAGTGAGATTCCAACTCATGGTGAATGAATTACTACAAAGTGTAAAAAAAACATCAGAAAGTGGTACCTTCAATGATGAATGAATGAACCAAATATCACCAAAGCTGCAAGCTTCATATTCTCGGGAGTCTGAATAGGAAATTCTCAAAAGTCAATAAATTAAGTAAGAGAAAATTCACAGACCTATAACTAAAATAAGAAAAAAGTAAAGAACTTATGACAAAAGAAAGTTGAATGTTCTCATTTCAAATATTAAACTTGGTTAAATACCTGTGCAACCCACAAGTTTTGAATTCCAAGGACAACTGTAGCACCAAAACCAAGACAAAATATCCCAACAGCAAATATCAATGACCAAACAAATCTTTCCTTGGAGTAGCCATACCTGAACAAGTAGAAAACATCACCATTTCCCCACACTGATTAAATTTCAAATTCATGCAAAGACATAAGTCATATCCCAATTCGTACCATGAAATAGAAATAGGTGGCAAAACGTCTTATCATACATTAATGGTATGTTTGGATGGTCAAAGGAAAGAAAGCTGAAGGAAAGAATGTTAAAGGAATGAAAGTGATTAGAAAGTGAGAGGATTATTAGGGTGTTTGGTATATAAGAGAAAGTAGAGTTGAAAGTGAGAGGAAAGAAAGATGTTTATTTAGTAATTGACAATAATACCCTTATAACAAAAAAAAATGATAGTGCTTGTAAAACAAAAGACATGATGGGGTTACTTTTGTCTTAATCACACTAGATCATCCTTGTGTCTAGCTTTCCACCCATTTCCGCGAGGAAAGTATTTTTCAGTGGGGCCCATCAATTTTAATCAATCCTTCACCTTTCCATCATGATGAACCAAACGATGGAAGGCTCACATTTTTAGAAACTTTCTCTTCTATCACATTCTTTCCTTCTACTATCAGCTTAACCAAACACACTGTAAGTCTTGTTAAGTTATGCACAATTAGTAATTAGTAATTGAAGCACATTTCACAAATATAAGATTCAATAGCTTTCTCATGCATTCATCCAGTATATGTATAATAACTCAGAAATCAAACGACATGTAAATGCATATCAAATTCTTATTTTAGAAAAAGCATAGGACTAAACATTGAATGAAAAAAGTTGAGCCGGGTTCGACAAATGTAATCATTACCGTGCAACTTACGGATGAATAGCATCTGGTGCACACCTTGAGCTATTTAGACCATAAGCAAGTGGCGCCTACAAAGTTATGTGGCACATATTAGTTTGTCTTTTACATTAAGGTTATGTTTGGAAATCAAATGGGTAGTGGAATGGAATGGTGTAAGATGGAACATAGTGTTCATTATCCACTGGTTGGACATTTTATGATAGAATGGGGAAAATGACCTGTTCCATCCCAAAACCCCAAATTAAAGTTAAAGGGTTATCAATCTATAGTACAATATCAACCCACAATGACATACCTGGTTTGCAAAATCAGCAACTAAGTAAAACAATTCATGCCAAGAATTCATCAGCACCTGCAAAAGTGCTTTGAGCAAAACCATTCATCATACACCTTCTGGGCAAGCCTCCAAAACCGTTGTACTCTAATATATGATATAAACACAAACATACCTCTTCTTCATTAGTACAGATATAGTGGTCCAGTGTTGAATCCCTCTTCTTAATTCTTCCTTGTCTGTAACAATAGAGCATGTTAACAAGATGAATGAGACAATAAAGCTTACTAAACACCCATTTCATATTAAAAGTGAAAACTAATCTTCGATGCAGAAAGATAAAAGATGGGTAAGCTTGTCAAAATGATTGTGAAACCAAAAACAAAGAAACGGAACTAACGGCAACAAGAAAGGGATTGGGGAGATCATAGAATCGAAAAAGGGGTATCGAGTGGAATCCTCACCTTAACAAGAGTAATGGTTTTTTGATCAGCTTCTTGATATCAAAGAAAGGTGCCTAGCCATTCTGATTTCAAGAATTCTTCTCTTCCTCCAAGAACACAAGACACTAGTATTTCTTGTTGTTGGACGATGTGGTTTGGACTCTGAAGAACAGAACATTGTGGTTGGGATCAAAAGTGACTTTGTTTCCTCTAATAACAGACATGAATGAATTGAATTCTTGGGATATGGATTTGCCAAGAGATCAAAAGAGAGCTGCTGCAAAAGACAAATGTAATAAGCTACTATACCCTACCATGCAATGGGAAAAACAAAAAGAAGAGGAAAGTCTAATTACCATGCAAAAGACGAAGCTCACATATTATAGTATTGGTGTTGTGGAGTACTGAGGCGGTTTGTATATGTATAAATGCAAAAGTCCTGCAAAAATTCTAGGCTTTTTTTGATTTCTTTATGGCTCTCTTTCCAACGAGATGCTCTTCCTATTTCTTTTTTTTATTTATGTAACGTAATAAGGTACAGTACTTTTTGTATAAAATTATAATTATAATAATAATAATAATAATAATAATAATAATAATAAAGTTAATAAAAGGTTTTAAAAAAATAGATTGAAAAAGACTTAATAAACAAGGTTTTTCAGAAAATATGTTTTAAAATAGGATGATAAAAAAGTTTCAAAGACATGTCTAAAAAAAGTACACAAAAGTAAGTTTTAAAATTTATTTCTCAAAAACCTAGTCTAGACATAGTGTTTTCAAAAAGGGCCTTCAAAAAAATAAAATAATAATAATAATAATAATAATAAAGTTAATAAAAGGTTTTAAAAAAATAGATTGAAAAAGACTTAATAAACAAGGTTTTTCAGAAAATATGTTTTTAAAATAGGATGATAAAAAAGTTTCAAAGACATGTCTAAAAAAAGTACACAAAAGTAAGTTTTAAAATTTATTTCTCAAAAACCTAGTCTAGACATAGTGTTTTCAAAAAGGGCCTTCAAAAATATATTTTCAAAATAGGATACAAGGTTTTGACATATGTCTTATGAGCATATGTCTCATAAAAAAGTTTCAAAGACATGTCTAAAAAAAGTACACAAAAGTAAGTTTTAAAATTTATTTCTCAAAAACCTAGTCTAGACATAGTGTCTAAAAAAAGGAAACAAAAGTAAGTTTTAAAATTTATTTCTCAAAAACCTAGTCTAGGCATAGTGTTTTCGAAAAGGGTTTTCAAAAATATAGATTGAAAAAGGATTTATGAACAAGGTTTTTGAGAAAATATTTTTTCAAAATAAGATATGAAATAGTTTCAAAGACATGTCAAAGAGAGTATGGAAAAATAAGTTTCCAAATTTATTTCTCCAAAATATAGTCTCAGCATAGAGTTTTCGAAATAAGAGTTTACAAAAATAAAAAAGATTGAAAAGGAATCTATAGAACAGGTTTTTGAGAAAATAAGTTTTCAAAAAATGATGATGTAAACTTTTTTTCAAGGGCATGTCGAAAAGTGTATGCAAAAATAGGTTTTCAAATCTGTGTTTTCGAAATAAGAGTTTTCAAATGAAAAAGGCTCTCTAAAAACAAGGTTATTGTAGCAGTAAAAAAAAAACAAGGTTGTTGTGAAAATAATGTTTTCAAAATAGGATATGAAAACAGTTTCAATGACATGTCAAAAAAAGTATGCAAAAATAAATTTTCAAATTTATTTCTCAAAAACCAAGTCTAGACATAGTGTTTTCGAAAAATGGTTTTCAAGATACAAAAAGGCTCTATGTACAAGGTTTTTAAAAAAATATGTTCTCAAAATAGGATATAAAAAATGTTTCAAAGACATGTCCAAAATGGTATTCAAAAATAAGTTTCCAAATTGATTTCTCCAAAATCTAGTCTCAGCATAGAGTTTTCGAGAAAATACATTATCAAAATGTGACATAAATGTTTTTTCCAAGACATGTTCAAAAAAGTATGCAAAATTAAGTTTTCAAATTTGTTTCTCAAAAACCTAGTCCAATTTTCAAAATAAAAGTTTTCGAAAAAAAATATAGATTGAAAAAGGCTCTAATAAACAAGCTTATTGAGAAAGTACGTTTTCAAAATAGGATATGAAGAAAGATTCAAAGATATGGCCAAAAAAAGATGCAAAAATAAGTTTTCAGATTTATTTCTCAAAAACCTAGACTAGACATAGTGTTTTCTAAAACATAGTGTTTTCAAAAAAAGAGATTTCAAAAAAAAGATTGATAAAGGCTCCATGAACAAGATTTTTAAGAAAATATGTTTTCAAAATAGGGTATGAAGAGAGATTTAAAGACATGTCCAAAGAAGTATGCGGAAACAAGTTTTCAAATTTTTTCTCAAAAACCTAGTCTAGACATAGTGTTTTCTAAAACAAAGAGTTCTCGAAAAATTGATTGACAAAAACTCTATGAACAAGCTTTTTGAGAAAATATGTTTTCAAAATAGGATATGAAGAAAGATTACAAGACATGTCCAAAAAAGTAGGCAAAAATAAGTTTTCAAATTTAATTCTCAAAAACCTAGTTTAAACAGTGTTTTCAAAGTAAGAGTATGCAAAAATAAGTTTTCAAATTTATTTCAAAAGAGTATGCAAAAATAAGTTTTCAAATTTATTTCTCAAAAACCTAGTTTGAACAGTGTTTTCAAAGTAAGAGTTATCAAAAAAATATATTGAAAAAGGCTCTACGAACAACGTTTTAGAGAAAACATGTTTTCAAAATAGGACACCAAAAAAATTTCAAAGACATGTCCAAAAAAGTATGCAAAAATAAGTTTTCAATTTTATTTCTCAAAAACCTAGTTAAACAATGTTTTCAAAAAAAATAGATTGAAAAAGGCTCTACGAACAAGGTTTTAGAGAAAACATGTTTTCAAAATAGGACACCAAAAAAAAATTTCCAAGACATGTCCGAAAAAGTATGCAAAAATAAGTTCTCAAATTTATTTCTCAAAACCTAGTCTAGGCTTAGTTAGTGTTTTCAAAATATATTTTTTTACACAGTAGAGAGAAATGACAATGAAACAGCAATTGGAAAAACATGAAGTTCAAAAAGACCAAATAAAAGAAAAGAGCTTAAAACAAAATTTGTCTCTGCATCTAAAGCGCTACCACTAATAATGTCCTTGTTATCTAGAAGAAGAATAAAGCAGTACCTTAACATAGTGAGGGATGGGACAGAAAACAGATTCTGGAATTGGATGTAACTTTACGCTCTACTGTAGAATTCAAGTTGATTAATGTCTTCGTATTCGTGCCTTCAAGAATTAAAGCTATCGATGTCCAACAATTTATCACACCTGCGTAAGTGTATTGAGTAAAGCAATTCATCATATACCTTCTAGGCCAACCTCCAAACCCATTGTACTCTATATGATATAAACACAAACATACCTAATCTACGCTCTACTGTAGAATTCAAGTTGAGTAATGTCTTCGTATTCGTGCCTTCAAGAATTAAAGCTATCGATGTCCAACAATTTATCACACCTGCGTAAGTGTATTGAGTAAAGCAATTCATCATATACCTTCTAGGCCCACCTCCAAACCCATTGTACTCTATATGATATAAACACAAACATACCTAATCTTCATTAGTACAGATATAGTGATCCGGTGTTGAATTCCTCTTCTTCAGTCTTCCTTGTCTGTAAAAATAAAGATGGGTAAACTTGACAAATTGTTGGGAAATTAACAGAGTATTATTATTGTAGAAATGCAATTTAATGATTGATAACAAGAAAGGGAATGCAGTCACTGAATGTATAAAACAAGATATATATGTTTTCAAGATAAGATATGAAAAAAGTTTCAAAGACAGTCCAAAAAAATATGCAAATAAGTTTTCAAATTTATTTCTCAAAAATCTATTCTCGGCATAGAATTTTCGAAATAAGAGTTTTCACAAATAAAAAAGAGTGAAAAAGAATCTATGGACAAGGTTTTAGAGAAAACTTGTTTTCAAAATGTGATATAAAAAGAGTTTCAAAGACATGTCAAAAAGTTAAGCAAAAATAAGTTTCAAAAATTATTTTTCAAAAACTAATTTAGAGAAAGTATTTTCAAAATAAGAAATTTTCAAAAATAAAAAAGATTGAAAAGGGATCTATGATTTGCTTGTTACATTCATTCGGTTCTTTCATCTTATTAGCGTCCCTTGTCGTACTTAGCTATGTTACGTGTGTCGATTGCTAGTTTTCCATTTCTTTAGGAGTTCAAGACTTAAATACGAGTCTACAAGTTCTTTGGAAGCAATTAACGAGTCACAATCAATGCAATACATCAAATGCGAAAAAGAAACTATCTAAAGTACGGGATGCTCTTCAAATTAAGCCAAAAAAAAGGAAAATATAAAGCAAATTAAGAACAAAGAAAGAAAATTGAAAAAACAATCTAAGATAAAGCATCAAAATGGAACAAATAATTATAGTAGTAAAAAAGTAAAAGGAGAAAACTATACTAACCTGTTTGAAGCATGTTGCAACTGACATTCTTTGTATTTCTGGTGCAGCAACTGAACGCCTACCATTCTTGTCGCCCCATTATTTTTTCTTTTCCCTTTTTTAATGATATGTGTCGCTAATAAAAAAATTAATGTTAAAATTTTTGTCAACGATGGGTTAAATTACAAAATATACTACTAGACGCTATAATGTAGAGCATAAAGAAACATGCATGTTCCGTGGAAGAGATACTAATATGGTTTTTTAATACATATATTTGAGGGATATTTGAACACTGCACTATAATGATTCAGTCAATCCAGCATCAGTGAGATTCCAAATCACCAGTTAATCTAAAAATAAATTCCAAATCATCGTGAATGAATTATTACAAAATATAAAAAAAAAAATAATCACAACCATGTAACGTTAAACACATATTTTTTGTACACAGCAGAGAGAAGTGACAATGAAAGAGCAAGTGGAAAAACAAGAAGTTCAAAAAGACCAAATAAAAGAAAAGAGTACAAGACTTCAATTAAGACAAGAGTTGAAACAAAATTTGTCTCTGCATCTAAAGCGCTACGATTAATAATGTCCTTGAAAGAATAATAAAGCAGTACCTTCTACTGAAGATTCTGAAGTTGGATGTAACTTTACCCTCTACTGAAGAATTAAAGTTGATTAATGTCTTCATATTCATGCCAATAATTCATCAGCACCTGCATAAGTGTTTTGAGTAAAACAATTCACCATACACCTTCTGGGCCAGCCTCCAAACCCATTGTACTCTACATGATATAAACACAAACATACCTAGTCTTTATTAGTATATATATAGTATAGTGATCCAGTGTTGAACAAGATGAGCATGTTAACAAGACGAGACATTAAAGATGGGTAAGCTTGACAAAAGGTTGGGAAATTAACAGATTAATATTATTGTTGTTAAAATTCAATTTAATGATTGATAACAAGATAGGGAATGCAGTCACTGAATGTATAAAACAAGATATACCTGTGATCTTAGTCTTATTGGCATCATCAATCAATAAGAAAAGTCCTGTTTGTGAAAACACAAATAAAGAAACTGAACTAACGGCAATGAGGAAGGGATTGCGGAAATCATAGAATCGAAAAGGGGGTTTTAAGTGGAATCCTCACCTCAACGAGAGTAATGGTTTCTTGATCAGCTTCTTGATATCCAAGAAAGATGCCTAGCGATTCTGATTTCAAGAATTCATCTTTTCCTCCAAGAAAACAAGACACTAGTGTTTCTGGATAATGGACGATGTGGTTTGGACTCTGCAGAAGAGAACATTGTGGCTGGGATCAAAAGTGACTTTGTTTCCTATAATAATCTCAGACATGAATGAATTGAATTCTCGGAGTATGGATTTGCCAAGAGATTGAAAGAGAGCTGCTGCAAAAGAAAAAATTTCTAAGCTACCATACCCTACCATATGTTGTTATGGGAAAAACAGAAAGGAAAAGAAAGTCTAACCAGCGAGACAGAACATCTGGATAATTGATGTTTTGAGCAAAACAATTCATCATACACCTTCTGGGCGAGCCTGCAAACCCGTTGTACTCTAATACATGATATAAACAACACAAACATACATCTTCATTACTACAGATATAGTGGTCCAGTGTTGAATCCCTCTTCTTAATTCTTCTTTGTCTGTAACAATACCGCATGGTAACAAGATGAGAATGAGACAATAAAGCTTACTAAACACCCATTTCATATTAAAAGTGAAAACTAATCTTTGATGCAGAAAGATAAAAGATGGGTAAGCTTGACAAATGATTGTGAAAACAAAAACAAAGAAACGGAACTAACGGCAACAAGAAAGGGATCAGGGTGATCATAGAATCGAAAAAGGGGTATCGAGTGGAATCCTCACCTTAACAAGAGTAATGGTTTTTTTATAAGCTTCTTGATATCCAGGAAAGGTGGCTAGCCATTCTGATTTCAAGAATTCATCGCTTCCTCCAAGAACACGACACTAGTATTTCTTGTTGTTGGACGATGTGGTTTGGACTCTGTAGAACAGAACATTGTGGTTGGGATTAAAAGTGACTTTGTTTCCTCTAATCTCAGACATGAATGAATTGAATTCTCGGGATATGGATTTGCCAAAAGATCAAAAGAGAGCTGCTGCAAAAGACAAATGTAATAAGCTACTATACCCTACCATGATATGGGTAAAACAAAAAGAAAAGGAAAGTCTAATTACCATGCAAAAGACGAAGCTCACAGATTATAGTATTGGTGTTGTGGAGTACTGAGGCGGTTGTATATGGTATAAATGCAAAAGTCCTGCAAAAACTCTAGACTTTTTTTGATTTTTTTATGGCTCTCTTTCCAACGAGATGCTCATCCTATTTCTTTTTTTATTTATGTAACGTAATAAAGTACCGTACTTTTTGTATAAAATTATAATTATAATAATAATAATAATAATAATAATAATAATAAAAATAATAATAAAGTTAATAAAGTGTTTTAAAAAATAGATTGAAAAACGCTTAATAAACAAGGTTTTTCAGAAAATATGTTCCTAAAATAGGATGATAAAAGAGTTTTGAAGACATGTCTAAAAAAAGGATACAAAAGTAAGTTTTAAAATTTATTTCTCTAAAACCTAGTCTAGACATAGTGTTTTCGAAAAGGGTTTCAAAAATATAGATTGAAAATGGCTTTATGAACAAGGTTTTTGAGAAAATATTTTTTCAAAATAAGATATGAAAAAGTTTCAAAGACATGTCCAAGAGAGTATGGAAAAATAAGTTTCCAAATTTATTTCTCCAAAATATAGTCTCAGCATAGAGTTTTCGAATATAGAACAGGTTTTTGAGAAAATAAATTTTCAAAAAATGATGTAAACTTTTTTTCAAGGGCATGTCGAAAAGAGTATGCAAAAATAGGTTTTCAAATCTGTTTTTCAAGAACCTAGTCTAGACATAGTGTTTTCGAAATAAGAGTTTTCAAATGAAAAAGGCTCTATAAACAAGGTTTTTTGTAGCAGTCAAAAAAAAACAAGGTTGTTGTGAAAATAATGTTTTCAAAATAGGATATGAAAACAGTTTCAATGACATGTCCAAAAAAGTATGCAAACATAAATTTTCAAATTTATTTCTCAAAAACCTAGTCTAGACATAGTGTTTTCGAAAAATGGTTTTCAAGATACAAAAAGGCTCTATGTACAAGGTTTTTAAAAAAATAAGTTCTCAAAATAGTATATAAAAAATGTTTCAAAGACATGTCCAAAAAGGTATCCAAAAATATGTTCCCAAATTGATTTCTCCAAAATCTAATCTCGGCATAGAGTTTTCGAGAAAATACATTTTCAAGATGTGACATAAATTTTTTGAGAAAATACATTTTCAAAATGTAACATAAATTTTTTTTCCAAGACATGTCGAAAAAAATATGCAAAATTAAGTTTTCAAATTTGTTTCTCAAAAACCTAGTCCAATTTTCAAAATAAGAGTTTTCGAAAAAAATATAGATTGAAAAGGCTCTATTAAACAAGCTTATTGAGAAAATACGTTTTCAAAATAGGATATGAAGAAAGATTCGAAGATATGGCCAAAAAAGATGCAAAAATAAGTTTTCAGATTTATTTCTCAAAAACCTAGACTAGACATAGTGTTTTCTAAAACATAGTGTTTTCAAAAAAAGAGTTTACAAAAAAAAGATTGATAAAGGCTCTATGAACAAGATTTTTAAGAAAATATGTTTTCAAAATAGAATATGAAGAAAGATTTAAAGACATGTCCAAAGAAGTATGCGGAAACAAGTTTTCAAATTTATTTCTCAAAAACCTAGTCTAGACAAAGTGTTTTCTAAAACAAAGTGTTTTCAAAAAATAAGAGTTTTCGAAAAATTGATTGAAAAAAGCTCTATGAACAAGCTTTTTGAGAAAATATGTTTTCAAAATAGGATATGAAAAAAATTTCAAAGACATATCCAAGAAAGTATGCAAAAATAAGTTTCCAAATTTATTTCTCCAAAATATAGTCTCAGCATAGTGTTTTCGAAATAAGAGTTTTCAAAAATAAAAAAGATTGAAAATGAATATATAGAAAAGGTTTTTGAGAAATAAAGATTTCAAAAAATGATGTAAATTTTTTTTCAAGGACATGTCGAAAAGAGTGCAAAAATAGGTTTTCAAATTCGTTTCTCAAAAACCTAGTCTAGACATAGTGTTTTCGAAATAAGAGTTTTCAAATGAAAAAGGCTCCATAACAAGGTTTTTCTGAATATATGATTTCAAAATAGGATATGAAAACAGTTTCAATGACATATCCAAGAAAGTATCCAAAATTAAATTTTCAAATTTATTACTCAAAAACCTAGTCTAGACATAGTGCTTTCGAAAAAGGGTTTTCAAAAAAATACAAAAAAACTCTACTAACAAGGTTTTGGATAAAATAAGTTTTCAAACTAGGATACAAAAAAGGTTTCAAAGACATGTCCAAAAAGGTATACTAAAATAAGTTTCCAAATTGATTTCTCCAAAATCTAGTCTCGACATAGAGTTTTCGAAAGAAGGGTTTTCAAAAATAAATAAAGATTGAAAAAGAATCTATGGACAAGGTTTTTGAGAAAATACGTTTTATAAATGTGACATTAAGAAATTTTCAAAGACGTGTTGAAAAAAGCAAATTTGTTTCTCAAAAACCTAGTCTAATTATATTGTTTTCAAAATAAGAGTTTTCCAAAAAATAGGTTGAAAAAAGCTCTATGAACAAGCTTTTTGAGAAAATATGTTTTCAAACTAGGATACAAAAAAGGTTTCAAAGACATGTCCAAAAAAGTATGCAGAAATAAGTTTTCAAATTTGTTTCTCAAAAACCTAGTCTAGACATAGTGTTTTCTTAATAAGAGTTTTCAAATGAAAAAGCCTCTATGAACAAGGTTTTTGTGACAAATATGTTTTCAAAATAGGATATGAAAAAGATTCAAAGATATATGTCCAAAAGAGTATGCAAAAATAAGTTATCAAATTTATTTCTCAAAAACCTAGTTTAAACATAGTGTTTTCGAAATAAGAGTTTTCAAAAAAATAGATTGAAAAAGGCTCTACGAACAAGGTTTTAGAGAAAACATGTTTTCAAAATAGGATACCAAAAAAATTTCAAAGACACGTCCGAAAAAGTATGCGGAAACAAGTTTTCAAATTTATTTCACAAAAACCTAGTATAGACATAGTGTTTTCTAAAACATAGTGTTTTCAAAATAAGAGTTTTCGACAAAATAGATTGAAAAAAAGGCTCTATGAACAAGCTTTTTGAGAAAATAGGTTTTCAAAATAGGATATGAAGAAAGATTACAAGACATGTCCAAAAAAGTTGGCAAAATTAAGTTTTCAAATTTATTTCTCAAAAACCAAGTCTAGACATAGTGTTTTCTAAAAAGGGTTTTCAAAAAAATATATTGAAAAAGGCTCTATGAACAAGGTTTTTGACAAAATATTCTTTCAAAATAAGACATGAAAAAATTTTCAAAGACATGTCCAAGAAAGTATGCAAAAATAAGTTTCCAAACTTATCTCTCAAAAATATAGTCTCGGCATAGAGTCTTCGAAATAAGAGTTTTCAAAAATAAAAAAGATTGAAACAAAATAAGATATGAAAACAGTTTCAATGACATGTCCAAGAAAGTATGCAAAATTAAATTTTCAAGAATATCTCTCAAAAACCTAGCCTAGACATAGTGCTTTCGAAAAAGGGTTTTAAAAAAAAAACAAAAAAGCCCTATGAACAAGGTTTGAGAAAATATGTTTTCAAAATAGGATATAAAAAAGGTTCCAAAGACATGTCCAAAAAGGTATACAAAAATAAGTTTCCAAATTGATTTCTCCAAAATCCAGTCTCGGCATAGAGTTTTCGAAAGAAGGGTTTTCAAAAATAAATAAAAATTGAAAAAGAATCTATGGACAATATTTTTGAGAAAATACGTTTTCTAAATGTGACATTAAGAAATTTTCAAAGACGTGTCGAAAAGAGTATGAAACAGCGATTGGAAAAACATATTTGTTTTAAAATTTATTTCCCAAAAACCTAGTCTAGACATAGTGTTTTCAAAAAGGGCTTTCAAAAATATAGATTGAAAAAGGCTTTATGAACAAGGTTTTTGAGAAAATATTTTTTCACAATAAGATATTAAAAAGTTTCAAAAACATGTCCAAGAGAGTATGCAAAAATAAGTTTCCAAATTTATTTCTCCAAAATATAGTCTCAGCATAGAGTTTTCGAATTAAGAGTTTACAAAAATAAAAAAGATTGAAAAGGAATCTATAGAAAAGGTTTTTGACAAAATAAGTTTTCAAAAAATGATGTAAACTTTTTTTCAAGGACATGTCGAAAAAAGTATGCAAAAATACGTTTTCAAATTGCTTTCTCAAAAACCTAGTCTAGACATAGTGTTTTCAAAATAAGAATTTTCAAAAAACTAGATTGAAAAAGGCTCTATGAACAAGCTTTTTGAGAAAATATGTTTTCAAAATAGGATATGAAGAAAGATTACAAGACATGTCCAAAAAAGTAGGCAAAAATAAGTTTTCAAATTTATTTCTCAAAAACCAAGTCTAGACATAGTGTTTTCTAAAAACGGTTTTCAAAAAAATATATTGAAAAAGGCTCTATGAACAAGATTTTTGAGAAAAGGTTTGAAAACTATAGTCTCGGCATAGAGTTTTCAAAAATAAAAAAGATTGAAAAAGAATATATAGAAAAGGTTTTTGGGAAAATAAGTTTTCAAAAAATGATGTAAACTTTTTTCAAGGACATGTCAAAAACAGTATGCAAAAATAGGTTTTCAAATTGCTTTCTCAAAAACCTAGTCTAGACACAGGGTTTTCGAAATAAAAGTTTTCAAATGAAAAAGGCTCCATAACAAGGTTTTTCTGAAAATAAGATTTCAAAATAGGATATGAAAACAGTTTCAATGATATGTCCAAGATAGTATGCAAAATTAAATTTTCAAATTTATTTCTCAAAAACCTAGTCTAGACATAGGGCTTTCGAAAAAGGGTTTTCAAAAAAATACAAAAAATGCTTTATGAACAAGGTGTTTGAGAAATATGTTTTCAAAATAGGATATAAAAAAGGTTTCAAAGACAGGCCCAAAAAGGTATACAAAAATAAGTTTCCAAATTGATTTCTCCAAAGTCTAGTCTCAGCATAGAATTTTCGAAAGAAGGGTTTCCAAAAATAAATAAAGATTGAAAAAGAATCTATGGACAAGGTTTTTGAGAAAATACGTCTTCTAAATGTGACATTAAGAAATTTTCATAGACGTCTCGAAAAGAGTATGAAAAAATAAGTTTTCAAATTTGCTTCTCAAAAACCTACTCTAATCATAGTGTTTTCAAAATAAGGGTTTTCGAAAAAAATAGATTGAAAAAAGCTCTATGAACAAGCTTTTTGAGAAAGTATGTTTTCAGAATAGGATATGAAGATAATTCAAAGACATGTCTAAAAAAGTATGCAAAAATAAGTTTTCAAATTTGTTTCTCAAAAACCAAGTCTAGAAAAATATGTTTTTGTGACAAATATGTTTTCAAAAAAGGATATGAAAAAATTTCAAAGACATATGTCCAAAAGAGTATGCAAAAATAAGTTTTCAAATTTATTTCTCAAAAACCTAGTTTAAACAGTGTTTTCAAAGTAAGAGTTTTCAAAAAAATAGATTGAAAAAGGCTCTACGAACAAGGTTTTAGAGAAAACATGTTTCAAAATAGGACACCAAAAAAATTTCAAAGACATCTCTGAAAAAGTATGCAAAAATAAGTTTTCAAATTTATTTCTCAAAAACCTAGTTTAAACAGTGTTTTCAAAGTAAGAGTTTTCAAAAAAATAGATTGAAAAAGGCTCTACGAACAAGGTTTTAGAGAAAACATGTTTTCAAAATAGGACACCAAAAAAATTTCAAAGACATGTCCGAAAAAGTATGCAAAAATAAGTTTTCAAATTTATTTCTCAAAACCTAGTCTAGGCTTAGTCAGTGTTTTCAAAATATATTTTTTTACACAGTAGAGAGAAATGACAATGAAACAGCAATTGGAAAAACATGAAGTTCAAAAAGACCAAATAAAAAAAGAGTAGAAGACTTCAATTAAGACAAGAACTTAAAACAAAATTTGTCTGTGCATCTTAAAGCGCTACCACTAATAATGTCCTTGTTATCTAGAAGAAGAATAAAGCAGTACCTTAACATAGTGAGGGATGGGACAGAAAACAGATTCTGGAATTGGATGTAACTTTACGCTCTACTGTAGAATTCAAGTTGATTAATGTCTTCGTATTCGTGCCTTCAAGAATTAAAGCTATCGATGTCCAACAATTTATCACACCTGCGTAAGTGTAATGAGTAAAGCAACTCATCATATACCTTCTAGGCCAACCTCCAAACCCATTGTACTCTATATGATATAAACACAAACATACCTAATCTTCATTAGTACAGATAAAGTGATCCGGTGTTGAATTCCTCTTCTTCAGTCTTCCTTTTCTGTAAAAAATAAAGATGGGTAAACTTGACAAATTGTTGGGAAATTAACAGAGTATTATTATTGTTAAAATTCAATATAATGATTGATAACAAGAAAGGGAATGCAGTCACTGAATGTATAAAACAAGATATACCTGTTTTCAAGATAAGATATGAAAAAAGTTTCAAAGACAGTCCAAAAAAATATGCAAAATAAGTTTCCAAATTGATTTCTCCAAAATCTAGTCTCGCCATAGAGTTTTCAAGATAAGAGTTTTCAACAATAAAAAAAATTGAAAAAGAATCTATGAACAAGGTTTTTGAGAATATTTGAATTCAAAATAGGATATGAAAAACGTTTCAAAAACATGTCCCAAAAAGTATGCAAAAATAAGTTTTAAAATTTGTTTCTCAAAAATTTAGTCTAGATTTGGTGTTTTCAAAATAAGAGTTTTCAAGAAAAATAGATTGCAAAAGGCTCTATGAACAAGGTTTTTGAGAAAATAAGTTTTCAAAAGAGCATACGAAGAAAGTTTCAAAGACACGTCCAAAAAAGTATGCAAATAAGTTTTCAAATTTATTTCTCAAAAATCTATTCTCGGCATAGAATTTTCGAAATAAGAGTTTTCACAAATAAAAAAGAGTGAAAAAGAATCTAGGGACAAGATTTTAGAGAAAACATGTTTTCAAAATGTGATAAAAAAAGAGTTTCAAAGACATGTTGAAAAGAGTATGCAAAAATAAGTTTCAAAAATAACTTCTCAAAAACCTAGTGGAGATAAAGTGTTTCCAAAATAAGAATTTTCAAAAATAAAAAAATTGAAAAAGGCTTTATGAACAAGATTGAAAAATGATCAAAGAACTAGGGCCATTGAGAAAGTAGTTTACAAAATATGATATGAAAAAAGTTTCAAAGAAATGTCAAAAAGTTAAGCAAAAATATGTTTCAAAAATTATTTTTCAAAAACTAATTTAGAGAAAGTATTTTCAAAATAAGAAATTTTCAAAAATAAAAAAGATTGAAAAGGGATCTATGACTTGCTTGTTACATTCATTCGATTCTTTCATCTTATTAGCGTCGCTTGTCGTAATTAGCTATGTTACGTGTGTCGATCGCTAGTTTTCCTTTTCTTTAAGAGTTCAAGACTTAAATACGAGTCTACAAGTTCTTTGGAAGCGATTAACGAGTCACAATCAATGCAATACATCAAATGCGAAAAAGAAACTATCTAAAGTACGGGATGCTCTTCAAATTAAGCCAAAAAAAGGAAAATATAAAGCAAATTAAGAACAAAGAAAGAAAATTGAAAAAACAATCTAAGATAAAGCATCAAAATGGAACAAATAATTATAGTAGTAAAAAAGTAAAAGGAGAAAACTATACTAACCTGTTTGAAGCATGTTGCAACTGACATTCTTTGTATTTCTGGTGCAGCAACTGAACGCCTACCATTCTTGTCACCCCATTATTTTTTCTTTTCCCTTTTTTAATGATATGTGTCGCTGATAAAAAAAAATTAATGTTAAAATTTTTGTCAACGATGGGTTAAATTACAAAATATACTACTAGACACTATAAGGTAGAGCATAAAGAAACATGCATGCTCGGTGGAAGAGATACTAATATGGTTTTTTAATACATATATTTGAGGGATATTTGAACATTGCACTATAATGATTCAGTCAATCCAGCATCAGTGAGATTCCAAATCACCAGTTACTCTAAAAATAAATTCCAAATCATCGTGAATGAATTACTACAAAATATAAAAAAAAAATAATCACAGCCATGTAACTTTAAACACATATTTTTGTACACAGCAGCGAGAAGTGACAATGAAAGAGCAATTGGAAAAACAAGAAGTTCAAAAAGGCCAAATTAAAGAAAAGAATACAAGACTTCAATTAAGACAAGATTGAAACAAAATTTGTCTCCGCATCTAAAGCGCTACGATTAATAATGTCCTTGTTATCTGAAAGAATAATAAAGCAGTACCTTCTACTGAAGATTCTGAAGTTGGATGTAACTTTACCCTCTACTGAAGAATTAAAGTTGATTAATGTCCTCATATTCATGCCAATAATTCATCAGCACCTGCATAAGTGTTTTGAGTAAAACAATTCATCATACACCTTCTGGGCCAGCCTCCAAACCCATTGTACTCTACATGATATAAACACAAACATACCTATTCTTTATCAGTATATATATATAGTATAGTGATCCAGTGTTGAACAAGATGAGCATGTTAACAAGATGAGACATTAAAGATGGGTAAGCTTGACAAATGGTTGGGAAATTAACAGATTAATATTATTGTTGTTAAAATTCAATTTAATGATTGATAACAAGATAGGGAATGCAGTCACTGAATGTATAAAACAAGATATACCTGTGATCTTAGTCTTCTTGGCATCATCAATCAATAAGAAAAGTCCTTTTGTGAAAACACAAATAAAGAAACTGAACTAACGGCAATGAGGAAAGGATTGCGGAAATCATAGAATCGAAAAGGGGGTTTTAAGTGGAATCCTCACCTCAACGAGAGTAATGGTTTCTTGATCAGCTTCTTGATATCCAAGAAAGATGCCTAGCGATTCTGATTTCAAGAATTCATCTTTTCCTCCAAGAAAACAAGACACTAGTATTTCTGGATAATGGACGATGTGGTTTGGACTCTGCAGAAGAGAACATTGTGGCTGGGATCAAAAGTGACTTTGTTTCCTATAATAATCTCAGACATGAATGAATTGAATTCTCGGAGTATGGATTTGCCAAGAGATTGAAAGAGAGCTGCTGCAAAAGAAAAAATTTCTAAGCTACCATACCCTACCATATGTTGTTATGGGAAAAACAGAAAGGAAAAGAAAGTCTAACCAGCGAGACAGAACATTTGGATAATTGATGTTTTGAGCAAAACAATTCATCATACACCTTCTGGGCAAGCTTGCAAACCCGTTGTACTCTAATATATGATATAAACAACACAAACATACATCTTCTTCATTACTACAGATATAGTGGTCCAGTGTTGAATCCCTCTTCTTAATTCTTCTTTGTCTGTAACAATACCGCATGGTAACAAGATGAGAATGAGACAATAAAGCTTACTAAACACCCATTTCATATTAAAAGTGAAAACTAATCTTTGATGCAGAAAGATAAAAGATGGGTAAGCTTGACAAATGATTGTGAAAACAAAAACAAAGAAACGGAACTAACGGCAACAAGAAAGGGATCGGGGTGATCATAGAATCGAAAAAGGGGTATCGAGTGGAATCCTCACCTTAACAAGAGTAATGGTTTTTTTATCAACTTCTTGATATCCAGGAAAGGTGCCTAGCCATTCTGATTTCAAGAATTCATCGCTTCCTCCAAGAACACGACACTAGTATTTCTTGTTGTTGGACGATGTGGTTTGGACTCTGTAGAACAGAACATTGTGGTTGGGATTAAAAGTGACTTTGTTGGTGTTGGTGTTGTTATGGGAAAAACAAAAAGGAAAAGAATGTCTAACCAGCGAGACAGAACATCTGGATAATTGAGAAAGAATGTTTGGGAGGAAGGGGGCGAGAATAAGAGAAAAAGGTGTTGGTGTTGCTGAAGCGGGTTGTCTGTATATTTTATTTTATATAAGCAACCCTAGATTTCTTGCTTATTTATTGGTTTTCTCTGTCTTTCCAGCGGAAAAAAAACGAGATCTCTTCCTACTTCTTTTTTTTCACAAAACTCTTCCTCTATCTATATATGTAATATTATTATAATTATAATTATAATAATTATAATTATATTTTTTTTTGACACAATCATCATATTATATTATTATATTATGTACCGTAATAATGTAATGGTGCCTCCTTTTATACTCACTCACCTCGCAAGATTCAAATAATAATAATAATAATAATAATAATAATAATAATAATAATAATAATAATAATAATAATAATAATAAGGCTTAAAAGTGATTAAGCCTTATTATTAGGGCAAGAGAATGAGCGTAACAGAGGGTTTCGTCTTCGCGGTGTAGAGAAAATCTGCCAAACTACTAGACAATGGCCTCAAACTGTCTTTCAAGGATATGGTGAGTGCAGCTCAGCAACAATACGTTGAGAAGGAAAAGATTAATCTTTTGGCGGTTGGGGTAGTGAAAAATTCGTTAGAAGGAGGTAACGGATTGTTGCCTTTAGTGACTCTTGAGGATATATAAGTACTTTCACCATTTGTGCACTCCATGGTGAAATGTGATCTTCCAATGGATAAGGCAAATATTGACTTGGATGGACCATGGATGTTATTTGGCCACTACCTTGTTGTATCTCATTGGAGTCCGTAGTTCACTTCGCTTGATGCAACTGTTGCGAGAACTATGGTCTGGGTCTGCTTTCCTGGTCTAAAACTTGTTTACTATGATGAAAGTTTCTTGCTTGCACTTGCTGCAACAGTAGAAAAACAGTAGTTAGGATTCGTGAGGTTGTGGAGGAAAATTCGGCAATCCCAATTGCCCGAGCCGAAATTAATGGGGATGGGGCGGATATGTTGCATGACATCATTAGAATTGAGATCATTAATGTTCACTCCAACCCTAAACCCTACGTCAACTGATAGGTCTGCCCCAGGGTCGTCCCATACAATTGAGATGCCATGTTCAAATCTTAAAAATTGGTCGCTACTTTTATCAAATTGGGCCCCTCAATTTATTGTGAGGGCTAAAATCATCAACAAATATACCCAGTAATCAAATATTAAAAATAAGCAAATATAAATTAAAAATTACTATAGATACAAACATAACTAAATTTCTAAAAAAAACTATTTTAATCCGTCAATAGAAATTCAGTTACGAACTCAAAATCACAATATTCTTTAAAAACAAATGTAACTTTAATTAAGGCTTAAATATGTTTTAAGCCCCTGCAAATATAGCGTGTTTTGGTTTAAGCCCCTACAAATTTTTTTTAGTAAAAAGTCCTTGCAAAAGCAACCTTTTTGAAATAGGCCATTCTGTTAACTTGACGTTACAAAAAACACCTACGTGGCTAACAGAAATCTGACGTGCCATTTATTTTACTTTTCAATTTTTTTTATGCTGACTGAACTGCCAAATCATTATTTTTTATTTTTTATTATTCTCCATTATTCTTTTTTTCTCCTTCACCACCATATATTCTCAAGAAACCTCTTTCTTCTTCCATGGAAGTCTCTACAATTACAGTTCGAAACCCTCTTCTCCTTTTTCTCTTTCAATTCATTCTCCTACTTCTTCTCTTTCAATTCATTTTTCTCCTTTCGCGCTTCTTCAATTCAATCACAGAACAAACCAAGCCAAAAACCTAATTGTAAAATTAACACCATAAAGCTCCATAATACCCAGAGAACAAGTCGTATTGAGTAATAGATAGACAGAGCGAACAGTTTTGCGAGATGCATCGACGGGAGCCAATGGAAACTTAGACGCCATTCGGTTCATCTTTCTTCCTAACCTTAAATCCAAATCAGAAATCCAACATTCACAGTGGATCTTCCCCTTGGTTTTAAGCAATAAGGTAGAGTCAATCTTACCCTTTTTGAAACCATTTGTAATTAAATGTTTGCTTAGTCTCTCATATCAAGCTCTAGGAACTTGTTTTAATCCATAAAGTGTTTTGTCAAGTTTGAAAACATGGTTTGGGTTTTTGAAATTTTCAAAACCAGGGGGTGTTTTACATATACTTCTTCTTCTAAAAAACCATTTAGGAAGGCACTCTTGACATCCATTTGGTGTAGTTTGAAGTCCATGTAACTAGCAAATGCCAATATTATACGAATGGACTCCAACCTAGCCACCGGAGCAAAAGTTTCTTCAAAATCCACCCCTTCGATTTGGTTAAAACCTTGAACAACTAAACGACTTTTATTTAATAAAACAACACCATTTTCATCAAGTTTGTTGCGAAAAACCCATTTAGTACCAATAACGGTTCTGTCAATAGGTTTTTCAACTAAATGCCAAATTTTGTTTCGTTCAAATTGTTCAAGTTCCTTTTGCATTGACACAACCCATTCTGGATCATTTAAAGCTTCCTTAATATTATTAGGAACTATTTGAGAGACAACAGCACTATGAAAACATAAATGATTAAGAGAAGAACGAGTTGTTACCCCCTTTGATGGACTACCAATAATTTGCTCCATGGGATGATCTCGAACTGATTTCCAAGTTTTGGGCAAATCATCATGTGTTCTTTCATGGAGATGGTCATCGATGTCTTGGGGCTCTCGTTCCACTTCAGCTTCTTCTTGAGGTTCCACTTTCACCTCTGCTTCTTCCACACTTTCACTGTTTGATTCAGGTATTCTGTTTTTGATCACTTCAACCACTTCATCCTCATCATCAACTTTCTTAGCAAAAGGGCTAGTCTCATCAAAAGAAACATGTATTGATTCTTGCATACATTTATCAATTTTATTGTAAATAATATATGCTCTACTATGACTTGAATAACTCATAAAATTACCTTCAGTTGATTTTGCATCAAACTTACGCAACTTATCTTTTGTGTTGAGAATGAAGCACTTACTTCCAAAAACCTTGAAGTATGAAATATTTGGAGCTCTACCATTCCACAACTCGTATGGCGTCTTGTTAAGAGATGACCTCAGGTATACCCGGTTGAGCACGTGACATGCTGTATCAACTGCATGACCCCAAAAATATTTGGGTAAGTTGTGCTCGTTCAACATTGTTCTGCTCATCTCTTGTATGGTTCTATTCTTCCTTTCCACCACACTGTTTTGTTGAGGAGTCCTTGGAGCTGAAAAGTTATGATGCACACCATACTTTTCACATCAAGTCCTGAATGATGAATTTTCGTACTCTCCTCCATGATCACTTCTAATTTCCTTGATGGCTAAGCTTTTCTCGTTCTGTAACTTTCTGCACAACTTAGCAAACTCATTAAAAGTATCACTTTTATTTGCAAGTAGAATGACCCAAGTATACCTAGAATAATCATCTACAATCACGAAGACATACTTAGACCCTCCTAGACATACAACATCAATTTCACCAAATAAATCAAGATGGAGAAATTCAAGCACATTGTTAGTGGAAATAACCGGTTTTGGATTGAAAGAAGATCTGCGCAACTTACCTAGCTGACATGCATCACACAATTGACCCTTTTCATATTTCAACTTGGGTAGACCTCTAACATGCTCATTCTTACTCAACTTAGATAAATGTTCTATACTAGCGTGTCCTAGACTTCTATGCCACAGATCCACATCATCAATCAAGGAAAGCATGCATACAATATCATTACTCACATTATCAAAATCAACATAATATACATTATTTTCTCGAAAGCCAGTAATATAAAGTTTAGAAGTTCTATGAGTAATAACACATTTATCAACAGAAAAATGCACATCAAAATCACTATCACATAATTGGCTAACACTTAGCAAGTTAAATTTCACACCATCAACTAGTAAAGCATTTTTAATTTTGATTGTGTTTTCCTTACCCACACAACCTTTACCTATTCCTTGAGCAGATTCATTGTTGCTCAACTTCAAGAATAGTGAAGCATCACCAGTCATATGCCTTGAGCATCCACTATCAACCATCCACATATTTTTCTTCTTGGATGATTGACCAACCTTAGGGGTGTCATTTGCCATAAGACAAACAACATTGGCAACCTTCTCTTCTTCATCTATTTCACTATCAGTGTCAAGATTGTCCCATGTAGCCTTCATGGCTTTCTTTTGTTGGTACTTAGATTTTAGCTTAGGACAATTTACTTTGAGATGACCCGGTTTGTTGCATTCAAAACATTTTGGTTGATCATCTCTTCTCTCATAACTGTCTTTTTTGGTGTACCCAGATTTCTTTGAATAGTCACCCTTTCCAAGCTTGTTGAGTCTCATGAATTTTTTGAATTTCTTGGCAAACATAGCCATGTCTTCATCATCAGATTCTTCATCAGACTCAACCTCTTTCCTTGCCATCTTAGGAGTCTTAAAAGCAAGAGCAAGAGACTTTCTTTCTTTGATCGCTTCTTTTTCTTGCGCCTTTTTAGCGACCAACACCACCTCAAATGCAAGAAGTGACCCAATCAAGTCTTCTTGAGGTAAAGTGCCAATATCTTTGGCTTCAGTGATAGCACAAGTTTTAGGAAAGAACTCACTAGTCAATGATGCAAGAATCTTCCCATTCAAATCTTTTGTTGAATAATTCTTCCCAAGTCCTCTCAAGTTATTCACTATCAGATTTAATCTTTGGTGCATAGCTGTAACAGATTCACCTTCATTCATTTTGAAAGCTTCATACTCAGAAGTGAGAACTCTAATTTTTGTATCTTTCACTTGACTCGTGCTAACATGTGTTGCTTCCAAATAGTCCCAAATTTCTTTTGCTGTCTGACAACCTTTTACCCTTCCATACTCTTCTTCACATAGAGATAAGTGAAGAATGTTCATTGCTTTGGCATTTAGAGATATTTTATCTAACTCATACTTTCTCAGCTCACTCAAGTCAATGGCATAGATATCTTCAATAGGTACTTCCTCAGCTTTACCAGTAGCTTGAGATTTAGTAGTATCTCCGTCAACAGCAACACCAGGTTTAGTAATTTTGATTCTCATAAGAATAAGCGGTCCATCAACAATGATCCTCTATAAAGTGAAATCTATAGCCTACACATGACATTTCATTCGACTACTCCAATAGTCATAGTTAGTCCTATCGAACAGGGATGGCCTATTGAAGGACATCCCCTCTTTCATAAATGAACCCATGATCGAAAATAATTAAATAAAATAAAATTGTGAGGTGTTAAGCTCTATATGCAATTTCTAGCTACTGATACCAATTGTTGGACTATATGATAACCTTAGAGGGGGTGAATTAGGTTATACGCTAAAAATGAAATCTTTTTAATTTTCAAAAAATTAACGATGCACGTTTAAATCGAATGCGGAAAATATGATTTAAACTATATGTAATACCTAAGCAAGCTATAACTATGACAGAACCAGTTACAGGGATATTTTACGCTAACCACACTATTATCAAATTTAACGATAAACAGATTGTGATATTGAACGCAGCACAATGAAATCAAATATAACGATAAACAAATATAAACAAAAAACAAATTAAAGAGAAGGTAAAGAGATACACCGTGATTTTTACGAGGTTCGGGATAAAAGCCCTACGTCCTCGGCCTCCGGCTTTGCAACCTTTGGACTTGATAACAACCACTATATGAGAAGAACTTCTTCAACGTCTTACAAGCAAGCAACTTCCCTATAGCTACCACACCACTCTCAATTTTTCCCAAATTGAGAACCCAAGCTCCCCGCTAAGGATTTCGCTAACAACTCAATCTCCCCGTTTGAATTACCCAAGAACACTTCCCAGGATTTCACAACAACCAAGTAATTGATGAATATAACTGAAAAACTGTGATTCAATCACTCAAGCAGTATAACAGTATAGTAGTTGAGAGAGATGAGTGATTTGGATTTAACGATGAAGAACTTGAAGAAATAATAGGACGGTGAGAGTTCTTTTCTTCTTTTTGATTTTTGAGATGTGCGTTGTGTTCTCTCTGCTTTCGTGAAAGAAAAAAAAACCTAAGTGTCTATTTATAGGGTTTGTAGAAATATGACCGTTGAGGCAAAAATCTTACGTAAAATAGGTGAGTAGTAAATCGATTCTTTGCTTAAAATAGTGTGTATGAAAATCGATTATTTACTCAAAAATATAACCGTTGAAGCACTTTTAACACTATTGTACAATCGATTGTTTGCTTATAAAAACATAGTTTGAAATCGATTATGTGCTTTAAGTAAATAGGAGAGAAATCGATTTTTGGCTTCCAAAACAAGTTAAAAAACTGATTCCTTGCTTAAGAGAAAGCAAGCCATAAATCGATTTAGTGCTTAATACAACTAAGACAAGAATCGATTGTTTTCTTCCCAACACAAGTTCTTTTAAAACCAAGTCATGAATCGATTCTTCTCTTTAAACTATAAAGCCATAAATCGATTTCCATACTTTTAAAAACAAGGTCAAAATCGATTTGGTTCTTCAAATACACAAAGTCATCAATCGATTGTTTTCTTTCCAAAACTAGTTCCTTTAAAAACCCGTAGGCTAGAATCGATTTCTAGCTTTGTGATGGAAGCCACAAATCGATTTCTAGCTTGAATAATTAGGCTAGAAATCGATTTTCAACTTATAAACACAAAGTCATCAATCGATTCTTAGCTTTACCATTTTCTCATGCTACGTGCCTACCTATTAGGCTTTTATATAAAAGATTTTTCTAAGCTTTTAACACAACAGTTATATTTTAAAAAATCATCTCTCAACTACTAAAAGTTATAGAACTGAAGTGATAGGATCTTACATGGTGTCCTATCAAAAGCAGATTAACATATATTTCTTGAACTCTAGAGTAGCTTCTCCTCCAAGCCGCTACACTTTAAGATATCATGCTCTTTGATTCATGTCTTGTACTTTTGTTCATCTGTAACCATTAGTAGACAGATTGTAATTTGTTATCATACAAAACAAAGAGTGTTTGTCCTTGGTTCAACCCTTATATCATTTCATTAAGTAAAATAGTCTCAATACAGGTTGGAATGAAATCAAAAACATGGGAACTAGCAAATAATCTTGATGCCCGAGCTAGACTATGAGCGGCAAGATTTGCTTGTCTCCTAATAAAGCTAACCTCAAAGCTTGGAAAATTAAAAAGAAAATTCCTACAATTCGAAACCAAAGCACCAAACTCGGTATTCGGTAAAGAGTCTGCCTTCAAGCCATTTACAAAGGATAAACAATCTGTTTCAATGGAAACAGAAGTCATCCCCAATGCCTCCAACCAAAGTAAGGTCTGCCAAAGTCTCATTGCCTCTGCCTCTTGTGGTGTTGGAATGCCTATGAACCACCAAGTCTTCCCTCTAAATAATTGGCCAGTTGAAGTATGGATACAAGCACCGATGCCATACTTATTATCATAGTGAAAAAGAGCTGCATCAATGTTGCACTTAAGAGTACCTTCGTGCGGATTCTGCCAATGAGGATTCACTGCAGGCTGCTATCCGTCCATATTGACTGAGCTACGCCTATGCTGTCTTGCCCAGCTCTATTCGTGAAACACATCCTGCACTAGATTAACAGTTTGAGCAGCTGGCATCAACACGTCGTCCCAAACACTCTCATTGCGACGTCTCCAAAGAGCCCAAAGCAGCATGATAAATTTGTTGCGCACATTTTCAGACAATGACTGCATTAAATTGAAGAAGCAGCTACGGAAGTCCGTAGCATTCACCAAAGCCTATCTGATGTCGTCCTGGAATCCACAAACATCCCAAATTTCAGCAGCTCGACTACACGCAAAGAACGCATGCCATTCCGTCTCGGCATTGTCTTCACACAATGGATAAGTTTCCAGACAATCCACATGCCTTCTACGAAGATTGCAATGAGTGGGAAGACACCCTAGCTCGTGCAAGTCTCCACAAAACTAATTTGACTTTTGGTGGAATTTTACTTTTCCAAATTGTCATCCACGCACCCTCCACCCAGAGATTTGAGTTGTTGATAAGATCCTCCATTATTGCATAATAAGTTGAACGAACCGAATAACAACCATTCTTACTACGCCATCAACAAAGCCTATCGGTTCAGTGATATTAAATCGGGGCATATAGCTTTGATTAATGCTGCCTCATTTGAGTTGAACAAAGAGTCCACATAGTGATGCTTCCAATCCCTTCTATCAACGTCCCACAAATCATTTACACAAGAGCTTCAGTGCCTTCAACTATAGGAGATCTAACACAACTATCACTACGTCCCTTCAACCAAGGATCAGACCAGTTAGAGATCACTGGATATTTTGACTCTGATTTTGCCGGATGCCAAGATAGTAAAAGATCCACTTCAGGCTATATCTATATGTTGGCTGGTGGTGCAGTTTCTTGGCACAGTGCCAAGCAAACTCTCATTGCTTCATCCACCATGGCAGTAGAATTTATAGCATGTTTTGAGGCATCTAACCATGGGATTTGGCTGAGGAACCTTGTCACTGGGCTGCAAATTGTGGAAGTAATTGAAGGACCACTTAAGTTATACTGTGACAACAAATCAGCCGTCCTATATTCCAACAATAATAGGAGCTCGACCAAGTCAAAACATATTGACATCAAGTTCCTAGTTGTTAAGGAAAGGGTACAAAGCAGACAAATTTCTATAGAACACTAAGGGACAAACTCTATGATAGCGGATCCTCTTACAAAGGGTCTTCCACCCAAGGTCTTTCATGAGCACACTGCTCACATGGGTGTTTTGCAGTTTGAGAAATCTTTGGTTTAGTGGGAGTTAATCACTTATGAATTTTGTGTTCTATGTTTGGTATTATGTCTGCATACTCTTGTATTTGGATATTTTTCTGGTTACATATAAAGTGTGATATTCAGTTATTTATACTTTGTACAATAAGGTTATTGGATGATCTCACTAAGGTAAAGTAGGAATAATTGAAAATTGACATGTACAGGCCACCTTCTTGTGATTTTCATGCTACACATTTCATGATGAATCTATGTCATTTAGTTGTGTCAATATTAATAATCATTGATGAGTTTAGTTATGATTGATATAACTAAAACTGCTTTGGTTCTATGTACTGACATAGGTAATGGGCGAGATTATTTAGATATGCTCAAGGTATATAATGGCAAATTTTGAGCTCATAAAGTCTAACACATTTGTAACGTTACATATGTGACCAGTGGGAGATTGTTAGAATTTTGGGTCACACATGTAATATTTAAATGTGTTTGGGCCATTATTTAATTAGCCAAACTTAAAGTGGTCTATCTGATACTAAATTTATGGCTAAGGGCATATGTGTCATGAAAGGTTATTGTGTAGATACCATAAGGCAATATTCTAATTTGATGAGGGGCCAAATTAGAAATATTGAAAACTGAGATGTAATCGGAAGCAATTACATATATGGGTTATGGTCCCCATTTGTAGATTAACGTAAAAAACAACAAAATAGGGTTTAGTTCCCTGGCTTTCTCTCTTCATCCCCATCAGAAGAGAATCAAAAAACTTAAGGTGCTCTACAATTGGAAGATCATATACTCAAATCTTCATCAATTCCCAATGGCAAATTCAGGTACGCTTCCGCACTCTATTTCATCATGAATTTGGGTATGAGTTCATAAACTATTGATTTAAGATTGTGCTCTTTTAATTTCTATATGGGTAGAGACATCTGGTTAGGCACAAACCTTGATTGTTAGAATCCAACAATATTACACAATTACTCCTCAAGACAAGTAACAAATATTATACCAACTAGTTCTAACACCCGTGCTCCACACGGGCTTGCCCCTTTTTAAACTCCCTTAGCTCTTAAAGAAACTGGAATACTACTATTATTATTTTACCAAATTTATTATTATATTATTATTATTAATGATTATTATTGTTATATTATATATAATGTCTACAGCTATCGGAACGGTATTAACAATTCCACATGGTGTAAATAACAACTTTTTTGGCCCAAAAGACCACATGGTAGCAATTGTCTGTATTACATGTTATATGAAGACCACACGGTATTAATTTTATTTTAAAAATCAAGAAACATAAAATATGAAGAAAAAACCACACCAAACAACAAACAATAGTTTTGGACTGTGTTGTAAAACTTGGACTGGTGAGCCACCCGATCAGGATACTGAACTGCTAATTTAAAGGTCAATCTGAAGATTGATAATTTACACCCATTTAAAAAATAGAGCACGTAAGACTATTTCACTCGTCCCATTATCTAGATTTAATACTTTGTGAAGAATAAAAAAAAGTAGTTATTTCTAGGGAATTTCAACTGTTGGGGTTAATTTTTTTATTCAAAATTTATATTTAATAATTTTTTAATACAATGGTATAAGGTTTTTAAAAAAATACACCAAACAACTAACAATAATTTTAGACCGTGTTTTAAAACTTTGACCGGTGATCGACTTGGTCAGGATACTAATTAAGCCGCTAAGTTAGTGGTTGATTTTGAGATTAATAATTTACACTCACCTAGAAAATAGAATGTGTATGTTAGCAACCTACATTTTTTACTTTTACTAAAAATCGACTCCCTCCAAATTTAGGGCCAAATATACAACTTTCTTTGACTCATTTTTGCTTATATTTTATTACAGAATGAGTATTTGTCTATTTGAAAACTGCTCCAATACATAGAGTATTAATGTAATTTTATTTTTTCAATTTAAAGCTTCTGAATTTCGTTGTAAATTTTAATGATGAATGTTGGTGTACTTTTATTTTTATCAGATTACAAGATTGGTTTTGTGACTATCGAGTATGGTATGCATATTTAGTACTATTGTTAGACTTCCACTTTTAGGGAATGACATCCATTAAAGAAAAATCGAAGTTGCTATAAACTGGATGTGCCATCCCAAGGATAGTAAAAATCAAACGGACCAGGTTCAAACATATTGTGGTTGTTTATCAAAAGTGTGAAAAGGCCTTAAACACCTAAGTTAAAGAAAGACTATTAGAAATTAGAGCGTCTTTAATGGAGAACAACTAAATAGGTGAACTAAAGTGATTTTTGTGGCACAAACTGTCACGTAGGATTTAAGTAATTGTTATTTGATTTAAGTGATTTTTACTCCAATGAGAGTTATTTATAACGAACCATACCTGGCCCCACTTGTTTATATTTTTTTATTTGTATTTGGGCTTTGCTTCAATTTAACATAATTTTAATTAATACTCACAAAAAATATTAATTTTTAAAATTACAAAAAAAATTATAAATTTGAGAACAACAAATTTAAAATAATAAGAAATATACAACATTATCAAATTAAAAAAAATACATAACAATGAGCAACAAATTACACTTTGAGTAGAATATAAGATAATACATAAAAATTAATTTTCACTATTCTCATGTCTGAATCGATCTCAAATATGCTCCACGAAGTCTGCTTGAAGTTGATGGTGGTTTTGCTTTTGATGAACATGTGCTATCCTTTGAAACAATGTTGTAAAATTGGGGTCAGAATCGTTTGACACTTCAATTGTGGATGAATCATTATCTATGTGGTCGTAATCCAAATTACCAGCATATGTGTCTCGTTAATCTTCGACAATCATGTTATGCAATATGATGCCTGCTAACATTATGTGTTTCATTGTATTCACATGCCAAGCACGCGCCGAACTACGAATAATCGCGAATCGAGATTGGAGAACTCCAAATGCCCGTTCGACATCCTTTCTTGCTGATTCTTGTCATTGGGCAAATAATTTTCTCTTCTCTCCTTGTGGCATATGGATGGTCTTGACAAATGTAGCTCACTCAGGATAAATGTCATCTGCTAAGTAGTACCCCCCATGTGATACGCAGTTCTATTCACTGTGTATTGCACTGCATGAACTTGTCCATTCAAAACATTGTTAAACACATGATGTGTTTAACACATTGATGTCATTGTTAGAACCCACGGTTCCAAAAAATGCATGCCAAACCCACAAGTCTTGAGATGGCCAATGCATACAATCTTGAGATGGCCATCACCTACCTCTACAAAATTAACATTTCCACGCAACTGGACAAACTTTCCATTCCCAATGGCCAATGCATACAATCTATTGAACCCAACATACCTGAAAAACTGCGTGCCTCTCCAATTTGTAATAGACGTACAAGGTCATTGTTGTTTAGCCTTATTCAGATCTTATCAAAATCATTGTTTGGATCCATTATATGTATGTTACAAAAACAGTTTTACCAATGAGCGAAGATAAAATTTTCTGTGTAAAATGAACTTAGTAAAATAATATTTATGGATATAAAAAAAATATGCCCGTTGCAATGTGTCCGTTGTCCATCTATGCATATGTCAATCTCACTTATTATTAAAAAAAAATATGTCCGTTGGTGGCATTATTTAATTTATTATTTTATTTTAAACAACTCACAAGTTATTATTGCAATTATATTAAATATGGTGAATTCAGAATAGTGGCTTTTAATATCCAGAATGTTCATTTTCATCAATTTCAATAATGGCTTTTAATACCCACCACATTTCGATGATCTTATTTCCAATATCCAGAGACTTTCTTTCATCTCCCCATTTTCCTTCACCCCATGGTTCATCTTCCCACTTTCCTTCAACTCCATTATTCTATCTTGCCCTTCACACATCGAGTCCCCTAATCTATTCTCAAAAAAAATTCTCAGTTCACAACCAGTTCATGAACACAAACCGCCACATACACTTCCTATTCATTTGCTTCTGTTTTCCATTCCTCCTCCCTCAGCTTCTCTCAACCTCCCACCGTGAACCGAAACCTCCTTCACCCAAGCCTCTTCCTTTTATTCCTCTCATTCCCACTCTTCGTTTCTGGCTCTGCATGTCGCCGATTGCCATATTTCTCCCACTTTCTCGATAATTTTCTTTCAGTTTTTCCCAGATCTAGCTTTTCCCGATCAGATTTTCCCATTTCACTCTGATTTGCTCAGATCTATGTTGTAGTGGATTAAAGGTGGATTTCGGTGGTGTATGGCTGAGAGAGAGACGTGGAGACGCAGAGGGTGTGGTGGAGAGAGACAGATGTGGAGACACTGAGGGATGGTCGCCGGTGGTGCTGGAGGTGGTTCATGGAGGTGGTTGCTTGTTTACTCCTTCCTTCTCTGTTTTAACTTGGCTGAGAAAGAGATGTGGATATGCTAAGAGAGATGGAGACTATGGCGGTGGGGATGGTCACGTGGTTCTGGAGGTGGTTGACCGAGGTGGTCTCCTTTATTTTTTCCTTCCTTCTGGGTTCTACATTTCTGTTTTTATTTTGATTGTTGTCTCATCTTCCTGTTAAGTTTTAGAGCAAATATGGGAAAAATCAGTGGTTGGGAAAGAGGTGAAGCGTGTGGGGATGGTTTTTGCTGGATGTATTATACGACATTAAGTTTGCGAGATTTACTGACATTGCCGTCGAAGTTTCGCGCGAAACCGCAACTGCAGAGTGACTACAGGACGGCATTCGCAATAGTTATAAGAAGAAGCAATTTCAAGGGAACAGGATCCTCTCCTGTCACCTCTCTCTATCTCTCTCTTCTTGCATTTTTTTTAATTTTTTTAATATAAAATAATTTAATGGTTGAGATTGAGTATAATGATGATCCAATGGAGGGGGTTTGGGGTGACTGGAGTGACAGGAGAGGATCCTGACTGGAGAGGATCCGAATCCAATTTCAAGACATCATAGGTTTCTAACTTCAGAAGTTAGAACATAACATGCATTTCACACATAGGGTTCTTAATCATTATTGACAATCAAACCTATGAGGTCATTAGAGGGGGAAGGGGTGAGGAACTCACCGTGGATACTCTTCACTACAACTTTCTCCCTTTTACACCCTTTTGGTTTCCTCTAAGCTTGAATGAACTTCAAGCAACTTCCATTGGTTAAGTCCAGCACCAAAACTTAGCTTGACAATTGCTACTCCCACATACAACACCTAGAGCTTCATTCCTAGCTTCAAAACCTCACATGCAACCTCCAAAGATGGCTTCCCCAACACTGTTTTTGGGAAGAATTCCAACAGTGTTCCTCCTACTAATTCAAGCCCTTCAATGATCACGAATTTGGCTCCCAAATAGTTGTATTAAGCTCCAATCTTCAAACTTGTCACTTCTTCTAACATCCTTCAAGCTCTCAATACCAAAGTCCTCTCCTAAGCTAAGCATGCAAGCCCTTAATTAGGACTCCAAAAACTGAACAAAAATAGGGTTTCAAAGATGAATATTAGGTGTTTGGTTCTGTTTTGTATTTAGAAAATTTGTGAGTAATTGAGTGTTAGATTTGGTACTAGAAGGATTAAGATGAGGTGGGTTTCAAGGTTTATGGCTGATCTCTTCTTCCTCTTCTTTCTATCTTTCTATTTCTTTCTTGCTTCTCTTTCTCCACCTCTCTCTTTCTTTTCTCCTTCTCACTCATTCTTTTTCTTCCAGCTGAGCAAAAATGAGAAGGTTTCCCTCTTTAAGGTGGTTTTATTTCAAAAGCAAAATGACTGAATAATGGGTCTGGGCCTTTGGGTTAGGCTTGGGGTTAAAAACCAGATTTCTGTTTACAACCCCTTCTAATGCATTTAAAAGACTCTACAAACAACTCAAACAGACAAACACCAACAATGTCCAATTTAACCAAGAAATAAATCAAAATATGTATGAGACATATTAATAGTATTAAGAAAACATAGAATGAAATTCATCAATCATCACATAATCAAGTAAGGAAATAACAATTATTCTAGCATTTTCTTCTATTCAATTCTAATATCTTTTTTTTATAAGCAAAAGATTTTATTAGCGGGAGCACAAGGGGTACTCCAATCCCGTACAATTACACGGGGGGTCTCGTTAAAACCTCAAAGGGCCAAAACCCAATGAGAAAAAGACCCAATGAGGAAAAAGAGTGCTCCAATTTGTGCATAATATGAGCAATTACGTTTTAGCATGACCAAATAATATTCCAATCACACATAATTCCAACCAATTATTGAAAGTTATATAAACTATAAGTCAGACATAGAAAGAATGTTAAGCAACCAACAATGTGATAATCAAAGTAATTACTTGGGTATAATAGTTTGAATCCCATCTTGCCATTTGCCAATTTTATTTTAATGGCAACAGTATGCCACGTGGCAAACATCTTTTGGTTCATGGTGTGGCATGTCAGTGCGATGTGGTAATGCTGACATGGAGTGGTGACATGCCATGTCAGTGGCACATGGCACAACCATTCAATAATAAGTTGACTTGTGGCACTGATGTCATTGCTGACGTCATGTCTGTTTGCCACATCACTTTTTTTGAACGAAAAACTAATAGAGGGATCGACCAGACTAGATAGGTTTTGTTTTTGTAGGGGCTAAGTTATTTTTTTTGTGCAATGACTAAACTTGATCAAACGTATATTTATAGAGACCAAACATATATTTAAGCCTATATATTATGTTAATTTTTCGTGTAGTGCAATGTAAAAACGACTTTATACCATGAAATGAAACAAAATTAAATGTTAGATGTTTATATGAGCAGTCAAACAAATAGGAGCTTAAGAATATATCCTTTTGCATAATAGTTTTAGGATTTGGGAATCTTTTGGTCAAGGGGATGTGCCGCTTTTGAAAGAGTAGTCGTGGAAGGAGAAGATGACAATTTTAATTTTCCAATTTAATTGACATTAATATCAAAAATTTAAATATTTTTTAATTTACCTTACATGTAGGAATATTACTTGTCATGATTTCTTCGACATTTTGATTTTTTATAATTTTTTTTTCTGTTTCAAATGACGTTTACTTTAGACACATTGAATAAATATATATACTTTTATGTGATTTTCTTTCTAGAAAGTTGTATTTATTTATTACTTTAAAATATTATAAAATTAGCCAACCTAAAAATTTAACCTAGCACTAGTCCCTTCTTCTATGAATTCCCTATAAATTTGCGGCCGTGTTCTTCATTTTGAGAATACTTGGAAAAAGGGCCGTTTTTCGAAAACTGAAAGAGTTTGTATCCTGAGTTTTTTTCTCGTTCTCTATCATCATTAGATTACATTTGCAGCATTTGCAAGAGGTACTTTCCAATCTATTTTTTGACACAAATTTTCAATCTATCTATCAATCGCTCAATTATATGTAAGATATGTTCTAACATATATATGCCTGTATGATTTAATTGCCTGTGACAATCTGTTCAACCACGACTTCATTCTACTCATATCAATTCTATGTAAATCGCTGATCCAGGTGATTCATTATGCTCTTTCTTTTATATAATCTATTTTGATCGAATATTTTTCTCATGTTTAGTCATATGTTGTTATGTCTCCAATAGATCCATGAGTGAGGCAATAATATCCGGATTTTTGACTATCTTTGAAAGCTTGATCAAAAGAAAATCGTCAAAGTTGTTGTATATTTCTACACCTTCTTTGTTGTGCTTTGCTCAACTTTTCCTTTTGATGGTGTCCAACATAGATCTCCAACGACTGTGATTTCGTTGATTAAATATGGGGTAAGCAAATCAACATAAAATAATGTTATAAAAGAAAATCAACAGTTGATTTTAAATTAATAGATTTTATTTTTTGGTAGTTATCGATTATTTTTACTAGTTCTATCGTTTTGAATTTCAATTTGGAGGTTTTATCTCGAATTGATATTCAATTTTTTGAAGAACCTTTATATATCATCAAGTCATTTAGATCATTTTTTAACTTATTAATTTACTTTATTGTTGCAGGTGGTACTTGTTCTTTACCTCTAATTGTTAGAATGATTAATGCAAGTAAATAATTCTCGACAAAAATCAGTATGTGCCTCCATCCATGATATTATTGATCTTATTTATTTCATTTTGTGATTTGGTTTAATATATTGAAATTAGATGCAAGTAATCATTGGAAGTTTTTTTGGTCGCAGAACAGAAAAGTAGATCATACACATGATAATCGTAAACAAAAAGAGGAGGCAAGTCCTTATTATTTCCCAGTCAAGCCTCAACACAATTCAGCGGTTTCTATATCCGCAAGGAATTATTAAATCTTCTTGCATTCTCTGTTAGTCCTACTTCGCCAGTTCAAGCACAAACTAATGGTGCAGTAAATTCTAATCAACGAGAAGCAAAAAAGATAGATCCTAAGAAGCTGAGGCGGGTATGTGATTAATTTTGGTTAATTAATTAAGTCTTATGTTACAAGTATACAAAATTTTACATGCATACATACATGCAGAATGTTATTAAATCGACTCTCAACTGAGAGATTTAGACAGAAGAAACACAATAAGCAGTAGAGTTGGAATTAATGAAAACCAATGCTTTTAAAGTAAATAAATATTCATGTAATTGTTTCTAAAACCAAAACAAAAAAATCATTGTTTGTATTATTTCAAACATATCTAAGACCACATTTGGATTTGCAGGACTAAATTAATATCGTTGGTATTCATCAAAAAATTGCATCACACAAAAATGAGAAGAGCTCCGTGTTGGTGGAACTTGAGAAATTGGCCCATCAAGTGACCATTCTAGCTTCTTAGAGAAACATCTATCAACTATACAGTAATAATAATATTAGAGAACTATTAGCAATACTCTCTTTAGCACTTTTCTACCAACACTCTCTTTAGATCATTTTTTAACCTATTAACTTACTTTATTGTTGTAGGTGGTACTTGTTCTTCACCTCTAACTGTTAGAACGATTAATGCATGTCGACAAAAATCAGTATGTGCCTCGGTCCATGATATTATTGATCATATATTATTCATTTTGTGTTTTGGTTTAATATATTGAAATTAGATGCAAGTAATCATTAATGGATGTTTTTTGGTTGCAGAACAGAAAAGTAGATCATACACATGATAAGCCTAAACAAAAAGAGGAGGCAAGGCAAGTCCTTATTATATCCTAGTGGAAAATTATATTTGGAGCTAGTCTTATTAGCAACGTATGGGCACAAAAATTGCATTTTCCATTCTTCTAGTTTATTATTAATCAATAATTAGATTAGATTTCACAACTTGTTAGTCTCCAAACTAAACTTACTTTTTAAGAAGTTATATTTCTTTGTATTGACAAAAATATTGAATTTGCATAATTGTTGAGTATTTGTAATTCATTTACTGCTTTTAGTAAAATTTGTAATAAGGGGTATATTGGTCTTTTCACTGTAATTGTTTTAGTTGTATTTGGATTATTGGTCGTAACTGTTCAGTTGGTGTGCAACTGATTATATTAGCTAATTGATACTGTTTGTAATACATACAATAGTTACACGGTTAACTGAAGTAGTAGTTTTATTCTTCATTACTGTAGCATCATTTTCTTCCTTCAGTACCCGTGTTCCTCTGCTAGGGCTCCTCTTCCCGTTCCTCTTCTCCCTTCAATCCAAATCCCTTTCTCTGTGTGTGTGTGTGTGTGTGTGTGTGTGTGTGTATGTCCAGGATCTGTGTATGAATATAGTGGTGAGATTCAACATGGTATCATGAGCTTTGTAGAGAAACACTGGGAAACACGAGAGAACGCGAGGTTGTGCGAAATATCGTAACTTCAAATCTCATCGGTTTGAAGTGCGAATCGAAAGGAATCACTACTTGATTCCTAGGGTTAGGGAAACACGAGTGTCAGTGAGGTTTCTTGAGTGAGAAAACCACAGATCCACCATGAACGGAGGAAACTGAGGTTTTACGACGCATCTCCCTGTGTTCGACGGTTCCAACTGGAACCAGTGGTCGATCCAGATGAGAGTGCTGTTTGGAGCACAAGACGTCCTCGATCTAGTGAACGACGGTGTGACGGTGCTCGCAGAGAATGCTACGGAGGCGCAACGGAATGCGCACCGTGAGCAAGGAAGAAGGACCAGAAGGCGCTCTTCTACATCCACCAGTGTGTAGATCCGAAGGTTTTCGAGAAGATCTCAGTCAACGACTTCAAAGGATGCTTGGGATCTACTGGTGAGATGCTACGGAGGCGACGCGAAGGTGAAGAAGGTCAAACTACAGGCACTGCGTAAGCAGTACGAACTGCTCCAGATGAAACCTAGTGAGAAGGTAGGTGACTACGTGTCTCGCGTAGTCACTGTGACAAACCAGATGAAAACCTGTGCAGAAACGGTTACAGAACAAACAATAGTGGAGAAGGTACTTCGATCCCTCACCCTTCAGTTTGATCATATAGTGGTAGCTATTGAACAAGCCAAGGATACCTCTGCAATGAACTTAGAGGAGTTGCAAGGTACCCTAGAGGCACATGAAATGCCTCTCAGTGATAGAGGACCTGAGAAAGAAAGTGATCAGGCACTCAAGGCTCAAACCAGTAACAAAGGGACTGGTGACAAGTCAAACTGGAAGGAGAACCAATGGAAGAAAAAGAAGCAGCAATGGCTGAACAAGCAGAATACTGAGGGTGGTACTGCAGAGAAGGGGGATTCTGCAAGTAAGGGAGGGAAGAAGTATGAGAAGGGGAAATTTGATAAAAAGAAGGTCAAGTGCTTCAACTGTGACAAGTACGGGCACTTTGCAGATGAATGCTGGTCCAACAAGGAGAACCAGAAATAAGAGGCTAACATAGCCAAGGGTGACTCTAACAATGAGCCAGTCCTGCTGATGATGGAAACAGCAACTGTCACTGTGGTGGAGGAGCTGTGGTACCTAGACACAGGCTGCTTCAACCACATGACAGGGAATAAGAGGTGGCTGTCAAACTATGACAGCAGCAAGAAGACCAGGATCAGGTTGGCTGATGACAGGTACTTGCAAGCAGAGGGTATGGGAAACATCATGGTGAAGAAGAAAGATGGTAAATCAGTTGTGATAGAGGAGGTCTGGTATGTGCCAGGCATGAGGAGCAACCTGATGAGCGTAGGGCAACTCATTGAGAAGGGGTTCTCAGTGAACATGGAGGATGGGCTGCTGCAACTCTATGACAAGAATAAAAGGCTGATTCTAAAGTCACAGCTAGAGAAGAATAGGACATTCAAGGTCAGCAGCAAGGCAGCTGAGACTGAATGCTTTGCTGCAACTGAAGGTGCAAGTGATAGTGCCTTGTGGCACAAGAGGTATGGCCACCTAAATTACAAAAGTTTAGGTAGTTTACATACAAAAAACCTTGTTGTAGGAGTTCCTGCAGTAGCTGCAGTTGACAAATCTTGTAATATTTCCATGAGAAGCAAACAACCAAGGCTGCCTTTCACATCAGAATTGCCACCAAGGGCAACGCATGCCTTAGGTGTGGTACATTCTGATGTGTGTGGGCCCTTGCACTACAAGAAAATCGACGATTTCCGACGGCAATTTCCGTCGCAAATGCAGCGATTTTCGTCGGAAATTGACGTTTCCGACGAACTTTCCGACGGACAAAAAGTCGTTGCAAAATCGCTCGTCGCAAAATTTTTCCCGACGGAGTTTTTCGTCGCAAATTTGTCCGTCGGGAACCCGTCGCAAATATCCGTGGCAAAGTCGTCACAAACGCTGACACATTTTCGTCGCAAATCCGTCGGAAATATTAAAAAAAATAAAAAAAAATTAAATTATACAAAATTAAATACATTTCATTCGAATTCAATTCTTTTTCTTTTGAACGTCAATTCAATTCTTTACATATACAATCAATGTTTACATCATAAGCCATCATGCAATAAATATAATAAAGCATTTCAACCATCATGCAATAAACATACATTCAACAAAAGGGTTCAGTTGCAAGGGTTCATAAAATTCTAAAAAGACAAACACATTATAAGGGTTTTGCATTCTGTGACTATTGGTCATTAGGTTTCCAAGTTCTCCTTGCCCTGCCATTAGAAAAAGAAACAAACTTGCATCAATATTGTAGTCTTTTCTTTCTTTCTTTCTTTCATTCCCACCTAGATATTTTAAAAGGTAAAAGAAATTCCTAACACAAAAACTGAGCAACCAAAGATAACATGGAAGTTCTGAATTGAGTTGGACTCAAGAAACCAGCAAAAAGATTCATTCTTGTATTAACATGCAATTACTGTGGCATGGCAAGATCTTGCAATATTGCAAGCATTACTGATAGGATCCATGTCCATAGTAAAGTTTAGAACTCAATCAGTATTATTACCACTGACAAAGAGTCCATTGAAGGAAATTTAGCCAGTGTCATCCTTACTTGGACACTCCAAGAAATTGGCTGAACAAAGTGTAATTTCATGATTCAACATGCATCTGAGTCCAACTACTCAATCAGTGAAGAGGCAAATAGCAAATCAATCATCTCTCTTTAACAATCATCTCTCTTTAACAATAGCCTACTTGGAACAGTTTGATAAACTTGAAGAAAATCACAGATAAGTACCAGGTTTTTCAAGTGATCCTTCAGGAAATGGAGATGGATTGTATGGTCGGCAAGCTGCCAGTAGGATCATAAGAAGAATTACGAAGGTTCCAAGAGTAGTTCCCAGAATAGCCGCCTTAGATAATGTAACTGCATGGTCAATCACATATATCAGCTTACTCTGCATAACTTCACCACTACTTCATGTCAATTATGTTCAAATCAGTTTAAATTATACAGTACAACTTAAATTTTGCAACATAAATGATTCAGTGGGGAGTGACTTAGCAGGGACAGAGGCAGATTTAGGCATTCATCATAAAAAGCATACAGAATAGCATTCATAAGAACTAATAAGATAACCAATTTAATCTATTTTTCACTTTTCCGATTATTACATGTTAAAAAGCATACAGAATAGCATTATACATTCTAGCTGGTTGAAAACATTAGCACAAAGAGTAGATAAAGATATGATAATGCAAACAAGAATTGGAGAGTATATTTAGACTTACCACCAAGTTTGAGGGGTCGTTCGGACAAAAGGTCACACATGATTGATTGAATTGGAGAATATGATAAATTGGAGGTTTAATCTCATAATGCAAATAAGCAAGCCCTTTAGCCACATCAAGAATTATACTCTTTCTTTGTGGCCAAGTCAACCTATTAGCACCAGAAATTGACAATTGGTAACTGAGATTTCCATTAGGCATAAAATCATAAACTAAAAATCTCCTCTTACCTTTCAAATTATGACTTGGAACACAACAACCTCTTAAAGCAAGAAGATTCCTGTGCTTTATTTTGCTAAAGGACTTAAAATACCAACTTTGTCCTTCCAATCTGTGATGTTTTTGATGCATGCACAATTTGGACTTACCACCAAGTTTGAGCCTTCATGTGTGCACCTACACCTTTTAGCCAACAACAATACACAAACATATATGTATGTCAGCTTAAATTAAAAACCAATTCTCTGAATATGCAATATGTAAAAAGCAACCAATTGAATACAAGTACTTCACATTTGGCCACAGTTTTGGAATCAAACCAAACCAATCCACCTCTTCTAGCTCCTCACAAGCATTTTCCAATTTTGTAGCTAAATATGGATTTGGACTTTGAGATATGACGTCCAAAACAGCTTTTCTCATTTTCTGTGACTTTATTCTTGAACTTAGAGTACCGTGTCTAATGTCACTACATATTTCTCTCCAAAGTTCTTCGAAGCTTCTGAAAGCTTGCACCATGCTGTAGACAAAAGCTGAGTTGATAAACTCTACCTGATCAGAGAAGAAGAGGCCAAGTAGGAGGTGGCAGTATGTTGATTGTTTATAGTCTCCTCCGAAAATTACTTCTTGAGGACTGCAACTATATGACTTTGTTTTTTGCTGTTTGATTTTGAATTCTTTACTTGCATAGCAATGTGTTGTGGCTGTTCGCCTGTTCCTACTGTTAAACCTCCTTTTGTTTTGTAACAATTGCTTCCATAAAGAAATTCAAGAATCTTTCCTCCTTCTTTAATGGGGTAAACCCTGTAAATTAAACAATGATTTTATTAGTTCATATATTACATATATCTCTAATTTTTAACATCTAGACCGTGACATTGGATATAGGAGCACAAGAGAATATTATTGAATGGCACACCTTGATCTATAGGCTGCTGATAAAGTGAATATTTGAAGTGTGGTTTGTGCACTATGGCGGGTAAAGGGTACAAACTTTTGTCTCCCATCTGTAGTTCCAGAATTGCAGAAACTGAACCACCATCAAAAAAATATAATAATATAAAATTTATCCAAAGTAGTAATAACTGTAGGAATTAACATATGCGTGCGGCCTCTATTTAATATTCTATATTCTGATATACGTGACCAATAAATAAATAATTCAGTAGTATAATGAATATCAAATCTCAACCTTTCCCCCACAAAAGTAAAGACCAAAGAAGTGGAAAAAGAATAATTCATAAAGAAGTTTTATCTTTGAGATAATTAAGGTAAATGACTAAGATAATTAAGTTTTATGTCCTGCCGAATCATACACCAAATGATTTCAAAACTACATAATTCGAATCATACACCAAAATAAACACATCAAAGGAAGTACAGCCAAGGTAGACAGGTTCGTAATCCTAGGTAGGAACGGTGAGGGGTCATAGGTTCGTAAAGCACGGGTTCGTAGCACGAAACGTGGTTCCAATAAAATTGTACAACTAGTATATATATGCATATTAAAACATATGAATAGAGATAAAAATCATAAATAAGTGAAAAAAAATCACAAAAACACCATAAATACTCAAGAACTTCAATGTCATACCCACAACATATAAGTCTTAAACAACATAATAAGGGCATAAAGGCACAAACATAAACATAAGTCATTACAAACAATAATACTCAACAAAATGGTTTAAAAAGAACACAACACAGTGACACAGAACAGAAAAAACAAAATCAGAAAACTGAGAAAGGAAAGAGGAAAATGCAGAATCAAAACAGAGAAAAACGCAGAAACTGGGAAAGGAAGCAAAAGAACAGAGCAGTAGAAGGAATACGAACTAGGAAGAAGGAAGAAGAGACCGCAGAAACTGAGAAAGGAAGCAAAATCAGAATTATTGAACGCCGTCGCTCAGTGAAAGAGAAGAGCGCGCTCCTGTCTACCTTGAGTACAGCTGCAATTCGCCAATTCAATAATCCTTTTCCAAACATATCGAGTAACAATTTAATTTTAATCAAGCCAAACAGCTCCAAACATTATAAATTAGATCCATGCATTTTATGAATAGCAAAAATGTACCAATTTTGTTTCTAGCTAGCTATACTTAACGTGAGATCCACAATGATTTGATTCCACAGGTTTTAAAGTCTCAAATACTTCTTGTTGCGATGTAGACACAAGCATCGGAGGGTTATGCTTACCAAACTCAAAGTTATGCAGGAACCGCAATGAATATGTATTTTGGGATGCCTTTCATCCTTCAGATGCAGCAAATGCTATTCTTGCAGAAATGTTTTTCTCTAGTCTTTTCTCATCAGCTCCATTTGCAGCACCCAGTCTTTCACCCTAAATACCATACATCAATTTAACAGTGATACCAAGAAATTAAGAATATATGTTCAACTCAATCCCATTGCATTTTTTAACTAATGCAGCCATCTCTTAATGATTTTACCAAAGAGATAATGACATATACAAACTCAAGTATAAGTGTAAAACTATATCCATAAAATTACGTTTCTATTTGTAACTAATATTGCCATCTCTCAATGATGTTACTTAAGATATAATGGCATATACTAATTAATATCTTGTTATGTAAGCTCATGTTTTCTTGCTGCCACTATAGGTGTTACGGTTCTATTTTAAAAATGAATGAATTAGTGATCAAGATTACCCAAAAACAATTAATTATACTTGTCCTTTAACAGATCTACAACAGTGGATAAGAAACAACTCAACAATTAAGAGAGGAAAGTTTTATATATGAATTGCATCAAGTAAAGTTTTAAAAAAATCAAGAAAAGTTTTAAAAAACTCAACAATCCAATTCATTTACTCACTCACTGCTGCACTCTTCTGTGTGTTGGACCCTCCAGAAACTGAGCTTCCTTCTCTCTTTCTATCTCTCACTCACAAAACCAAAACTTTTCCTTCCTTTGGATAAAGCCAAAGTGACAGTAGTAGTAGTAGTAGCCATAATAGCAGCAACAGAAGCAGAAAACAGCAGCATAAGAAGCAGAAAGAAAAGATAACAGAAGGAGATTACCTTCAGATTCTGGAGCTTTTGCAGATTGGGCAACAGCTTCAACTGCTTCCGCCGCACACACTGCTAACAGAAGGAAATGCAATGAAATCAAGATTCTCAGCCTAAACATTTAAACACCGTTCATCAATCACACGAAACAAGGAGAGGGAGAGTCGAATTTCAATTAATGTGCAACAAATTAAGGTTAGGGTTTCGTTTAAAAAAATTGGGACAAATTAAAGAAAGTATGAAATTACCTGCAATGGAGGACGCGCAAGGAGAGGGAGAGTGGAAACGGTGGAGGACGAGAGTGAGGGAAGAGGGAGAACGGCGAAACGCAAGGAGAACGAGAGTGAGGGAAGAAGGAGAACGAGAGTGAGGGAAGAGGGAGAACGGCGAAACGCTTAGCGATGTAGGAGGGGGGAGGAGGGCGGAGGGGGGCGGTGGAGGGCTGTGGAGGATGGAGGAGGGAGGTTCAGTGGAAGAGTGCGGAGGAGAGTGAGTGAGAGGGTTCGATGGAGCTGCGTAAAGTGAGAACTGAGAGGGTTCGATGAAGCTACATTGTGTTTTATTTGGTGTTACGGTTTGCGACGGACTTTTTGACGTTTCCGACGACAATCCCCGTCGGAAATTTGCGACGAAAAACAAGTTCGTCGCAAACGTGAGCGGGAATTTTAGCGCCTCTTCTGCTGCGCATTTGCGACGACTTTTTCGTCGGAAATCCGTCGGAAATTGCGACAGATAAGAGTTCATCGCAAATGTTGGTGGCTAAAACAGATTTTTCTTGTAGTGTTGGAAGTCCCTTCCCTAGGAGGAAACAAGTATTTTATTTCCTTTGTAGATGAATACACTAGGATGATTTGGATTTATCTGATCAAAGCAAAGAGTGAAGTGCTTGATCAGTTTAACAAGTTTAAGAACTTAGCTGAGAAACAGAGTGGCTGCCAGCATAAGATTCTCAGAACTGATGATGGAGGGGAGTACAACTCAGCAAAATTCAAGAAGTTTTGTGAGGATCAAGGGATAGAGCATGAAGTGACTGCCCCCTACACGCCTCAGCATAATGGAGTGGCTGAGAGGAGGGACAGAACATTGATGGACATGGCAAGGTGTATGCTGAAAGAGAAGAGCCTGCCTAAGAGCCTATGGGGTGAAGCTGTTACAACAGCAGCCTATATCCTCAATAGGTGTCCAACCAAGAGACTTAAGGAAGCTGTCCCTCTTGAGGTGTGGTCTGCCAAGAAGCCAAGTGTAGGACACTTGAGGATATTTGGAGCATTGTGCTACAATCACATCCCTGATGAAAGGAGGAGGAAACTGGATGACAAAAGCTCTCCAATGATCCTTGTTGGATATCATCCCACAGGGTCTTACAAGCTGTATTGCCCAGCAACCAACAAGATTGAATTCAGCAGGGATGTGGTTGTAAGGGAATCTGAAAGTTGGGACTGGGAAGGTGGCAAAGTCAGCACAATTGCACCAGAACCAGTGCTGTTTGATGAACCTGAAACTGAAGCACCAGTTCAGGAACAAGAAATTGCTCCTGCTGCAGCTGAAGTGACTCGGCAACAGCAGGAAAACAGTGATTCTGACTCAGAGGAGGATCAGGAGGTGCATGCAAGGCCTCAAAGGCATAGAGTGCCTCCAAGGAGGCTAGCTGAGTATGACTTGACAGCTAACAACCAAGTTGACAGTGAAGGGGAACTGGTACAGCTTGCAATGTTAGCAGATATTGAGCCACTTAGCTACACAGAAGCATTGAAGGAGAAAGTGTGGGTGGCTGCCATGAAGGAGGAACTCAGTTCAATAGAGAAGAACAAGAGCTGGAAATTGACTGAGTTGCCTAAGGATAAGAAAGCAATTAGTGTCAAATGGGTGTTTAAGGTGAAACTTGTAACATCCCGGATTTTTAAAGACTCGTATTATGAAACCTAAGACCGATTAATTATTTGTGGGAATAATTAGTCGTGTCTCGGGGACTTATACGTCGGCAAAATTATCAAGAAAACCTATTCTCCATTAAAGGGTGGCCTATTCATAGAATAATGAGCAATTGGAGCAGAAGGGCAAATCTGTCTTTTCACACCCCTAGTTATTAAAATGTAATCTTGAAGGTTATAATTAATTAAGAACCGAAGGAGTTGAGGAATTTCGGATCGGAACCGGATTAATCGAGAAAGTTATACCGAAGAGAATTATTAACGCCTAAATTACCATTTTTGGGCCAAGGGCAAAATGGTCTTTCCACCATCATTTAAACCCTCAGCCATATACTCTCAACTGAACCCTCACCCACTCATTTCATCATTTTCCAGCTGAAAGAAAGAAAGGAAAACAGAAGGTAGGGAGAGGAGAGTGGGGCGAAGGGAAGAGGAAGGAGAGGAGGGAAGAACTTCTCAATTGGTCATTGCATGTAAGCTTTCTTCACACCTCTTTCTCTCATTTTTCATCCTCTTTTCAATGGTACCACTTTCAGAAGCTAACTCCCCCTAGATCATCCACTACCATGTTCAGCCCCCTTGAAGCTCCAAGAGAAATAATGGAGTTTTGAACTTTAATGGTGCTGCATGTCATGTTGTAGTTGTGGGAGGTGGAGTGTCAAGCTTGCATTTTCGACTTGGAGGAAGTTGTGAAGGACCAGGTTGCTGTCCCAGTCGCTCTAGTGGTGGAGATTGCCGTTTGGAGATCGGTTCGAGTTCTAGCGGGGATCGTTCGTGTACTTTTCGTTTCGGTGACTTTGCTTTCGATCCAACTCTCGAACTTCGGTGTAACGGTGAGTTCTACTCACGATAGGGCATTTTGATATTCTGAACTTGTTTTCGATATGGAATCCCTTGGTCACATTTCTGTTTACAAAAGACTTAGAACTGAAAAGCGTTTTTTGGGTCAAAACGGTGTTTTACGGTTTAATGAAAGTTTGATTTAAATCGTTGAAATGAAATGCATTGTGTACTACTAGAAAAATATATTCTGGGAATTTTCTGAGTTTCAGGTGATTGAAATTAGGAATCGAATCGGACGAGAACGGAGAGCGAAAATGAGGAAAGTGAGAAATTCTGGTAACAGACACAGGTCACACGGATCGTGCGCCCCTGGGCACGGGTCGTGCGCCTGCTTCGGGTTGGAAGTATTGGAAACAGAACGGGACGCACGGGTCGTGCGCCCCTGGGCACGGATCGTGCGCTTCCCTCTGGTAGATGGGTCTTGAGTAGTGCACCACGCACGGGTCGTGTGCCCCTGGGCACGGGTCGTGCGTGTAGTTCTGTTACCGGCTTCCGCTTTCTCGTTTTGTTGCTCCGTTTGATCCCGAACCCTTTCTAATTTCTTTCTCAACCATTCAAAAAGGGATTGCCTCACTAAAAACCTTATTTTGAACTTGTTCAACTCATGGTTTTGAAAAAGAGCTTTGAAAGCCTATTTGATCGAAAAACCGAAACCCTAGTATACGTGTGGGTACACCGTCTGATGGATAGAATGTATATGTATATTTATATATATATATATATATATATACTGTATATGATTATAATGCCGGATGTCTATAGGTTCATCAAAACGGGTTATAAGTCAACAATACATTACAATATGATTATAATGCCGGATGATTATAAATTCATCAAAACGGGTTATAGATCAATAAGATATAAATTATCTAAAAAGATATTGTGATTGATCCATTTGGTGATCGAAAAGATATAAATTATCTAACTCTCGAGAACTTGATGCGTATTGTCATACGTATTACGTTGGGTGACGACCCGACAAGTAGCATACTAGGAAGGGAAGTCATGAGCCCTCACCCTAGGCCCTGAATGTGTTTTGGCGTGGTCAACTCACGGGTTACCGGGATTAGCAGGCGTTGTGCGGCCGGTTTGTGCTAAGTAATTCACGAATTGCCGGGATTAGCAGTCGTTGTGCGGTCGGCATTCGAATAATAAATAATTCACGAATTGCCGGGATTAGCAGTCGTTGTGCGGTCGGCATTCGATTAATGAATAAGACATTGTTATGTCAGCTTTTGTTATAACGGTTTAATAAATCAAACCGAGTGTCAGTGAGGGGGCACGGTAGGACTCACTGAGATAATGTTATCTCACCCTATCCATATTTGTTGTTTTTCAGAAAAGCAGGGAAAAAGGAAGACTATTGTGCACGAGTAGTTGGTCTACTCTTGGAGGTGCTGAAGACTTAGTCATTTGATCCCTTGTACTTTTGTTATCCTAATTGGTTGTATAAACTTGTATTGATTATGAGTTATATGAACCATTTTATGTTTCTGTTTGGTATTTGGACTTGGATATTGTAATCCATTCGGTATGAAACCGATAAACTTCTATTTTATGAAGTAATGTTATTTCCGATTATGTTTTGTCTCGGAAAAAGTTTGTATGTCCAAAACTTAAACAGGAACTGTGTCCTCTGAATATTCCGCATCTGTGCACTTTCAGTGTCTCTACATGTTAGAAATACTGGGGTGTTACATTTGGTATCAGAGCGTTTCGACCTAGTCGGACTTAGATGTTAAGAGTCTTTTGCGTCTTCTAAGTCTGATTTTTCTTAGTATGCTGTTAGACATTGAGCCTGATCAACTTAATACTTTGTGCATACTTCGCAGAATCATGGCTGGAAGAGGTAGGAGAAACCCACCTATTGATCCTCATCAAGAATGGATGCAGAATGTCATCGAAACTCAGCAGAAGATGATGAATGACATGATGCTTATGCAACAGCAACAGATGGCTCAAATGGCTCAAATGCAGCAGATGCATCAGATGCCTCAACCACAACCAGCTGAGCCAGTCAATATGCCAACACCTGAGGATCCCAACAGGATGTATTTTCGGTTTCTGAAGATGAAACCCCCAACCTTCAAAGGAGGATCCGAGGCAATGAAAGCCCATTTTTGGGTAGATGCCATGGAACGGATCTTTGATACTTTGCAATGCAATGAAGGAGAAAAGGTAATTTGTGCTGCTAACGCTCTGGACGAGGATGCTCACACTTGGTGGGTTAACGCTCGTAGAATGCTTCAAAATCAAGGAACTCCTCTTGAGTGGGATAACTTCAAGGAGTTGTTTTTGGGTCATTATTTTCCCGACTCCCAAAGACTTGACAAGCAGATGGAATTTCTGAGTTTGAAACAGGGAGAGATGACAGTTGGGGAATATGCTGCCAGATTTGAGAGGTTGTCACAATTCTATGAATTGGGGACCACCGCTACTGATGATAGGTGGAAAATGGTAATGTTCAGACAAGGTCTCAGAGGAGATGTGAATCAAGGTCGCAGTTCTTACTCCATGACCACTTATCCTGCTTTGGTTCAACAAGCTCATTCAGCTGAGAGCGATCTTAAAAGAATGTATGCTGAGAGGAAAGAATTCTGGAAGGATAAGAAGAAGGGTAATGAGCCAACTTCTTCAAACCCTAGATATAGAGGGAATAGGGATAAAGGGAAACAAATCCAGTCAAGTGACTCTGCCAGGCCTAACAGGTGCGACGTCTGCAAGAGATTTCATAGAGGCAAATGTCAGGTGGGACCGAACCAATGCTACCTTTGCAAAGAAGTGGGCCATTATGCTAATAATTGTCCGTCAAGGAAAGCTTTCTTGGAGTCTCCTGATGCTCCGAGACAGGCTCGAGTCAACACTCTGGATGCTAAGACCATCAAGCCAGCTGATAATCTTATAAGGGGTACAGGTTCTGTCTTTCATCAAACTGTTAATATTCTGTATGACTCTGGTGCTACTCATTGTTTTATCTCTGAAGCATGTGCGGAACGGCTAGGATTAATAGTATCTCCTATATCCGAACCAATATCTATCCTTACTGCGGCAAAGGGTCGTGTGCGAACCCAATCATTATGTCTTAATTGTCTGCTCACCATAGGAGGCAGGGACTTTGTTGTTGATTTTATCTGTCTGCCTATGAGAGGAATGGAGATCGTGTTGGGAATGAATTGGATGACTTCCAATCACATTACGATTGATTGTTTCAATCGTGCAATTAATTTTCCTTCTGAAATAGCGGAACATTCACTACCTGCAGATGATGGTGTTATTTCGTTCACTTCAGCCAGCCAGTCTCTATTCCAAGGTGCGGAAGCTTTTGTTATTATTTTGTCTGCATCAACTGAAGCTGATTTGGATTTATCATCTACTCAAGTTGTTAATGAATTCTTAGATGTTTTTCCCGAGGAAGTTTCCTCTTTACCTCCAGAACGAGAGGTAGAATTCTCTATAGATTTGGCGCCTGGCACAGGGCCAATATCCATAGCACCTTATAGGATGTCTCCTCTTGAACTGAAAGAATTGAAGTCCCAACTTGAGGAATTAATTTCCAAGAAGTTTATTCGACCGAGTGCTTCTCCATGGGGTGCTCCGGTATTGCTAGTCAAGAAGAAGGACGGAAGCATGAGGTTATGCATAGACTACCGTCAGCTGAATAAAATCACTATCAAGAACAAGTATCCATTGCCAAGGATAGATGATCTACTTGACCAACTTCGAGGTGCTAAAGTTTTCTCCAAAATTGATCTGAGGTCAGGGTACCATCAAATTAGGGTAAGAACCTTAGACATTCCGAAGACTGCCTTTCGTACGAGGTACGGACACTACGAGTTTGTAGTGATGCCTTTCGGATTAACTAACGCTCCAGCAGTATTCATGGATTATATGAATAGAGTATTTCATTCTTACCTAGATCAGTTTGTGGTCGTCTTTATTGATGATATCTTGATTTACTCCAAGTCAGTTGAGGAGCATGCTCAGCATCTCCGATTTGTCCTAGGAGTACTCCGAGAGAAGAAACTCTACGCTAAACCATCAAAGTGTGACTTTTGGATGCCTGAAGTAAAATTCTTGGGTCATGTAATTTCCCAAGAAGGGGTTGCAGTGGATCCTAGCAAGGTGGAAGCTGTGTTGAATTGGGAACGGCCAACGTCAGTGACTGAGATCAGAAGCTTTCTGGGTTTAGCTGGTTACTATAGAAGATTCATTGAAGGTTTTTCGCAAATGGTACTTCCGCTTACTCGATTGACTCGCAAGGGTCAACCGTTTACGTGGGATGCCGATTGTGAAGAGTGCTTCCTTGGATTGAAGGAAAAGTTAACTTCTGCTCCGATCCTAATTCTTCCGGATCCGTCATTGGGATTTCAGATTTACAGTGATGCATCTGGGAAGGGTTTAGGATGCGTTCTCATGCAGAATCAACATGTTGTGGCCTATGCATCGAGGCAATTGAAGACGCATGAACGGAATTACCCAACTCATGACTTAGAGTTGGCGGCTATTGTGTTTGCACTGAAAATTTGGAGACATTACCTTTATGGTTCTCGTTTCGAAGTTTTTAGTGATCACAAGAGCTTGAAGTATCTGTTCGACCAAAAGGAGTTGAATAACAGACAGAGGAGGTGGACTGAATTTTTGAAGGACTATGATTTCGAATTGAAATATCACCCTGGGAAAGCCAATGTGGTAGCAGATGCTCTGAGCAGGAAGTCTATCCACACGGCAAGGTTAATGGTTCACGAGATGGCCTTGTTGGAGTCGTTCAGAGACTTGAAACTCAAGGTGGTAAGAAAAAGGGATCGCGTAGTGCTGCGGCATATACGGATAGCCAGTGTGCTAAGGGAACAAATCCGCGTAGCTCAAGGAGCTGATATAAAGTTGCAGTCTCAGAAGGGATCGCCAGATTTCACTGAGGATAGTGATGGCATAATTTGCTTTAATGGGAAGATTTGTGTTCCCGACAATGATGATATCAAAAGACAAGTATTGGAAGAAGCTCATAGGAGTCAGTACTCCGTACATCCGGGATCCACCAAGATGTACCGAGACTTGAAGTTGATGTATTGGTGGCCTGGGATGAAGGTCGAGATTGCAGAATTTGTTTCTCGGTGCTTAACTTGTCAGAAGGTTAAGGCGGAACACCGAAGACCGGGCTGTCAGTTACAACCGCTAGATGTACCAGTTTGGAAGTGGGAAGACATCTCAATGGACTTCGTTATGGGTTTGCCGAGGTCACAGGCCGGCAATGATTCTCTTTGGGTAGTAGTGGACCGATTGACTAAATCCGCTCACTTTATTCCCGTTCGCTCGACTTATAAGGTTTCCAAGTTAGCAGATGAATATGTGAGGAACATTATCAGACTGCATGGAGTCCCAACGAGTATTGTGTCAGACCGAGATCCCAAGTTTACTTCCAGGTTCTGGAGAGCATTGAATGAAGCTTTGGGAACAAGGGTGCTGGTTAGCACTGCTTATCATCCTCAGACTGATGGTCAAACGGAGAGGACTATCCAGACTCTTGAGGACATGCTTCGGGCTTGTGTGCTCGATAGCGGGAGAAAATGGGAGGACCATATTCCATTAGTCGAATTCTCCTACAACAACAGTTACCACTCCAGCATTGGAATGGCACCGTTTGAAGCACTTTATGGTAGAAAGTGTAGGACTCCGTTGTGTTGGTGGGAGATTGGCGAAGATAAGTTTTTGGGACCCGATATGGTTCGCGAGACTACTGAGAAGATCAAGTCAATTCGAGAAAGGATGAAGGTTGCTCAGAGTCGGCAAAAGAGCTACGCTGACAACCGAAGGAGACCGTTGGAGTTTGAGGTTGGTGATCATGTGTTCTTGAAAGTTTCTCCAACCATAGGCACCGGGAGAGCCTTGCGAGCGAGGAAGCTCAGTCCTCGATATGTTGGACCTTTCCAAATCATCGAGCGGATTGGACCAGTTGCCTATCGCCTCGCATTGTCTCCGGCCCTATCAAACCTCCATGATGTGTTCCACGTGTCTCAGTTAAGGAAATATATTCCCGATCTGCATCAACCGTTGAGTGTTGATACAATTGACCTGCGACCGGATTTGTCATTCCAACCTTATCCTAGTTATATCTTGGAGCGTGGTGTGAAGACTCTGCGTTCAAGGTCAATTCCGATTATCAAAGTAGTTTGGGATGGCTTTTCAGCCGAAGAGGCTACCTGGGAACTGGAAGAAGACATGCGCGCTCGATATCCATCTCTCTTTCAGTAAGGTACGTTTCGTCAATTTTGAGGACAAAATTTTTAAAAGTTGGGGAGATTGTAACATCCCGGATTTTTAAAGACTCGTATTATGAAACCTAAGACCGATTAATTATTTGTGGGAATAATTAGTCGTGTCTCGGGGACTTATACGTCGGCAAAATTATCAAGAAAACCTATTCTCCATTAAAGGGTGGCCTATTCATAGAATAATGAGCAATTGGAGCAGAAGGGCAAATCTGTCTTTTCACACCCCTAGTTATTAAAATGTAATCTTGAAGGTTATAATTAATTAAGAACCGAAGGAGTTGAGGAATTTCGGATCGGAACCGGATTAATCGAGAAAGTTATACCGAAGAGAATTATTAACGCCTAAATTACCATTTTTGGGCCAAGGGCAAAATGGTCTTTCCACCATCATTTAAACCCTCAGCCATATACTCTCAACTGAACCCTCACCCACTCATTTCATCATTTTCCAGCTGAAAGAAAGAAAGGAAAACAGAAGGTAGGGAGAGGAGAGTGGGGCGAAGGGAAGAGGAAGGAGAGGAGGGAAGAACTTCTCAATTGGTCATTGCATGTAAGCTTTCTTCACACCTCTTTCTCTCATTTTTCATCCTCTTTTCAATGGTACCACTTTCAGAAGCTAACTCCCCCTAGATCATCCACTACCATGTTCAGCCCCCTTGAAGCTCCAAGAGAAATAATGGAGTTTTGAACTTTAATGGTGCTGCATGTCATGTTGTAGTTGTGGGAGGTGGAGTGTCAAGCTTGCATTTTCGACTTGGAGGAAGTTGTGAAGGACCAGGTTGCTGTCCCAGTCGCTCTAGTGGTGGAGATTGCCGTTTGGAGATCGGTTCGAGTTCTAGCGGGGATCGTTCGTGTACTTTTCGTTTCGGTGACTTTGCTTTCGATCCAACTCTCGAACTTCGGTGTAACGGTGAGTTCTACTCACGATAGGGCATTTTGATATTCTGAACTTGTTTTCGATATGGAATCCCTTGGTCACATTTCTGTTTACAAAAGACTTAGAACTGAAAAGCGTTTTTTGGGTCAAAACGGTGTTTTACGGTTTAATGAAAGTTTGATTTAAATCGTTGAAATGAAATGCATTGTGTACTACTAGAAAAATATATTCTGGGAATTTTCTGAGTTTCAGGTGATTGAAATTAGGAATCGAATCGGACGAGAACGGAGAGCGAAAATGAGGAAAGTGAGAAATTCTGGTAACAGACACAGGTCACACGGATCGTGCGCCCCTGGGCACGGGTCGTGCGCCTGCTTCGGGTTGGAAGTATTGGAAACAGAACGGGACGCACGGGTCGTGCGCCCCTGGGCACGGATCGTGCGCTTCCCTCTGGTAGATGGGTCTTGAGTAGTGCACCACGCACGGGTCGTGTGCCCCTGGGCACGGGTCGTGCGTGTAGTTCTGTTACCGGCTTCCGCTTTCTCGTTTTGTTGCTCCGTTTGATCCCGAACCCTTTCTAATTTCTTTCTCAACCATTCAAAAAGGGATTGCCTCACTAAAAACCTTATTTTGAACTTGTTCAACTCATGGTTTTGAAAAAGAGCTTTGAAAGCCTATTTGATCGAAAAACCGAAACCCTAGTATACGTGTGGGTACACCGTCTGATGGATAGAATGTATATGTATATTTATATATATATATATATATATATATACTGTATATGATTATAATGCCGGATGTCTATAGGTTCATCAAAACGGGTTATAAGTCAACAATACATTACAATATGATTATAATGCCGGATGATTATAAATTCATCAAAACGGGTTATAGATCAATAAGATATAAATTATCTAAAAAGATATTGTGATTGATCCATTTGGTGATCGAAAAGATATAAATTATCTAACTCTCGAGAACTTGATGCGTATTGTCATACGTATTACGTTGGGTGACGACCCGACAAGTAGCATACTAGGAAGGGAAGTCATGAGCCCTCACCCTAGGCCCTGAATGTGTTTTGGCGTGGTCAACTCACGGGTTACCGGGATTAGCAGGCGTTGTGCGGCCGGTTTGTGCTAAGTAATTCACGAATTGCCGGGATTAGCAGTCGTTGTGCGGTCGGCATTCGAATAATAAATAATTCACGAATTGCCGGGATTAGCAGTCGTTGTGCGGTCGGCATTCGATTAATGAATAAGACATTGTTATGTCAGCTTTTGTTATAACGGTTTAATAAATCAAACCGAGTGTCAGTGAGGGGGCACGGTAGGACTCACTGAGATAATGTTATCTCACCCTATCCATATTTGTTGTTTTTCAGAAAAGTAGGGAAAAAGGAAGACTATTGTGCACGAGTAGTTGGTCTACTCTTGGAGGTGCTGAAGACTTAGTCATTTGATCCCTTGTACTTTTGTTATCCTAATTGGTTGTATAAACTTGTATTGATTATGAGTTATATGAACCATTTTATGTTTCTGTTTGGTATTTGGACTTGGATATTGTAATCCATTCGGTATGAAACCGATAAACTTCTATTTTATGAAGTAATGTTATTTCCGATTATGTTTTGTCTCGGAAAAAGTTTGTATGTCCAAAACTTAAACAGGAACTGTGTCCTCTGAATATTCCGCATCTGTGCACTTTCAGTGTCTCTACATGTTAGAAATACTGGGGTGTTACAAAACTGAACTCAGATGGAAAGATTGCAAAGCATGAGGCTAGATTAGTAGCCAAGGGATTCCTTCAAAGGGAAGGACTTGACTACTTTGAAGTGTTTGCCCCAGTTGCTAGGCATGAGACAATTAGGATGGTAATTGGTCTAGCTAGCAATAAGGGATGGGGACTACACCACCTAGATGTAAAGCCTGCCTTCCTAAATGGTCCATTGGAGGAGGTGTATGTGTTGCAGCCTCCTGGATTTGAGAAGAAAGGACAGGAACAGCTAGTGTATAAGCTGCATAAGGCACTATATGGCCTTAAACAAGCACCTAGAGCATGGAATAAGAGGATAGATGCCTTCTTCCATGAACTAGGCTACAAGAAGTGCATAGTGGAGTATGGAATCTATGCCAAAGATTCTAAAAATGGTGATAAGACCTTGATCTGCCTCTATGTTGATGATATGCTTATCACAGGCAGCAACATTGCAGAAATCAGCAAGTTGAAGAAACTGCTGAATGCAGAATTTGAAATCACAAACCTTGGAAGGGTGAATTACTTCATTGGGATGCAGTTTGTGTATGAAGACAGTGGAATAATACTGCATCAGGCCAAGTATGCTGGGGAAATCTTGAAGAGGTTTCAAATGGTGAACTGTAAGCCTGCTGTGACACCAGCTAAGGTAAACTTGAAGCTGGAAGCAGATGCAGATGGTGAAGAGGTAGATCCTACACTGTTCAAACAGCTTGTAAGCCTGAGATATCTGTGCAACACAAGGCCTGATTTAAGTTACTCTGTGGGAGTTGTCAGCAGGTTTATGAGCCAGCCCAAAATGTCTCATTACCTTGCTGCAACAAGGATTTTGAAGTATCTTAAAGGCACGGTTAAGTCTGGAATTTTATTTCCAGCAAGGAAGAAAACTGGTGAAGCTGATGGCAGTTTAGTTGGGTACTCAGATGCTGATTGGTGTGGGGACAAGGTGGATAGAAGATCCACAACTGGCTATGTGCTCTTGTGGAACAAGGCTCCAATCTCTTGGTGTTCCAAGAAGCAGCCTGTGGTGGCATTGTCTTCTTGTGAATCTGAGTATATAGCAGGTGCAGTGATTGCATGTCAAGCAGTGTGGCTGAGCACACTGATGCAGGAACTGCAAGTGACAGTAAACATCCCAGTTACATTGCTGATAGACAATAAATCAGCAATTAACTTGGCCAAGAATCCTGTGCTACATGGGCGCAGCAAACACATTGATACTAAATTTCATTTTCTGCGTGAACAGGTTGAGAAAGGCAGCATTGCAGTAGCCTACTGCAACACTCAGCAACAGGTGGCTGACATCATGACTAAAGGGCTCAAAACTGAGCAATTTCTGAAACTGAAGATGGAGCTGGGAAAGATAAATTTCTGACTCTGTGATTGTAACTGAATTAAGGGAGGGTGTTGAGTATTTGTAATTCATTTACTGCTTTTAGTTAAATTTGTAATAAGGGGTATATTGGTCTCTTCACTGTAATTGTTTTAGTTGTATTTGGATTATTGGTTGTAACTGTTCAGTTGGTGTGCAACTGATTATATTAGCTAATTGATACTGTTTGTAATACATCCAATAGTTACACGGTTAATTGAAGTAGTAGTTTTATTCTTCATTACTATAGCATCATTTTCTTCCTTCAGTACCCGTGTTCCTCTGCTAGGGTTCCTCTTCCCGTTCCTCTTCTCCCTTCAATCCAAATCCTTTTCTCTCTGTGTGTGTATGTCCAGGATCTGTGTATGAATATAGTAGTGAGATTCAACAATAATTAGCCAACACAAAACACTGCTTTTAAATCTGTTCTGTACCTTACCTCGAGACTGGTATCCGATCCTAGATACCTAGTCAGATCCGAGATAGTTGGTAAACAAGCTCCTGATCAATCTGAGTGTGACTCCGATCCGGGGTGGTGGTACCTGCAATGACACTCCGACGCTCAAGTCAGCAAGTGGACTGATTGCAAGTTAGATGGTTGGAGAGTGTGTACCTGCCAGAGGCCGACCAACCTGAGGTAGTGGTTCTTGACTCGGAGGGGTCCGATGTTGAACCGGACGACGAAGAGCAAGGGAGCACCAGCTGGAGTTCCGATGACAACGAAGTCGAGGTTGCCGAAAGTCGGAACCATGAAGATGAGCTCGATCGCCAAGGGAATCCCGTTTGCGAAGGAGGTTACTCCGATCAATATCCCAGTATCGGGGTTGGGCCGGTTGATGTTCCCCTGGCGCTCCCTCTGAATGTCCCTCGGGAGTACTCTTGGGTGTCGGAAACGCTGAGGGAGATTCAGTCAGTCTACCAGACCGGAGATGATTTGAGCCATATCGTCCACCGAATTTCCAGGAAGGAAGATCAGATTTGGAACGTGGAGGGGATGGCCGGGGGTCAACATGTAGCGTTTTGGCCAAAAGCGTTGAAGTTCGTCATGTATGGAGTGACGATCTTTGACATGAAGATTACCCCCCCTTTCACCGCCTTTCAGCAAGAGGCCTTGGGGATTCTGAATCTCGCCCCTTCCCAGCTTCACCCCAATGCATGGGCGTTCTTGCGGGCTTTCGAGCTTATGTGCATTCACTTGGAGAGGCCGATCTCCTCTGATCTGTTCTTCCACCTCTTCGAGGTCAACCGGAGGCACGAGGATGGGACCCAGGATCGGTGGGAGCATGAAAACTAGTAGGAGCGGAGCCCAAACCGTCTTGAACATCGGGCACAATCGACCCAGGGGCACTAGTACGATTCTCGACCGAATCTCTAGGATCAGAAGCCATCGCTTTGGCAACAACGGGGCGGTCTGCGTTAGCAACCCGACAGGTTTGTTTCGTCCTCGCCAGATCAGACCTGCAGAAATGGGGACTTGACGGTCAGGTTGATACTAAACAGTTGGTCCACAACCAAGTTGGAACCCGACCTGACAACCCACACTCTGTATCAATAAGTGCGGGCTCCGGGAGACCCCGACCATAGCCTAAAACAAGAAGCGGAAAATAAAAGTAGGGGGACTAACCTTGCAAGATTGAAAGCTCGCCGACACGTGAACCTGATCGCGTACTTCAACGATCTCACTGAGACTCACCACGAAACTCAAATGAGAGGCTATGAGACGAGATTAAGATCGGAGGTCAGAGCAACTTCCAGAAATCAGTACAAGTGAGGGAGGTCCCCTCCCATATATATAGGAATCTGAGGACCTCAAAGTGGGCCTGGGCCTAGGCTACACGGCCCAATGCTAGCCCCTAGACAGGCGCGTCCCTCCAAGCTCCATCATTCTCCAATCACCCTCGAACGGCGCGTCCCATGAATGACATCAGTCACAGGCGTGGAAATCAAGGTGCCACTTTAAATGAAACGCCTCGAGTCACTCGGCTTACCTCGGTCTCAAATGAAACGCCTCGAGTCACTCGGCTTACCTCGGTCTCAAGCGAGTCACTCGGCCTACCTCGGTCTCAAGCGAGTCACTCGGCCTACCTCGGTCTCAAGCGAGTCACTCGGCTTACCTCGGTCTCAAGCGAAACGCCTCGAGTCACTCGGCTTACCTCGGTCTCAAGCGAGTCACTCGGCTCACCTCGGTCTCAAGCGAAACGCCTCGAGACACTCGGCTTACCTCGGCCTTAAGGAAAACGCCTCAAGTCTCTTGGCTTACCCCGGCTTTGAAGAATCATCACGATTTTCCAAGAACAACAAGTCTAGCCCGCCCAAGGGCGACCCGACTTGGGGGGCAACTGTTACGGATTGGGCCTTTGTGCTTAAGGCCCAACACCAAATGCAAATCCATCAACGAATGGAGGAGATCAAAAACCCAGATCCAATGGTTCCTATTGATCCCCAAAACCTATAAATAAGCATTCAATGCAAGCATTAAAGGTACACACTCTCGAACCATCTAACTTGCAATCAGTCCACTTGCTGACTTGAGCGTCAGAGTGTCATTACATGTACCACCACCCTGGATCGGAGCCAGACTCGGATTGATCAGGAGCTTGTTTACCAACTATCTCGGATCTGACTAGGTATCTAGGATCGGATACCAGTCTCGAGGTAAGGTACAGAACAAAATCCATCTCCAACACTAATATTTCGTAGAATTATATTTACGAAGAATTTGATAATCTAAATCAAAAAAGTTAAGTTCACTCATAATTGTTTAGATCGTTTGCTCAGTTCACTTTGAATCCAAACAAAAACCAATTATGACCCGTCTAGTTCTTCGAAATCAATAGTAAGGACCTAGCTCACTTATTATCCCAAGTAGGTAGCTCGGTTGGCGAGCTAAAAGATTTTGAAGGAGTGCACCAAAAGAGTGCAAGGAGGTCCTGAGTTCAAACCCCGAAAACTAACATTCCCCCACCACCACTAACATTGCTTATAAAAAAAAGTATATTTTGAGGGACTCAAATGTTTTTTATACCTTAAATATATATTTATTTATAACTTTCGAAGAGAACAATATACTTTGGTTGATAACTTTCGAAGAGAACAATATATTTTGAGGGACTCAATCTTTGTAGTTTTTTGTTTGGTTGATAATATGCGTTTGTCCTTTTATTTTTGTTTGTTCTTTTATTTTATTTGCTCAAATTATACAAAACATGACATAGTAAAAGGACAAATATGTTATGTGATTTCCCCCTTTTAATGTTATTTATCTTTTAGATATTTCATTTGTATTTGATTCTTTATATGCTTACTAACTCTAAGTTATATTCTCACAGGTTGATTTGCCTTAGAGATATTGTCACTGAATGACAATGTTGGCTAAGATGTAGATGTTATTGGATTTAATTTCAAAAATCTAATACTATTTACCTAACAGCTATATCAGTTACGTTAGCTGTTATTACAAGTTGTAATTAGTTAAAGTTGTTACTACCTATCTAACAACTATAACTAACTTTAGAAGTTTGTTAAAGATAATAACAAACTTCACTTACATTGTATATATAGCTATGATAGCAGAATGTAAATACAGATAGAGAATTCAATAATACAGTTTCTCAGTTCTACAGTATATACCCTAAAGTCTTTTTTGCTTTTCCTTTCTTCTGTGTAAGCTACCTTCATCATCTGGTTCTGAGTTTCTTGTGAGACAGCCCCTTCAACAAGTGGTTGAAGGTAAAACCTCATAAAGAAAAAGAGAATCAAAACAGAGAGTTAGTAACAATTGTTTCAGTGACTGAACAATTTAGAATCAAAGGAAATCAGAGATCAAGAAAGGGCCTGTTTCTCAAGGGAGAAACATTCTGATATCTGCTGGGTTCTTCAAGGCGTGAAGAACCATCTCTTGCAACTCAGCCCAGAAAAATAACAACAGAAAACATATTAAGAGGCATACAGTGAAACAAATCTGAACAGCAACAAATATCAAAGGAAAATCAAGCGTGATTTTACCTACTAAGACTTCTCAGTAGCAGATCCTTCAAAGATCTGTACCTGGAAAGCCAAGAACACAGTGTTAGGGTTTTGACGCAGCAAAACCTAACTAGAACAAAGAAAGAAGATCAGATCAGAAATTTACCTTAGTGACAGAAGAGGAAGCTTGAAATCAAGCATCACGCATCAGTCACAGAAGCAGTATCACCGAAGCCTCAACAAGCTGCAACCTCAGATCTCAGGTGACTCAGTATTCCAACCAAGTGGTTCTTCGCATCATCGTCATCAAGGATCATCATCGGTGGAGAGGGACAAGAGTTTCACCGCATCATCACCGCTGGAAGTACAGTGAAACCCTAGAAAAAGCTCTGAGAGAGAAGAGGAAAGAACCAAACCAGAAGCAGCAAGAAGAGAGAAGCAGTTCTTGGGTTTCTGAAAGAAAACCCTAAAAACAAGCCTTTTATACACCAGGTCATACACAACCCGCGTGTTGCTACAGTCTTCGGGTTCTGGGTGCCGCATGGATCAAGCCTGATCCAGCAGCAATTCTAACAAGGAAATACTTGGGCGCCTGCGAATAAGAAAAGGTTGTTTACACCCTTGTGTGTCATTATACAGCCTCCAAGCAAATTCAATATCAATTGGTCAAATTACAAAAGATGTGACCTCATTCATTGTGGCAGTAGAATTTTCCAAAGGCATTAAAGTACGAGATTGTTTATCCAATCCTATACACCCTTTACCGTTGATGTTTAGATGTGTGAATTAAGTAACATTATTTTGCCATGTAATACAATATATCAATTAATTTGGAAGCTCTTTGGAGGAGGCATGAAAAATAGCTTTGGGTTTTATTTTTTGTAGCCCCTCATTCTCCCCTATACCCCCATAACCCTATTAAACCCCAAAATACCCCTCAAAAAATTAAAAAAAAATTGATTTTTTTAAAACTTTTCGAAATTACCTCAAAAGAGGATAATTCCGGAAGCCAATTTTGTTGAGCTTTCCGGAATTAACCTCTTTGGAGGTAATTCCAGAACATGAAATTATGGGGGTATAAAAGATTTCCGGAATTATGCCAAAAACACATACTTTCGGAAGTCAAAAAATTGGCTTCCGGAATTATGTGCTTTTGGCATAATTCCGGAAGGGGTTTAATCAATGGCAATACATAAAAAAGTACTAAGGATAACAACAGAGTTAGAACCTACAGAGAAAGAGGAAGAATCAATAAATGTTTCAGGGAAGTAGAAGTGTTCATGTTCATCCCCGTATCTAATAATCCACCATAAGAAACAATTTGCTGTGGTGAATTGAACTGAAGATAAGGATTGCTATTCATTTTTCTGATGACATCCCCATGGCTTGAAAACTTGTATTTCCATCACAAGTAGGAAACACCACTTGTGTGGATAAAAATAAAACTCACCACACTTCCGGAAATACCATACTTCCGGGAAGTCATTTTAGAAAAACAACTTTTACCTACGGACCAAACCGTGGGTAAAAGTCAATTTTTTTTAAAAGTTCCAAAACAACATTTTCCATACGGAAATACCCCTTTTTTACATAATTTCGGAAGCCTATTTTTTGGGAATTCCGGAAATATCTTTTTCACATACTTCCGGAAGCCATTTTTCACATAATTCCGGAAATTTTTCCCGTAATTCCGGAAAAATAAAAAAAAAAACACGTTCCGGAATTATGTTTTAATAAGTAATTCCGGAAATTTGTTGAAAAGTCAGGGCTAAAATTGGTAGTTTGGTCAATTTGGGAGGTATACGGTATAATGGGGGGTACAAAAAAAACTGCCAATAGTTTTTTAGCACAAAAAGTGTTGAGTAGTAGTTTTTTCCGCATTCAATAACAACGAAATTAACACTAAATTCACTAATTCCAAACTCAAAAAAAACAATTAAATTTTGAAGCTCTCAATGTGGTCAAAATACAATTTTTGAGCAAAAAATATTGTTGAGTAATAGTTATCCGTCTTCAACCACAACAAATTTAACACTGGCTTTCCCTAATTCCAAATTCAAAACCCTAAACCTTTATCTCTTCTAACAGTTACTTAAGCCCATTTTTCCAATAATACAAAAAATCATTTAATTAGAAAGCTCTCATGATGGTAGAAAATACATATGTTTGAGAAAAAAAGTGTTCAGTAGCTTTTTTGTCCGGATTCAATCACAACAAATTTGACTCTAGTTTCCCTTATTTCATACTCAAAAGTCTAGCTTGTTATCTCTCTTCTAAGAGTCCCTCAGGCTGTGTTCCCAATACAATAAATCATCTAATATAGGGGCTCTCAAGGTGTTCAAAAAAAATAGATAGGGTATGTTTGGGAGGGGTTTTGCGAGGGGAATGGAGGGGAGAGTTTGAAAAATATTAGTCTATATTTTAATATGTATATATGTATGTAAGATTTTAAAAAATTAAAAGAACAAGTTGATATATATCAATATAACATTTTTAATCACACTTGATTTATGTTTAGAGACATTTTATAGCTTCATTTATTCTAAATTGAAAAATATGCCCTCCCCTCCGAAACATACCCATAGGTTAAGGTTGTCAACGTTGAGTGGTTGGTTTAATGCAAGCCCTTAATTAGGACTCCAAAAACTGAGCAAAAATGGGGTTTCAAAGATGAATATTGGGTGTTTGTTCTGTTTTGTATTAAGAAAATTTGTGAGTAATTGAGTGTATAGTTTGGCACTAGAAGGATTAAGATGAGGTGGGGGGTTTCAAGGTTTATGGCTGATCTCTTCTTCCTTTTTTTTTCTGACTCTCTCTCTCTCTCTCTCTCTCTCTCTCTCTCTCGCCCCCCTACACTCCTCTTTCTCGACCTCTTTCTTTCTTTTCCCCTTCTCACTCTTTCTTTTTCTTCCAGCTGAGCAAAAATGAGAGGGTTTCCCTCTTTAAGGTGGTTTTATTTCGAAAGCAAAATGATTCAATAATGGGTTTGGGCCTTTGGGTTGGGCTTGGGATTAAAAATCAGATTTTTGTTTACACCCCTCTTCTAATGCATTTAAAAGACTCTACTAATAACTCAAACAGACAAGCCACTTCTTGTTGAACAAACAAAAAAAACAGACAAGCACCAACAATGTCCAATTTAGCCAAGAAATAAATCAAAATATGTATGAGACATAATAATAGTATTAAGGAAACATCAAATGAAATTCATCAATCATCACATAATCAAGTAAGGAAATAACAATTATTCTCGCATTTTCTTCTATTCAATTTTAATATCCTTAGTTCTAACTCCTAATAATATTCCAATCACACATAATTCCAATCAATTATTGAAAATTATATAAACTAAGTCAACCATATAAAGGATGTTAAGCAACCACCAATGTAATAATCAAAGTAATTACTTAATTACTTTGGGTATTAGAGTTTGAATCACATCTCTTGCCATTTGCCAATTTTATTTTAATGTAACGGTATGCCACATGGCAGACATCTTTTGGTTCATGGTGTGGCATGTCAGTGTCATGTGGCAATGCTGACATGGAGTGGTGACATGGCATGTCAGTGCCACATGGCACAACCATCCAATAATATGTTCGACCGTGGAACTTATGTCATTGTTGATGTCATCATCTCTGTTTGCCACATCACTTTTTTTGAATTAAAAATTAATAGAGGGACCAAACTAGATAGGTTTTGTTTTTGTAGGAGCTAAACTATTTTTTGTGTGTGCATAGACTAAACTTGATCAAACGTATATTTATAGGGACCAAACATATATTTAAGCCAACATATTATGTTAATTTTTCGTGCATGTAGGAATCTATCTTGTCATGAATTCGACATTTTGATTTTTTATAATTTTTTTTCTTTTTTTGACACAATTTTTATAATCCAATCTATCTTTTTTTGACACAATTTTTCAATCTATCTATCAATCGCTCAATTATATGTAAGATATGTTCTAACATATATATGCCTGTATGATTTAATTGCCTATGACGATCTGTTCAACCACGATTTCATTCTACTCATATCAATTCTATGTTAATCGCTGATCCCAGGTGATTCGTTATGCTCTTTCTTTTGTATAATCTACTTTGATTGAATTTTTTCTAATGTTTAGCCATATGTTGTTCTGTCTCCCTAGATCCATGAGTGAGGCAATAATATCCGGATTTTTGACTATCTTTGAAAGGCCTGATCAAAAGAAAATCGTCAAAGTTGTTGTATATTTCTACGCCTTCTTTGTTGTGCCTCGCTCTACTGTTCTTTTTGATGGTGTCCAACATAAATCTCCAACGACTCTGATTTCGTTGATTAAATATGCGGTAAGAAAATCAACATAAGAAATGTAATAAAAGAAAATCAACAGTTGATTCTAAATTAATATATTTTATTTTTTGGTAGTAATCGATTGTTTTAACTAGTTCTATCGATTTGTATTTCAATTTGCAGGTTTTATCTGTAATACCCCGGTATTTCTTTAACAAAGAAATATTTAAATATACAATTTGGTATAAATCAGAGTTTAAAAATTCCTGTTCAGATATACATCTTTACAAGAAACAGCGGAAACTACAAAAATAATATTTTACAACTTCGAGTCATAAGACCGAATACAGAGACTACATCAGAAGAATCCGAAACATAGATGGAAGATTTCATCTTCAACTTCTCCTCGAGCCTGACGATTAACTGTGCCGCCTGCTGTCCTTATAACCTGTTCTCTATAAAAACAACAAATATGGATTGGGTGAGACAACTTGTCTCAGTGAGTCCTACCGTGCCCCCTCACCGACACTCGGTTCAATTTATTAAACCGTTATAACAAAAGCTGACATAGCAATGTCTTATTTATTAATCGAAATGCCGACTGTGCAACGACCACTAATCCCGGCAATTCATGTTCTTAATTTATTAATCGAAACGCCGACCGTGCAACGACCACTAATCCCGGCGAATCGTGAATTACTTATTTAGCATAAACCGGCCGTGCAACGACCACTAATCCCGGTTTACAACATTAATTAGGAAGAAATGTCCAGTTATAAATCGAAACGCCGACCGTGCAACGACCACTAATCCCGCCGAATCGTGTGTTTAACTTAGTTTATTAATCGAAACGCCGACCGTGCAACAACCACTAATCCCGGCGAATCGTGAATTACTTAGCACAAACCGGCCGCACAACGCCTGCTAATCCCGGTAACCCGTGAGTTGACCACGCCAAAACACATTCAGGGCCTAGGGTGAGGGCTCATGACTTCACTTCCTAGTATGCTACTTGTCGGGTCGTCACCCAACGCGATACATATGACAATACGCATCAAATTCTCGAGAGTTAGATAATTTATATCTTTTTCTATCACCAAAGGATCAATCACAAAAGTTCATTAGATAATTCATATCTTTCGATCACCAAAGGATCATTCACATAGTTATGGGATAAACAATATCCATATCGATCAATAATCCGTTTTGAGGAATTCATAAAATTAGACCTCCGGCATTATAATCATATTCAATTGACATATATAAATATATATATTCAGTCAGTCCATCCGACGGTGTACCCACACGTATACTAGGGTTTCAGTTTTTCAATCAAATACGCTTTTGAAGTTCTTTTTCGAAATCATGAGTTGAATAAGTTCAAAATACGGTTTTCAGTAAGGCAATTTCTTTTTAAATGATTGAGAAAGAGATTAGAAAAGGTTCGGGATCAAACGGAGCTCCGGAACGAGAAATCGGGAATCGGTGACAGAAGCTCACGCACGGTCCGTGCCCAGGGGAGCACGACCCGCGCGTGATGCACCAAAATTCATATAGTCAACCCGAAGAGGGCGCGCGGTCCGTGCCCAGGGGCGCACGATCCGTGCATCCGGTTCTGTTTCTCAATTTCTCCTATTTCTCAATTCCGCTTTCCGTTTTCGCCCAATTCGATTTCTAATATCGATCACTCCTGAAACTCAGAAAATCTCAAATATTCCAGATAGTACACAAATCATTTTATTTCAACAATTTAATCACAATTTCGTAAATTGTTCAACCATTCCATAAAAACCGTAAAAACGCAACATTTCTCAAAAACGGTTTTCGGTTCCAAAATCTTTCGAAAACGGATAATGCCTTATGACTCAAAACCGATATATTTTCAAGACATGTAAAAATATCCCTATCTGTGAGTAGAACTCACCCGGTTGACGATCTCGCGAGAAATCACACCGGAACACGGACGGCCGGATTGTAACCACTCGAACAATCCTCGTAGTCACGTACACGCTCCTAGTGCCTCCGCATCTGAACTCGATGGGTCCCACATGCACCACCAGTAACTCGATCAAATTCTTGCTACTGAACACTCATCCGGTACTTGAGTTGGCGACCCTCAAGAATTATGACGAATCGAACTCAATTTTGACGAGCGGGCATACTAGCTTCCAATTTCCATTTCCCAGCATCAGGATCCAGTTTTGCAATAAGAATAACTTGGTCAATCCGTGACCAAATATACTCAAATCAGTGCCCATTGTGAAGATAATTTCGTCTACTTTCAGATGGTCAAGGATTCACACGCATGCATCCAGTGGTTTGGGAGATATTAACAAAACAAGATGACTGGTCCAAGACAGTGCTTGATTTTGAACCCGAAACTTGTGAACAGGATATCTCTCTCATTTCTCCATGAAATCATACGGTTCTTGTGCCCCAAATGAAGAGCTTTGTGTCTAGTTTCCAGAGGGACAAGAATCACGATCATCGGAGTAGTGTACAGTGAGATACAATGAAATCAATGAAGGGTACTAATACTGTTTTTGCCCAGAAATTCTGATGAACTCTAATCATCACCAAATTCCATCACTTGTTACTTCGAATTGAGCTTCCAAACAGAAACCCCTTCAAGACTGAGACTGAATCAGTGACCTCAAGGATTGGACCACTTCCAAATTCGAAATGTATACACCAAGGCTTATTCTTCAATAGCTAGGAAAGGCATGCAAGGCTTCTTGCAACTGAAACTCCTCTTTGGCTTCTTGGATTCGAAAATGGCAATGAAGGAAGGGGTGAGAATCAGCTTCTGTAAGTTGTACCAATGGAAAGGAAAAAGAAATTGGAGTGGGAGAGTGGTCTAAGAACTTACATGCATGAGAAAGTGATGGAGGTAGACTCTCCCTTCTCCTTCCCATTCACGCCTCCCTTCTCCCTCTCTAGCTTCCATCTATTTCTGTTTCTCTCTTTGATTTGTGGTTCAGGAACTGAAGTGGGGAAGTGGGTCAGCTGGGTGAGAGTGTGAGGGGCTGAGGGTTTAAGTGGTAGGGAAATGGCCAAAATGCCCTTGGCTCCCAATTTCCCATTTAACCCATCAAGTATTCACCAATTTATATGACTTTGGGATTTTAATACCATACTCATGATCCTACTATGACTAGGACCCAATCTATTATTTCGTCCAAGGATACATCTTCGATGTGAGGCGAAATGACGATTTTACCCTTCAGCTGAATTGTTCATTTAAATCATGACTAAGCCACAATTAAATGTAGAGTAGAATTTTCTTTGGACCTTTCCTCGACTATTAATCCCCGAGACACGACCAATTATTCCCACAAATAATTACTCGGTCTTAGGCATCATAGTACGAGTCTTTAAAAAATTAGGGATGTTACATTATCTCGAATTGAAAACATCAACACGCCAAATTATATTTCCGTCTGATGAGGTAGCAATGATTTCTCGTCTTTTTCTTCACCCTTTTGATCCATATTCTATGTCACATCGAAACACTTCATTTTGATGGTTATATCCTCACAATAAGGTTTTTTTTTTACTATGTTCGTGTGCGTAACTCCCATGATACTTTTAATCATTTCTCTGTATTTTCAACTTTCTTTCATGTCTTTTATAGTGATTAAGGTTTTCAGCTCATGAAGTGTGTTCTACTTTTATTGTCAATAGCAAATCTATTTATACTATATAGTTTTGGATACATAACTTATGTCGAACCCTATGCAAATATATTTCACCATATATTTCCTTACCTTCTTTGCATGAAAATAAGCACCTAACATGAAAATAAGCATAACAAATTGCAAGTTGGTCATGTGATATAACAAATTGTAGAGTATAACATATGTGGTTAGTCATGTGATATAAACAAATATACAAACACAACACATTGATCTCTTTCTCTTACTATCAATCTCTTTGCATCCTCAACTAATTCACAAACTACATATATGACGGAAAATATATGCAAAGAGGAGGATGCGTGATGGAGGAAAGCAGAAGTCGATGACAATAAATAGTCAATAAAAATATACTTTGATATCAGAAAGCAGAAGTATATATCTCGAAGCTTTCCAAGTCGTGATGATTACGAATTTGAGTAATCTCCCAACCTTGAACTCGCTTACGGCTATCCTACATCGTTTCCCACGTCACCTTATTCCAGATTGGTGGTGCGTGTTACTTATTATTTTTAATTTTTTATATTTGTTTTGTAGGTAGTTGGGGTTGAAAATCTTGGAAATACGTGTTTCATGAGTGTTGTTCTTTAATGTTTCACACACACTACCATTATTGCGGACGTGAAGGAGAAGAAAAAGAAAGGGTTCCAGTGGTGGAAGTGTGTCCAGCAAATCTGTTCCATTTTTGCTGAGATTTTATTATCTTGTTTCTACCACTGAGCTAGTTATTTTAATATTTGTTGTTAGTATTGGCTGTTTATGTGTATCCATTGTTGGGTGTGAGTTTTCCAGGTTAAAAATATCTCTGATATTTATTAATCCGCATTAATATTATCATGGGAAGTGCATTTTCTGTTATCCTATTTATCTGTACAGGTGCAGAAAAATATTTGATTAAAAGAGATTGTAATTATCTCTGATTTTTCCCAACATTCACTAATGCAAATCAGCCACTATATGATGAATTCATTAATCTTTTCAACATCTATTCTAGGACATGGAAATGTGAAAACAGTGACATAATCATATGGTTCTAATTGATTGTAGGGTTGAAAAGAAAAAAGAAAAAACAAAGAAACAAAATTAAAGAGTCTTCATTACAATATATAGGCTGATTTTGTTGAGAAGGAACCATCAGCATTTGGCGCCCATCACCAAGAATCATCAGCATCAAAAAGTCTAGGAGGAGGAATGCTGATCAGTTTATCAACCACTGGATCAGGTAAAAACTCTCTCAAAACATAATAGTCCCAATTGCCATTTCCATTTATAAAGTCACTAACCCTTCTCTGACAAAGATTGTCGTTGAGGGGTTGAATCAAAAGATTAATGAGAGGTTTCTCATTAACATCACAACAATCTTCCCATAACCTGATAATTTCACCATTTCCAAGCTGCCATCGTAAATTACTACAGATTTTAGGATCTATCTTAGGAAAGGTATCGGTTCCAACCTTATACTTAGCTCTGATTAAGGATTTCCACAGAGTTATCTTGAATACAGAGATTCCAAGAGGCTTTAACCATAAAAGAGGCATTTAGATCTCTCATAGTTCTCAGCCCTAGGCCACCATCCTTCTTAGGCTGACAAATCTTATCCCAGCTGATAGCATGAAATCTTCTTTGGCCATTCTCCTCTCCCCAAATGAAGCTTCTACAAATTTTGTCAATATCGTCACAAACTCCTTTAGGAATGATACAGGATTGCATTACATAGGAAGAGGCTGCAAAACAGATTTAGTTAGAGTAATTCTCCCATCCATGGATAAGGTTTTAGCTTTCCAAGAACTGAGCCTTCGAGATAATTTGTCAAAAATGAAACCGAAGGTCTCCTTATTCACCCTCTTGTGAAAAATAGGAATTCCAAGATAGCGCCCCAGATCACTAGTGCTTTGGAATCCTAAATTATCTCTGATAGAAATCCTTAGATGATAGGGAACATTCTCATAATAATAAATTCTAGTTTTCTCCAAGCTGACTTTTTGCCCAGAAGCTTTACAGAAGGAGTTAAGAACCTTCTTGATAACCTCGGCTTGTTCTACATTTGCATCAGCAAATAAGAGAAGATCATCAGCAAAAGCTGGGTGAGAAATAGGAAGACATCTTCTAGTAATCTTGGTAGGAGACCATCTCTTAGCATTCACTTCCACATTAACCAAATGAAACAATCTCTCAGACATAAGACAAGGAGATAAGGAGAGAGGGGGTCTGCTTGTCTTATGCCTCTAGATGGGAAAAATTCCTCAAGAACTTCACCATTCCATAGAACTTTCATAGAGGGGGAGGAGATGCAATGCAATATCAAGTTGACAATCTCATGAGGGATGCCAATATCTTGAAGAGTTTCCTTGATGAAATCCCACCCAAGCCTATCATACGCCTTCTCAAGATCAGTTTTAATAACCATCCACCCTTTAGCACCCTTCGTAGACCTCATAGAATGAAAAATCTCTTGTGCAACTATGATGTTATCTTGGCCTTGCCTTAGGGAATGAAGGCTGATTGAGCTGGACCAATAAGATTAGCAATGAAAGGTCTTAATCTAGAAGCAATCATCTTGGTAATAGTCTTGTAAGACACATTACAAAGCCCAATAGGTCGAAAGTGTTTCATAGAAGTAACCAAGTCCATCTTAGGGATCAGAGTGAGAAAAGTTTTATTGATCACAGCAACTTTCCTAGGGTCTTCAAAAATCTCCCTTATCATTTAGCAAAAAGAAGGGCCCACCACTTGCCATTGACTATGGTAAAAAATTGCTTGGAAACCATCAGGACCGGGAGCCTTTAGGGCTCCAAAGTTCTTTATAGTATTAAAAATTTGTTCATCAGTCACAGCCCTGGCAATGGAACTGATATCTTCCTCCTCTAAGATAGGAAAGGAATGACTGAGAGGGAGGGGTTCAGGGACAGAATCAGTGGAGAGTAGATTCATGTAGTAATTAGTGGCCAAACTCTCCAGATCAGTAGTATTATCAACCCACTTCCCAGCTTCGTTTTGAAGAGCTGTAATGTGATTTCTCCTTCTCCTAACCGTAGCCACACGATGGAAATAACGAGTGTTTCTATCACCACACTCAAGCCACTTAGCCCTGGATTTTTGAAGCCAAAGAATTTCCTCTTGAGCTAGGACTTTATAAAAAGCTGATGAGTCCATCTCCTACACAAGTTCTTATCAATTTGATTGAGCTCAAACCTCAGCTGCTTCTTCCTCCTAAAGATATGCCCAAAAGTGTGCTTATTCCAATCTTGCAAAGCCTTTTGAGCCTCCCCTGGCTGATAAGGGAAATGGATAATATTAGGGCTCCTAGACTCTTTAATGAATCTATCAAAATCATTATGGGTAAGCCAAGCTGCTTCAAAACGAAACGGTCTCCTGTGTTGATTGACCCTAGGGTGGGCTTCAAATTTAACAAGGAGCGGTCTATGATCAGATTTAAAGAAGGGAATGTGGTGAACTTCAACTTCATTAAATCTGATTCTCCAGTTAAGATTAATAAGCATACGATCAAGACGCTTCTTAGTACCATCTCTCCCCCAGGTAAAAGGGTCTCCAACAAACCCAGCATCAATAAGAGCACATTGATTAATGGCGTTACTTAGACCTTGCTCCCGTCTAGGAGGGTTGAGCAAAGTAGGACCACTTCTCTCATGTTGAGAGATGATAGCATTTAGATCCCCAAGAATGTCCCAAGGCCCAGAAACATCAGCATGAATATCTCTAATCTGTCTCCACAAATCTTGACGAGAAGCATAATGAGGAGAACCATAACAAGTAGTAAGAAACCAATGAGAGTTACCATTATAAGCCAACTTCATGTGAATGAGTTGAGAAGAAGAGGAAATAATTTGAACATTCCAAATGTCTGAATTCCACAAGCACCAGATACCACCAGACTGACCAACGACATCCACAATATAGGAGTAATCCAAGCCACACCTCTTGGCAATTCTTTTTGCAACAGGACCACTAGTATGAGTTTCCATCAACATTATCATAGAACAAGAAAAGTCTCTTCTAATATCCCTGATTAGGCCAGTGAAGCCTCTACTAGCAATACCTCTGCAGTTCCAAGAAATTATATTCATTTAAAAGATGAGGAGGGTTGGGCACCATAACCCCGAGACTTCCATAGGGCTGGCAGCAGTATTTGAAATTACTGTGCCACCATCAGTGCCAATGATCTGATTTGATTTCCCCAAGCAAGATGAATTATCATCAATCTGTTTCAAAGTAACTCTTGTTGAACTAGGATTCTCAATAAGAGAAAGAGTATATCTTTTCTTTGATTCATCCATTTTCCTCATGTAATCTAGAACCATATCTTCTTGTTCTTTAGACCTTTTCCTCTTCTCCTCATTAATACAACCAGCCTTGCTACTTGAAGAGGCGACATTCTCTTTATTAACAACTCCACTATGACAGGGAGGATTCTCTGCAACCTTGCTAAGACTTTTAGGGACGGGTTTATTCTTAAGAATAGGCTTTGAATTGGTAGGTTTGTGAGGAGTATTTGCAGTATTTTGTTTATTTCTACCAGCCATAGGGTTACGGACTCTAGCAACAGGAGCCTTATAAACTACCATCTTAGATAGATTATCATCACCAACATCCTTATCACAAGGAATGGTATTGTCATTTTCAGAATTTTGCTTGGGAGAATCCATTCTAGCTGGGCTAACATTATTAGCAGCATACCTAAATGAGGAATTACCATCAGAATTGTTCTTTTTAATATCACTAACCTTTGCTTTGGAGCTGTGTTTCCTGATTGGTTTCTTAGGAAGGTTCCACGGGCCAAAACCAGAGTCGTGTTGTTGGTTAGTTTCGGTCTCATTTGCAGGTACAGGACCTGCATTAGGAACATCAGCAGGTATGTTGCAGTCATTCATAGAGCAGTCCCCTGAGTCTTCATGAGTTGGAGCAGGGACAAGTTTAGTCACAGGTTTCTCGCCCAGAAATTCTCTACACTGGTCCTTTTTATGACCATATTTTCCGCATTTGAAACAGATAGCATGTAATCCCTCATATTCAAGTATTAGTTTCTCTCCTCTAAAGACAAAATGAGATGGCAGCTGATTCTCAAGGTTGATTTCAACACAAATTCGGGCAAAACGCCCTCTGTCCTGTAGAGTAGTGTGTTTATTTACTTTCAACATTGTACCAATAGTGTTCCCCACTCTCTTGAGGAAAACCTCGTTACACAACCCAAGAGGTAACCAAGGGATACGCACCCAAACCGCTATTTTGTGTTTCAAAGTAGCTGAGATTGAGAAAAGGGGGCGCCATCTTTGGACAATGAGATAGTGGTCAGCTATCTTCCATGGTCCTTCAAATAATGCGTGCCTATAACCATCTTGAGACTCAAGTCTAACTAGATAGTATCCATCAACAAGATCTGTCACCTTGATAGCTCCATTCTTTGTCCATTCCCTTTGCAACTTGGCTTCAAGAAGCTTGAAGCTAACCCTTTTGCCTAACACCTTGACAATAAGGGTATTTCTCAATGGATTAGACCAAAGATCCAATTCTTCATCTGAGGTAGTAACTTCAGGACCAGGCACAAACGGTTTAGGTTTTGGATCATAGAACTCTTCTTTGTACCATCTATTTTCAGGAAGTTCCTCATCTTCCTCTCCCCAAATCTCATCTACAGAGTTATCATCTCCAAAAGCCTTGAGAAGTTTGTCTCTATAAGATTGGGAATGTTGCTTGTCATTCATCGTCGAATCATGTATCTCAGCAGTAGTATCAGATCTGTTCTCACTGTTCTTTTGTTTCTTGGTGCCCCTTTGCAGGTTGTCGACTTCCTCAGGTGAAGATTCAGAAGCAGTGAGCTGTGCAGTCGTTGTTGCCTTGGCGACGCTCATGACTGTGCCCTAATGACTATTAGTGTCGTCGTCTCTCCTTACAGACCATAAATCCATGAGACGTCGGGTTCATATTCCCTTTTCTCTAATATTTAATTGTCAAAGTATAGTCCAGCATCAAACTTTCCCAGTTCAAAATCAACCTTGCTGTGTACAAAATTAGAACATCGATAATGTCCACGATTCCATGAAACAAATTATCCTGTGACATGAATCCCTAAATCTCCCCTTAATTACAATCTCTTGTGCAAAAAGGCAAAATTGTTAATCCATACGAACTTGAGCCAACGAAATCAAAGGATGAAGCTTCTTACAAAACCATAAAAGCTCAGTTAGCAAAATTCTGATTCTGGATAACACATTTATGATAAATTTATAACGACAATTTTTATCCCTTATAAGAGACAGTTAAGAAAAAATATTGGACTTACAGGGGAAAACAGGAACTAAGCAAAGAAACTCCCCTTTAATGAAAACGTAGATAAGGGGGACTCTTTATTGCATTTTAAAACAAGTAAATAACCATCATAAAACCGAATTGCTTCAGTATCAGTTATAACAATTAAAATCATGTTGATCACCCTAAGAGAACCAAATAAAACATAAATGACTAAAACTATGCAGTTCCAGATTAACATCAACCTAAAAATAGCGAGATCAAATGTTTAAATATCACAGAAAACAAGTTTAATTGGTCTTCGGATCTGGCATGGGAAAGAGGCCAGCACCTGCTGCACCCCTTGGCGGTGAAAAACCCAAGAACTTCTGCAAATTTGTTCTGATACTAATGGAACACAAGAAGTATAGAAATGCCATGGAACAATCAGTGGGATCATTACCTTGCAACCCTCGATGGCTCATCTTCATAACAATCCCAAAAGGCTGGAAGGGCAATTTGGCAACTACTTTGCCTTCGAAGAGCGAATTCAGCAACCCAAAGACCACGAAGAGAACCACAGCCACTACACCCCCAGACTTGAACTTGAAGAGAGACAAATCACGACTAGATTCTTTGAGGCTCGTCTCAACACGATCAATTTTTTTGGTCTTTGACTTCTTAATGTGGATTTTGTTGCTATCAGTCTTCATAGTCTCGAGTTTCTTGGAGGCTTTGTCAATGGAGGATCGAAGGTTCTTGTAAGAATTGGTTCGGTAAATAAGAACCCATGAAATGGCCTCACAGACAATAGCTGTACAGAAGGAGATACCCACTACGGTAAGGCCATCTGAGTACTTGAAATCTGAGAAGGGATACGCCATTGAAGGTAAAGAAAAAATATACGAGAAATTGAAACCAAAGTTGAATCCTGATCAAAAGTTGCTTAAACTTCCAAAAGCCTGTATAAATACACAAACATTAAATCATATATTATACAACTCTTTAATAACATAAAAAAAGATTTAGCTTGTTAATAACATAAAAAAAGATTTAGTTTGTGAGAATATAATTTAAAATAAAATAAAATAAAAACAGCAATAGTTTAGTATGCAGCAGACTAATTAGTTCCATCATGTAATCTAAGCTTGAAATAGTAAATATAAGATCATGCAAATATCAATTATCACCAAATTACTAACTAATCTATCAAAGATTAGCATGAGCTAATTCATTTTCATATCCATTTGAAGTTTGAACAACTAAACCTTCAATACCAGAAACCACAATTAATACCCTTCATAAGGCTGGGTTAACAAACCAGGCTTTCTTGAAGTCCATATGCCTACTGTAGAATTTAAAAAGATAAAGTGCAGAAACAGAAGGCTCAAAAGGAACAAATTTCTTTGAAGATAGAGTAAAAGAACTAATATGATGGAGCAGAGAAATAGAATATGTAAACAAAAGATGGATTGTATTGAAATATAAGAGACTAAGCTCTTAGTTACAACGAAAACCAGAGCAAGGCTCCACAGAGATGAGTCTCTCAGCCTAACCATTAGGGTCCTAACTGAATGGTGATGATCCCCCTTTCTTTATACCCACACTCCTTATATTGGCATATTCTAACTGCCATCAAAGCAGATACATCTCTCTCCCTTATTTTCTTTCTTTTTCCTACACTCATACACTCTCCAAATAATGGGCTTATCATGCTTAAGGCCCGCTAACACACCACCTTAACTCTTGTGCAATAGCTTCTACTCGAGTTTAACCCTCTAGAAAACAAACCAAAGCTGGTGGTAGTCTCGCATAGACTCTCTGGAAAGGAGTGGAACCGGTAGACACTTGAAAAGTGGTATCATACCACAATTCAACCCAAGGTAGCCAGTGGGACCTTGGTATTGGTTGCTAAGATAGCACACCTACAATAAGCCTCCAAACACCTATTAGTCACCTCTGTCTGCCCATCCGTTTGAGGATGGCACGAAGACATCTTCAAAATAGTACCTTGAAGCTTAAATAACTCTCCAGAAAACGCTAACAATCAAGGGGCCATGGTCACTCAAAGTTGAGTCACGATCACGAACATGCCAGATTTAGTAGAAGCAAACTTAATGCTAGAATTGGAACCAGAACTAGAAATGGAGTATTTGAAAGTAGCAACCTTAGAAGGAGAATTCTGAAAAGCCTGGTCAACATGCTGGGCACAAAGGTAAATGGTCAATAGAATGTGCAGCACTTAGAAAAAAGTACATGTCCTAACTAAAATTGAATCCCAAACAGGACTCTAAGACTTCGCACAAATTTAACTTGATTGGATAACAAAGAAGTTAACTCTGAAGCAATTTCACCCCCATGAACTTCAAAATAAAGTTCATGGCTTATAGCTTATACACCAGATGTCCCAATATCAGTGACCCTTCTACCCAAACTCGATGTAAATCAATTACCCCTTGTGTTGTGGGAACCTCAAAAGTGGTACTACTGTGCACTGCACAAGGCAATATTAAGTCTAGGCGCGTCACATCATGGCATAAGGCAGAAAAACGCCATTTAATTTTTATTATTACAACAGTCTCCATTTCTCCAAAGCCTTTTGCCACTAAGCGACGTCCACAACATGAATCAAACAATGGCATAATGTCCTATCGTGCCATTCAAAAATTTTGTTCCATCGCGAATCAAGTCACAATTTCAGACCATTTAAATCTAAATTTTTTTTTTTTTTTATTATTAAATGGCAAAATCCTGTACAGACATAGGACAAAACTATTTTAGCAACATTATTTTGTTGGTTATTAAGGTACTAAAGGGATAGGGGATTGGGAAAGTGCTGCTGAAGGAATGCTTTAGAATCACTCTGACCCTAACTACCTTCTGTTTCCCGATTTCACTAGGTTCCTCCAAGGATGTCAAAATAAAAATTCTACCAATGATTGGGACGGCAGTCAAATGTAGTAAATAATCAAAAAATGAACCTTAAGATCCTACAAGAATACAAAATTTCATTTAAACACACATAAAATAACATAGGCTGGAAATAATAATCAATAAATCACAACAAAAGTGAGCACAATTGTGGTTTTTGAGATCTCTGCGACTCAAGAACAAAAGTGCGGCCGCATAAACCACATTTGTTCACAATTTTCGGCAATATCAAGGATCATCACTTTCATAGGCTTCAACATAAAAAATAACATATACACACATCCATACACTCATAAAAATATGCCAACTTGACATACACTTGTACTAGATTAGAACTAAAAAGGGGACAAAATTTGCAAGGCAACAGAAGCAGTAACAAATCCTACAGTCATCCAAACAATTCAAAGTTTTAAACTTTCGAAATCAGATAAACACGAACAACCCCTTAAACCAAATCCACTAGTCTTCCACAAGTTATAAGTTGCTCTAACACGGAATTTTTTTTTGACAAATGCTCTAGCACATAAATAAAAGCAACAATTATGAGATATAAAAGAAATGAATATGAGATACAAACAAGGATTTAAAGCAAGGATTTCTTCCATAGATCTGTAAAAAGTAAACACCTTGAGGAATCGCAGGAGGCAAATGACGCGAACAAAGGCAAGGTGCTCACTGATACGTGATTCACGAATTTCGGACGTGCGATGAGCTAGAATCGCGACATGAACCGGAATTAAGGTTCGAAGGGAGCAAGGGGGCTTTGGTTCTTCTGGATCTCAATTAGGGTTCGTGAAGAGGAAAATGGTTGGATCTCTGGCTTGGCTGCGCAAACAAGAGGGACGGGTGAAAATGGATCTGTGATTCGGAGTGTGTTAGTTTATTATTTTTGAATTTTATAATCAAAATTGAATTTATAATCAAATTTTAAAAAATAAACCATTTTTCACGATTGCAAAATATCACATAATTACAAGTGGGTGTGGCACAAGTGGTAAGTTGTTTGGGCCCTTTAAGTCAGAGGTTCGATCCCTGACCGGTGTGTATGGAGAGACATCGTTTGGGAGAGGTTAGCCTGAACTCCAGTACCTCGAGGGATTAGTCTCCACAGTCGTCATGGAGGATACCATGGTTTACCCAAAAAAAATATCACATAATTAGGTCCCTTAACCATTTGGTTCTGGGTTCAATTCCTGACCGGTGCGTATGGAAAAATATTTGTTGGGAGAGGTCAACCACTTCCTTGGTTTACAAAAAAAATATCACAAACGACTTGATAATTAGTTTTAAAAATAGTCCTGATTTTACTCAAGCTAATCTTGAGATATTGTGGTTAGCTTGCATTTCGGTACTAACATGGAAGGAACTTTACTAATTTAGATCGAGTTTGATAAATGATAATTGATTTTTTTGACAAAGATTAAATGATAATTAATGAAAAAGATAATGATTAAATATGTACCAAAAACAATATAATGATTAATGATTTTTTGACAAAATGAATCTCTTTTTTTGACGTATTGACAAAATAAATCTATAATCTATCATAACTTATCATGGATATGTTTTTGATAATCAATGATTTATTATTAGGAACACTAGATAGGTGCTCAATCCCATACAACGACGGATAATCAAAAATTATTTATACAAAAAGGGCGTTGTTCCACCAAGAAGTAGAATAACTAGAATGTCTACTCACCTTGTAAACGAATAACTCCAAGACATATATTTAATATGCATATTAATGAATGGAATTCTTTTATTGTATCTTTTGAATTAAATTAGTTACTTTAAATAGGAAACAAGTATATTATTTAATTTGGAAACATTTTTTGTGACACAATTTAATTTAGAGACATGGTATCCCAATTCAAGAACCATCCAGATTTCAAAGAGATGTTTTCCTTTTAAGATTTAATTTTTGGGTTGAATCTGAGTTAGAATAATCACTATACTTTGTTTACAAGTAGGAGAGAGAGTGATATATACAAAAAGATAATAATATTTACTGTGTTTATTATTATATTGTATGTATTACTCTCTCCTACTTATAATCCCAAGTAATCCAATCTCGTCGAATCTACCTAGTTCAATAGTTACTTTTTTTTGGTACAATTCATTCAATAATCACTTTGTTTAACAATGATTTGGAGATGTTTTTAACATGAATTATTTACTTAGATATATCTATAATCTATAAACTTTTGCCAAAAAAATCATTTATAAACTTAATAAGGTTGAAAATTCTTCGATAGTTTTTATCAAAAAAAAACTTTGATATTTTATTATATCATTTAAATTTAACATCTACTAATTTTTAAAATACAAATAATACTGACACAGCTTCGAAATTCGAATGTTCAATTTATACAACTTATAATTTCTTTTCAATTTACTTAAAACTTACATGGACTTCAATTGACGGAAGAGAAAGGGAACAGGTGATGAAAGGGTTTTAAATAAATTTTATATTTAGTTTTTTTACGTTAAAGATGATTTCATTAACAAAATACTGGCAATAAATCAAATGTTAAGATTGCAAAAATAAAATATAGAGTCACTTCAATCCACATGCAACTTGGATTATAAAAAAAAATACTTAGCTAAATAATGGGCTGCTTGGCGGGTCTCACGCCTTACATGTAAAAAAATTAAACTATAAAAGCAATCATAAAGCAATCCCCAATGACAGAACCAACATAGGTGAGAGATTGTTAATGAGCATTTAGCGCCAGCACCACATTTAAAGCATATAATTTCCACTATAAGGTCTAAGAAAAATATATCATTTGCAAATTTCAAACTCTTCCTCATAGCTAAAGCTTCTGCTACCTCGTGTAGAATCCTCAAAACAAAAATGAGTGTGTATTGAAAAAGTCTTTCTTTTCCAAAAAAAGAGTCGCTGTAACATCCCAAAATACTTAATTTAATTATTTTGATGCTTAAACCGTTTAATTATTTTTATGGTGGTTGATTGATGATTTTATTAATTGAATATTGCTAAGTTAAATATTCATTGATGTGGGTTGTTTAGAAATTTAGAATAGATTGAGGGTATAAGGGTCATGTTACCCACATAAGTTATTTTATTGGTAATATAAATAAAAAGAGAAAAGAAATAAAAGAAAAGAAAAGGGATGAAAGAGAGGGGATTCGAGAGAGGAGAAGAAAAGAAAGAACAGAAGAGAAAGAAAGAAAGGAAAATGAGAGAAGAGAGAAAAAGAGAGATAGCGACGAGAAAGAGAGAAGGGAGGGTTCCAACACCACAATCTTCACTTCTTCCTCTCCGTTTTCGAAATCCATTAGTATTGTGAGGTTTAACACCACCATCATCCACATCTTCCTCTTCTTACACATCTTTGAAGATCATTGTTGTATGTTGATAAAAGAGAGGGTTAAGAAGCTGAGTTTCAAATTCAAGCTTGGGGGTAGCTTTTGGGAGGCATTTCACTTCATCTTTAGCTTGTTGTGTGTTGAATCTGACAAATCGAGGTGAGTTCTACTCCGTTAGGGTTTTATTATGTTAAGTGTTGTTTGTGTTGTTGATTGGACTGATTGCGATGCTAGGACTTAATATTGTTGAGTTAGGAATTGATTGGATTGAGTTTGGAGTGACTCGCTATTGTTTGAAACGATTTTTATGCAGAAAACAGGTCATAATCGATTATTTACCTGTGATAATCGATTATGAAACTGCCATAATCGATTATTAGTGACAATTCCACAAAAAAATTCATTTTTAAGCTTTCATAATCGATTATCAAGCTGTGATTTTCGATTATTAAGTTGTATAATCGATTATGAATGCTTTCAGTTAGCCTTCCGACCGTTTGCTTCGTAACTTTTGATCCAGAACTCCGATTTGAGTGTTTTTGGATGCGTTGGAAAGCTAATGAGAAGAACTACAACTGTAATTAAACATTGAAAGGATTAACATGCTTGTGATTGTTGAGGTTGAATGTCTACTGTTGAATGTTGCTTGAATGTGGTAAGTGAACGTTTCCAAATTGATTGCAAAGTCGTTTCTTTTGAAAATGCGTATGATGATAGATGTTATTGTTTGAACTCATTTGTTGATTGTGTTGAGTTTGGAGGAGATGGATAAACGGTTTTTGTGTCAAATTAAACTCTTTTCAAACGAACGAGTGAGAAAACTAATTAGTACGTATATAAGTACACCATAAATGAACTAATGAATGGATGATGTACTTGGGGCGGCGTCATGAACTGTCTCAAGGCCCAGGAGGTTAAGGAATGACGATTCCAAGAGGTTTAGTTATAGGGTTCTATTTATTTATAGAACACGGGTTCCCTATATGTATCGTCGTAGCTTTTATATTATGTAAGTCTATGGCGTAGGGGGATGCATCATAGGTACAAAAATAAAAGATATACAAAGAGTATTGGTAAGGAGTCGAGAAGACTCACTGAGATTATGTAATATCACCCCTAATTGTTGTTGTTTTTCATATAAGCAGGTTAAGTTAATGAAGGATACAGCGAGGAAAGGATCCAAATTCATGGAGTACCTTGAAGTTAGACGTGTAGCATATTATTTTTGTGCTAAGTCTCATTTGATGAGAATTATGTATTAGGATATAAGTATTCATGTATTCGTAAACTGGATTAAGTTGTATGTTGACTCTGATAGGTCTTTTGAACTCAGTAATGTTTTTAAGTATTGAACAAGTTGTATTTTGTGAAAATCCTATCAATGCGAGTCTTTAAGGTCATTTTGTTAATCCAAATTACGGATGCATACTCTGAAAGATCTAAAAGGTAATATTCTCGATTTATCACCGGTTAAAAATCTAGGATGTTACGGTCACACTTGTTGATCAATATCCTGCACTGAGTTATAAAAGGCAACTACTTCACGCATTGTCTTATGTTGGAACATTGGTGTGAATTTAAAAATTTACCAAGTCCCACATTGCTTGGACTAAGCACTTGAAGAGTGCTTATAAGTGGGAAGTTCACACCTTTGGGTTGGGGCCCACGGGGTACCCAGTTTTGTGAACGGGCAAGCACGCACTCTAACTGACCACCACACGCGCGCGCCGCCGCCGCCGTCCGTCCGGCCGGGCTTGGGCTGTGAGGTGTAAAGTTTTTTTTTGCGAAATTAATTAAACTTATATTTTATTTTTTTGGAACGTGCTTGTCCAGATTCATTGAACCGACCAGATACGACGAACGTTATCTGATGGAGCTGTTGCGAATTGCGCTCCAAGTCAGTTGCTAACGAATCTCGAAATTCGCGCAACAACCTTGACTTGCGCGTGAAGGCTCCGTTCCCATCTGATCTCGTAATTCGCGCACCGGTTATTGGAGCCTAAATTCGTGCCTTGACTTGCGCACGAAGCAGTTACTGAAGCCTATAAAAAGGCTCTTCCCTCACTTGACTAAAACGCATCTGTACGAAATCTCTCCTACAAAATTCTCTCTTCTCTCTCCAATTCGTTTCTTCTTCTTCTTTTCTAAGAGTGGCCTACGAGCCATATTCCTGAGTGGTTATAAACCATATTGAGAGGTGTATATCTCGAGCGATTACTGACTGTGCAGTCATAATCGTAACTGGGCTGTTTTATCCTGGGGGCGTCGTGGTTGATAGTCTGCCTGCACCATCGAGCAGTGCCACGAAACGTCTTAAAGAGAGCGACCTAGTCCGCGACTCATCCCAGTAATTTCTTCGGTATAATTTCAAAAACAACTGAAACAACAATTTTATCATGATCCTTTCTTCAATTGAGCAGATCAATTGGTAGTGGGAGGTGTGTTTAACTTGCACTTATGCCTCAGGTGCAAGGTTCGATTCCCACGGAAGGCAAAAACTCTACAAGAGGGGTAGAGAAGACCGTGAGGTAACAGTGGGACCGGGGTGGCCGCTGCGGTGGACCTGGGCTGTTACATCAGCCACCACCACAACCAAAGAATGAAGCTGCTCTTCCATTCCTTTGTTACAAGTGTGGAAGACCAGGTCATATGGCACGCAAGTGTAGGAACGGGCCCAATCCTGCTTCGCAGGCTAACCTGACTGAAGAGCAGCACTTTACTGCTATGATTACTGAAATCAACATGGTTGGTGGATCTGATGACTGGTGGAATGATACTGGCTCCTCTCGCCATGTATGCAATAACCGTGCTATGTTTAAAACTTACAAGGCGGTTGATGATAAGAAAGTGCTGTTGGGCGACGCTCACACCACTACTGTTGCAGGTATTGGAGATGTCGAACTGAAGTTCACTTCTGGAAAGACTCTAATCTTGAAGGACGTGATGCACACTCCAGAGATAAGGAAGAATCCAGTTTCTGGCTTCCTTCTGAATAAGGCAGGGTTTACTCAGACTATTGAGGGAGATTTGTATACCTTGACCAAAAATGGTACTTTTGTAGGGAAAGGGTACGCCACTGATGGCATGTTCAAACTGAATGTTGAAGTTATTAAAGTTTTTCCTTCTGCGTATATGTTGTGTGATTTTAATATTTGGCACTCTCGTTTATGTCATGTCAATAAGCACATTATTTCGAATATGAGCAATTTAGGGATAATTCCCAAACTATCGTTAACCGATTTTCATAAATACGAATTTTGTACTCAAGCCAAAATTACAAAGTCGTCTCACAAATCCGTCATTAGAGAATCAGAGTCATTAGACTTAATACACTCTGATATTTGCGAACTAGACGGAACTTTGACCAAAAATGGTAAACGCTATTTTATCACATTTATTGATGATTGCTCAGACTACACTTTTGTATACCTTATGAAAAATAAAAGTGAAGCGCTTGACATGTTCAAAAATTTTGTAAAGGAAATTGAAAATCAATTTGGAAAAAAGATAAAGCGTTTTCGAAGCGATAGAGGAACTGAGTATGATTCCCAGTTGTTTAATAACTTTTATAAGTTGAATGGAATCATACATGAAACGACTGCACCATATTCACCTGAAATGAATGGTAAAGCAGAAAGGAAAAATAGAACCCTTACCGAATTGACAGTTGCGATTATGCTTAATTCGGGCGCTGCAACACACTGGTGGGGTGAAATTTTAATAACAGTATGCTATGTACTGAACAGAGTTCCTAAATCTAGGAATAAAATTTCTCCTTATGAAATGATAAAGAAAAGGCAACCAAATGTGTCTTATTTCCGAACTTGGGGCTGTCTGGCCTATGTAAGGATCCCAGACCCAAAAAGAGTCAAACTTGCCAGTAGAGCCTATGAATGTGTATTCATTGGTTATGCAGTAAACAGCAAAGCATACAGATTCTATGACCTGAATGCAAAAGTAACCATCGAGTCAAACGATGTTGACTTCTATGAAAGTAAATTTCCCTTTAAATCAAGAAATAGTGGGGGCTCTAGAACTAGTAAGGTTCCTGTGCCTAGGAGCGTTGAAAACAACGTAGAAAGGGAAATAGAACCTAGAAGAAGTAAGAGAGCACGTGTTGCTGAAGACTATGGACCCGACTACACGGTCTATACACTAGAGGAGGATCCTACTAGCATTCACGAAGCTCTGTCTTCATTGGATGTTGACTTGTGGCAAGAAGCCATAAATGATGAGATGGATTCTCTAGAGTCTAACAAGACATGGCACTTAGTGGACTTGCCTCCTGGTTGCAAAACCATTGGTTGTAAATGGATTCTGAAAAGGAAGCTAAAACCTGATGGCACTGTTGATAAGTACAAGGCTCGCCTTGTAGCCAAAGGTCTTAGACAAAGAGAGAACATAGATTTCCTCGATACATATTCGCCTGTTACCAGAATTACATACATAAGGGTACTAATTGCTCTGGCTTCTATTTATAACTTAGAAGTACACCAAATGGATGTAAAGACCGCCTTTTTAAATGGTGAATTAGAAGAAGAAATCTATATGGAGCAACCTGAAGGTTTTGTAGTCCATGGGCAAGAACACAAGATCTGTAAGTTGGACAAGTCTCTGTATGGTCTCAAACAAGCTCCCAAACAATAGCATGAGAAGTTCGATAATTTGATTATATCGAATAAGTTCAAAGTGAATGAAAGTGACAAATGCATTTATTACAAAACTGAGAATGACGTTTGCACTATCATATGTCTCTATGTAGACGATCTACTCATATTTGGATCAAACATTCATGCCATAAATAAAGTGAAATCATTGTTGTGCAACAACTTTGATATGAAATACCTCGGAGAAGCTAATGTAATCCTCGGGATAAAGATCACTAGGTCCGAGAAAGGAATTTCCTTGGATCAATCTCATTATATTGAGAAGATCTTAAAGAAATACAATTACTTTGACTGTAAACCTGCATGTTCCCCCTATGATCCAAGTGTCAAACTTTTTAAGAACACTGGTGAGAGTGTTAGACAAACGGAATATGCGAGCATCATTGGCAGCCTAAGGTATGCTACTGATTGTACTAGACCCGACATTGCCTATGTTGTGGGATTGCTATGCAGGTTTACTAGTCGACCTAGTATCGAGCATTGGCATGCTATTGAAAGTCATGAGATATCTTAAAAGAACCATAAATCTAGGATTACACTATCAGAGATTTCCAGCTGTACTTGAAGGGTACAGTGACGCTGATTGGAACACTCTGTCAGATGATTCCAAAGCAACTAGTGGCTACATATTCAGTATAGTCGGTGGTGCCGTTTCCTGGAAGTCTAAGAAACAGACCATTCTGGCTCAGTCCACTATGGAGTCTGAAATGATAGCACTGGCGACAGCCAGTGAAGAAGCTAGCTGGTTAAGATGCCTACTAGCAGAGATTCCCTTATGGGAAAAACCGATGCCAGCTGTGTTGATCCACTGCGATAGTACCGCGGCTATTGCAAAAATAGAGAACCGTTATTACAACGGTAAGAAACGACAAATCCGTCGTAAGCACAGCACAGTTAGAGAGCTACTAACAAAAGGAGCTGTGACAGTGGATCACGTACGCACTGATCAGAACTTAGCCGATCCTTTGACGAAAGGATTAGCCAGAGAGAAAGTCCAAAGTACATCTCAAAAGATGGGACTACTGCCTTTAGAACCATGAGTCACTCACAATGGCAACCCGACCTAAAAGACTGGAGATCCCAAGAATTAGGTTCAATGGGTAATAACAAGTTGTGAAGTGACAGGAGATGAACATGCTATTAAAAGTAAATAAGCATGATTCCTGAAGCGATGTAAGGTTGAGATAATAGAAACTCTTAATGAGATCTATACTCCATGTGGAGTAGAGTACCTAGCTACAGGAGTACTCTTGATAGACTCACCTTTGTGAATGTGGAAGTGGGGCCGCTTCCTATGGCATTTTGGGCAGAAATTCCTAGGGCGTTCACTAAACTGGGATAGATGTGCAGGGCGATAAACGCACGGGCATCTGAGAATACACCTATGGAAAGGGCTGTGTGTGGTTTTGACGATTAGAGATAGAGTTCAAGACTACGAGTCACTCTTGTTGAATCTAAATCTTAACCGCTACGCAAGGTTCAAGTCGTACGACACCTCTGCTTATGCACAATCTTATGGAGGCGCTTGACGCTACTTCTGGAACTGTTTTAAATTCAAGTGGGGGATTGTTGGAACATTGGTGTGAATTTAAATATTTACCAAGTCCCACATTGCTTGGACTAAGCACTTGAAGAGTGCTTATAAGTGGGAAGTTCACACCTTTGGGTTGGGGCCCAAGGGGTACCCAGTTTTGTGAACGGGCAAGCACGCACTCTAACTGACCACCACACGCGCGCGCGCTGCCGCCGGCCGGGCCGGGCTCGGGCTTGGGCTTGGGCTGTGAGGTGTAAAGTTTTTTTTGTGAAATTAATTAAACTTATATTTTATTTTTTTGGAACGTGCTTGTCCAGATTCATTGAACCGACCAGATACGACGAACGTTATCTGATGGAGCTGTTGCGAATTGCGCTCCAAGTCAGTTGCTAACGAATCTCGAAATTCGCGCAACAACCTTACTTGCGCGTGAAGGCTCCGTTCCCATCTGATCTCGTAATTCGCGCACCAGTTAGTGGGGCCTAAATTCGCGCCTTGACTTGCGCACGAAGTAGTTACTGAAGCCTATAAAAAGGCTCTTCCCTCACTTGACTAAAACGCATCTGTACGAAATCTCTGCTCCAAAATTCTCTCTTCTCTCTCAAATTCGTTTCTTCTTCTTCTTTTCTAAGAGTGGCCTACGAGCCATATTCCTGAGTGGTTATAAACCATATTGAGAGGTGTCTATCTCGAGCGATTACTGACTGTGCAGTCATAATCGTAACTGGGCTGTTTTATCCTGGGGGCGTCGTGGTTGATAGTCTGCTTGCACCATCGAGCAGTGCCACGAAACGTGTTAAAGAGAGCGACCTAGTCCGCGACTCATCCCAGTAATTTCTTCGGTATAATTTCAAAAACAACTGAAACAACATCTTAAGAACCAATATGAACTCTTCATAGAAAAAATAGCAGACCGTGAAGCATGTGACAGAAACTCACCTTGTAACTTAGAGAAAGAAAGAAGCAATTGAAGAATTTGTTGAGTTTCAAAAGGGGGAAAATTTTCATTAATTAAAGGAGGTTTAGGAGACAACATCTTGTAACCATTTTGATAACGAAGCCAATTATCATCCCATATACGATTTAGATGATTGTCCCTACTCTCCAAATACCAGCTTTGTCAATATCATCCAAACGAGGTTGCAAAATATACTTCTCCAAGTATAACTTCGGTAATAACCAATTGGAGCTCTCCTAGGAAAATACCTCACTTTTAAACATTGTGAGATCAATAAATTGACATTATGCATAACATCGTGGATTGTTTCGATAGGCTTAACATCCTAAGAAAAACATGAATTCAAATGTTTAACAACCTGAAGAGATGTGAGTTATGAATAAGAAGATTCTCCTTGTCTGAAAGGACTAACCGTCTAAAAGACATAGATCCAAAGGAACTAACTGTCTTAAGGATGTGTGAGTTCAATGAGAAGTATTATCATAGTAACGATACTTTGTGTGTCTGCATTGTTTGCTTTTTTTCTTCAAAATGTGTGGTTATCGTATTTTGGTGGAGCTCTCATGCTTGAAGGTAAAGAAAATTGTTCATTAAATTGCATGGACGTTATTTGTCATCATCGAAGAGGGGGAGACCGTAAGAACTAACTTGGTTTGAAGAACAATTCTTTTAGTTTGATGATAACAAAGTAGGAGAATAATTTGTCAACTAATTGTTTGTTCAAGTGTGCAAGATATTCTATAGTTGTTGAGAACAGAAGATACACTCGCTTATTCAAGCAATACAAGAAGCATCCAAAGGACACGGTCAAAACAGCTCAATAGAAGAAATGTGTGAACTCACGATAACGTGAAGCGTTAAACACACAAGTCAAGGTGAAGATCAACATGATATATTCAAGACCAAGTAAACAAAAGATACGCACCTTCAAGAAGACATGCCCAAAGCAATGAGGATTGTATCGCCTGGTTTCCCGTTAATGATGGGATTTTTTCCACTAGTGAGCCGGACTATAGAATATCAGGCGATTCATGGTGTCGCATACAGCATATGCATTCATGGTGTCGCATACAGCATATGCGTTTGTTTTGGTGAAGGCATACAGCTCCAAGACCAAAGGCCTTCACCAAAACAAACGCATATGCTGTATGCGACACCATGAATGCACACAGACAATCATCCAGAAATAGTCACAATGTGACACACCAAAAGTCAATCACCGAATATCACCAAAATTGAGCTTTCACACCTAGCCCAATGACACCGAAACACCAAACTACCCGAAACAACGGAACACTAAGATTTGGAGCCTTCACACCTAGCTCCAACAACACCAAGGTTTGAGCCTTCACACCTAGCTCAAACAGCACCAAGACACCAAGATGACAACCATTTTCTAAAATATTGGGACGACGACAATTTTCCAAAATATTTGAGATGCGACAATTTTTCTTTTCCCAAAAACGGCAACATTTAACGGCTAAGCCAACGGCTAACAATTTCCAGAAAAATTAGATCACTTTGCCTTAAATTAGAATATTCAGCTAGGCCTCTGAATAAGCTTTCCAAAACATTTTGAAACGTCTCAATCGGACACCCGAGTCAAAAGATATCGCAAAAACAAAATAGGAACAAAACTGAGACACATGCTGAAAACGGCGCCCAGGAGCAGGGGCGCCTAGCAGGAAAACGCAACACAGAAGACTGGCGCCCAGCAACAGGCAACACAACTGAATCTGGCGCCCATGAGCAGGGCGCCTAGCAACACTGCAGGAAATGGCGCACTTGGCGCCCAGACCACCTGGAACACAACAGAAACGCACTATGGCACAGGAATTGGCGCCCTTGGCGCCCAGACAGCCTACAGCACAAAACGCAACACAGAACCAAGACACGCACCAGACACGGGAACGGCGCCCATGGCGCCCCTGCGCCAATACAGCGTGCAACACAACTCAGGAACAGGCGCCCATGGCGCCCCTGCGCCAAGGCACAGCAACGCACACACACTAGCACACGGGACACGCACCAGACACGGCGCCCATGCACAGGGCGCCAGAAACAGCAACAGAACATCAAGGCAACAGGGCCAGGCACGGCGCCCAGGCGCCAAAAACAGCATCTAGGACAATGGCGCCCATGGCGCCCTAGGGGTCTATATTTTCGTTATTTCACCAATTTAAATCACCAATCCTTAACCACCAATGTCAATCAGCATGAATTGTCAATCATCACACCAAACAACAATTAATCGAACACCTAGCAAGCAATTAGTTATAACAACAATGAATCACCAATTTTTAATGTCACAACAATCACCAACAAGCCAAATTTCAATTCAACCTAATTATGATTCAACTATCACCAAATCAAACATCAAAATCAATCAAGAGGTATTATACGACCTATTCCCACATAACCCATCATAAAACCCTATTATAAGGAAGAACCCCACCCTTACCTTATAGTAGGAGAGCACTAATCCTCTTGATCAAGTCACCAACAGTAACCTCAGCAACAATGGCGCCTCTTCTCTTCTCCCTTGTGCGCCGTCCCTTCTTCTCTCTTTCTCTCTATTCGCGACTCCTCTCCCTCCTTTCTCACAAAATTCGTAAAAATGAGCAAAAACCCTAGCCTAGGCGCTTCACCTATGCGCCTAGCTAGTGGGCTCTTGGATCACGAGCTTTCCTCCAGCTTAAGCTCGATCACTAACACCACCTCCTAATATCCAACTATACGCCTCTTAATCAAATGCTAATATAATTACACCAACTGAAATAAATAAATGAATAAATGGATACCTAAATATTTAATTAAATAATTTAATTAAATATTTGGGCGTTACACCTTGACCAAATTTTTCCGTGTATTGTGGTAGTGGAAGGGACCAGAGAGTTACAATTTATTCCTTTGGAAGGTTGGTAATGGTGCTCTATTAACTAATGTAGCTAGATGGAAAAAAGGTCTTTCTGATTCAAACTTGTGCCCGATGTGCAATAATGAGGCTGAGTCTATCATCCACCTCTTAAGGGATTGTGTGCAGGTCCGAGATGTTTGGTACATGCTCACTAATAACCAAAATGTGGTGAATTCCTAGAGATAGGATATAAATGCTTGCCTTATATATAATATTTCTCCCGCTTCTTTTAGGCAGAGAGGTAATTAACACACGATTTTTGGTGTGGCGCTTATGCTCATTTGGTTGAATCGTAATTAATGAAGTTATTTTCCGGAATAAGGTGCATAATAGTTCGGAGCTGATTAGGAGTATTGTGAGTTGTGCATATTCAATTTCTAGAAGCTAAATTAAGTCTAGCGGTGGTCTAGTGAGTCAGGTGCGGAATGCTGAAACTACTTTTGTGAAGTGGAAACCTCCAGATGAAGGGAAGTTGAAGCTGAAATGTGATGGTGCAGCGTCGGGCAGAGGCGCTAATTCAGCGGCTGGTGGGTGCATGAGAGATGGTGTTGGGAACTTTCTTTTTGGATTCGCTTCACAGCACCCCTAATACATTTGTCCTAAGACAGTTACCCTAAATTTGATTGTGTAAAACATTTAACAAGTAATGACATTGATTTACCCTAAAAGAGTGAAATAAATATTTGGTTTGCAAAGAAATAAAGAAGGGATTAAATTAGAAAATTTAGTTTTTTGACTTGACGGGGAATCCCCGCTCCTACGTATCCTCTGGTGCAATGAGGAACTCAAAAGTCACGTAGTTCTTCGGAAAAAAATTTGTTGGTTGGTTTTAATTTTTTAAAGGGGTTTAAGATTAAAGTTGTACAGCTAAAGTCTCTTAAACCGGAAATTGACAAGATGTCACATCTCAATCGATCCCATGTTTTTTTTTGTATTTTTTTTTTTAAAAAAAAGGTCTTTTAGGAGAAAAAATAATTTTTGGGAAAAAAAAGATTGTGAGGTGGCAAAAGTTAGCATTTCTTTAGAGGGAGGTTGTTTGAACGAAATAAGGGGGTGTAATAGCATTTTAGATGAGCCAGGCCCAAGATTGAAATAGATGGGTGCAAATAGCAGAGCACTGAACTTTGAAAGCCTATACTTTAAACAAAAAGCCCATGAACATAAATCAAGGGAGGGGGCTACAAGATAGTAAACGGGGAGGTGCAGATATAAATTCGAAGTTTTGTTACAAAAACAGGGGCTGTATCATTAGAAATGCAAGGGGGTGTGAACAGTCTGATGTTTTACAAAAAGGTAAATCATGGTGACTAGAAGCTCAAAGTGTTTATTTGTTTACTTAATTAAAAAACAACTATTCATCTGTTCTAACCCTAGACTAAAATAAAAATTTGAAATTTGGTATAAATTATTATTGCTTTAATGACACTTATTATGATTGTTCAATTACCATATTTCTCAAATCATGTGATTCCAAAACAAGAACAGTGACATTGAGAAAAGAAACAAATCAAATTGAAATATTTATTATTTGTTTACTAAAACAAAATGGCAACAAAATATAGGAGATTTTGCACATACGCTTCTTTTACTGGAAAAACATTGCAGAATTTTCATCATCCAAAAACCTCACATGCTTGAAGATGAACATGAACAAAATATGAAATAAGGGATGCAAAGATCATAAAACAAAACAAGAGTATTGAGAGACAATATTACCACAAACCTTGAATAAGGAATTCTTTTCTCAGATCTCAACAACAACACACACAAAATCTGAAAATAAGTTTAGAAGAGAAAAAAAATGAAAATTTGTTCTCTCTCACTCTTTTACTCAAGAACCACTTCTTACTCCTCTGGACTTGCCCACTAATCACCTTCAAAGTTGCGACCTTTCTCACTCTTCCTCTCAAAATCCCCCTCCCCCTTTTCCTTCGAGGATTCGACCCATATTTATACTAGAAAATCGAACTTGTAGTGGTGTGCTTTCTCCTTCGTTTTTTCCATTGCTTCTTGTACTCATATCTGAAGTTCTGTGTAAATCACTGCATGTTCTCTTTGAAACTGAAGCCTTCTATGAAAAACCGAGAGGAAAAACGCGTGAACCACTGATTTATCATGGGACCGTTGGTTTTTTGAAGGTTGGTGAGGAAAATGGGGGGTTGCGTGTACTGTAGCGGCGTGGGGGGTTGTGAAGGTAGGAGGCGTGTAGGGATGGTGAAGGTAGGAGGCGTGTGGGGATGGTGAAGAAGACGTGGGAGAGAGAGAGAGAGAGGGAGAGAGAGAGAGAGAGAGAGAGAGAGAGAGAGTGAGAGAAAGAGAGAGAGAGAGAGGGGGAGGGAGGGAGAGGGAGAGAATTGGGCGGCTAGGGTTTTGTTTATTTTTTTGGGTAAACCTGGGTATCCACCACACGGACAGCAGTGACTAATCCCTCGCTCATTGTAGGTGCCTCGAGGGGCAGGATAGCTAGCCTAGAGTTTTAACGCTGCTCCGTACCCAATGCGGGGAACAAACCCCCGACCCTTGGTTAAGGGAGATTTAGTCCCAACCGCTAAACCCCACACTCTAGGTTGGCTAGGGTTTTGTTTGTTAAGAGAGACTTTTCAGCTTTTCTGATTTGATGGAAATGAGGAGTCTTTTAGGGCAAAAAAACCACCGCATGCCAAAAAAAAATTATCTACCAAAATAACACCCTTTTTAGATTATATACCAAACTAGAACACATTTTTTTAGCCTAGAAGTCGCCTCCCCCAGAAACGACTTCTGAACTAAAAAATGCAATTTTTTTTGCTTTTCATGTTTAGAAGTCACCACCCCCAGGGCGACTTCTAAACTGTGTTTTTTTATTTTTCTTTTTCTTCTATAATAATTTAAATAAATTTAATTTAATTAATTTAATTTAATTAATTTAGAAAATTAGTAATGTTAATTCTAAATTAATTATTAAATTTGTGGTGAAAAAAAAATGTACGTCCAAAAGTGTCGGCAACATCAAGACTATTGAAAAAAACACCAAAAAATTCGTTTGTTTTTTGACCACTTTTAATCATATTTTTTTATTTTAAAAAAATATCTACCGTGTAGAAGAGGTATAAAACTACCGTGTTGAGTTTTGAAATATGAGATACGGATTTAATTTGAACATGTATTATAATCGTAAAGAACACTAAAAAAACACGGATTACATTGATTGAAAAGTGGATTACCACAACGGACACAAACATAAATACTAAAACATGACAGAAACAAATACAAATTAATTAAAACGTTGAACTACTGTGATGGTGGAGTTAAACGGCGAATTATCTCGGCGACACTCCTTGTGGTTTCCACGTACAAATGCATAGGACTCAGACATCGAAAGGCGTCGTAGATCTCGATCATGGCTTGCAGGTCATCGTCGTTCTTCACATCCATTGCGGACCAGCAAACACATCCATTATTATCCCGCCCAGGTTTGCGATAAATGATACGTTTGACCTCTCGCTCGTCACCCTCCACTTGCACCTTACTCTTTCGTTTATCTTTGAGAGAAGCGAAGGTCATGTTGTATTTAAGCTTGCATGAAATAAGTTTTGGACACTGGAAATGGACATGACCTGCAAGCCAAGCAGATAGAGTTAAAATGCAGTTTGGCCTTGTACAAGAAACACCAAATGAGCCTGTCAATTTGGACTACTATCACCACACATTTTATAATTAATTTAGAATTAAGATTATTAATATTCTAAATTAATTAAATTAATTAATAAAACTTTATTAAATTAATATAAGGAAAATAAAAAATAAAAAAACACAGTTCAGAAGTGTAACACCCCGTTAATTTCTAACTTGTAGAAATTACCGAAGCGCACGACTGGCATACATCAGAGTGACTTCCTTTTTAAATACTGAACACATACTAATACTCGATGCTAAAAACCCATCAAGTTCGCTTACATAACTTAACATGAAATACATAAAGTCGGTCCTTACACTACTCAACTAGTGTTCAGTACCAAAAACCGAAAGTCTGCAGAAGCGATTTACAACTTGAAAGACATAAGTCGTACAATCGTACAATCTAAGATACTGAATGAAAATACAGAAATACAAAGGAAACTGAAATACAAGATATAATGAAATAAAGATAACGACTGCTCCTCAAGCCTCTCCATAGCCGTGCCTCACGGTCTTCAACTTTCCCTGCTTAACTGAAAAACAACAACAATGGATTGGGTGAGACAACTTGTCTCAGTGAGTTCTATCACGACCCCTTACTAATTCTCTCGGTTCAATTATGCTTGATTTATTATTCTAAACTCATAACTCATAGTCCTCAAAGTTGACTATGTGGCTAACTAACTAAACGTTGACCTCATAACCCTCAAGCCGGTTACAAGATACAACACATAAACTGAACTAACGTTGTCCTCATAACCGTCAAGCCGGTTACAAGAAACAACACTAACTAAAGTTATAGCGTGTCACCAGTCACTTGGCATAATAAGCTTCCGGTGAACCCGTCCCCACTAATCGGTTGGGTCCCTGATGGGGCCTAGGTTCATAAGGCTCATGACTGCCTCTCCCCTAGCACACTAAACAGAATAGGGTCGTCACCCCGACTAAAAGATATATATGAAGATATACCTGAACTGAACTCAACAATGAAGTCAAATATAACAATAAACTGAACTGAACATAACACTAACTTAACTTAACAATGAACTGAACTTAACATAATCTTATTATTAACATTAGGTGATCTAATTACTAACTTATTCTTATAATTAAGTGATCTCACATGGCTTACTAAGGTTCTTAACGTAGCTTACACTAATTATCCAGCTAGTCCAAACATAATACATCAATCACACTTAGCATAATCATAACATAATAATCGGTCTCATAACATGAACTTAGCTTAGGCATAACAATCTCATAACATCAACTAACATCATTCACAATCCCAATTACACTCAAACAGAGAATAGTACAATTTTGATTACATATCCAGTTAGGCCTTTTTATTATCTTTCCAACGCATCTGAGAACACTGAAATCGGACCACCGGATCAAAAGTTATTGTGAAAACAAGTTTAGGGACTTTTTAGTGAAAACTGCAAACCGTCGCGACGCGAACAACTACCGTCGCGACGCGAAAAGTGACAGAAGGTTTTGCGTTGCAAAATTAAGGGAGGTCGCGACGCGTAATTACACAGAATTTTACCCTAACTTGTGATGCTCATATCTTGAGCTACACAATTCCAAATTCAACCAAATCAGAACCAAATTGACGATCATTCAGTCTAGTTTCTAAAACAATTGACCACAAAATTTTTGGATACCTATATCATCCCCAGATACTCAGAAACCGAACCTATTCTCAAACTCTCTCCAGAATTCTACCCTAACTTGTGATGCTCATATCTTGAGCTACACAAGTCCAAATGCAACCATTCCAAAGCCAAAATGACAAGTATTCAATCTAGTTTCTAAAAAGGTAAGTTATATAATTTATCAACCAGTAAAACAGTCTCAGTTAGCCGAAATCCGAACCTACCCAGAAAATGTCTACACAGTGAGCTTAGCAACAATTTAAGCATTCAAACAGCAACATATTCAACCATCAAAGCACAATGAAACCCTGAAAACATGACACATAATTTAACATCAATTCCCTAGTGAGTATAGAACTCACCTCTTCGTGACGACAATACACCCGACACCGAAACCCACGAACACGGTCACTCGGCAACTCACGAGCTGCTCCTAACGCGATCCAAGGCTCCCAACCGAAAACCCAGTTTCTACTAGAGCTTGAATTCTGATCCCAACAACAGGAATGACCCCAAGATAGTTCCAATGCCAATGCTGAACCTGTAGCATAAAAAAAAACTAGTGTCAGAGCTAGATCGATAGCATGAAGTTTTGAAAGTAGTGGCAGAGCTGAATCGATAGCACAATTTAAAAATAATGCCAAGGCTGAACCGGTAGCATGAAAAAAAAACTGATGCCAGAGCTAAATCGATAGCACATAGTTTTGAAAGTAATGCCAGAGCTGAATTGATAGCACAACTTAAAAAACAATGCCAGGGCTAAACCGGTAGCATGAAAAACTAGTGCCAGAGCTGAATCGGTAGCACAAAATGTAAAAGACAACGCCAGGGCTAAACCGGTAGCATAAAAAACTAGTGCCAGAGCTAAATCGATGGCACGGTCTTTCATAACATCGATCCCTCTATTCACCTGATTGAATGCACTCCCCTTAAATCTTATGCAAAATTATTTGGGCCAACCTCGAGACTTCCAAGCCTCCACGTCTTTTTGCGATTTGTCGTGAGAAGTGTGGATCTACTCTCCCCACTCAACTGAGTTTTTCTCTTTTTTTTGTTTTGACTTTTTTTCATTCATTTTTTTCAATTGTTAAAGTGTTACTGACACACTCGTCTTGAAGTTTGCCAGACTTGTAAGCCATTTTACTTGAGACATAAATTAAATGATTTAATCATGAATGCAAGAACGAATGAAATAAGCTAAATGAATCGATCATGAATGCATGAACAAATGAACAATAGCGAATGTATGCACAAGCGAACAATAGTAAGAATGATTTAGTATTGACCGGGAAAAAAGAGTACAAAAAGGAAAAGAGGTCACAAGTAGGAAACTTTCCACAAACTTTGCCCCATTATGATTAGGTCAATCCACTATCTGCCGATTCTCTTGAAAACCCTTAATGCGACTACTAGAGTGGAATCTGATTCTAAATCCTTTCCATGCAGCTATTGGAACCATATTGCCCCGGTGTAAGTGCGCTCGTGAGTCCTTTTGAGTCTGTCATGTTATGACCTTTCGTTCCATTTCTTTGCCTTAATTTTTGCCTAGACTGCCCTTTTGGGTTTTCAATCTAGCAGACTCTTGTTGACTCTAACTTTTGCCTAGACCACCCTTTTGGGTTTTCGATCTACTGGGGCTTTGTCATCCCTAATTTTAGCCTGGACCGCCCTTTCGAGTTTTCAATCTAGCGGGATATTTTTCTTTTATTATCCCTAACTTTTGCCTAGACCGCCCTTTCAGGTTTTCAATCTAGCAGAATATTTCCTTTTCTTTTTTTTTCTCTCTCTTTTTTCTAGGCATAAAATTTCTTAACAGCATCTGAGTTTATTGGCTTTGGAAGTTCATGTCCTTCACTGTCGAGCAAGACTAGTGCTCCACCTGGAAATGCATGCTTGACCACGTAAGGGCCATCATAGTTGGGGTGCCCACTTACCACGAGCATCTTCTTTATGTGGCAGTAATCTCTTCAGAACCAGGTCTCCAGGTTGAAACTCTCTTGGGCGAACTTTCTTGTTGAAAGCTCTGGCTATCCGACTTTGGTATAACTTCCCGTGACAAATAGTTGCCAATCTCTTTTCCCTCAATCATATTCAGCTATTCAAAACAAGCTTTTACCCATTCTGACTCTTCCAGATCTGCCTCCATTAAAACCCTCAAGGATGGTATTTCAACTTCAGTGGGGGACACGGCTTCCATTCCGAACACCAAAGAAAATGGCGTTGCTCCAATGCTGGATCGTACGCTAGTGCGATAAGCGTGTAGTGTAACACCCCTTTTCTACCCGTTCATTTAATTGGAAAAATATCAGAGTTTTCAAAAATTATTTTGCATGAGGAGTGTTACACATACTTCGATAAAACAACGCTTCTCAATAAAACAGCTCAAACACAATAATCATGCATCACGTAACACGTCACTAAGAGGAGAGCCTCAAAACCATAGTTATCATCTCAAATAAAACTTAACGTCAATAAAACCAACTACGCAGCGGAATAACAAAATAAAACAGAATCGTCAACAAAGACATAACAACCGAAATCATTCATAAACATCAAGTTCGCCCCCCCCCCTGAGTGCTACGTATCAGAGCGTGACGACTCGACTCGAAGTAGTGAAGGTACCTAGTCCTTCACTCGCGATCACCTGCACGTTACCGCGTAGGGGTAACATTCAAACAGAAGGGTGAGTCCAATTCAATCCATATAATAAATCACATGATAAGCAATAAGTCAAGTCACAGCTCTAGAATAATCACATCACAATCATTAAGTACATCACTACAATAACTCATCACTATGTCATGTAGGCATATGAAATGCAACCCACTCGCGGGCATATGCATGAGGTACCTTTTCACAAACGTCGCTTAGCCATTATGGCCTCATCGTCACTTAGCCTTTTGGGCCTCAAAACGTCACTGGGTTTATGCATATGGGAGGCATGAGACACTATGACATGCACCACGCACAAACACACAATCACGGTCAACTTTGTGACCCGTCACTTACCAATTTGCCAAATAAGAGGCACAGCACCTGTCAATTCACAATTTACACACAACAACGTCACTTAGCCTTTTGGGCCTTATCATCACTTAGCCTTTTGGGCCTCAACGTCACTTATTTTCATCGTCACTTATTTATAAACATCATCAACTCAAACAATAGCCACTGAGGGCAAAAACGTCATTTACTAGCCACCAAGGGCATCATCGTAATTTACACGTCATCATCAACAACATTGGCCACTAAGGGCAAAAAGTCATTTAACTAGCCACTAAGGGCATCGTCGTCATTTACACATCAATATCAGCAACATTGGCCACTAAGGGTAAAAAGGTCATTTAACTAGCCACTCAGGGCATCATCGTCAGAATCATCACTTTTGACATTAAAACGTTAAAACCACTGGTTATACACAAAAGGGGATTTTTAAAAGGCACCAAAACGATTTTTCAATGTCACAGCAACGACCACCGGGAACAGCCACTTGGGCGCCCAGCAACCTTCAGAAATTATAAGTTTTTATTTTTAAAAATGGGACACACAGATAGACAACTGAAAAAGCTTCCCAACACTTTTTGAAACGTTCAAAACGGATGTCCGAGTCAAAAGATATAGCGAAAACAGTTTTCGTAAAAAAATTTGGGAACATCCTGAAAACTGGCGCCCTGGGCGCCCAGCGCCTGGCACCTGGCGCCCAGCGCCCAGCGCAACACACACGCACACACACTGGCGCCCAGCGCCTAGCGCCCAGTGCAACACACACACACAGCAACACGGCGCACAACGCCCACACACTTTCAGCAACACAATTCAGCACAATTTCAGCACATATATATATTTTTTTCTCAAATTGTTACTTGATCAATTACAACACCAATTACAACAACCATGGACACATATTGAAATCATCAAAAATCATACACCAACCATCAAAATTCAACAACATCCCAAGCACAAACATGAAATCACGCATACATCAACAACAAGAACATGAATTCGCAAACATAATCATGATCATGGTTAAATCTAGGCCATCACTACCTAAAACCTATCATAGGACCTATTATATAAATTGATAGGACATCCCCTTACCTCGAATTTGAAGGATAGAAGCCCTAGAGACAGTCACGATCGAAACCACAGCAACACGATCACGTCCCTTGGCCCTTGGAGCTTGCGACTTCTTCTCTCTTCTTCTCCTCCCCTACGGCGCTCTTCTCTTCTCCTTTCTATTCCCTTTCTCTCAATTTTCGAATGAGGCACCAAACCCTAGCCCCATTAGCTATTCGCATGTCACTTGGATCATGGGCTTGGGCTTTTCACTTAAGCCCAGCTCATCCAAGTGGCGCTTCCTTTTCCTAATACCACCACAAAATTAATATAAATATTAATTAATTAAAATATATCCAATAAATTAAATTCCTAAATACTTAATTAAATAAATTAATTAAATATTTAGGGTGTTACATGTAGAGCATATGATAACATCTCATGCCAATCCTTGTAATTAACCACCATCTTGGCGATGATTTTCTTGATGTTCTTATTTGCTGCTTCCACTGCCCCATTCATTTGGGGTCTATATGGAGTTGAATTGTGGTGTTTGATCTTGAAGTTTTTGCATAGTCTTTGTATCTCAGTGCCATTGAGGTTAGGAGCATTCTCTGTGATTATCCTTTCAGGGATCCCATATCGGCAGATGCTGTCTCTCTTCAGGAACTTGGCAAACACCTTTTAGGAGATACTAGCATATGAGGATGCTTCTACCCACTTAGTGAAATAGTCAATCGCTACTAATATGAACCGATGCCCATTTGATGCTTTCGGATTAATTGGTCCAATCACGTCAATCCCCCACATGGAAAGAGGCCAAGGACTCGTTAGGTTATGCAGAGGAAATGGAGGTGCATTGATCATGCCGGCATACAGCTGACACTTGAGGCATTTTCTTACATGTACTATGCAATCTGCTTTCATGGTGGTACAGTAAAAACCACTTCTCATGACTTTGTGGGCCATCATATGCCCGTTTGTATGTGTTCCATAGATCTCTTCGTGTACCTCAATCATGATTTTTCGAGCCTCTTGAGCATCTACGCATCTCAACAAAGTAGTATCTTGGCTTCGCTTGTAGAGTATTTCACCACTCAAAAAGAAATTCATTGCTAGCTTTCTAATTGTTTTCTTGCTCACTTCACTTGCGCATGTTGGGTACTCTCCCTGTTGAATGTACCGCTTTATATCATAGAACCATGGTTCACTATCTGGCTCTTCCACTTCCACATTAGCACAATAAGCCGGTTCATCTTTGACTTCTATACATATGGGTTGAACCTCAGCATTGACATTCAGTTTGAACATTGCTGCCAGGGTAGCTAAAGCATCAGCAAATAGGTTCTTATCTCGCGCCATAACGCACTAGTTTAGAGTCCTTGGTTTGCCAGTCGCCCTTAACTTGGTAAATGATAAGTGCCGAGTCTCCAAACACATCTAATCTTTTCACGCCAAGGTCGATTGCAACCTGTAGCCCATTTGCACATGCCTCATACTCGGCGATGTTGTTGGTGCATTCGATACTCAACTTGACGGCCACAGGGTATTGCTTACCCCCTGGTGAAATTACCACTGCCCCAACGCTGTTTCCATACATATTGATCGCTCCATCAAAGTACATTCTCCATGCATCTTTTGTTTCTTCATCCCCATCAGTTGCCATTATTCCTCTCTCCACATCATCCAAGCTAGAATATTGCCCTTCCACGAGAGGATTTTCGGCCAGATAGTCGGCGATGGTACTTCCCTTGATAGACTTCTGTGACACATACTTGATGTCGTATTCTGATAAGATCACTTGCCATTTTGAAACCCTTAAGGAAACGTGGGGGCTTTCGAAAATGTACTTTAGTGGATCAAACCGTGAAATCAACCAGGTAGTATAGCACAACATGTATTGGCGAAGTCTTCTAGAGGTCCAGACTAGGGCACAACACGTTTTTCAATTGCCATGTAGCGGGTTTCGCAGTCATTGAATTTTTTACTCAAATAGGAAATTGCTTGCTCTTTCCCTGATGTATCATGTTGTCCCAGCATTGCCCCCATGGATGATGGCAACACAGTCAAGTATAGGATCAATAGTCTCCCTGGCGTTGGGGGTGCCAAAACAAGAGGATTTGACAAGTAGTCCTTTATCTTATCAAAAGCTTCTTGATACTTCTCATCCCATTCCCCTGGTTGGTTCTTTCTCAGTAACTTGAATATGGGTTCACATGTACTAGTAAAATTAGCGATGAACCCAGTAATGTAATTGAGCCTTCCCAAAAAGCTTCTTACTTCACGTTCACTTTTGGGGGCAGGCATCTCCTGAATATACTTTATCTTGTAAGGGTCCACCCTTATACCATCCCTACTTACGATGAATCCGAGTAACTTCCCTGAGGGTGCCCCAAAGACACACTTATTGGGGTTCAATCGCACATTATATTTCCTGAGCCTTTCAAATAACTTCTGCAGCACTGCCACATGACTTTCTTTTTCTTGAGATTTTGCCACCATGTCATCCACATACACCTCGATCTCTTTATGCATCATATCATGAAAAGGTGCGACCATGGCACGCTGGTAGGTTGCCCCGGCGTTTTTCAAACTGAAAGGCATCACCCTATAACAGAAGGTTCCCCATGGGGTAATGAATGTCTTCTTTTCTTTATCCTCGACATTCATGGGAATTTGGTTATATCCAGAGTAACCATCCATGAAGGAGAATCTGTGATTCTTGGCAGTATTGTCAACAAACAAGTCAATATGTGGAAAAGGAAAGTCATCATTTGGACTGGCCTGGTTCAGATCTCGGTAATCCACACACATCCTAATTTTTCCATCCTTCTTGGGCAATGGGACGATGTTAGCTACCCATTCTGGATGTACTGAGACCTCTAAGAATCCCGCCTCCCGTTGTTTAGTCACTCCCTCCTTGATTTTCAAAGTCATATCCGGGGGCATCTTCCTCAACTTTTGTTTCTTCGGCTTTTGATAACTCTATTTTAGATAGAGTTATTCATCTCTTTAAACTTAGTAAATTGCTCTCTTTCAAGCAAAGATAAAGAGTTTATATAGTATTTTATGCAATATATGATAACTTGAGTGTTTGACATGGTTATAGTTGATAATATGCCATTTTGGATACATTGTGGTATGTTTGATAAAGTTTGTTCAGTGCAGTCTACATGCTCACTGCATCAAATGCTCCTGCATGGATTCTGTACTTACAACTGCGCTGGCTCAGCACAATGCTACTGCATTGCAACTGCCTTACTCCAAGAATGAAGCCAGCCACTTGCACATCCACTTGCACATGATGACCTCATGCGTGGTCTCCTAAAGCAAGAACGCCTCATATTTCGGCGCCTACTATTCCCACATAGCTTTGAAGAGTCATCTACATAGGGACACATGTTCATATCTCATTGGACCTCCCTACTCACTAGATTGAAGACCTCAACATGGGAGACAACTTCTGAATACTAACCATGATCCAACTTCTAGTTTACTTCAACATGAAGGAAGGAAGCACCTCTCTTGAAGACTATATAAAGACCTCACTCCTTCACTTGAAAATAGATCACAATCCATAAGTTAGATTAAAATTTTACTCCACATAGATAAGTTTTATTTTGTAAGAAGGAAAGGAAGGAAGTGACAAATCCTCCTTACCTCGATTTCATAGTTTTACTTAAGTGCTAAGGAACTAATGCAATTACATTGCTAGGAGGATTCATGCTAAGAGCTACAACTTGTGTAAACTCTTTCTTGTTGTTTCTCTTTTGTGATTTCAATTATATAAATATGTTCTATTCTGTTTATATTTGCCTTGCAATGTCTATGTTGAGCTAAACCTCTCTTAGTTGGAATGTTCTAACTTTTTAATGAGCTTTTAAGTAAGTTTAATACAAGTATATGATGTGTGCACTTTAGTTCTTGCTTGATAATACTTTCAACACTTATTTTGAGATTGATCACTTATAATAAGTAGATTTGTAAAAGCAGGCATGGTTTACAATTAAGAACTCAAGAACTAATATGGGTGAGTGTTTTACATAAAGGAAACTTTGTGAAAACCATACTAAGTCCTAGACATAGGATAGTATAGTCCATAGGGTGATACTGTGGGTACTTTAAAAGACAAGAGTGAACTTATTTAGCAAGTCTAGACATGGGAAGCTTGTAATGAAACTCTGAAGAAAGTGACTGAAAGGCACACAACTAAGGCAACAGCATTCAGTGCAACTGCATCATAACTGCATTAAACACTTATAAGTGAGTTATTTGGGGAAAACATTCCAACTAGCTTTTCTCTATTGCATTACAACTACTTACACTTTGCTTTATTCTAACTTACTTGTGATACTCACCATCATCAACTATCTTGTTAAATTGGTTATTTTCCTCTAAATTACATAATATTGACTTTTGAAAGAGTTCATCAATCCCTGTGGGTCCGACCTGTTCTAAACACTATATTACTTGTTATGGACTGTGTATACTTGAACATGTTTTCCACACACCAGCTTTACATCCGGAAAGAGAGGAATGTTATTCACTGCTATTTTTGGATCAATCCCGGGAATATCATTGTAGGACAATGCGAAAACATCAAGATATTCTTTAAACAAGGTAATCATCTCCTCCCGTTCAGGGTTGTAGACCAACCTCAACTCCTTCTTATCCTCTTCAGTTCCCATGTTGATGATTTCCACCGTCTCATCGTTCAAACTAAACTCCCTTTCAGTGTGCCCCAAAAGTTTAGAGAGTCTATCAATTGCTTCATCATCTTCTTCCGACTCAACATAGTCTTCACCAAAAGTCGCAAGGGGATCAGATGATAGGTTCTCGACATTCTCATAATGAGGTAAAACTCTAGCGAAATTGGAATCCCTGTCATACCCTAATTTTGTCCGCCCAAGTCAAAACCTTTTTTTTCAAACAAAAATGGAAACAATAAGGGTAATTCATAATTTGTGTAGGTTAATGGACTGCATTTATGTGTATTTGTCCCCTATCTCGCATTTTTACCTGAATTACGCGCACGCGCCAGTCGTAACTGCGTTAGCTTCCCTTTTGCCCTTGCCATTTGGCACGTATTCTAATCTTCAAAAAGGCCATTTATTGATCGTTATTAATTTTTGGCACCCAAAAGAAAAAAAAACATTTTTATTAATTTTTGAGAATTTTAGGGAATAAAATAGTGCATGTTTCAATATCTGTGGGCATTCAAATGAGAGCAAGTTAATTATTTTTGAACTAAAACAAGTCAAGGATGAAAAATACCATTTATTCTATCAAGGATAATTTTCGTATAATTTTTTGGAAGAAAATCCTAGTTCAAAATAATTAAAAGGCATTTTTCCCATTTTTATTGCACAAGAAAGCTGAAAAAGGACCATTAAATATTCCCCGATTATTAAATGACAACTTTTATTGTCATGAATAATTAGAGGGATATTTTTATGGTGCCCAAAAATATGTGACACATTTTCAATAGGTGCACTATCATTTGCATGCCCAAAAATTCAAAATTCAAATAGAAAGTACAAAGTGTCCTCAATAAGACAAAAGAAAAAAGGAGAAGCAATTTTCCCTCCCCATTTTTGTTGTCCATGCGAATTCCCTCTCTCTCTCTCCACAATTTCTTCCACACTCTTCTATTGTACAATTATTCCTTAAGAATATTCTTGTACTATCCTTAATCTCACTCATTTCATACACATCCCTAATTCCCACACACTCTCATGTAGATTCATACCCTTTTTTGTAAATGACACCATCCTCTCACACTCACTCCTTCATAAGAAATTGCAAACTTACTTAAAATAGAACATCCCATTCCTATTCTACCCTTAACCCTAATTTCACCCAAGACCATATATAAGCCTACTCTCCCAAAATACAAGGAAAAAAAGTTCATTTTTTGCACAAAAACCTCCTCCTCTCCTCCCCTCATCTTTTTCAATTTCCTCACTCAATCATCCATTAAAACACCTTTCCTACACTAAATCTTCCATCCTTCTTGCATTCCTCTCAAAGATTCACCTTCAAATTCAAGGATCAAGTTCAAAGTTGAAGTTTGAAGAGTAGATTAAAGGGGTTTTACATTCATTCATCTCATTTCCTTCCTTATTCTAGCTTGGAGTTGAGGTATACTTTAAAACCTAGCATCATCTATCAATTTTAGCATCAAAGATGTAAATCATCACTTCATTTTGGTATCCCATTGCATTTTAATGTCATAATGTTAGCATAATTGTTGTTGTTGAGTGAGAGATGTATTTCAAGTATCTTGACAAACACTTTGGGAGGTTTGGGTGCTTGGACTGCTTCTCTCCTTTTGAATAAATTGTGTGTTGTTGTTATTTCACTCATTTCTTGTTGTTTTCATGAATAAAATGATGATTTGAAGCTTACTTCATTTCGCATATTAGAGGAAAATTAGGATTTGTGTGATTGTTATGCATTTCTTTGCTTGATCATGTGAATCATTGCCAAAAGTTTAATCTATGTTGTTCTCTTGCTTTATCTTGTGTTTCCATGAATAAAATGAGATTTATGTCTAATGTTGATGTGAAATCCTTAGGGTTTTGCAAGTGATTCATTAGAAGTTTGATATCACTTGTGCTACCTTTGCCTATTCACATATTGTGTCATAAATGCCTAGCTAGGTTCATCCCATTGCCTAGCATCTTCAATAAGATGTGCAACTTAGGTTCATTTTCTTGCCCATTCATGCATTTTTGCCAAAATGTTCAACTTGGGTTCATTCTTTGCCTAACTATGTATTGTGACATAATGTGTGTAGTCTAGGTCCATTTTCAATCAAAAGCCTTTTCAAGCATCAAAATCGTTCCCTAAACAAGAATCAATCCAATTGCGAAAACTCTTCAAAATCAAACTTTGTTAGTAGTCTTGCGAAGCCTTTGCTTGCATGAGTATTAACAATGAGGTACTAGTGGCGATCACTTGGAGCCTTTGCTCAATTGATCATCATGAATGCCTAATTTTCCCAAAGCTTTTCACTAAATCAAAAACTTTGTTAGTAGTCTTGCGAAGCCTTTGCTTGCATGATTATTAACCATGGAGTGCTAATGGTGGTCACTTGGAGCCTTTGCTCAATTGATCATCATGAAAGCTCAATTTTCACACCTAAACAAGATAAAAAACAAAAACCTTTTTCTAGACAACCCAGACCTACGTAGCTTTGAATTCTCCATCGCACCGGGAGATACGTAGGAGCGGATACTCTCCGTCAAGCACAACAAACCCAAAACATTTTTCCTTTCAAAAACCAAACACTTTTCCAAAATAAAACATTTTTCAAAAACAAGAACTACGTTGCTTTGAATTCTCCATCGCACCGGGAGATACGTAGGAGCGGATACTCTTCGTCAAGTGCGAAAACTAAATATTTTTCATTAAGTCATTCATCAACAAAAGAGGTAAAAACAAAGAATTTTTCCGAATCAACTTTGAAAATCACACATTTAATTAAGGTAACCCTTCTTTGAAGGGACGTTATGGGGTGCTAATACCTTCCCCATACGTAATTAGACCCCCGAACCCAAATCTAATGGTTCCAAAGACCATTGCTTTCCAAAAAAAGGTTTTTCCGATGTTTTACCTTTAAAAAATATTGGTGGCGACTCTAAAATCCCGTTGTGCGAAGAAAAATCCCTCCAAGGATTTTTCGGGGTGCGACAATCCCTGGAGAGTAGTTAACGAGGTTGGAGGGGGAATAACCACAATAAATGACGATAGAAAGAACGAAAAATGAAAATAAAAAGGATAAGGGGAAGAAGGTGAGATAGAGCGCGAGAATTCAAAATGTAACAACACAAATGAATAGAAATGCATGCAAATTCATTTAATTCTTGTCTCAAGTAAAATAACAAAAGTCTTATAGCCTTAATCGGCTAAAACAACAAAATAAAAGACGATTACATGAAAGTAACAACATCAACAACTGGTTCAGCTTGCCAATTGCTCGGTGACTCTTAATTGTTGCAAGGGAGAATAACGCCACACGCTCCTGAACCATCTTTGTGCATCATGTTGATCACAAGGAGGTGCATAGTGCCGACTATATCTTCAGGTGCGAGCACTTCCGCTGGTGCTGGGAAAGTGTCGCTCAAGTGTGGAATCAACTGAATTCCCTCTTTACCCATTGTCGGCTTCTTTGACTTCATCTCGAGATTCCCCTCATAGCCAATTCCCATAGTGTCTAACTTCTGCTTCACGGGTATGGGAGTGCAAGCTCCTTGTAGGTGACGACCCAAACCTTTTCCTTCTTCATAGCCATTTTTTGTCATTATTCGGGCCACTACTTGATTCACACCGCGCCTCAATGAAGCTCCTTCGGTAACCCCGGGTTTATCCACCTCAAAACTGTGGCACATATTTGTTACTTCTTCTTCAATGTTGTCTACATAGGGTAGAGACATAGGTTTTGAGATCGGCATATCCTCTTCTCCACGGATTGTGATGATGTTTCTATTCTCAACAAACTTGACCCTCTGGTGGAGAGTAGAGGGGACCGCCCCAGCTTCGTGAATCCATGGTCGTCCCAATAGCAAGGTGTATGCCGAATTGATAACCATGACTTGGAACAGCACACGGAAGACACTTGGGCCAATCTCCAACGGGAGTGCTACCTCACCCAAGACACTTCTTTTAGACCCATCGAAAGCCCGAACCATCAAGGTTTGGGGGAACAAATCTCTCCCCCCCAATCTTAATGCAGTTAAGGTAGTCATAAGCAGGACATTAAGGGCTGATCTACCATCAATTAGTACTTTGGCTATCACGAATTCTCGACACTTCAAAGTGAAGTGTAGGGCTCGATGTTCTCCCCTTGCTTGAGGGTGCACCTCACTCTTCGAAAATGTGATCAGGCTCGCTGCATTGGATCTACCATGTTGACCACAGTTTGGGGAGTCACATCAGGCTTTGCAAAAGCTTCTTCCAATGTCCTCAACAAGGCCTTCCTATGTATCTCTGAAGAGAGGATGAGAGAGAGAAGTGAGATCTGAGCTGGAGTCTTTTTTAATTGCTCAGTCCCGTCATACTCACTCTGTTTCATGATTTTCAAAAACTCTTCTTCTGATGGTTCTTCCCTTTTAGCCTCTTTCCCTTTCCTTTTCTTTTCGGACTCTTCAGGACCGAAGTCTCGCCCACTCCGGGTTATTCCACTAACACTCACAATGTTGTCAACAAACTCCTCAACTCCTTTATTCTTGCTTATTTCACTTTTAGTGGAACCTCCCACAACTTCAACACGGGTCTCATAGTTCCAGGGGATAGCATGAGTATCTTTGCAAGAAAAGGGTGTGGGCTTCTTCACTGTTACTACAACCTTTTCAGGTGCTGCAAGTTGGTTAAGTGGTGGAACTTTAAGCACAAAATGTTCCAGCACATTAATCTCCTCTTGAAGCATAGATCCCCTAGCTTGCGCCACTCCTAGTGACACCAGGCTTTGAATTCGAGCTTTGAAGTCCCAACAATCATCAATATCATAACATGCACAATCATGGTGGTACATACACTTTTTCTCTTCATCATACATGGCATATCTTACGACTCCCCTTATTGGTGCCAACACTTCATAGTCAGCTCTGTGCAATCCTTCCCATATTTCTATCATAGGGGTCTGGAGTTTCAATAACTTCTTGATAGGCATCTGGTCTTCTTCCACCAAACTCACTGTCCTGTTTCCATCGTGATTGTGGAAAGGGTTGCTATTGATATTTGGTCCTGCCTCTTCCTGGATGTCAAGCTTCCCATGAGCAATCAATCTCCTTACAGCCGTCTTGAAAGCCTCATAATCCTCAATTGAATGTCGGCTCCCATGTGGAACTTACAAGTCAAATTTGGGTTATACCATGCTGGAAACAGATGCTCCCACTCTTTCACGGGAACTCCTGCAACCAAACGGGCATCTGCCAATTGTTGGAATAGTTCAGTGTTGGTGATGGATAGTTTAGGGAATGATGGGAAGTTGGCTTGTGTTTGACGATAGGTTGGGTGAGTTTGTTGGTAGTTTGGACGTGGTTGAGGGTGTATTCCCGGGATACTGTTTACGGGAAAAGATTGTATAAGCGAAGGGTTTGTGTTTGGGTTCATTGTAGGGAGTATTTGGACGTGGTTGGTTATATCGTGGCTGTTGGGGAGTGATATCTGGTGAGGCTTGAATGAAACTGACCTCGAGGTCCTTCTTCTTTTGAGGGAAGCCCCTTTTAGGTTGTCCGCTTTCTGATTGTTCTACCTGGAGTTTTTCAGCTCTTGTCAGCATCTCAATTCTTTCTCCCGCAGCTATTAAGTCTGCAAAGTCCCTGTATGCAGCTCCAGCCATAGCTGCCACATAGGGGGATCCTAAGGTTCCCAAGAAATAAGAGCACATCTCTGATATAGTGAGTGGTGGTTGGACTTGTGCAACAAGAGTTCTCTACCTCTAGGCATACTGTTTGAACGTCTCGCCGTTTTTCTTTTGCAGTATTCCCAGTTGCTCACGTGTCAGAGTCATATCCATGTTAAACCTGTAATGATTCGTGAAGACATCAGCGAGGTCCTTCCAGCAATCAATCTTAGAGTGGTCCATCTGGATATATCATTTCAAAGCCGGCCCAGTCAAGCTCTCATGAAAGAAGCTGTTCTGTACCTAGCAGTATTTTGGTGGCTGCTGTTGGTAGGTCTCTTACTGCCCTGACAGGAGGTCAGTGAGCCCCCCCGGGGGGGGGGGGGTACCTGCAAAGCCACTTCGACGCTCAAGTCAATATGAGAATAAGCTAGTGAATTTGCGAGGGAAGAGTGTGTACCTCGTAGATTACCAAATTTCCACTACACAGGAACAAGACCAAGTCATAGATTGCAAGAGCCGAGACATCTACGAAAGTTTCCCACTTTTTTTCATGTATCAATTTCTTCATTAACTCTTCCAACCACACCCTCGGTATACCCTTAGGAGTCATCCCTTTGGTTTTCTTATAGGTCAACCAATCTGAATCGATTCCCAGCACCTTAACGACATTTTCAACAGCGGGATAATTCCCACAGTAATGATACAGTCTCCCAGCCAGAGGTTGTCCAAAGATCAGCGCAAACTCCTCTAGAGTAGGGGCCAACTAAAAGTTGGAGAAAGTGAAGAATCTCGACTTGGAGTCATAGTACTGGGCCAATGTAGTGATTGCTCCCACTTGAACCTTTACATTCAATAAGTCCAATAGCTTCCCAAATATCTTTTTAAAATTGGATTTCGATTGCTCGGGTAGATTGGAAGCATAGTCTTTTAGCTTGGACATTTCGGGATTTTGGACTATGAAGTGGATAGTTTTCCTTGTTGAGGACGTTTCTTTCTCCTTTGGTAGTTCCATGTCTTGCTTTTTTTCTTGTCAAAGATACTCACTTTCAGATCTAGAACTTGGATACCACAGCAAATTTTCCTGGACAGATTTTTTGTTAGGATGGAAAAATGCATGTGAAAGAGATTTTTTGTGAATACTTTTTTTGAAATCAAAAATTTGTTGATGGGGAAAAGATTTTTTCATGAAGAATAAGGTAAGAGGTAGAGTAGCTCCCTTTGTGACCTAATTTGGTTAGGCCATGCTATTGGGCTTTGGGACCCTATAGATCTAATGTCTTCTATTATGAGTACTCACAAGGTGGGCTGTTCTAACCTACGAAAATTTAAGGTCTCTAGAGTCAAGTACTCTTCTGGAAGATGGACCACAACAGGATGTACACCCAATGTGGAATCCGCACAGAAGAATTGTACTCTAGATGAGGAATTCATGGAAGTCACACAGGATGTACATCCAAAATGAGTCTCACTCATCCTCGTTCTAACTTATGTGTTTTTTTGCGGCTTCGGTGCGAGCTCAACTCTCAGTGCGTGCTCACAGTGTATGTGTTGTGTGTGAAGGGAGCATACAAACCTCAAACCCTAAAAATAAAATAACAAAACCCAAATTGTACTTGCAAAATAACCAGAAAATACAACCAGGTAGCAATATTTAATGTCTTCTACCCTAGGGTTTATATACAACAACTTAGGTATAAATAATAGCATAACTTATAAATATTTTGCACAAACAAATTAAATAGGTTTGACTCTCACACGTCCCAGCGGAGTCGCCATCTGTCGTGACCTGGATCTCGATGCAAATGGCTCAAGAATGTGTAATTTTAAGAGTCGCCACCCAATTTATTTAATATGGAAAATTGAGAAAAACCGCTTTCAAAAAAGTATATGGTCTGCGTAAACTAGGTTGGATTCGGGAGTCGGTTATGCATAGGGAAGGGCGGAAACTTAATTTCATAGCACCCCTAATACATCTGTCCTAAGACAGTTACCCTAAATTTGATTGTGCAAAACATTTAATAAGTAATGACATTGCTTTACCCTAAAAGAGTGAAATAAATATTTGGTTTGCAAAGAAATAAAGAAGGGATTAAATTAGAAAATTTAGTTTTTTGACTTGACGGAGAAACCACGCTCTTACGTATCCTCTGGTGCAATGAGGAACTCAAAAGTCACGTAGTTCTTCGTGAAAAAATTTGTTGGTTGGTTTTAATATTTTTGAATGGGTTTAAGATCAAAGCTGTACAACTAAAGTCTCTTAAACCAGGGGATTGACAAGATGTCACATCTCAGTCGATCCCATGTTTTCTTGTATTTTTTTTTAAAAAGAAGGGTCTTTTAGGAGAAAAAAAAATAATTTTTGGGAAAAAAAAGATTGTGAGGTTGCAAAAGTTAGCATTTCTTTAGAGGGAGGTTGTTTGAACGAAATAAGGGGGTGTAATAACATTTTAGATATGAGCCAGACCCAAGATTGAAATTGATAGAAAGCCCATATTTTATTGGAAAGAGGGGGGTTGTTTGATTGAAATAGATGGGTGTGAATAGCTGAGGGCATAACTTTGAAAGCCTATACTTTAAACAAAAAGCCCATGAACATAAATCAGGGGAGGGGGCTACGAGATAGAAAACAGGGAGGTGCAGATATAAATACGAAGTTTTGTTACAAAAATAGGGGCTGTATCATTAGAAATACATGGGGTGTGAACAGTCTGATGTTTTTAAAAAAGGGTAAATCACGGTGACTAGAAGCTCAAAATGTTTATTTGCACATATGCTTCTTTTACCGGAAAAACATTGCAGAACTTTCATCATCCAAAAACCTCACATACTTGAAGATGAACATGAACAAAATATGAAATAAGGGATGCAAAGATCATAAAGCAAAACAAGAGTATTGAAAGACAATATTACCACAAATCTTGAATGAGAAATTCCGAAAATACCTGTTGATAGATAATTTCAAAAATTTAATTTTTAAAAAAATCAATTTTCGGTTAAACTTTGCTAAAATTTAGATGGGTAGTTTCGGAGATAAAACCATAGGGGTATTTCGGAGATAAAACCAATTTCAGTGGAAAAGGGTCAAAACGAGGCAAAAAATCCACTGTAGCACAATTTTTTTTTACCAAAATAGCACACCTTTTAGATTATTTACCAAACTAGCACACATTTTATTTTTAGTTCAGAAGTCGCCCCCCCAAAAACGACCTCTGAACTAAAAATTCTAATTTTTTTTTTAAAACTAGTTCAGAAGTCGCCCCCCTCCAGGGTGACTTCTGAACTGTGTTTTTTAATTTTTTTTATTATTATATATTAATTTAAATAAATTTAATTTAATTAATTTAATTAATTTAGAAAATTAATATTGTTAATTCTAAATTAATTGTTAAATTTTTGGATTAATTTGTAAATTAATTTAATATAATTTAATTTGATTAAATTGTAAATTAATTTAATTTAATTTCAAAAATTAAATTAAATAATTTGAATAATTAGTAAACTTATTTATAAAGTAATTACGGTAATAATTACGGTAAAAAATGAAGATCGTGTGTGAGCCGTTGATTTAGGATGATCATAACCGTTGATTTTAGGGTTTAGTGTCGGCAAAATCTAGGCTGTTAAATAGTGTCGGCAAAATCTAGACCGTTAAATAAAATAAGACCTTAGCACTATGCACACTCTGCACAATGCAGCATGCACACTCTGCACAATGCACACTCTGCACAATGCAGCACTCTGCACAATGCAGCATGCACACTCTGCACAATGCAGCGGCAAAAAAACAATTTTGGGCCAAAAAAAAAAATTATTTACCAAAATAACCAAACTTTTAGATTAAATACCAATTTTTTTTTCATTTTCAGTTCAGAAGTCGCCCCCCACCAGGGTGACTTCTGAACTGCGTTTTTTAATTTTTTTTAATTATTTGTTTTTAAATGTAAATTAATTTAATTTAATTAGAATAATTAATTGAAATAATTAGAATAATTGGTAAAATTATTTATAAAGTAATTACGGTAATAATCACGGTAAAAAATGAAGATATTAAAAAGTGGAACAGAATTTAATATTGGATAAGAACAGAAATGAAAAACACAAATTGCAGTATGTTTATAATACATACTTAGAGGAGTTCCCACCATTGCCATCTGAGTTGTCATGGCCTGATTTCAATGGCCCAGAACTGCAGCATGATCCATCTAAACGGAGAGATAAAAAGGGTCGTCCACAGTCTACCCGTATTCGTACAGAGATGGATCAAAGAGAAAGGGGTAGTCGAACAAAGAGATGCGGTATTTGTAGAAATGAGGGTCACAACAAAAATAACTGTCCAAACCGCAATCTAGACTAGTCAAAAATAAATGTATTTATTTCTGACATGTTTTAGTATTTATGTTTGTTTCCGTTGTAGTAATATATTTTTCAATCAATGTAATCCGTGTTTTTTTGGTGTTTTTTCAATGGTCTTGATGTTGCCGACACTTTTGGACGCACGATATCTTACCGACACTTTAAATACATTAACGTGTTCAAATATTTTTTTTTCACCAAAAATTTAACAATTAATTTAGAATTAACAATATTAATTTTCTAAATTAATTAAATTAATTAAATTAAATTTATTTAAATTAATATATACTAATAAAAAAAATTAAAAAACACAGTTCAGAAGTCACCCTGGAGGGGGGCGACTTCTGAACTAGTTTTTAAAAAAAAATTAGAATTTTTAGTTCAGAAGTCGTTTTTGGGGGGGGCGACTTCTGAACTAAAAATGAAATGTGTGCTATTTTGGTAAATAATCTAAAAGGTGTGCTATTTTGGTAAAAAAAAAAAAATTTGTGCTACAGTGGATTTTTTTGCCTCAAAACGAATCGGGGATCAGTAGTTTGTTACTATTTGTTGACGGCTGATGGGATATGGTCCACGTTGGATCCCACGGAATTGATTTGGTTAGGTGAATCATTCACATTTTCTTCCTCATTCTCTAGTATCAACAACAGTCTCACACAAAGAGAAACCTCTCTCTCTCCCTCTCACTGTCCATCTATAACTCCCGCATCGGTGGTATCATCCAGAGAGAGAGAGAGAGAGAGAGAGAACTAAGCAAGCCAACACAGTAACAAAAAACATTCAAAAGATGGTGGTGGGTGCTATTAAGTCAGCAATTGGAGACGGAGTATTGACTTTCATGTGGGTATTCGTTTCCTCCATGTTAGGAATTGTTTCCGTTGCCATAACCAAAGCCCTTGACATTCAAGACATCAATTACAACGGTTTCCCCTACCCTTCTTTTCTCGTTACCACTACTCTCGTTTTCCTCCTTGTTTTCCTTTTCACTCTCATTGGAGCTGCTATGGGTGGTGCTAGCTTTAACCCTACTGGTACCGCTGCTTTTTACTCCGTTGGTCTTGGTTCTGATTCCCTTCTTTCAATGGCCCTCCGTTTCCCTGCTCAGGTAAAAATAGGGTTTTGTTTTTCTTTTTTGATTTAATTTTTTTATGCTTCAAGTTTGAACCTTTTTTGAGGGCAATTTTCAAGTAGTGTTTGATGGACTTTGTATGTATTTTAGTATATATAAATATAAACAATGAACAATAAACAAAGGTGTTTGGTTAAAATTGATTTTGATTTTAAATCTGAATTGATGATAGAAAGCATCTTTGTAATCTGTGTTAGGCTACCATTTTGAATTGAATTAGCATGAATGTGAGTTTTATGGAGACGAAAATTGATTTTGGTTGAAATTGAGTTGAGCACAAAGTGATTTTGTGTATATTCATGAAAAGAGTGATTTTATGGATTCATGTTTGGATAAGTTGGATAAAAATTGATTTTGCGTGTTTATAAATGCCTGCCACTTTAATAAATTGGAGAATTGATTCTATGTCACTGCCAAGGCTAGAAATCTTAGCTTTTGGATAGAATTGATTTTGGGGCTGAAATCAATTTTTGAGACTGAAAGCCAAACTTAACAAATTTGTGGTCAAACCATATTTGACCAACTCAAAAGTGATTCTAAAGTGTCTCACCGTGGAACTAAAGTGACATCATAGAGACATAGACTCATAGTGATACATGATTGGAGGTTAATGAGTACATATTAGACTCTTTTTTGTGTTTGAGTTAGAAATTTTATTTAAGAACATTCTAACATAAGTCGGTTCAATTTTTCATTGTAATGATATGAATTTTACAAAATCAATTCTATTTGAATTCATTTATTACATTATTGAATACTCATCCAAACACACACATAACTGTTGTGCAGGCGCTTGGTGCTGCGGGTGGTGCAATGGCAATCAGTGAATTGATTCATCCGAAATACAGGCATATGATTGGGGGTCCATCTTTGAAAGTAGACGTGCATACCGGGGCGATTGCTGAATTGGTTTTGACTTTTACCATTACTTTTGCTGTCCTCTTAATATTCCTCAAGGGCCCTCATAGTGATTTAATGAAGACTTGGTTGCTGGCAATGTCAACCGTCACTTTGGTCATGGTTGGGTCTACTTACACTGGGCCATCCATGAACCCCGCCAATGTGAGTTAATACTTCCCTACATTTATCATTTCTGTTTCATGTTTCTGTTTCTTGAATCAATGTTTGTTTGAGTATCTGTGAACTTGATATCAAATAACGCCAATTTTCTAAAAGTGAATTTTCCATTTAGCATTTTGATTTGTCAATAAATGCGCAATAGGTGCAATTGGTTTTTTTACACAAGTGAATTTAGCATTTAGCATTTTGATTTGTCAATAAAGGTGCAATTGGTTTTTTTCACACAAATTTTGTTTTTATCGAAAAGCCAAAGCACGGTTTATGATGCGAGAATAATTCTTCAGAATATCACCAAACACGTTGGTATGATAATCAGATCATGTTTGTATTCACTTGAAGGAAAACACATTGTAAGATTGAGGTATCCATGATATCTTATTGATGAGGAAAGGTCAATTTATTTTCTTTTTTTTGTGGATTCAGCCTTTCAAATCATATGTTCTATTAAAAAAATAATTCTTCAGATAGGTCTTTTAGATTGACATAACTTATTACTTCCATGGTTAACCTCCCTAGCATAAAATTAAGTTGGTTCTTTGAAACCTGTACCTCTTAATCTCCTATCAGTTGTTTTGTCTCATAGTTTCATTTCACGGTATGGTTCACGAGTTTAATCTTTGTAGTTAGCACAATTCTTGATACCCCCTTGTTCTTAAAATTAGATATTGAAGTACTCCTCTGTTCATTTGACATGTTAAATCTATTTAGTGTTTCTTTTACCCCGTGTTCCTGAATTCTACAATGGCAGGTATGATCTTGGTAACCCTCTCTATTTTATTTATATAAAACACAACTCAATTAAATTCACACGCCCTTCGTTAATTACCTTATTAAACTAACCCATCCATTTGTCCTTGATATCCCATTTGATGACTAAGACTTTATCCTTTTCAGCCTTAACGCAAAATATTGGGACCATTTCTGAGTTTGTGTGTCATCTCATATTTCATTTTGTATTCTTACATGATTTCCTATATTTATCTAGAGAGTGTGTGTGAAAAGTTTACAATAATTTCTTCTGTGGTTGAAATGGTTAACCCCTTTTTGATGTTTTAGTTTTATCAATAACCACATAGTGCATTCATTTTAACAGTTCTCATTTTTGAAGCAGAGATAATGGCTAATGTTAGTTTCCTGTACTCTGATTGGGTTGTTGACTTTGAATATTTTTGTTAGCAAATATTTTCCATTTATCCCATTTTTGAATATTGTTCAGCGGCATTCTAATATGTTGGTTGAGTATATTCCTTTGATGTTGATTAAGCTTAAAGGAACACATGGAAATTGCACTTATTTTTTCTTATTTGTGAATCAGCATAATGGAAGGATGATAGAAACCGATTTCAAATAGTAAAGATTTGGAACAATTTCTGATTTATATTCACTCAAACAGAATTACAGTATAGAAATTACTATGAACACATCAATCTAGAGGACATATGAGAGCCTCTAGTCTCTCCCAATGCCTAAAAAGGCCCCAATTCCCTTACAATTTCCAAGATAATCCCTCCCATCTTCCCTCTTCCCTATTTTTATACAAACTACCAAGCAGTTACTACCAAACTGCAGTTACTACAGAAATTCTGGACACAATCAATAATAACTGTCCTAATAGAAATAATATATAATATATAATAATAATATATAATAAACAGAATAATAACATCATAACTGCCATAATAATAACTGCCCATTCTAAGTTCTAACAGTACTCTCCTCCCAAACTTTCATCTTGTCCTCAAGGTGAACAATGAATTTTCCCGGATCCCACTGTTTGAAGAACGAGGACACCAATTAAGAACCATTTCCATGGCCTTTGCCTCCAGTTTGGTATGACTTGGTCAACTTGATAATGATTTTGGATAGCAATTGGGAATAACCCATATCAAACAGAAACATAGCCCCAAACTTGTTGGACTTGAATAATCTCCTACAGGTGTGGCTCATTAAACCCAAAATTGGGCCCAATTTTAGAAATTCAGATGTTGATTTCTTTTTCTCACTTGCGACCCAAACATGTTGAGGTGGTAGTGTCGCAACCTGTCTTTCTTTCCATGCAGTGTCTTCCAACTCACCACTGAGCAGCGAGTTTGACGGTGGTTCCATTGGCCGCGGTGGAGTAGATGTCTCGATTGCTGATGACCTCTTCTCTTCTTCAATTTGCCTCTGGTTATCTTGTTCAGCAACGGCAATTTGAATTCCTTGTATGGGATTCTGTAACTGCATTACAGAATTTTGTAACTGCTGGACAATTTCTGGAATTACTTGGACAGATTTTGGTAACAGCGGCAAGATATCCGGCAAGATATCACGATCCTCCGGTTTATAATGCCAAAGTAGTGCAATCCCGAATGTCCGCCAAGTTGTTTGTGGATGGCGCCGACTCCACTGCTGCCACCATTGGAGGACACCCTTTCGCAATGCCGTCACAGCCTCCGGCAACTTCTCGGTCTTTGGTGTCCCCATGGCATCAAAATACTTGTCAATACAAATCAACCACCAATAAACATCTCCTTCTCCATTAAATTTTGGAATTGATTTTCTGGAAATGCTGCTTGCTCTCATCCATGATTCCATTTTTTTTCTTTTTTCTCTGGATCAGAACTGCTTTGATACCAGTTGATAGAAACCGATTTCAAATAGTAAAGATTTGGAACAATTTCTGATTTATATTCACTCAAACAGAATTACAGTATAGAAATTACTATGAACACATCAATCTAGAGGACATATGAGAGCCTCTAGTCTCTCCCAATGCCTAAAAAGGCCCCAATTCCCTTACAATTTCCAAGATAATCCCTCCCATCTTCCCTCTTCCCTATTTATATACAAACTACCAAGCATAATAACTGTCAATAACTGCCAAACTGCAGTTACTACAGAAATTCTGGACACATTCAATAATAACTGTCCTAATAGAAATAATATATAATAATAATATATAATAAACAGAATAATAACATCATAACTGCCATAATAATAACTGCCCATTCTAAGTTCTAACAAAGGACTCCTTCATAAACTAGAATCTTCATTATGTACCTAAACTTGCCAGATTTCAAACCCTTGACACACTGTTTTTTTACACTATGTATTATATATTATTGGGTGAAATCACATAGTTACCGTGTTAAGAAACCTTGATTCACTCTGTATATTAGTGTTAGCCAACATGGGATTTTGCCCAATAAGTGAATGTTGAAAAAGTCTCCCAAGAGTATGTTTCTCTTGGAACACTATAGTCCATAATCTCCTAAAATGACATGAAAATTTGTCTTGGTAGTTACCATATTCCATATTTTTTCTAGTCGGAATATAAATAATCGAGAAGCAAACTGATTTGCTGGACATCAAATCAAATGGTCCAGTTGAACATTCATGGTTTGACTCTAAATAGTCATCGTAACATTAGCAATTTTATGTTATTGTATTCTAAATTTATTGATATTCCTATCATTTTATTTCTTTGGAGTTCCCATAGTTTATATTATGTGCACATTTTTTATCCTTTTGATATAATTTCAGCTTGATTAGGGGGAACAACATAGATTCTAATGAATAACTTTTATGCATGTTTATATATGCAGGCCTTTGGCTGGGCATACTTAAACAACTGGCACAACACATGGGACCAATTCTATGTGTACTGGATTTGTCCCTTCACTGGAGCAATATTGGCTGCATGGCTGTTCCGTGCTATCTTCCCCCCACCGGAAGTAAAACAGAAGAAAGCGTAATAAAATTGTTTCTTATGCCAATTGTCAAGCACTATGCTAATGATTTATCATTTCTTGTTCATACCCTCTTCTATTTCTGTTGGGAACTCCATCTTTCAGCTTATAATGGAACATTTTTTTCTTTAGGCAAAGAATCAAAATTGACATTGTTAGTGCTTAATAACTGTGTTATGCATAGCCCTTATTATATATTCGATATCCACCTAGAAAGGTTCAATAAGGTTTTATTAGTATCTAGGCTGGATATTAATTTGATTCACATTTGTTGGTTCCTTTCTGTCAAAACTCCAATTCTGTTTGCATGAGTATGCATTAGATTGACATTAACAGTCCAATTTTTTTTCTGAAGAAAAAAGACATAATAATAATGATAATAAAAAGTTGGGATAGAATCCTATATGTTTAAGGTCTCCTAGTAGAAAATCAGACTAATCTCTTAAGATACTAAGATCTATTCAAGAGATTGATTTCTTCTACAAGTTGCTCCTTCATACTCATTAATTGGGATAGAATCCTGTATGTTTAAGGGATTTGGTTGAAGTACTTCTAATATTTATACTCATTAATTGGGATAGAATCCTACATGTCCCTCTTTGTCTATGCACATCATGGGGTCACACTTTATCCCTTGGTTTATGTTATTCTCTTTGCCGGTTCATCTAGTGCCCTCACCAATGACCTTATTTCCGAACTCAATGCGAAATTTGCCTTAAAGCATCTTAGCAAACCTGAACATTTTCTAGGCATTAAAGGTCACACGAGTATCAAAAAATGGCATGTGGAATAAGTATATATGTGACTTACTTAACCATGCGAAAATGGCTGATTTAAGGGTAAATGTTGTGTTTAGATGGGGAAAATGTTGTGTTTGGAATGGCATGGTTGGAGAGTTTTGGAGATATAAAAGCCCATTTTAAGGATTTTAAGCTGAGAATCAAAAGGGACGAGGTCAAGTATAATATGATGGGAGATCCTAGATCTTATCTAAAGGGGAAACGACAACTAAACAATTAGTGGCTAAGTTGGAAGCCACTACAGAAGCCTATATGGTGGACTGCAAAATTTTACAAGAGGACAAAAGTGGCGAGGAAAGCATTCCAAGCTCTGTCTCAGCAGTATTTCAAGAGACTACCTGTTTTGGAGCTGGGAGGGCTTCCACCTGAGAGGAGGCATGACCATACAATTATCTTGAAGGAGGGATCAAACATACCTAACCTAAGACCCTCTACGTACCTCGCTTTCAAAAGAATGAAATTGAGAAAATGGTAGCATATATGCTA